>OX122897.1:14832765-16032765 GCA_944738965.1 Nebria brevicollis | reverse complement strand
GCGAAAACCTGCGACAGAAGATGCTCTGTATGATAAATCAGAAATATTAACTGTTTTACGAGATTATGGCGAATCAAATCAAATAGACTATTTGTGTAGACCAACAGATATAGTTGTGAACATTATGAAAGATTGTTTGTTTATTATTAATAATTTTTATGAATCGAAAAAACATGTAGTAGGATTTAAGGAGAAATTGATTACTCAAATAGTGTTAGAAATTAATAATAAGTTTCCCGATTGGCTTTCGGATATTGAAGATTGTTTGCCTCACAAAATGTATATGATAGAGCTGTTGGGAAAAAGTAAAATACACAAAATGTTATTATTAGAATCGAAAACATTAAGATTTGCTCGAGATGCTAAATGTTATGATAGAAAAATGAAAATTTTATTAAACACGTAAGAATGTATGTATGTATGTACATACATACTCTTAAAATTATATTCACAACATTTTTTTATCCAAACTTTAATTCCTCCTTGCACTTTAAAATGCCGATACTTTCTTTCTCTGTTGATAACATAAAATACGAATCATGCATGCAGGAAAGTTTTGCCAAAAAGAGATAACATACTCGTTCTCTGTTTTTTATTGTGGTTCCTAAGAATCTCGCTAGGAACAGCACTTACTAATCTTGAAAATGGTGTTACAATAACTCTCGTTTGGTTGCCATTCTTATTAAAATATATATTCAAAGGTATAGGTTTATTTTCTCTATGAATACGCCCGAAAGATTTTGAAAGAATTTTGAATATTAAATGCACTTACTATAAAAAATTACAAAAATACATTAATTTCTCTTTTTAAACAATTAATAAACATTACAATTTTATTTTCTATTTCAGAGTAAAATCGAAAGTTGTACAATAAAATTAAAATTATTAATAACATATATGTAATCACTCAATTGTTGCACTAAGAATATATAAGTTATTTACTTAAATTTGTAGCTAGACTTTTTAGAATTTTACAGATACTGTTTTTATCATCATTATTTTGCATAATTCAGTTATTGTTATTTTTTATTTAAATTATTTTCATTGTTGTTGTTGATTAACCTACGTAAATAAGAAAAAGCTAGATGAATTATGGCAATGGAAATAAAATAATATGTTTGTGAGCCTAATGTTGACTATTCTTCTAGTTGTTTGTTTCAGTTTCAGTCAGGTAAATCGTAAATAACACAGATTATTGAACCCTATTCACTTTTGCATAAACACAAATAATTGTTATTGATTGTCAGTTAAATATCTTTAATTACCGTAAATATAAATAGATCATTACCGTCCGTCTGGCACTCAGTCATAACATCAACAAACATGTTGATATTTACGACAAAGTAACAGATATTTTTAGTGTGTGTACATATTTAAGATATTTTCATTAGTGTGCAGTAGCACAGAAAACTCAATAGATGATTAAAACACGAAAATTTAATTAGTATACCACTAATAACTTAAGCATGAAGTGTGTATATTATAATACACTTGAACGTCTATCAAATCAAGGCAAATCAAGTGACGGATCGTTGCTTGTTCGGATCGAGTATCCGGAAGTCCTTAAACCGCATGTAAGACAACCATTGGTTGTAATATAATCCTGTGATCACAACAAATTAAGAACACACATATGTATACTTAGCACATGCACACACGTCAATAATAATCAGGTTGATTAAAACGTGTGCCTAGAATTATTCCATCATTGCATCTTTTTTATTTGGGTGTGACAGTTATGATTATAGATTGATTATTACAACTACACTCATCATATAATTTACTTTAGACTCAATATTTATACATTTTTAATTTGCAAATAATTTATTTATAATCGCAATGCTTATCATATACGTTCCGATAAAATATACGTTATGGCTTCAAAACCAGGATTTCAAATCTGGGTCTTTGGAGTAATTTATCAAACGTTATAAAAACAAAATAAGCATCTTACATAGAAATTAATTGAAACTCATACATATATGTATTATATATAAAGTACATTTTTAAAAGACTTGAGGCAATTCTGTAATTGCTATATTTAATTTTCTACAATTAACAATAGTTTAAGATAGTAATTTAACGTCGAATTAAAAAGAAATGCGAATAATGTGATTTAAATTTATATGTTTGCTATTTTAAATACAACAATTTATTATAAATCCGCTTTGCGTTAGTATCTCGTTATTTTATAGCATTGAAGTTTTTCAACAAATTTTATTTAATTTTTAGTTAAATTAAAGAATATTGAATAAACTTTACGTTAATATTCTTACTTACATAACTTAAGTATTAAATGTAATTAAGTATGTTTCTTCTTCATTTGTATGGGCGGCTTGGAATAGCTTAAACCGCGATCTAAATGCTGTTCCTTTTTTAGTTAATAATATGGTTCAAGCTATTCCGAGTCGCCTGTATAGTTGCCAGTACACCATTTTCATATAACTTTTAAATTATTTTTAAACTTTGCATAAATATTTGAAATATATCTATAAACTATTTGAAAAACATTTTTTGTTGTGTTTCAACACGGTTTCTGAACATTCTTAACACATTCATTCCGGAACTAAGTTCGATTAGTTCAACGAAATTTAAATCTCTTTCGTCTTCCAGAAATATAATTTCTATTTTATTTGCATGTAAACAGTATAGCTAATGAAGCACATTAACCTCATGTATAAAAACAGTTTTTATAACTATTTGCAAATCGATAACAATATACAATTAGTCGGTCAACTGTACTAAGAATAAGTTATAAATATTATAAGTATTTAAAAAAATATTTATGTGTAATAATTACATTTATATAATTTAAAATAAACGTCATTTCATCAGTTTGCACCTGTGATTTATATATAATAAAAAGTCTTATTATTTGAAACACGAATAAATATTATTTATAATAATTATACAAAAGGACTGAACAAATTAATAAAATTAATTAATTATCTAACATATATACATATATATGCTTTTTTTCGGCAGCCGACGGTAAACTTTAAAATATTTTATTATTTCATGGGGTATTGCCACAATTCACGTTTATATAATAAAATGTGCTACTAAAGTATGATTCTTGTTACTGAAGTACATTTCATGGTACTAGAGTACCGAAAAAGTATTTAAATACAAAAATACTAAAGTATTGCTGCTTTGATACAAACAGAATTCATTAAATAAATCGAGAAATATATCTAATTTATTTAGCAAATTCAATCAATGATTGATTTGATGAAAAATACCAGTGTGATTGACAATAAATAAATAAAAATATTATCTAAATGTGTCCTTCCTAATAAATAAGACGCGGATTAAAATAGTTTAAACCCTGTTACATGATACTCCTTACAAAATTAGACTAGCTCAGTGTCACACCGTTAGTTTGTAGAACACAATTTAAATAAATAAAAACAATGTGTAATTATTTTATTTTCAAAAAATAATTACGTATATACATTTTTCGGTGTCATATGTAGTATACATATGTTAAATATATATATACATGGTATCCGGTTCTATAAATAGGCCATAGACATATGCATAGAATTAAAAAAAAAAACGTCACAAATGTTAGACATTTATATGATAAACATTGTGACAGAATCCCTTACAAGCTCAAAACAGATGTGAAAAGTGTAAATGTAAAAACCGAAGTAAAAACACAAAATCAGAAGTGATCAAAAATCGATGAATCGAAACAATTTCACTGAGACTAATAGTTTTTGTTTGTCAACGAAAAATCTAGATTTAATGTTAATCTAAGCATGAAATCGTTGAAAGGAAAATTATTTACTCATAAAAAACTGTATGTATTTGAAAGGGTAACACTATATGATAAAAACAATTGTTTTTATATCGAAAACGTGTGAGTATGTAGAATATAAGAAACACTAAAAAATGTGTATAACATTTCGCGTCATGCATGTTTTGCAACGTTAAATGCGGAACAAGTTTCTATTAGATGCACATGCGTTTTCATTTCAAATTAAAACATTAGAAACCTCACCTTACGATATAAGGTCAGTTTTCCAAATTCGTTACGTGAGACCAAGAAAAAGATATCACTTTTGAAATCAGTACCGTAAATTTATGTTATACTGTGGTTTTGAATAAAAAACTCAATCTATAAACAAGTAATTATTGACCAAACAAAATAATCACAAAATCGATTACTATACCTTGCACGCTACAAAAGATTATTTGAATAATTTAAAATAAACAAAGATGTAAATAATATAGGAAGTGAGTGTATTATTAAAATGCCATCTATGAGCGTTGGTCGCATCGGTCGTGTGCTGCATCCGGTCAGTGGCCGCCGTAACGATCGCTTAAATATAAATGTACAACCTATATACTTATTTGTTAAATAAAATATATAAAACCGGGCAAAAGTTCAGTAGCTGGTCTAAAATCAGATTAGAAATAGGTTCACAGCTCACGTAAATGTTGTCATGAGTAATAACATATATATAAGATCAGTGGCTTGCAATCTGTAGTCTTTGATAGTATGGTAGACGGTCAACAACAATGGGTATGAGGAACGCCTCTGGTTTCATTTTAAAATTAAAATTTGCATTATTCTCAAATTATTTACGCATATAAATGTTCTTAAAAACGTATAACTTTTGAAATATTAACTAATAAATTTTGAGCAAAATTACATCATTACCTAACAGTAAATTAATTGCCAGGCATTTTATTTAACTAGGGATAATATTGACGGTTTATACTTCCGTAAATGGACAATTTGCTACAGTTTTAAAAGATTTAAATATAAGTCAATTTAATAGAAATGAAATAAAGATAGAAATCACTAAAAATAATCGATCTTGAGATCTATTTTTGGCATTACGTCTGCTGTCTGTGTGTGTGTCTGTATGTCTGTGCGGGTGTGTGTGTGTTGTGCGTGTGTTGTGTGTGTGTGTGTGTGTGCATGTGTTGTGTGTGTGTGTGTGTGTGAGAGAGAGAGAGAGAGAGAGCTATAGAGCCTAAACGGTTGAAGGTAAATTATAAAATCTATTTTTGAAAAAAATATATTTAAACCAGAAGAGCGGGTTTTTAAAAGAAAAAATTATTCAAAATTTGTATTTGGATATAGAAAGAAAATATTGTCAGATTTTCAATGCACACTTACTGGCATGTTCAGAATCTTACTATTAGTTTAGATATGCTTAATAAGGAATACATTACCTTTCAAAAAAATGAAATATGTTTTATAAAATATAAATAGTAACAGTTCGTTAAAGAGTACTAAAGTATATAGGTATATTATAATAAACGAAAGTATAATTAAATATTTATTTGTGGTGTTTGAATAAAACAACTACACCACATTTGGTCGATCATTTCACTTCAGTAAAATCAATACAATGTTCTTAAAGGGGGAGGCACAGCTAATTTTGGAGAACTAGGATAAGGGTCGGGCTCGCTGCACCAAAGTATTGTATGTCGAAGCTTATACAAATCGATAAAAATCATGAACAGACAAACCACAATGGTAATAAAACCGAGATTAATATCTTTAATAACATTATACTACTTGGTGAACTATATAAAAAATCAAGTATGTGATCACCGTATTTTATATAGTGGGTGTTCGCAGAAATCGTGTTTTAAAAATGATCTGAGGAAATTATACATATATATATAGTCATGTTTGTTAGAGAAAGGTGTCCGCAACACTGCACGTAGCAGACACCAGAGGCTGTGTATGACGTGTGGAGAATTGTACCATTGTTCTGTTCAATAATCTGTGACTCAGTGATTGCCATATTACTTTGCTACTTTAAAACACTATAAATAAATATATATATATATATTTTTTTTTTACTAACCCATATATTATATAAGAAAGTTAAGTAGGAAATCATGAAAAACGTAATTGATTTAAAATCTATACGTTTTTGTTGTCCGTGAACGCGTACAGCCGGAAGTTTGTATTTTGTTTTTTTAAAAATACTAAATTGCTTGTAATTTATTTAAAATTTTCATATACAGTGTTCGATCAAATTTATCCAGGCGTATGTATACACATTTTAAGTTTTATAAATTTACCTTCTATCGTTTAGGCTGTAAAGCTCTTTCTCTCTCTCTCTCTCTCTCTCTCTCTCTCTCTCTCTCTCTCACGCACATACACACACAGTCACGCGCATGCATCATTCCAAAAATGACAAAACAGACGATATTCCAAAATTAATTAAATTCATTTCAGGGAAGGTCAAAAGATATATTTTCATTACAATCTCGAGATTCAATTTTTTTATGATTACATTACTTACTTATTAGTAATAGGAAAATAAAAATGTACCTTAAATAAGCCGTAATCCATAATTCAAAAGTACTTCGAATGACAAGGTCACAAAGGTTCAAAAAGCTATAATAATAAATAACTAATATTTGAAATGTCAAATCACCTTATAACGTAATACATTGTTTGTTGCGACAGTAATAATATTAACAGTGACACTTGTAAAATAAATCTTTTTTCTTGCAATAACAAAAAGCACAAAACGTGATTTGAAGGCGCGGTTTTATCGGTAACCAATCAAATCAAATAGGGGGTGGATTCGAGTGGAATTAGGCCACCAGAGTTATAAATTATCCGGAAACACATAGCGATTATTGCACCAATTTGATTATTCCAAAATGGGATAAAAACATTTCAAGATCAAATAAATATTATCAAACTTTTAATTGAAAACGATACAGATTACAAATTAACTCGGTATGGTTTTGATAACCAATTAAAGTGTCGTAATTACTAATTATATTCATCACGGTTTGGTGAGTATTACATTCTAAACTTTAACTTGCATTCTTTACGTGATTTCATCCTTCACGTCATCAATGTTCGTTCGGCGGACCATACGAATCGGTTGTGTAATTAAAATTGTTTCTATAGTACACGCAAGTAGTATTTTTTATTACCATTTCTTACATTTTTATATGAAATAACTCCAAGTTACGCAACATATCTTTTTATGTGTATGTTGAAATATTTTTTAATTTACTCAACGAATTGGGATCATTGTGTATGATTTCTAAGCATACAACATGACTAATTTGCTAATTTTATTAATTTTTATTGCATAACGTTTTTACAACAAGGATTTTTCACGAGTTCTATAAATGGCGTTCATTTAAAACGATAGCATGCCTTTGATTTTTAATATATCTTTTATAACTTATTATTGAAACTCGCAACAATGCATTTTAGTCGGTTTAACTTTATTTTTGTTAGTTTTAAAGCTTATATATTGTTTGTGCTTGACTATTATATCTACGCAACTGTATTATTGGTCTTTTTAAAAATCCATATTTATACAATTTTACATATTCAAATAAAGTAGAAAATAGCTGAGTATTGAGCAACTTTTGTTGTTTGAATTCAAAATGTTCTAAATTAAATTTATGGAAAAGCATCGTTCAAATAAATCTGGAAGTTAATCACATTTGTAATAATGAAAATGTATAGTTCTGGCATTTATCATAATTTGATAAATTTCGACCTTGAGCAAAAATAAAATATTATAACAGAACAATTTTAAAAATACTTAAGTAATTACACATATTGCGTGATGTTTAAACTTTAATTAATTAATTTTGCGTCAAACTACCTTTCAGTTCCGACGATATTTAAGTTGTTAATAATTAGAGTTTACGATTACATTATTGCATGCTGCATACAGGTAATTACAAGGTAAAAAATCTGCAATTTAAATTAATTTGTCAATAATACAGTTTCGCACATTTATTTTTGCAATAATTTGAATATAGCATAGTTGAAAATTCTAGGCTAAACTAGGCCATAATTCATTTAAATAATTTGATATTTTCGTTTGATATATAATTTTCCACGCATAACTATATTACTAATTAATTTTATAATTTAAACCAGCCCACATGTGCTCATATTGCAGTTTTCTCTGCAAATTGTAAGCTCCAATTTTAAAATAATTGCGTAAGAAAATTTCCATTTTCTTTCAATAATGTAAAGAAAATATGATAACTACATGAATTATATTACTCACATATAATTATATCTAGCAATGACGTTTCTATGTCATAATAGAATAATTTTTCTTATTTTTTCTACCACAATTAAATATTTAAACTGTTGTTATTGTCATATAATAATAATTATCATTTTAATTTACGTATTTATGAGTTTAAAAGAGATACGAATTGCGCTGTGTTCAAACAAGTTTCATTTTACAAGCATATATCCCTGCACCATATAAAGTTAAGGGGTTTCAAATAACAATTACGTGTAAACAAAGTAGGATTGTAGGGTGTGTTTTTGTGCAATATTTGCGACACATGATACCGTTGGGGGCTAAAATACCGCACCACTCTGGTAGCTATGGTTACGAAGTCAGTGGTAACAACCGCAAGTACTTTGCCCTCAATAAAATAACGGATATTTTATTTTTAAATATATTTCATTTCTGTATTTGTTAATATAATAAGATGATAAATAAATAAAGTATTTAGTTGTAATTGCCACTATATGCCAAAGAAATAATTCAAATAAGAAAACGGCAAGTATTTCTTTTGCGTCTGTTAATTATAGTTAAAAAACGTAGCTTATAAAAAATCAATCTTGTGTTATAATTTATGTAAAAAAAGAAATAAAATATTCAAAAATTACCTTTCACAATTAAATAACAAAACTGTTCTTATTATAAATAATAGATATTACTAGTATTAATTATCTCAAAATATGCTGTTATTTTCTAGCCTTTTTTTTATTGCACAATAGATATTTTTATGCGATCTTAAATTTGTTTACAAAAGACGCGATTTTGTTTTATCTTTTTCACTAAATTTAATTGCAATTTTCACTATTGCGGAAACAAATGATTAAAATATGATTGCTGCATGCATTATTGGTGTATGTATTAATTATATAATTTCCGGAAAATGAAATAAATATTATTAATGCATAAACCATAATTATAAAGACATTTGCAGTTCATATTGGTTTGTTATAAAAATCAATTTTATTAACTTATTTATACAATTTAAATCAAAAAGCATATTTGTTTATACGATTTTCTAAAATGTCCTTCCACAATTGGAATAAAAAGATTTGTGTTATTGTTATGAAATAAGAATTATATTGATTATTGTAATTAAGTTTAAAATGAAACATTTCATACGATTGTATCTTTTAATCAAATCGCATGTGTTTTATAATTACGTATTCAAAACAATCTAGAGATGACAATTGGGCCATGTGATTATTTATTCTTTCATTTTGATTCTAAGAAAATGACGAATAAAGTCTATTTTCTACCATATTTCGCAATTGCTATTATTTTACGCGACTTTAATATGACCTGCGTTGACTATAGAAATAAAATAAGTACTAACAATAAATTATATATTTCGCAAATCATATCTACTCATATATATGAATTGTAAACCTACATATCCAGTGAGCATTCTATAAGATAGGGAAATACAATACGTTTTGGTTAGTAATTTGAGAATTTGAATGTTATCTAGATAATAAATTATATGCCGGTTCTATTTAGATTAAAAACCCTAACGAAACAAAATCCAATTAAATTTGGACTCAACAATAATTCGCATATATTAACAATTCTACGAATAAAACGGGAAACTATAATAAGATGTAAAATTTCCTCAAAAATATAGTAATTTTAATTCGTTAGAAGTTGAAATAAAATTAAGAGATGGAAAATGTGAGTGAATATATACTTTCCATTGCTAGGATTTTAAAAAGATTTAAATGTGTCTAAGCTCGTTAGATGTTTGACATGCAAATTGGTACTAGTAACTACCGGAAGTATGGCAGTTGGATTAGTTCCGGAATTAAAACATGCAAAGTGATCTGAACAAGATTTTCTTTAGTGTAATTGTTACTTTCGATTTTATTGTATAAATGTCAATTGCACTCTTTTATTTATTAAGTGCTAAGTTTTTAAAGCGTACACGGAAACAGTATATGTAAATAAATCTTTTAAAAACTAATTAAAATAAAAGTTCTCGAACTCGAAAAATAATTATGTCGAACAAAACATTTCTATGAATCTCTCAGATAACTTAATAAGATATAATCTTAATGATTCATGTCACTTTATAATAATATTGTGAAAACTTGGGTATTGAAGCGTGGTGAGTATGAAAGTATAACGATCTGTTATAATATAAGAAATGTGACATGACAAACGTATACATCATAACAATTAGTTGTCGAGTAGAGCTAGGTACGTTTCTTCTTTTTATCATTTTAATATCGTGATGCTATATCGCTGGTTAGCGAGCTAGATTCATAAAATACGTTAAGTAGTAAAAGTAAAATTAATGTACAATGTCGGTAATCGAGTTTCACTTGGTTACATAAATTCAAACGAGGAGATGAACGTGTAGCCTCTATACTTAGTAATTTGTTGCTAAGATGCAATAAATTGAACCAGTAATTATATTCTTGTTTCCTCGTTAAATATATCTTTCACAATTTGTCGAAACAAAAATCGTGAATATTTTGTAATATGATGGAAATGGAATTAAACCATATTTATTAATTACAACCTTGTGCAAGTACATCAGAACGCGATGTAATGTCAAATTTCACATAATTAACTTTTTAACGTGCGTATTTGATGCTAATAATCCATTAATAAGAGTATTCATTAGGCCTCTATTTCAGTAGGGAATTCTTGATTAAAATTAGGTTTTCAAATTACCTTCCAGAATTCTTGTGCTAGTCGTACCGGTTTATGAATTTGCAATAAATTAATAGCGCCAATAACTGTATAAAATTATACATCTGAAACTGATCTTGACATCTGATTACAACACTCAAGCTACAGATCGTGTTTAGCAAGGAATATTGCAACAATAACTAAAGAGAGACACGTATAGAGATCTAAACATAATTATCCTTATATGCTCGTATGTTTATTTATATTTAAAAGTGAGCGTTTTAAAACAGTAGTAGCTTTAAATCGAAATCGAAATTAAAGGATTTCTTTAGAAGGCTTAAAAATTTATATAAAAACTCGTTTGCGTTTCAAAATATTAATTGTTTTGTAAATTACAACTCGCAAAGGTCGCTTAGATATTGGAGATGGATTTCTTGTTGTTTTAATGTTTATATATTTTGTAATAAATAAAGGCTAGATCTAAACATCGTTTGTGGGGTTGAATTAAAAATCTAATGAATGAAAATTATCAACACCACTTGTAGTTCCTTCCACTCATTATCTTAATTAATGAAGTACTGAAACAATTATTATTACTTCCCCTGTCCTGCTCATTGTTTGATCAGTATATTTATGCGAAAGATTGAATTTGTATTGTATTTAGAACTAGTTAGATAATTGGATTTCGCCCCAATACTTTCCTTAATAACACAGTACAACACTCCTGACAAAGACTACCGATTATAACATGGCCTAGCCATAACAATAAGCGTGAAACACAAGTTTGCATGTAGATATATTTTTAGAAAAATTACTATGGGTGCAAATATTTATGTAAATCTGCGAAGTAAGCATTCCTCAATCGGGTTTATAGAAAGTTTATTAGATGGTTTCGTTGAAATATATGCTTTTAAAGAATTCCTATTTGTGGAATAAACAATATAGCGAGTCCAAAAGTATATCATTTGAAATAATTACGCGAAATATTAATATTTACACCAAATAAAAATAATTTGATTTATATTTAATGCATCTTTCAAAACAAATCAATTGAATTGTGTTGTGATTGATCTAGCCTTAATTTTAAATGAAGTGTTAAGTGGAAAAATTAAACTTTGCAGAGATATGTTAAGTTATGAAAATATTTTGATGATGCATACAGACATATGCCAAAATATGTAGTTATTGAGAATTATATAAATGCCGCAGTAATGAAATGTCGAACGCTCCTGAGTAAACATCAACATTTGACAATACCTGACACTAATTAGTTATTCGTGATTTTTGTAAATTAGAAAGTTAAAAATCATATATATTTCAGCAAAAGCATATATCGGGGAAACGTGGGAATCATGCCATAAGGGTGTATCTACAAACGTAATAGGCAATATTTGTGTGTAATTTATAAAGAATTATTTTTAAATCCATTAGCAAATTTCTTTTAAAAAGTATAATTTTCGAAAAACTATTAAAACAAAAGTTGTTTAAAATAGTAATATCTTTAATTTTGTATATAATTATATTTACTGTACGTGAAGCCGTTTTGGAGATATTGCAGAAACAAAAATGACGGGCCATATAAAAATCATAAGTTTAAAAATATGATAATTATAATCATTCAAATAATAAGTTTATAATGCCAATATGTATAACTATAAGTAGTTTAATTTTATTGCTGCGAATGTTACTTAAGAGATTCAAGTTTGTGGCGATGCAACCTTCCTTACAGACAAATTGTAACGCAAAACAAAAATAAAAGTTGAAATATTGCAAACTGGTTTCCATCATACATATATACTACGTGATGGCTAGGTTTGTAATTGCAAACCATTAGCAAGATACACCGAGTTCCTGTTGCGCTGATTACGAGAAATAAATATAAAAAAAAAAACGCATTTATAAAATGCAAAACTAGATTAATATTCATATGGACAGAGATTCATTAAATCACTAACTTCCTAACTATAACAGCACAGAAACACTGGGAAATTATCATGCGTAGAAAGTCATAATTTTTCCGCAAAAAAACAATAACAATTATAAAATGCTATTTATTTATTACTTCATACACAATAATTATATATTTTTATCTCGCTAGATAGCGTATACACTTTCTGTTTTGGTTTCAGCATTTTTTGTTTATTTGATTTCAATTATTCATTGTTATATTTCGCGGATACAATTTTACAGATGGTTGACTGCATACGCGTCCAATGTCGTTTCCGGTTTATTGTTAGATTGCGCACAAAATCAATCGATTTCAAACATTACTATCGATGAAATAGAAAATTATACCATGTTTGGTTAGTGGCTTTGGGTTTCCCACGGTTTTCAAACATGATTCGTTTGATATCAATGACTATTCAAGGAATTTCATAAATTAAGTTGTTTGAGGTTTATTTATTATTTTTTTAATAAGATGTCAATAGTATGATATTCCAATGTTGAGAATGTTCTCAGAATGGTGAAATAATTGGGTATAACAACATTATACATTAACATATTACCCATATTAGAAATAAAATGCAAATTCAAATGACTACATTCGTTAGGGAATGTAATTACACAGAACATTAATCTTACCAGTATAGGAAAAAACTGAGGCACAATAGTATATTTTTTTAAAAGTAATTTTAGTTTCGTGATTAAAATGCATATGACGTCGTTGTTGAAATGAAAACCCGGATAGAATGAAAAATGGAGGAGAGACGAAACGTAACACGACGCGTACAGATTTCTAAAACAATTGGAGCGGATTAAATACGGCTGTGCCGCAGCGGTAGCGTTTTTTTTTTTGCAAAATGCTAGGTTTATTTTTTCATTTTAATATATTTTGTGGTGTACCGGTATACACGTTTAATGCTTAAAGATTAAACCACACATGCATTCGGTTTGGTTTAATGCGTTCGAGCAAGCACGGAATCGTGCTCGACAAAGATTATTTGTTAGACAGACAAATCCGGTAATATATGGTATTGAACTATTGCAGTCAAACTGTAGAATTATGTTTTAAAATACGTGTGCTTTTAAAATTTTACGGATATCGGTATAACTGCACGTATACATTATATTACTTGCTGAGTGTAATTAGACGATATATTACTAAAAACCATGTATCATAAATACATAAATTTTTGTAAAATAATTTATACTTTCGAATAAAATCTTCAATTACTTAAATTTTAAAAAGAACCTTTTCGACTTTCCGTAGTTAGGATATTTAATATATTAAACAGAAATTATTTCATTTATGGTACATACTTGGTAAATAAATGTTCTAAGTGAGATAATTTATTATGATTTCAACTATCTTAAATAAAGGTTATTTACATGGGTTTTCCTGCGTTTTGTTAATACCCGAGTGACTTTATCTGAGTCGGATAAAATTACAAAAGTCCTACATTCGGAGGGTAAGTATAAGAACACTTTAGTAAAAACATTTTACAAGATCAGTTCGTAGAATCGCTCTTTTGGTTTTGCAATTGCTATATAATACAGAAATGATTAAAATACGATTATACTGCATGATTTCTTAATAAATATATATCATGAAATAAGAACCATCCATAAGTTTAAAAAATGTAAGATTGACTTAATTTTTAAAAACTTCACACTACGCATGTACTTAAACCTCATTTAAACAACTGATAAAGTTATTTTGTTATAAGAAATGTCATTTTAATATGATTATGTTTATTTTAACTAACAAAAACCTAAGACTCACATGAGTAAAATTGGGCCTGCGTATTCATTAAGCTAATCAAATATAGAATAATAATTTTTTATTCGTGGTAATCTAGAACTACAAATTACGCTATTATTTTTGATTTAGTTGAATCATTATTGGAAAATTATTACGGAAAATCTAAATTTTACGCTATTTTGTTGTTTCGTACAAGGCACTATATCAAAATACTTTCTGAGGGAAGAAGACTTAATTATGTAAGACGAAAAGGTCCTCTTTTAATATTGCACAATAGCTATAAGTTTACGCGACTTTATGAGAATAATTTTTGAGGGTAGAAGACTTATTTTATTAATAAACTAAAGTGCAATGAATTGAATCTGTTTGTAGAATATTTGTTCCATCATTGACTGTGTAAGAAAAGTAGCACAACAATTATACACATGTGTGGACTCACATGCGGTTCCTTCTTGCAATCTCTCACACACTTACAATCAAAGAGATATCTCTATAATTAATTTATAGAAAATTAATAATACTCTAAAACAATTTATTATTAAGCGCTAAGCGAGAAAAGTGATAGATACACATCATAATTTTATTATTTCCGCATCGTTAACTCGGGAACTGATTTTACTTAATATCTCAATACACATATCAATTAACTCTAATAGAAATCTTATTTATTTATAAATTAAATGTGAGAAATAAACACAATCGGACGAAAACGCTATCCTACATACATACACTTTTATTATAAACACGTAAACCGGTTTGATTTTCGGTGCGCCATTGTATTCTAGTCAAAATAGAATATAAAAGGTAAAGCCAATATTTGCAAATTCAATTGAATCTACTGTTGATGACGTTATCACCAATTTACGTTACCAATTTCAATTCGTGGAAATGTTATTTGCGACTGTATTAGAAATAATTGACATTTTTATTATTTAAAAAATATAATTGGTGCTCGTTATATACCTATTTAGTTAATAATGGAATATGGCATTTTAACATTTACAAAAGAACATATTTTTAAAATCTACTGATATTATTTTATGGTTTTATCCGCAAAAAGATATCTGAATATAGTGGTATTCCTGGAATATAAAATACACTAAAGAAGGGTAGGGTTCGAGGTAAGAATTTGCAATTATTTTGCGTGAATTTGAACCGGTTGGCTGGTTAGTTATATAATCATGTATGTAATTGTAATTATTGCACAATCGCATCGGCAATACATGGTGAAAATAACAGATCTCTCAGTTACATCACAACATATTTATTTATGAAGATTTTTTCAACGCTACTTGTGATACAATCACTGTTTTATATTAATTGTATATTTTAATTATATCCGTTTCCTTTTATTTCATACACAATTGCCACATCTTCATTCTGATCTTACAACAAAAAAATAGGTTAATATGTGTCGCAAAACTGTTAGTGCGGAAATTATTTTTATGTTAATTTTTTTAACCTTCGCCTTCCAATTTGTAACTACATGTAAAAAATCACTAAAACTTCCAATCTATATATTATTCAAATATTCTAATTATCGTTGTAATTTAGATTGATGCGGTTATTTTATTGAATTTAAACCTATCCATTACAATTCGCTTGTAATGTAATTCGTGTTAATTGGATTTGCTACTATTTCGTTGATTAATTTTAATTAAAATTTCGTCGCGAAGCTCCTGGCGACACAAATCACAACAAACAAATAAATTGAGTTTAGTCTCTGTTGTATGTGACCAATGAGTTGAAAAACTGATATAATCACTTAGTGTTAACAAGTGCATGATTTAGAAAATACAAGAAATCATATCTTCGCACCCTCAGGATGACTAGCAACGCTCAACTTTAACAATTTATATATTTGAATATATAGTTTCAAACAATGAAATTACGATCAATTGTATAGTATTACAAGAACCTTTCATACAATTTTTAAATTCAAAATTATAGTTTGCGTATATCAAGCCGTTTATTTTTAATGTGAAAAATAAAATTATCCATATTTGTTATACAACATGACAATACTTCAGCCGTTATTGATTTCGTTACTTTTGACGGGTATTCGATATTAATATTTACATTTATAAATGTAATTCAATTATAATACGAGTAGTGTTCGCAAGCACGAAGGCGAATAATGTTTAACGGATATTAATTTTGTTTTTTTTTCAATTATTAATGTTTAATTTCACCATAATAAAATAGTTTACCTACTCAATAAAAAGTAAAACTATACACGTTAGGAATGTAACGACGAAAACTACCATAATATCTAAAGCAGATATTCACCAATAATGGTTTATTATTTTCATAGAGCCATTTACGAAAATATTAGTTTAGTTTTTGAAAAATTAATATTTTCGTAAATCTGGTCAAAAAATTCATAAATAGTATGAATAGGTATACTAACAATAAGTTATACGAAATTACTCTATGAATACAATTTAACAAAATATTCGAATAATTCCGAAAGAAAGCAGAAAATGGAGGTATTGAACTACCATATTTACTAGAATTTTCGTTTTGATTTCCTGACTCTGAGAACTGATAAATAACTAAACCTACTAACCAAATCAGCTGACAAGCACCACGAGTTCCTATATATATAAAATAATTGCATTTTTCAAAGTAGTACCTGTCACAAACTATCGAGAACTTAAAAAAGAATTTCTAAATCAGTATACTTTTTATTTTCACATTTCACAAAAACATTATTTGCGACAATTCAAACAAAATCAATGTAGTAAAGATCTTTTTTCTTTAAATATAAATCGACTTTGAATTAGAAAAAATATATTAAATAATAAATGAAACGCATGACTATGAACACGGTAGACTATGTTTAATAAATTCACGTCAAAAGAAGTACAGGACATGCGAGTCATTTTTTCGAAAATAGAAATTGCCATGTATTTTATTTTAAAATGTCATAACTTCAGTTCGATATAACGTTATGTAAAGTTATAAATAAAAATGTTATCTAGATCATACTAAAACTTCCGTAAACATTTTTTATATAAACATCATTTGAAAAGATGTTTATGAAAAAAAAACCAAGTGACATAACGTATCTAGCATGTCTTCCTTTTAAATAAGAAAAAATAAAATAAAACATATTTTTATTTGAATTGCCGGTTCCGGGATGGATGCTTATTCGTCCGACAAATAAATCTTTAACAAAGCGACTAATATATTTCACACGTTTCGAATGGGCGCCTCATTAATTAATATTTTAAAAACATATGGCTAATCAAGTGTGCGATGCACAGCACAACACAGGCAAAAACGCCACGGCCCGGAGCCTTATAGGATGTATATGATTCAATAATATATTGGCTATCCTACTTGCCTAGTTAAACCTGATAGAAAGTAGCACATGCGGGAGTGGACATCTTCGGGCCACATCGATTATTTACGTGTGTACTTACCTGGAAACAAAAACAATTGATTATAATAAGTATCATCTTGGATTTTTCTATAATCGCATTTATGTATGTAGGTAAGCCGCTATCGGCTGAATATAAAACACCTATATCACTTCATTATTAAATTAATTGCTTATTTATATGTATATAAAAAAGAGAAATTTAAATGTCTTCTTTGACATATATACATATTTGGTTAAACGTTTATATTTGAGTGTTTTTTTGTTTATTTGTTTGTTGAAATATGCATGTTAAATATGAATGTATTTATTTTACGTGTAGTAAATCATTGATTATTTGCGTGTAAAAATATCATATTTGCTTAGAAAATAATTTTGATATTTATTGAATGAATATTATTGAAAATGGACACAATAAACAATAAGTTGTGGGTGAATGAAGATGTAAAGATAGAAAAAAATATCATTATTGTGTATCCATTTATGAGGAATTTTTATGTTTTGTTAGTTCTTAATGGATTATTAAGTAAAAAAAAAAATAGAAATATAATTTTAAATATTTATAAAGCATCAATTATGCACAATAAAGCACAAAGTCAAATTGTGTTTGTCAATACTTTTATTTGCAAAAGAATGATTAATATTAAGATCGCTACATGAATTATAATTGCACCTGTAAATTATAGCCAATAATAAAATGATTTATTGCATCATAAATTTCAAGGAATATCGAACATTTCTAAATTTTCCTGCTACAGTTAAACACCTAAGCTGTACTTATTGTCATAAAATATGAAAAAAATTTTAATTGACATATTACGTATTTATGACAATTTAGAGATATTAATCATATATATAATATTTCATTTAGTTGAACTGTTTTTAAAAAAATAATGACGAAACATCTAATTTCTTATTTAATAGCATTTTTTTGCGACTTATAAAGAAAAATATAAGCGTAAATAATTTTAGACTTATAATTTGATGAGAATAAGCATGTTGTTATGTTATGTATGTGTGTATTCTTTTATTGTAAACATCTATCTAAAGTTGCTCTATGATCTAGATCCTTGTATCATTAATACTTATATAAGAAAAGGATTTATTATTTATTTATTTATTATGTTATGTATATCTTTAGGTGGCGTTAGCCAAACTGATTGACCACCTTAGTGTGGTTGTACGTATATATGAGTGTTTCTGCTACTTTCACTTGAGGAAGTCGCAAGCCAAACGTCATTTGATCTTGAAGACGCGACAACACCACGCAAAGAACAAAGAAGTCGTGTGTGTATGTGTGCACAGATACATGCAGCCAGATGATTGCATAGACAATGGATGTCACAACAATTAATGTCTGTAAAGTTACGGTAATTTTATTTTATATGTATGTATGTATGTGTTCCGGATTAGCTTATTGCTTTAGAGGGCGTATAGTCGGTCGTTTCCTTATTCTATATGGCATAACATAAAAGTCGTCTCTGTCGCGTTTTACTGTGTTAGTATGTTAAATCGAATTTCTTATTAAAAGAAGCTCTATTTTGAAATATATTATTTATTTGTAAGAAATTCTTATAAAACTACTACGTAATCACGGATTTTTTAATAAATCTACACATGGTCTGAAAGTAGTTTTTCCTAAAGTGGTTCTATCGTATAAACTTCCAAATGAACTACCTGATTTTTTTATGTTGCAAAAAAGTCTTGACTTGAACGTAGGAATGCATTTTTTTCATGTCTAATGATTTTTATTAGCGAAATTTATTACTTATTGTAACTACATTTATGAGAGTGAATATTTCGGAAATTTACTTTTTTTTTATTGTCCAATGAATTTATTTATTTGTATAAATTAATAAATAATTATTATTGGAATGACGTCCGTCTGAGTGTGTATGTGCGCGTGTGTGTATGTGTGTATGTGTGTATGTGTGTATGTGTGTATGTGTGTATGTGTGTATGTATGTGTGTGTGTGTGTGTGTGTGTGTGTGTGTGTGTGTGTGTGTGTGTGTGTGTGTGTGTGTGTGTGTGTGTGTGTGTGTGTGTGTGTGTGTGTGTGTGTGTGTGTGTGTGTGTGTGTGTGTGTGTGTGTGTGTGTGTGTGTGTGTGTGTGTGTGTGTGTGTGTGTGTGTGTGTGTGTGTGTGTGTGTGTGTGTGTGTGTGTGTGTGTGTGTGTGTGTGTGTGTGTGTGTGTGTGTGTGTGTGTGTGTGTGTGTGTGTGTGTGTGTGTGTGTGTGTGTGTGTGTGTGTGTGTGTGTGTGTGTGTGTGTGTGTGTGTGTGTGTGTGTGTGTGTGTGTGTGTGTGTGTGTGTGTGTGTGTGTGTGTGTGTGTGTGTGTGTGTGTGTGTGTGTGTGTGTGTGTGTGTGTGTGTGTGTGTGTGTGTGTGTGTGTGTGTGTGTGTGTGTGTGTGTGTGTGTGTGTGTGTGTGTGTGTGTGTGTGTGTGTGTGTGTGTGTGTGTGTGTGTGTGTGCCTGTGTGAGGGCGCTCTACAGCCTATATGGTTGAAGGCAAAATTATGAAACTTTAAACTTAAGATTTGTATATGCCTAGCAAGAAAACCTCCTATTTTTGAAACAAATATTCAAACCGGAATTGCATGTTTACTCTAGTCAATTTTTTCGGTTTCTAAAATTACTCGAAAATGGTTGAACTTACAGAAGAATAATTAAAATAAAAATTATAGATATTAACATTGTGTACAACCTTTATTTGAAAGAAGTACCGGAAACAACAAAATGGCTATTTAAATTTGTTTTTATAATTATTTTCACATAAATATATTAGAAGAAATTCTTATACAAAGAAATTCTTATACAAATCAACGAAATCGCTATAGCTACGTAATCACGGAATTTTTAATAAATCTAACATGTTCTGAAAGTTCTATATTATAAAATTCCAAATGAACAACTACCTGATTTATTTATGTTGCAAAAAAGTCTCAACTTCACGTCTAATGATTTTTATTAGCGGAATTTATTACTTATTATAACTACATTTATGAGAGTGAATATTTCGTAAATTTACTTTTTTATTGTTCAATGAATTTATTTATTGGTATAAATTAATAAATGATTTTTTTAATAAATTAAAAAATAATTATATATGTATATTTATTTTATTCGATTTCGAAGTAGTGTTCAACGTGACAAAGCTGTAAATCTATTAACTTTTGATTGGTATATTCAATCTTCTACAATTTACATTAGTTTTGCAAATATAATAATATAACATTGAATTGAAAGAGAAAGAAAACATATTAGTAGTTCAGGTTTATATTAAGTGTTTGGTATTAAAGATAATGCAATTTATTTGCTGTACTCTGGTGTCACGGCAAAGAATTAGTAATTAAATGATTTACCGAATTTTATTTAATTTCTAGAAACAAGTTAGAAAGTTTTAGTATTAGATAAAAATTTCGACATAAAATACAGTTTATGTGTTAAGGGAACAACGGTGTCATATGTTTTCATTTTGGTCAACTATAGTAGTTTAAATTAGAACCTACATAGATATGGTTCATAAAAATTGCCCTACCGTCCGTATTTTATCAAAGATTGTACCGGTAGTACGACATAGAACTAGTGGAGCTTGTCAATATATATATGGGACGTTTAAAGGCTCCAGACAATTAACTACAACGGAAATTATATTATTTTATGTATCAAAATGTAAAAAAAACGTGAAAAGGAAATACAGATATAAATTGATATTCATGGTCCATCAATAATACGTCCCCTATGCATGTATGTATGTACGTAATGCTAACTAAAAAGCCGGATGTCACAACAGTACAATGAAATCCAGCTGCCACATAAGTTCGTTCGTATGTACACATGTTTCCTGTAAACTAACAATACGCAAAACAACAATTATAATAATGATGTTTTCACTTTTTCAATAATGCAAATCACTGATTTGCAGAAACTATTTTTTTTTTTGAAATTTATTGTTCACTAATGAAATGAACACTTACGAAAACGATAAAAAGATTGAATTGGATATATAATAAAACGCTTTCACCTGATAATGACTATACACATTTAACGCATAACGTAATAATAAATGCGACATGTATCTTTAATGTACATATACATATGTATAAAAAATAAATTTTATTTTACTTTTTAATCCTTGAACAAATTTCTTTTACAATAAGCTTTATTTCAACGGATACTTGTCAAAAATCATTAGCAACAATTACATTTTTTACAGCTACATTTTATAATTTAACGATTTTTTATCTCTAAAATCAATAATAAAGGCCATATGTATCGTTTTTGCTGATTAAATTATAGTAAAATAATTGCAATATTTAGAAAGTTTACAATCAATTAATCAATCAATCAATTATAACGATAGTTTATTAAATTATGATATCTCATCTATTTGATCCAAATAAATGTCGATTTCTTTCTACGTAATAGAGAAATTAACATGAATTTGCGTTATTATTTTTAGTAAATAATCCATGTGTTTATTTCTAATAGTTATTTTTACACATTACATAAATCCTAATTTAAAAAAAATGTAAATAACAGCATAATGCGTTCTCGTTGCATTTGATAAGTGCACAGTTGTACTTAAAGTATTTATGGAATTTCTAATAGACTGAGCTTGTGGTGTTATAATAATTGATCATTGAATAGCTGACGGACGTGTATTTTAATAGAAAACTAGAGCAAAAAAAGTATGTTTCGGTGCCCTTGCACGGTGAAGATGATTAATTATTAATACGTGCTAACAACCGTTCGTCAAAATAAATGCGTCAGCAACGATGGATGGAAATATGAAACCACCGTTAACCATTGTATTGTTTGCTGTGCAGGTATTAGATTCAGTGCACTGCATACAGCTTTAGTTTGCGCATTGTTTGAACAGTAGCAGAGCAGACATGTGTAATTAATTTTAATAGCAACGCAAATCGGAATTAGTGCAGTTCATTAACAACAATTCGCGCATTTTAAACACTATTATTATGCTGAATGCAAGCGCTATTTTTCGCTATTATATGTTTCTTTTAGTTTTGTTTGCAGAGACACGGTCGTTTCAGCAACCTAATTCTACTGCAACCTGTTCTATAGATCTTGCGACCTTCAGACCGTGTTCGCTCAGACGTTCAATACATTTTTATGTATTGTACATCGTACATACACATGTTCGTCTACATACAACAGTTACACACCATTTATTTGCAATCATTCTCGGCATGATGCATAAATCTATTAGTTTGTCATCTTCATTTTAACCGGTCTACCTTATGGTGTAACATTCTTTTATACGATTTACCAAAAAGTCATTAGCGCTTATACGATATACAAATGGGATTTTAAAACTAATATCACTTCTATTACTGTGATTTCGTTTTAATTTCTTTTGCTATTTCCACATTTTTCCCTCGTTTATTTATTTATTATCGACATGAAAAAATAAACAAATAACCGATGCATGTAAAAGAAATTGTTCAATGTCGCAAATTATAAAAATATCCGCAATGACATTCTTATACGTATGCAAATACAAATTTTGTATAGTTCAAGAAAATATAATTTTTTAAATAAACTAAAAGCATTTTTATTATTTTACTGAGAGAGAGAGTGTGTGTGTATGTGTGTTATTATTTCGTATAAGAAAGTAACAACTGATCAAAATTGTAATTGTGTCAATTATGATAATATTAAGGCGATGTTCCAATTTTTTGGTCAAATAAATGACTATTTTTTATAATTTTTTTCTCTCTTATTTTATTAGATAGAAAATTAAATTTTATTTTACAATATTAAGTAACTCATGCAGTATACAAAAAAAAATTTTATGCATAATTACTTATATAGGAGGTGACAAAGTAAAGGCCGCGGAGATGAGGCGTTTTGCGGTGTACACGATAACGCGAGTCCAAGTTGTCGAAAACAAAAAAAAACTAACGGGGTTTTATTAAGAACAAAATTACCTTCCCCGTAAACCAATAAAAAGTTAAAAAAAACCTAGAAAATAGAGTGAGTTTAAGAAAAGTTCTATGTTTTGTACACAAAATTGGACCTTTGGGATTGAATAAAAATGGAAAAAATGTATATTTATGTCAAAATGTCGGTTTGCGTTCTGCATTATAAGTAAATTAATAAAATAAAAAAAGATTTGAGTCAATAGCTTAATTATTTTTTGAGATAGAGTGCACACCGTTTTTAAAAATGTAGTTTCGAGAAAAACGTGTTTAAAGTTTCATTTTAGTGTATTTATACCCGGTTACTACTTATGGAAATATAAATATCTTGGAAACGGTTTCGAAATTTACCTTAACATTTTTTTATATATTTTTGAAATGTTTTTGTTTAAAATTATTGAACAAAATAAAATCGATATTTTTTTAAAATTAGAACATCGCCTTAATATCAGATATGAGTTAATTTAAACTGTTGATGGATTGTTAAATAATGAATGTTGATATGAAGCACTAAATTTGAAATGGAAATCTAAATTAGAATAGAGTCGAAAAAGTGGACTATGGGAATCGAACACGTCGATATGTCTTAAGATTTTTAATGATGTACTTGTTAGAAATGCTAATTATGTATATGTCGCAGCGAATTTGTATAATGTATATATTTAAAATTTTAATTAACTGTCCAAAAGTGATTAGTTAGCGTTATTACGAATAGTGTTTTGTTGTAATATATTGATGAATAGACTCAAATAAAATACTTTCATTTTGAAGCAATTTAGATGAAAATAGTTTTGTTTCTGACTCCCTTCTGATAGGTTGTTTAGCAAACGCATTTTCTTGAATGTGCACGTGTTATTTTTGTTCTGACAAGGAGTTGATACTTCAACGATGCATACAGCGGCCGAGTTATTATTAGAAATTTCTGCATGGACCCAGCATGGGGGCATGCCTATACTAGACACATCTAGTAGTATTATTATTATTATTAACATTGACACAATACACAGCTTGAGGTCGGTAAACTAACAGCACATCACAGCTTGTTGCATTGTATTATTTTATATAATGCTTGCTACTTTTGATTGGCGAGAAACGCATTAGCGAACTTAAGTGCATCGTGCCAAACATATTTTTAAGTCATCGACAAATGCTCTGAATCATTTCTATAGAAGGCTTTTAAAATGTTACACCCCTTATCATAAAAAACCATAAAAGGTAGCTCAACAAAAAAGAAAAATAAATATACATTCGATAAACAAACAATTGAAAAGCGCGTAATAAGTAAATTGAAATTGTTGTGTGCAAGGTAGTTATTTCTTAGTCTCATTATAATATAATTTGTTTGATATATTATTTAATTTATCATAAAATGATCGCTCAATATGGCATTGACAATGTCAAATGTAATTTAATATAAAATATCGAATATGGCTTCAGTTGGATCAAATTAGATTATCTTACTTATTTGTTATTTTTGGATTTATGTACGTAAATGTATGTAATAAAATATTGCGATGAACTTTTTTTTTGTTATTGAAGCCAAAGAATATAAAATGATCGATAAATTTAAAAATCACTGAAGTACAAACAAAGCAATAAACAGTTTTTTTATCGCAAAAATCACGAACTGTAAATAAATTACGCAGCTAATAATTTGACCATATAATTAATAAATAAGTTATAAAAGACAATTTGAAAGTAAATTGTTTAATTTCCAAAGGAATATAATATTTGATTTATGTGTCGATTGTAAATATTTTGACTAATACGTTCATAAATCTGTAGCTAATAAACATATGTAATTAAAAATTTTTACTTAATGTCTTTTTGTACTTAAAATTTTATCAGTACAGATTTACGTGTTTATTTTGAAACTGACATCTGGATAAAATTGTAGATACAATTTAATGATTTTTTTTTAAATTAAGAATTGGTTATACATGTAAATCGAAATATATTAAATTTCGAACAGTTGGGTTCATTGGATCTCGTAAAAAAATAGAGTTTCTGATAATTACGAAAGTTTAATTGAAAATAATTTATAAAAGGGAGGTAATGTGATAAATAAGAATTGAATTAAAAGCTAATTGATATTCCTATTTCGTGTTTCGGAATAATCGAATGCAATTTCAGAAATAATTTGTTAATTATAAAGGGACTTACTATTTTCTACCCTTTTTTTTATAAAAGTAGTAAGATTTAATTATAATATAAAATTACATGTAAAACTTTCTACACATCCGTAATTAATACACCTGCAGTTGGATTATCTATAAGATTTATATAGAAGAATCTGTAAGGTATAGAGAAACGATTTCTCTACATGTGGTATACATGTATACATTCGATAAGATTTTTTTGAAATTTAAAGATAAATTTGAAATGATCGCTTTCAACGCGCTTCTTATTTGTGGGTTGTGATTATTATTTTATAGCAAATATGGTAAACACCCACAGCCACCATACCATATGCCAAAACCATAATATACAATTTCTAATAGGCGCAAGCATTACTAGACCAATGAACTCTGCCATTTAAAATAAATTGAACCATTGTCGCTGACTCATAAACTTAATTAATACTTAAAGAGAACAAAAATATAACTCTAGCTGTACAGTTAAAATAGCGCATGGACAATACATTTTATTCAACATTTGGAAAAAGTTCAGGTACTTCTGTTATTCCGCAGAAGGAAATATATAATTAAGTCGAAATCGATTTACGTTATATTTTCTTATAAATTCGAAAGAAGAAAAAAAATAATAAATAAAATTCTACCGTTTCAGTACCAGTTATTCAGTGGCACCAACTAAACGAATCACGCCACTGACGTTTACGATAAGTTTACGTCACAAATCGGCAGCGTAAACGCAAGGCCGTAACATTGTGCAAATACAAAAATTTATAAATAGGACAGGGTTCTTTGTGCATGGCAAGACATTGATCCTGAAATGAAACGGGTTTCGAAATATCGATGCATTCATAAATTATTTCGAAACGTTGTTTATTTTCAGTTTAATATCAACTGGGACTAATATACTTTTAGAATTCTTTATTTATTCTTTCGCGCACATAGTAAAAAGGATTTTTTAATCGAAGCAAATTTAGAATTAGAAACGTAAAAATCTGTTTTGTACCAAATTACTTGGCAGTGCTTTTTATTTATATTTATTAATAATCAATTAATTAATGATACTTGACGTTTAAAAATAAATGAATTATTCATAATCAGGATATTAGTGTAATTTTATGATAAATATATGTTTCACTACAGCGAAAGTTACACTCATTGCTTTAGTATTAAGTGTCACTTCACTTTATTGCTCCTTTTATTGCAAATAGTATTTCTAAATTATTTGATTTCAAAATGACAAGAAACCACGAATATGTACTAAAATTTGCAACAACAAAAAATTGTTTTATTTCCACCACACAGAAATATAAAAAGTTTTTATTCTGTGATGAGTTTGTGGGGTTGCGCGATGGTGCCCTGTGGTGACGTCCGCTTGTGTGGTAACTGGGACGGGCTGGCACCCGTGCCCTACCCTAATATCAATATGATCCCCATGCACGCAAAGGTATCTCTTCTGTTTTATCGATACAAGGTTACCACTGGATTAAACTTTAAACCAAAATACCTATCTTGGAATATCTTTTATTGAAATTAATAGACCTTGTTGAAACATTTTGATAAAATTTTTAATAAAAATACTCGTTTAGTTTTTTGTTGTTTATTGTTGATACGTATTTCGGCTTCTTAGGCTATTATCAGAAAATATATAAGAGAATTACAATAAGGTCTGTGCTTATATCTACGAAAAAAAAAATTTTATATCCCCAAATGCAACCCCACATTGCTTACATATGTTCGTAAATATAAATACAGACCTCATTGTAATTCTCTTGTATATGATTATGATTATAGGCTAAGAAGCCGAAATACGTATCAATAATAAACAAATTCTTTGAAACAAAACGCGTGTTTTTATCAAAAAATTTATTTATTCATGTATACACAACCAAAGCCTTATAAAACATCGAATTCAATGAGAACGATGAGAATTAAATGAGAAAGATAAATGTGTAGTGTTTTGATATTAAGCAAACAATAAATTGCCAGATAAATTACAAATTACTAAATTCAAAATAAGCATATTTTTATACGAATGATATTTTAAAACCGCTTTGTGAACAGTCCATTTGGCGATGCTAAATTATTTAAATAATAGACAAAATAATTGATTTTTAAATAACTTTCACGAGAATATACATATTTCTATATATCTATCGCTTATTTAAAAGTTTTAACTGTATAAATTCGATTCGTAACTATGAGATTTCCGAGGACACATTTTTGTAAATCTCTAAATCTTATAGATCAATGTATATTTTAGATATTAGTAGTTTTTATTATGAACATATGAAATATTAAACATTCTAAATTTTTTTAGCAGTATGCAATATATTAATATTATTTTATTTTTCTGCATTTTGAATAAAATCGACCAAAAATCGAAATACAACATAAAATAGCACACATATGACTGGAATTGAATCATACCATACTAACAATTTATTTATATTTATATAATAATAATATTTGAATCATATTTTCAGATTCTTAATCTAACTGTATTAATCAGTTATTAATAAACTATTATTCATTTTCCTATAAAATAATTTTATTGACTCATAACCAAATTATATCATTCGTAACCACCAACTACCACTCATTTTATAAGAAGAATTTACACACGGTATTTCATATTACGAAAATATTTATTAGTTAAAATTACTATGTTAGTATTACTAATTGTAAAATTAAAGTTTTAAGCTACTTTTATAAATTATTAAACTTTATTTAAATCTGGATGCGTAATACCAAACTATTTTGTTTTGTACATAGATACATTATAGGGTAAAAGTGATTGAAGGGATGCTTTAATTTTGGTATAAATAAATAAATGTCACATTTATATAATAAATAAGTAAAAATTATCACATTTGTGATTTCTATGTACGTTTTTGTTAGCGTGTAAGAAAAGCACGGCGTTAAATATCACGAAGAAATGTCCCTGAAGCAACACTTTAATCCATTAGGATAGTAATGTATAATTTATTGTGGAAAAGCAATCTCATATGTATATATAAATAAATAGGTAACAAATCAACATCACATTCAGAAAATAAGGATGCAAATATAGAAGATTGCTAGTTTTAAGCCAAATTATAATTCAAATGCCCGAAAGAATCTTAAGTAATGAATATTCGTCAGTAGGTACTTATATAAAATAATAATTTAAAACTCTAAATATGCAGGCGTTTTAAACTCATTTGTCGTGTCGGGGTAAGTAAGCCCGCGTGTTTAGAATGCGTGAACAGACGTCAAACTAAATAAGAAATAACTTTACAAAGAACTATATATGTGGTACGTTGTGGCTGATGCAGTTCTTTGATCTGCGCGGCGCGTTCTACTGAAGCGAAGCGAGCAAAAGTGAAACAGTTGTAAACTGTGTGACCCCTATGTACTCACGCACCCGATGTTAGCACGTGCAGGTCAAACCAGCTATAATACCACAATATCTTTAATCGGTTTCCGAAACAATGAAATGCTTCAAATAAAAGAAAACAGCCTTCATATCATTTTTGTCAAATATCACGATTGTCTACTGAATCTAAATACGTTTTTTTTTTCCTAAAAGAACCCGCGGAGAACAATACTAAGTATCGTCATTTAAATTTGCGAAACGAAACACATTAAATCTACATTTGTTACTATTTTTATACTCTAAATTTAATTTTTTCGGTAGCTTACAAGGCTGACGCTAATTCACCATATAAAAATGGCACTGAACAAATTTCTCGTTAATTATACGCATTAATCATTCAGGGTTGAATGTAATATTAATAAGTTTTGATCAATTACAAATAGACCTATATAATGAAATGTATAGAATCTTAAGCACGTTTTCATTCTTGTAGAAATTAATTGAAAGTAATTTAATAATGTTTAATAAAGCGTTGATATCGTAAATGAAACATCAAATAATAATTTATTACAATAAATACTGTCTTTAGGATAAGTAAAAGTACAATTACATTAATAGTTTAATATCAGTTTTCAAAAACTTTCACAGTCTGTCATGAACGATCAATAAGTTTAAAAAAATAAACAGATTGACATTTTGACCTTAGCGACCGCATAAAAAAGGCGTATGACAATCTCGCTGACACACCAGCTTTATTCGTTAAGTATTCTACACGTTTCGCTTTCTGAAAGTCTGTGTGTTTTAAAAATAAAAATAGAACTTTCTTGATAATTTTGTAAGCGAGAGACACAAATCGTATTTGAATTCGGTTTAATAATGCGAACGACGAACAACGAAAGGCAATGAGACAAACCAGATTAGAAAGTCTACGAGGTTGACAATTGTCAGTCGCTTGGAACAATTAGCTTCTTTGCATCTATCTGTATCAACGATCTATAACTCTTAACAGATTTTACACGGAAGCTGCGTATTTATTTTCGTTTAACATTGATTTTTTACGGTTCGTCGCTCTAGTCTGTAGCGCAATTAAGAACAAAGAAATAATGTCACATAGACATGAAAAAACGCCAATTGATTAACGATTATTTATGAAGAATGAAATAAAAAAAAAAATCATTGAATGGCGAAAGATTTCCAAGATTTAATTGTCATGTCTGTCTATAATTTTTTATTTAATAAGTAGATTTTGAAAGACTTAAAAAATCACCAATTTCTTCGATAAATTTAATAAACATTGTATTCGCTTTTCTACAAAATATTAAAACTCTTACTAATTGTTACTCATACTACTTAGATTAGCGCAATTCCGTGCATTATTACCATTTTATAAGATAACCGTGTTTGTTTTTAAAAAGCTTACAGTTCTGTAATAAATATATTTTTTAATGTTTTCATTGTTTTAATCTACGATTTTGTTAGATACATTTAATAAATTCAATAAATATTAGATTTATTATTCAAAACTGAAATAGTAAAAAATGTTTTCGAATATTTACAAATTCTCTTTACAGATTTACAGACTTGGACAGCATTGTACCATTGGATAGATTTATATCTGTACAAACCATAAACAATATTATAAGAACTTGCAAAATGGATGTAAGATACGAAGAAGCAAACCATTTATAGGAAAACAAAAATAATAGATGCTATTCAACATATTTCTATAAGCTCTATTACCTTGAAAATAATACATAATTATGTATGTTTCTGTAGCCTTTAGTGTTTTAAAATCTCTATACACATAACATATAGAATATGACAAAACAATTATTAAACTAAACTGAACAATCTATTTTGTTCATTGTTGTCACTGATTAATTTAAAATAAAAAACAGGGTAAAATTGCAAGGTGCTAAAATTTATATATTTCTTTTATATATCAATAGTAAATAATAATCTATATTATAAGTACTAGGTGTTTAAAAGTAAATGTCCCAATAAGAATTAAATCAATGTATTGATGTCATTGTTATTTTAGTCATAGTTTAATTAGCTTGTAAATGTTCATGAATCATAGAGAAAACCGAACAAAAATTGAGAACTAGCGCATGAAACTGATTTTCTATTCCAATATTTTATACCAATAATAGAATATGCAAAGTAATTCAACAAATTAAAAAATATTCAATTATTTATAATGGTAAAATTTATGTGTGAAATATACAAAATAAACACATGAATCGACAGGTAAAACCTATGATAAACGATGGTAAATAAAATGTCTATGTATCGTGCATAAATCGCGAATAGCATTCAAATGAATGATTATTAAAATGGGTTGTAAAATATTGATTATTTCGCTTGAACGATTAGATAACGCGATTATTATACATTTATCGCATACACACCAACGACATATCAGCAACTTGTTGAATTTGTGATAAGTTAAAATCTACAAATATTTATATTTAACTTTTCCAGATTATAATTTGTACATATGTCTATGAAGCAAGTATTATCATTATTTTAATGCGGGCACCGTGGAGTATGTATATAAAAATTACCAAACCTTGAATGTTTTGAAATTACAATTGCCGATCTCTCCTCATCAAACAATATAAGTTTAATGTTTTCGTTGTTATTGTCCATATTACCTTAACGGTAAAAATTTTGAATTTACGAATTATAATTATGACAAACATTCAAAATAACGCATATATAATTAAGATAATGACATCTTCAAATCGCATTAAGAGCTACAGAATAATTGTATCAATATTTGTACTGAACACGCGTTCGGGGGTGGGGGGGTTTCATGTTCAATGTTATAGGTTTAATTGATTAATAATTCATAATTATTCAATAATAATTATTTATTAAAATGTGATATTAAACAAAATACAAATGAGTAATTAGATTTATTTAAGGAAACGCTAATAAATAAATATCTTACGGGAGGGGATTGAACCCCAAAAAGCCTGTACAGGAAATGGCCTTGTGTACGCTTCTGGATTACAAAATAGATATAAGGAAAATTCAAATGGATTTATTAAATAAATACTAGCATTACTGAAGTTGTATATACATCATGTAACGCCATAAGCAAACGTAAATCTTATGATTTATGTATTTATAAATTATGTAAGAAATATACGATGAATATATTTGAATTAAATAAACAAATTGCGTTATATGTGTATTATATGTAAATGGTTTCTGGCATTTTATTGTAATTTAATCTGGAACAATAATCTGATTTTTGTTTGTGTATTTTTTATTATTATTTAGCATTTATAACTTGAGAAGTATGTCGCTTTAGTAAAACAATGCATATATTGATGTAACACTGTTTGTAATAGTATACCATTTACAAGCACATTTATGAACCATTGTCGTTCATAAGGGGTTAAATGTAAGTGTTATATTACACACACATAACATCGAATGCAATTCTCAAAAGTAGGTAAGTCATAGGAAAATTTATCGAAATGTCAATAGTAATTTTGTAAGGATTTGATAAAAATAAAACGACTTAAAAAAGTAATTCCATTTTTACGACATCCATTTCCTGACTCATATTTTATTGCTCAAGTGGTACACAAAAAATACTAGTACTGTTCTAGTTCTAGATGATAAAATAAACAAATTGTTTTAAATCGGCGATGCTGTGTGTGTAGTGTGAAGAACGTAAAACCATAGTTACCATAACGGAACTGCGGTGACACGCGCATGTGACCACACTGATAACCGGAACTGCAAGTCCCGGTTAACTAGTTGAACAAGTATTAGAGCGAATTTTACACGAACCAGTCCTGTAATCTAATTCTCGTACACCAATTATCATAATTCTATTATTAATCATTATAAAAATGGTAAAAAAATATATAATTGGTGCTATCGATAGAGTCGAGGATATGAGGTAATTTAAACGTCCTTGAAAGAACAATAACACCATTTTCACATCACACGTCTTCTTATAAGATCGACCTTCACATGAACACATCATTTTATTTTATAGTGAACTAAGTATTGTTTCAAGAACGCATCATTATATTAACACGTCTAAACAAGGAAATGACACTCGTAACGTGAACAAATCACACAGATGCGCTTGTAATATGATTAATCAAATACTATTATTTCCGTTGTAATTGATTCATTAAATTACGTAACTAATCACAGTTCAAGTTAAATACTATTCTACCAAAATAAGAACAGACAAAAGTCACCCTCGCATATCATAACTATTTTATTTAGTCGAAATATTAATTTAATTAAAGTATATAAAACATGTAAATTTGTTAAATGTATTATTAGATATTTAATTTATTTGAAAAGTGCAGATATTTGATGGTGTTATAAATAGCATAAATTTATTAAAAAAAATAATTGAAACGAATTAAAAAGAAAAACAAAGTATGTTTTAAGTAGCAGTATTCTAGATTGTAATAACTGATTTTTACTCGTTACAGTCTACAGCACACGAAGTCTCCGGGAATTTAAAAGTATTGTTGTTTCTGTGGTAATTACATGCTGAATCATATATGCGCAAAAAATCACCGTGTGTATTTGAAGAAACAACCTTGACTTTTGGCATTCAAAAACAAAGAATTATAACTTACATTTATAGGAAGGCGGAAGCGCACGATATTTGATAACATAGCATGTCCAGGTGTTGTTTGAACCACAGCGTAAACATCGTTTTAGTGGTTGCAATGACTTTGGGCGAAATTAAAATAAATCAACGAACGGATATTACACACTTAAATTTTTTTAAAAATATATATTTTTTTGTAATATTGGTCACGCTCTGATTGTGCCAGATTTTAAATCATATCCTCTGACATTTGATAGTTTGAGTAATTAACAATGTTAAAGCGCTAATTGTGTGGACACGATTATATGAACGGGCATATGTTCGTTGTAATACTCCAGATGACGTAAGTCATGCTTAAGTAGTGTTTCGTGCGCTACGCATTTAATAATCGCGTATATACATCAATTTAACAGTCGTCATCCGCTCGGTTCAATTTATATTTTCCCAATCATCGTGTACTTAACATCTGAATTGCTTAAAGATATGCAAATACCTCATTAACTATATTAGTAAGTTAGACGTTTCGAAAACATCACGAGTCTTTGGTTGCAACATATATTAATTATGATTTCGCGATCGCTACTTGCAACTACATTTAAACAACATTACACTGGGTGTAATTTATATTACGCTCTGTGCACGTTTAACATTTTATTTCAAAGAGAACATTAATGTAGATTGCGTAAAAAAGTCACAATTTCGTTCTCTTTTTATAATTTGAACAAGAAAAAAAATAATTTAAATAAAATTGTGCATGAATTGTTATTAAATTTCAAAGAAAACTTTAATATATTATATAATCGCGAATTTATTACACGACCTTATAATATATGTTGGATGAAGGTGCGGTATAAATTAATTCATATATACATCAAAAACCTGTAATGGTTGATGTGAGCGAGTGGTCACAAATATACAAACACATCGCACGCACGTGGCTATCCACGTGTGTTTCCTGTCTAGAACGGATATAACGTGTTTGGCGTACTCACTGACCAACAATAAATTCATATTAATAACTAATATGATTCTAAAATTACATATGAAATAATCTCGTAAAATAAAATTGATATTTAAGTCTAATTCAATATTGCTAATTTTGTAAACTTATTATGTATGAAGATATTTTAATAGGAATAGTAACATATGGATTGCAAGAAAAAGAAAACGATTAAAAAAGCATTTATTTACAGATGAAAGTGGATTATTATCCATATATTATAACTTTCATATCGTATAATTTATTATTTAGATATGAGGGGTTAAACATAAAAGAATTCTGGTTTACTATACTAGGGAATTATAGGGGTAATCCGAGGGTTATTTAGATGCCTTAGGGTATAACTGTACCTATAGTAATTTAGGGACTTTTTGGGGAATTGTTAGGTAATCTGGGAGAATTTTAAATCCGTTTATACATAAAATTCACCAAATAAATTAGTTTTCAAAATAATGGTAATGTAATAATACAATTTTTGTTCGACGTCAATATTTCGTATATACCAACTGAATAAAATAGTATATTTAGATTATTATCGTTTTAACTTGCATTAAAGTTTAAAAATTGCTTTACAGCTTTTATAATGAGCTGTACATATTTTATTTATTTGTATACATTTACGATATTTATTATAATTTCTCTTTGAGTTTGATTTAAATCAATTCTAAATTTTTGTTAAATTTTTTGAAGCTATGGGATGTGTCATTAGGTATAATACAGATTAAATTGTTGAACCTTTATTTTGAGGGAAATTTCGAAGGAATAGCTCAAATATATTATTAGATGTTTATTTATTAGAAATGTATATATATTCTTAGTTTTATCTCAATATAAGGTCAATTTGAAATGTAATTTTGTAAAAATTTGTATAAATAAATAAATCAATTAAATACAAATATTTGTAACAAAATTAAATTTAATTGAATGAAATAGATGACGAAAGAGGTCAACAAAATCATAAAAACATATATTTGCAAATTATATATCGTAGTAGCCTTAAGTTTCATCAAATTAATGAATTTTATATACCTAATTATACCTCATACTAAAACGTACTATTTAGCAACTTTATTTGTCCTTGAATTATTTATTAATTTACTAATTTTATCCCTATTAATATTTTGCTAACGTATCAACACTAGAATAATAATTGATACATACCTGTCTGCTTATTCTCAAAAAATGAGATGCCTGTTTTAATTAGTTTTTATACAAAAATTACATATGCATACGAAGATTTTATTTATTTAGCATACATAAAAAATAATTATACATTTAGGAATATGATTTAAAATTTAAACCAAAAAAAAGCTTATAGGTTGGGTGTGAATCGAGATTGAAATTAGGGTAAACACTGAAGAATGTGTTAATACACCACACATAAATGCCTGTAAAATGAGCCTGTTAAACCCCGTGTATACGTTTAATTATATTATGCTAACGGAGTTAGCGTCGCCTACTGCGTTACGTAGAAATCCGTGGGTGATTCCTTATACTGTCAGAATGTGTTTATAATTTAATTTCCAATTGGTTTAGGGGCGAATGACCATAAACACAACCTTTACAAATTACATTTTACGAAATATATTTATATTCTTGGCACACCTAGCATTGTAATAAAAATGAATTTTAAATGTATTGAAGGTTAAAGACATCTAAACGACAATTAAATATATAATGTATTTCGTCATTAAGTTAATTATATATCCCGTCATTTCAACAAATAAATCCATGTTTGGGAAATACGATTGTTAATTTTTTGTTTTCCCAAAATACCAGTGGGTTGAGTTTAATGCGAATAGACGTTAATTTGCGAATAATAGCTTTAATGATTTTGTCCTCAATTTTAAAAGTTCTTTACCCGGTTTTAAATCGAAATTATAAATTGTTTCGTTCTATTATTATTCTATTTCACATATTGTAAGCACTAATCTTTTTCGTCTTAATACTTATAACACATAAGAAGCAATGAAATAAAATGTTTCATGTAGTTTGATAAAATAAATAAATTGATTTATATTTGGAGTAATCGGATTTTGCAACCTTGATCATTGTGATCAATGAGGCAATATTCGCAAGAACCTTCGTACTTATGTATGTAGCTCGGTAGTGCTCCAGATTGAAAGCAAAACGAAAGAGAAGACATTTGCGTGTGTATGTTTATTGGGTTAATAAATATATACATACATAACGGCATATGATATGACAAGACACACCGGTGACTATACTATACCATCGTTCGTTTCAGCTGCACGTAACACGTTTTCAAATCTAGTTTAAGTCTGAGTGAAATTCTATTTTTAACACTGACAATAAAAGTTAAAATTTCACAAATTGTATGTGCGCGCATATACACGTATGTACATCCACAGCCGTCCACGTTCGAAGTGGGTTTTGAGGTAATGTGCGTTGGCTATTTTTCAACTTTCGCGCGTTAAAAACATTTTACAATTTGACCATAAATGGAATATTTATTTCTCTGTCTATGGTACACATACATACTACATACCTACTATATAGGTATACTACATACATACGTCTGATGCTATGCGAATTTATTTTACATTTGTCAAGGTCATCTTGGTCCAGTTTTGTGCTATTTGCACAACTTGTTACAAATTATTATATATCTATAAGATTTATCTGTGTTTGTGTGTATATATACGTGTGTGTGTGTATATATGCGTGTGTGTGTGTGTGTATATATATATGTGTGTGCGCTCGCGCGTGTGTGTTTGTATGCCGTGTGCGCGTGTGTGTGCGTATGAGTTGTGTATGTGTTGTGTATGTGTTGTGTATGTGTTGTGTATGTGTGGTGTATGTGTGGTGTATGTGTTGTGTATGTGTTGTGTATGTGTTGTGTATGTGTTGTGTATGTGTTGTGTATGTGTTGTGTATGTGTTGTGTATGTGTTGTGTATGTGTTGTGTATGTGTTGTGTATGTGTTGTGTATGTGTTGTGTATGTGTTGTGTATGTGTTGTGTATGTGTTGTGTATGTGTTGTGTATGTGTTGTGTATGTGTTGTGTATGTGTTGTGTATGTGTTGTGTATGTGTTGTGTATGTGTTGTGTATGTGTTGTGTATGTGTTGTGTATGTGTTGTGTATGTGTTGTGTATGTGTTGTGTATGTGTTGTGTATGTGTTGTGTATGTGTTGTGTATGTGTTGTGTATGTGTTGTGTATGTGTTGTGTATGTGTTGTGTATGTGTTGTGTATGTGTTGTGTATGTGTTGTGTATGTGTTGTGTATGTGTTGTGTATGTGTAGTGTATGTGTTGTGTATGTGTTGTGTATGTGTAGTGTATGTGTTGTGTATGTGTTGGGAAGTGAGCGTATGAGTGCGTGTGTATATATGTTTTTGATGTGTGTGTATGTGTGAGTTGTGAGTGTTGTAGTGTATATATATTTGTAGTGTAGATGTTGTGTATAATGGTAGATAATAGTGAAAATGCTTTTAATGTTTTGCGTAAAATATAAATGCTGTTAGTTTTGTTTTAATCTCTATTTTGCGTGTTTTTTTGTGACCTTTGTCAACAACATCGACAAATAATGATCATTACCTACATTACACTTTCTCGAAATCTTACTTTTTTGAGTAAGATTGCTCAACTTTAATTATAATGACTGTCACGCACTTTTCGACACATTATATATCTGTGTCTAAATGACCCACCCGCCATCTCTAACTTGAAGTGCACATAATAAGCTAAATAGATAAACATTAATCGTCACTAATCTTGCAAGGTGCAATACATAAGTAAACGATAAGCATCAAATAATCAGTTGAAAACAAATTGATAATAAAATACAGTTGAAATAAAGCATTAAACCCATAAATCAATAATAATTATCTATATTCAAATATAAATAAATACAGTTTGCTAAACGTCTCAATTACACGTAAACCATGGTTACGCATATATAACTATACCACACAATTCAATATTTAAAAAAAATTATATTACAATACATTATTTACTTTTTTACTTATTTAGGATGTAGCGTTAATATTTGTTTAAAATCTAATAGTTAAGATTAAAACGTATACTTAATGGTTTGTTTATGAAGTTACTTAAAGATAAAAATTATTTTCATTAAATTAATTCAGCTCCGTAAAGATAATAGTTTTTATAACAAAATAAATAAGTTTCAAGCAATTTAAATTTCTAATTGAATTAAAGAATCTAATAAAAACAACAGAGTCCCAAAAGAAAATGTAGATATGTGCCAGCAAACAGTTATTTAAATATTATTAATGCATGTGTCTTTAATTAATAATTTTGTTAATATTCTCACCGTAAACATGAACGGTGCCCCCGGATTATAGTATCCTCTGCTCATGAAGTTTTGTCTAGCAAATAGTCTGGCTTGTCCGAATACATGTCATCCCATTTAAGTCAATAAAATACTTGATTTACACGATAACTATATTACACTATTTATCACTAGCACACCGAATTTCCACGAAAACCTTTACGTACTACAAATACTGCACAAACTGTTTATTCTTCACTAATATATTCAACGTCATTTTATTTATTAATACGTATTTAATTGTATTTTCGTATGATTAGGTTAGTATTTACTTCAGAATGAAAATTAGGGAAATATAATTGAACTAATATAGTAAACACCCATTCCCATTGGTACTGCATGAGTCACTAGTGCAGCGCTAGCATGTACCAATGTAGCTGATGGCCACCATTTTCCGTCCCAAGTCTAACAATATCCGAAACAATCCGAACGCAAGCCGAACTCAAAGCCGAATTGCGTTAGATAGGCGAGACCAGACAGTCATATTTGTTCATTCTAACACGATTTAATACTCTAAATTTACTGTAAATGTCGCAAAATAAATACTTTGAACAAACTTCCAAATTGTTATTTATTTCAAAACCAATTTTATATTATATATCTGAATTATTCTAATTTGAAATTCCTAAATATAAAAACAGTAGTTTATTTTTTATTTAAAATAAAGAGAACTTATGAAGATAGATAAATGAAATTTCTTAGCAATTGAATTATTTTTATTTATTAAAGTATTTTACAATTCAAAACAAAATGGTAACATATCCCGGTATCCCCTATAATGAAACATTACACGAGTCGCTGTGGCGCTACCTATTGCCGTTGATGAAGAACTACATTGCCAATAAAATAGGAAGCAACATTTAGAAATGCATACTTTTCTTGAATTTAATTTTTAAATTACGATAAATTATCCCTTTGACATATAGAGAGATCTGTTTACTATATTGAACCGGAAATGAGAATACGTATATTTGAAACAAACATATACACTATTCTACCGGTTCTTTATTTATGAAACATAATTCTTCTATTAGATCCCTTCTTTGAGTTATGCAAAAAACATTTATCTAATTGAACAGTAGTCGTTCCACTACTTGTAGTGCAAGGTTTCAACGACAAAACAATACTAGTGCTACTGCCTTGCCCGAGATCCTTTGATCGCTTGTGTCTAGTTTTCTTCTTTGGATTACTCTCATAAGAATCTGATTCACTGCAAGCACTCGTACATGTCGTTTCACTAGATCCTTGCGAAGAATAATTACTCCGATCATCATATCTCTGTCGTTGAGGTTGTTTCTTGTATGCGTGTTTAGTGTTTATTTGTCCATACGACGAATTAGAGCTCATGGATGAATTTGTCTGAGAACCATACCGCTTATACGATGAACCAGAGGCATTATTCCGCGAGGAGTAATCTGAAGAGCATGACGTACAATTTGTATACGATGTGTTTGGTATTGTTGTTAAGGCATACGATTTATTGTAACTGGTTTGAGTGTTTGTGTTTTTTAATGCTTTACAAGTAGTGGTTGATTGTCCAAATGTTTGGAAGTTATTTGTATTCAATGAGCTAGATGGGAAAACTGTTTTCTTAGTGAACGTTGTGTCGGGAGTGCTTTTTTTGTAAATGCAGTCCAATTCTGGTACGTTTAACATCATTAGTTTTTGGTGCATTTGATTGATGGCTTGTTTTAGGGGTTTAAAACCTTCATCACATGCTTTCAAAGCCAGGGCAATTGGGTCTGGTTTTGCCCAGTCGGTACCAGCTGGATCTGCTTGGGTTCCCTTGGCGCAAACGTCTGGTTGGCACACTTCGGGGAGGTCCAGTGCAGCGCAGCGACTGCTCGAGTATGCAACCGAAATTGTATCGGGCGTTTTCGGGGACGGCGGCCTACTGGTCGTAATTTGTATTGTTAGTGGAACGCATGGCACACTACACGATCCGAGTTTATCGGTTGTTGATACGTTTCTATCTGCTCCTGCAGGAAGTGATTGAGTTTTTTTGGGTTGTTTAATGTTACATTTACTGAGAGCAGTGCACGGTCCTTCACTGCATGTTTTATAGTCATCGTTTGTATTTGGTTTAGTATTTTCTGCTGGTTCAAAAACATCTGCTTCTAGTTCTTCTAGTTCTTCTAAATCTAGTTCTTCTGTATCTGGTTCATCTGTATCTGCATTTGCAGCACATTTGTGCTTTTTGGTATTAATTTTTTCAACCTCAGCTTTAAAATTGGCTTCATCTTTTAATTGTTCCGATTCTACAGCACAAATATTTGGTAAGCTGGCGGAACATGTACAACGCCCTGGTCCAGTTATTGGTTCCGCAAAACTTACTCTCGATTTTCTATTTTGTCCCACACTACAATATTCACAAGTGGACTCGTCTGCTACTTCAGGCAATAGTTTAACAACACTATCTGTCATCGCAGACAAATTTTTGTCTTTGGGTGGGCTGTCGCCTGAAGTTTGATTCTCGCAACATAAATCTGTAATGGTTATCTGGATTGGATTCGCATTACATGATTCTATCATCATTTCACCGGTTTGCATTGGCATGACAATCTCTTTTCCAGGCGGTGCTACTTTGGTGCAAGTGTTGTTTTGCATATCGGCCTCAGTGGTTTGTTTTACAATAAACTCGAAACATGTATTATTTTGTGGTTGCGCATTTGCAGGACACTCTGATTCGGCGCCATTCTTGACGAGTATCTTTATTTTAAAACCAAACGCACTGCTAGAAGAACGTGCTGCAGCATTTTTTTGGTCAATTGCAGTTTGTAGGTAATCATCATCTACTGAAGTAATGTCATCGTATTCTGGCCGGTCTTCTATTGGTTCAGCAGCAGATGTTAGTATCGTATCGAGGATGTGTAAGAAGTAGTCGTTGTCACTGTGTTTGATCTCATCATTCCAGTCATCTTCCGATATAAGATTTGCTGGCACAGTTGGAGGTATGTAATCAGGATCAAACATATGTGAATGCGAGTTATCGACCTGTTTGATTAAATCTTGTATCATATCCAGGACAGATGTGTTTTCTTGACTGTCGCCCGATGTTGCAATCGCTGCTCCATCGTGAACGAGATATGTTTTTAGCATTGGAATTATATCAGAAATCGAGCCTTCTGGAACGCAAGTAACTGATGTCTGTGCAGCCAATTCACTGGTGACCATCACATTTTCCGTTGTTGATAACATATGCGGGAAAACCATTAAATTCGTTTGACATATCACATCGACTTTCTGTCTTAAACTAGGACGCAATATACTTTTTAAATCTTGTGACGGTTGATACGATGTTGCTGATGATTTCGATGGCATCTCGTCTTTAACATCGCGTTCCGGTTCAGATCCTGGTGCCTCGAAATTTTGCTCTGGTTCCTCGGGATCTTGCACTGGTTCCTCGGCACCTTGCACTGGTTCCTCGACATCTTGTACTGGTGTCTGTTCAACCGGCTCATCATAGTTTTCATCTGATTCTGGTACACCCGGACATTCTTCTCCTGGCACTCTTTCCGTTTGCGTTTCTTCTTCGTTCTGCGACGAGATAGATACATTTGAATCGTCCTCCATAATAACAGAGCCTGGACTGGGCAGTTGCCACTTTAATTTCGTTGCTCGTAGTCTGTGGTCTGTGTCGATCTCACGCAATGCGTCTCTATCGATTTCGTTCGGATCTGTGTAGGTTAACTGCGACACTATTTTCGCATCTGATGTTTCAAGGGTAAATGTAACTATGGTTTGAATGTCAGCGTCACTTTGCACAGTAGTATTTTGCCCTTTCGGTAATAAATGTGGGGTACATTGTAATACTGTTTGGCATTCAGCTTCTTTTGTTTCCGGTATGGAATGTCTCATTATATGTTTATTGACATTATTTCGTGATGCTTGTAAAATATTTCGAGTAATTTATACTAATAATTTCATTCAAGTCAAATTTAAAATCATGTTTATTGTTTCCGTGTGACATATATGGGGAAAGCTGTCAAAAAATTGTTTCAGTGCAAATGCACACTTGATTTTAGTACACAAATATTATTTCAAATATATTCACGCTTAAGTTATTACTGTTTCCATTCAATAAATCGTTCCATTAGATATATTGATTTAATAAAAACATAAACCCATCAAAATTGAATTACATATTCAACATTATTGGATGCAAAAAGCGTTTTTCCCTGAATATTTTTAATATTTTTGGAATAACATCTATCTGTGTGTTTATGTATGTATAAATGTGTGTGTATGTATGCATGTATTTGTATAGTCGGATTCACAAAACTTGAACATTTTTTTGGCGTGAATCACCCACTTCGTTTATACAACACTTTTAAACGGAGCAGATTTAAATAAAATCAAGGAAAATAACAGTTCAATTTTGTTTTTCTCTTCTTCAAATAACGCCAAACTACTCAAAATCATGCTTTTGGCCCGTTTTAACAATGTGAAACAATAATGTGACATGAAAACAATAATATACGAAGTATGACGAAATATGATGGAATATAAACGTGGTTGCGTTTGTTGTTATTAATACGGCGTCTGCGTTAAGTAAAGATGTACGTCAATATGCTTTAAACGACACTATCGCACATATTATAAAAGACATCTACATTATTTTTATGTCGTTACTTATATCTGACTAAGGAATGTAAAGAATGTTCAATTTCTGTGAATCCTACTATATATGTGTGTGTGTACTTTAGAGACTTTGATGTGCCTTAGTTTGGCAAACCAAGCATAAATAGCATGTGACTGTTGTGGAAATGAAATTTTTTAGATATATTTGTGGTGTATCTAAGAGAGATAGAATGTGGAATATATTGCCGTATGAGCAGTAGGATATCGTAAAAAATGTATAAGAAAATGAATAAGAAAATGAATAAGAAATGAAATGATTGAAAAAGATTAACGTGAATATGTTAACGCTTTTGACATGTTCAAAGCCAAATTACCACGGTTATGTTTTTGTCTCACTATGGCGACAAACTTTGACAAGAAATAAATAAAATGTTGACATTTGGTAATAAAACTTCAAATTGAACTGTTTCATACACAATAAAATTCTCAGTGCGTAATCCTTATATAATACTTCACCGACTTGCAATGTTAATAGAGGAAATATGAATAAAAAATGTTCAAAATGCCCACGAACACCGTCTGGGCAAAGTGTAAAAAAAGACGTCCGAATAAAAGATAGTAAGGTAATATCTTGTCATTCATCGACCTCCAAGCAATTAAAGACAACCGATTATGAGAAACCGGAAGGCAGCAATAAACGATCAGCAGGCAGACATAGTACAGAAAAATTAGGATGTTCTTGCAAAAAATCTAGGTCACAAGTAAAAACGGGAGGTGCTCCCCCACTAAAGTTAGATTTTAAAAAATCTGCAAATGATGTTAAAGTCGATGTCAGCCCCATTTTCGCCGAATCTACCAGTTCCGGTGGGATAAGCATACCCGTTAAGTTGATGGTGTCTGTGAAAAGATCTCAGAAACAAATTTCGAATTGCCAATTATTTCGGGATATGTTATTAGTGAAACCACCGCCACAATTGGTGTATAATTCGTACACGCTTTACGCTTATTGTGATCCCTATTTAGATGAAATGGCAGACATATTTGATGCAATGTATAGTTCCCATGCTGCTGATGCTGCTGGTGGTGGCAACGAATTCATGGACACTTCCGGCACGAATTGTTACGTTGAACCGTATACAGTGTTCGGTTATACGCGTGCATCCCAAGAATCTGTCGCAATCCAAACAGACTTAGTCTTGGGAACGCAACTCGAATCAAACTCTTTGGAATCGTTCAAAAATGATTCTAATGTAGAAATAACAGAAACCGCCACACCTAAAAGTGGTAAAGACCCCGAAATGCCCTGGCCTATAATGGTACTCGTTACAGACATTATTGGTGACAATATTATACGAATGGACAAGCCACGGCCCGATGATACAGTTGCTACCACAACAATTATTCCATGCACAGAACCGACACAGAAAATTCAGAAATCAGGTTGTTCACCGTGCTCACGTTGTTGCGATGTTATAATACCTGATCCACCTATTATTCCAGAAATTGAATTTGTGTTCAGTAGCAATTGCTGGAAAACGGAACCATATATTTATCCGCTGCGTCATTATTCACCAGTTATAGTGGTCATTACGAAAGGTATGTCATGGGATACTCTTGTAGTGCCACCAATAATAAATCTACGAAATCTTGGCAAATCGCCGTGCACGTGTCCACCGAAACCAAAACCGAAATTCCCGGAACTTAAGTGTAACGTATGTAAGATGACACTTCGTAGATCTGCACCAGCATTGCATACGCATAAAAATAGAAAAGAAGGCAAGCCATGTGCTAAATGCGCGAAGTCTACATCATCTATTATGAGTCCATCAACTAAAAACAGCGAGAACATCCAAGGTGGAGTTACGAAAACAGAATCTGGACGTTGTAAAGAGGGAAGCAAAGCTAAATTTCAATCGCCCAAGATGGAAGTTTTGTATAAAAGCGATAAAGGTCCACCGTCAAAATCAGGAGCCGATAATTTTTGTGCCACATGCGATAGTGCAATACCCGCCGAGTATGCGCCCTGCGGTGTTGATGATCCTAAAGCATATTGTGAAAGACCTGACCCAGTCTTAGCAGCGCTCCAAGCATTTGAAACTGAATTAAAGCCTATGAAATGCACGCTGAACATGGTGCAGCAAAAACTGAAAAACTTAAACATGCCCGAATTAGATTTCATGCTAAATAAACCAGTCCCGAATCAATCTAAGCTCACAAAAATCAAATTGAAATCTGAAAGTATCAGGCTCCTGTACCAGCCAGGCAAAAAACCCACACAGTCATTTGGGAAAGTTAAGAGAAGATCCAAGTCTAGATCTAGATCAAAAAGTTGCTCTCGATGTCCCTCCACAGCTTCATGCAAGTCCAAGAAAAGTTCGTCCAAGAGGATCAAATGCCCGAAGCACAAAAGTAGCAAAGATAAAAGACATAAAAAGAGAAAATCATCGAAAACGTCAAGTCAAAAAAGCAATTGCAGTAAAAGTTCCACTACTGAAGCAATTAACAGCTGTTTTTGTTCGAGTCAAGTTGTTGCACGGCCCAGTGATAAATCCACTACTTCATCTTGTGCCTGTAAAGTTCTTTTGCCCAGTAGTAGCACCAAGAAGACCAAAAAGAATTCAACTAGAGTTCGTTCGCTGCGAATACGCAGTAAAAATTATACGAAGACATACAGCAGATCATCGTCGCAAGATTCGGATTTGAGCGAGTGCCCTTTCTTAGAAGCAATCAAGTCGATTTTAGTCGACAGACAACAGATTACACAGCAAAATTGTGGACAAAATAACACGCAAATGTCCAGAAATGTTGAGAATATTCGTCTGCACTTACGGTTACAACCCAAAAAAAAGAAGAATTGTTAATACTATTTTTATAAGATGACTAACATGTAAAATTCATATGTATATTAAAATTAAAAACTAGTTTTTTGTTGCAAATTAAACAAAAGCACAAAAAAAACACATCACAACAGGAAATTACTGAACAAAACAAAATTTACTTTCATTCGTGATGTGACCAGTCGAAGGCTACACATGTATAATAATAATGTTCAAATTGGGTAACATGTGAGATTGTGATTATTATAACAAATTCAATATAGAATCTGCTACTGCATTTAAAATTTTCACTTTTTAGTATGTGCTCAGTTAGTTTACAGAAAAATGTTAATCAGAGCAAGAATTATGATTATTCAATACTTTTGAGAAAACATTACAAATGTATAACGAATTCCTACTCCTAAATATATAATTATTTATTTAAAACAAAGAAATTGTTTCAAATTTCAAATTCATACAAACAGATACGAAATTAGCTAGTTTCTCGAAAACCCACATTAAATTCAAATTGAAATAATAAAACTCTTTATAATTATTGTGCGTCAAAAAGAAATTATTTGAGAAAGTTTTTTCCATGCGTAACTTTGACAAAAATACGGAAACAGTGAAAATAATAAATACTTTCGATATAGTACTTCCAGAAGCGAAATTTTTATTCACATTAACAATCCAGTATCATAGTTTTCACCAATAAATAAATATATGACCATAATATATAACGTTCCTTAACTTAAAATATGATTTCAAAATTTAGATCATATTTTAATAATTAAGTACAACAATAAGCTTACATATTTTCATAGATTGACTGAATCTGGTAAATTGTCTAAACAGCGTAACTCTAGCTGTGAAATTGCATATATCTACGCGTAAAACGATACACTATCGCAACAAGTATACTTATCTGTAATTATGGAAAATGCACAATATAATACTTATGAAATATAATAAAAGCTAACCTTATGCCTGCAGACGTGCTTCCGAACATAGCACATCCAAAAGGACCTCAAAATCCACTTGAATCCACACACCAGTTTAACAAACACATTTACAACAACAGCAAAAGTACGCGAGCAATAAAACCACTCGCACAGTATAATAATTAAACACAAAAACCGCACAAAATATGTATGGTAGTGTAGTTGCCGCAGAACTGACACAAATGCTTGGCACACGAGCGATACTTTGATTAGGTACCTATTACTTTTGATTTCATACAAGCAGCGACGCGTTAAATTATTAAATGCTCGGCTACCGAAACACATATGAATTAATTATTACAAATAATAACTAGACCTGAGTTGGAATTTTCACTTGTTTAAAATATTATGGAATTCTTTTGCACATTTACCTAAATAATTATCTGAAGGTCTAATAATGACGATTTTATGAATTTTTAAACCTTCTGATAATGAAAACGAATAATTAGACCCGCACAAATACCTATATGCAGAATTTCTTCAAAGCGGAAACTGGAAAGGACTTTAAGTAATATCCGACAATAAAATATAGGAATATAACAAAAATATCTTTGAGCAAGCCAAATAGTATTTAAAATGCAACGTTTTAAAACGTATTTAATCAACGCAAATTAGAATCAAAATGAAAAATATCAATCAAAATGCATATGCATCCAATTAAAATGCTATTTTGATCGCTTGTGAGCATTGAAGCATGAAGGTAATCTAGCATGCTTATATTTACAACGGAAATTGTGTTATTTGTAACAAACTTATAGGTATTACAAAATGTCTATAAATACTTAATTCAACCGGGGCACAAAAGTGGCTTATCTTAATGTGAAGAATATTCAACTAATTTGTTTATGAATATTTTTTAATCGACAATAAAAAATCTTAAAATAACTGTGATAATTTTTATATTTTATTGAATTATTTATTTATTTATTGTTTTAATTACGATGTGTATATAATATTTTAACAACATGTCTGTCTATTTTATTATAACAAATAATAACTTTTAAAAAAAATTCTCCTGATGAAGACAACTGTGTTTGTTGAAACGTTGAGCGTTTTTTTATACTCGTAAATTAAATACATTGACTGTCAAATAAATGACTATTTTTTATAATTTTTTTCTCTTTTATTTTATTAAATAGAAAATTAAATTTTTGTTTACAATATTAAGTAACTAATGCAGTATACAATAAAAAATTTTATTTTTCATTTTTATGCATAATTACTTATATAGGAGGTGACAAAGTAGAGGCCGCGGAGATAATGCGTTTTGCTGTGTGCACGATAACGCCAGTCCAAGATATCTAAAACAAAAAAATCTAACGGGGTTTTATTAAGAACAAAATTACCTTCCCCGTAAACCAATAAAAATTTAAAAATTAAAAAAAACCTAGAAAATAGAGTGACTTTAAGAAAAGTTCTATGTTTTATACACAAAATTGGACCTTTGGGATTGAATAAAAATGGAACAAATGTATATTTATGTCAAAATGTCGGTTTGCGTTCTGCATTATAAGTTAATTAAAAAATTAAAAAAAGATTTGAGGCAATAGCTTAATTATTTTTTGAGCTAGAGTGCACGCCGTTTTAAAAAATGTAGTTTCGAGTAAAACGTGTTTAAAGTTTAATTTTAGTGTATTTATTACATGGTTACTACTTATGGAAATGTAAATATCTAGGAAACGGTTTGGAAATTTACCTTAAAATTTTTTTTTATATTTTTGAAATGTTTTTGTATAAAATTATTGAACAAAAAAAAATCGATTTTTTTTTTAATTGGATCATCGCCTTAAACAAGCTTGACTTTTCAAAAATAGGTTTTCTTGCCGGGCATATACAACTATTATGTTTAAAATTTCATAATTTTACCTTCAACATTTTAGATTGTAAAGTGCTCATACACACACATTCCAAAAATGACAAAACAGACAGACAGACGTTTTCCAAAAAATAGTCAAATTCAATTCAATTCAAGAAGAAAAAGAAAAAACGCCAAAAATAGTCAGACTCGATGCGGGGAAGATATATTTCTCTTTTTATATATTACATTTTTCATAATTACAATACTTACTTATAAGAAAGTAAAAATTAACCTCATAAAGATTGTAAATAAAAACTATCATCAAAATCTGTGAAATGATAAAAGTTAAATGAAACATACGTACATTCTAAAATAATATATATTTTACATGTTACATGCTGCATCCTATAGTGTAATCTCGAAATTAAATGCAAATATCAAAGTCTTGCACTCAACTTTCGTATTTTTTAATTAATTTAAAATAATTCAAGAAAATTATAATTATTCATGTATTTACATGTATATTTTTAATATATAAAGTATTCAGACACACACACAATGTTTGTAGATTAAATAGTAAAAATAATAAAATAATATAATTTAATAAAGTTTTATTTCAATATGGTATGTTCACAAGATCTTAATTTTATTTAGAAATAACAGCAATAGATTTTAACAACTCCAACCTATCAATATTTTTCTGTTTGTACAATTTCAACTGAAAATTTAAACTCGAATCAAAATTAGAAGTAATCGCTACGTTCGTATCAGCTGACCTTAATTTATCGTACGTTTCTGCCTGAAATCGTAGTAACATTTCGATAAAAATATAAATCCTAGGTCGTGCCCGATAAAATGACGCATTAATAGCCTTATGGTATTGCTCAAACGTATCTGTTGTCCTATAAATTGTCGTAGTGTTTTCAGCCCATAAAGCAGGTGGAAAAAATGAATTATCATTTATAAAATTGTCTTGTAAGTAAACACAAAATACGCCCAATTTTACACCTTCTGGTTTTATAGGCATTAAGATATTATCAAATGTATCTTTTACTTCTTCAGGGGCTAAATACAGTAAAGAAAACACTGTTTTCAACCATTGTTTCGCATCCGAATCGCCATTAAGCCCGACGCTAAGTTGTTGGATTTTGCCTTTCCACGCTTGCATCAAATGAAATTTGCTCGCTTGGATTTTCACGCGGGGCCAACAGACGCGTACGGCATTAATCATATTTTGGTCAAAATCGACAAAAATATGTGAAGGAACTAGATTCAAATTCAACAATTTACATTTATCTTTAATTTTATTCAGCAAACAGTTGTAAGAAATGAAGTTTTTATCCGGTAATAAACAATATACTAATGGAACGTAACAAGCGTTTTTAAGAGCATGGATTGTGTAGAATTGTTCGAAAAACATTGCGACGTGAGCTGAATGTCCATCTAGATAAAAAATGGATTGTTGACACAAATAAGCTAAATTTGACACTGTAGAAAATGCAATAACTTTATCGTCTTTATCGTTGATCAGTAAAAAATCTTCATTTTGTTCGTCAGTTTTCAGTTGAATTTGCTGCAAAGAGTCCATGGTACTCTCAATGCAGTCAGGTACTGGAGGAAATAGGCGATTCCTAGCATAATACACATTCCCTTTAATTTTCCGTATTTCCTTTTTTGACAATGGAACACTTGTATCATATTCTTGTAATTCTTTGGATACGATGCTGGATGGTCGAACTGTTGGTTCTTCTGCTGCTCGTTCTCGGCACCGTTGCCGCAAAGCTTGAAGCTTAATCTTCTTTATGTTGCACTCATGATTATGGTCTAGTTGTTTGTTCACTATATCGTCATTAATTGTCGTAATTTTCGCGTTGCATTTGCGTACATTGCATCGCCAAAGTACTTGTCCATTAAGCAGCTCATGATGTTTGCAAAATTTGTAGTTGTTGATGATGTAGACTGTATGACCATGCGAGCTCAAACCTAAACAAATCAACAATTATTAGAAACGCCTTAAATTTACCGCAAAAAAGCATTTAGGCGATGTTTCAATTTTTTTTACTTTCTTATACGCAGTATAAGTATTGTAATCATGAAAAATTTCGATCTCGAGATTTTAACGGAAATATACGTTTTGACCTTCCCTGAATCGATTCCGACTATTTTTGGCATGACGTCTGTATGTGTGTGTGTGTATGTGAGCGCTCTACAGCCCAAACGGCTAAGAGGAAAATTATGACATTTTAAACTTAAGATTTATATGTGCCTGGCAAGAAAACCTATTTTTGAAAACAATATTCCGACCGGAAGTGCATGTTTACTCTAGTCATTTTTTACAGTTTCTGCAATTATTCAAAAATAGTTACAATTACAGAAAAGTTGTTGCAGTAAAAATTATAGATATCAGCATTTTGTACAACTTTTATTTGAAACTTTTTTCCCCAAACGGTACCGGAAACAAGAAAATGGCCTTAAAATGTCTTCGTATTATATTTATTTTTACATAAATCATATCATCTGCGCCTGACAATTGTTTATGAAAAAAAATAGATATAAATCATTTGAAATTTGACATTTCATATTTATTCTAAGACATATATTTAGTGTAAAAGTGTTCCAAAGGTTAGAACAAATATAATAAATTAGAAAAATAATGAAAATAGGATGTGATTTAACCCAAAAGCGTATAAGAAAGTTCGGTGCATGACACTGCAGATGTTTTTCAAAAAACATCTTTTAAATATGTAAAAAAAAAATTTAAGGTACATTTCCAAACCGTTTCAGAGATATTTACATTTCTATAAATAGTTACCGGATTCTAAATACGTGTTATTTGACACTAAAATAAAACTTTAAGCACGTTTTTTTCGAAATTACATTTTTAAAAACGGTATGCACTCTCGCTCAAAAAATAATTAAGCTATTGGCTCAAATCTTTTTTAATTTTATTAATTAACTTATTACGCGGTCCGCAAACCGACATTTTGACATTAATATACATTTTTTCCATTTTTCTTCAATCCCAAAGGTCCAATTTTGTTTACGAAAAATAGGACTTTTCTTAAACTCACACAATTTAATAGGTTTTTTTTTAATTTTTTTACTTTTTATTGGTTTGCGGTCCAGGGTATTTTGTTCTTAATAAAATACCCCGCAAAAGACCTCATCTCCGCTTTGTCACCTTCTATATAAGTAACCATACATAAAAATTAAAAAAAAAAATTTGTTAACTCCATGTGTTATTTTATATAATAAACAAAAATTTCTAATAAAATAAGTGAGAAAAAAATTAAAAATAGTCGTTTATTTGAGCAAAAAATTGAAACATCGCCTTAAACATATTTTATGAAAATAATTAAGACCTTTTCGAATATCTAGCTGCTCTTCTTCGCTGCTATAAGAAACCACTTTTTTATATGCTTCCCTGTCATGCACATGCGTCAATTCTGTCTGAAAGATTTCATCATTGAGTGTTGTTAAACGCGCCAAACAATTCCGCACACTGCATCGCCATCGTTGTTGGCCGTTGAGTAACAAATGGTGTTTATTAAATCGAAAATTGTTAATCAAATAAAACGGATTGCCGTAAACATTCACACACTTTTTAATTACAAGATTATCTGTATCACATTTTGTAGCAGTTGACGTCACACACTTCTCAGCGGTTGTACCATCACTATCACGAGTCGGAGCACTAGATTCCGCAAGCACGTTATCGTTGTCACCAGTTGAGGTCGTAGAATCCATTTCGATGCGAGATACACGTTTACCGTGCGGCAGTCTCCAACGATATGAAACGGCGGACAAAAGCGGCGTTACCTAGCTGCCGCTTCAGATATATATTTTTGTCGGCGCATACTCAATTTGCCTGGCGGTAGGGTCTGGACCTTTTTTGACCTTTCATTTTACCCGAACCATCGGTATAAAAAAAAGGTTCACTAACCCTCTTAAATTGCCTAGTTTTACGAGAAGTACGTATTAAACTGGAAGATTTGAAATTGGTACTTTTCGCGAAATATCCTTTAATTTTCTAAAATTAGTATTACAGGTAACAATGTATCAATAGGGAAAATATAATTTAGTTTAAAGTTGATCACGTTTTGTGTTGCTGCTAATGATTTCCGCTATTGTTTTATACTTTTATATTTATCCATTTAACTTCTATATTTTTCCATTTATACCTTTATATTTATCCATTTATATTTTTACATATACATTTAAATAAAATATCTAAAAAATTTGATTATTTTTTGCCTTTGTGAATCTACCTTCTAAAATACAGATTTCTTAAAATTTGCATTCGGGCAGAAAGACTATACGATTTGACAGTCCAATGATTTGTGACACCAACCGCCGGGCAGTTAGAGTATGCGTTTTTTTGTCCGGTGGTCTATTATTTTGTGGGCTTACAGCGGTACCGTTGCCGCATAAGCTTATCCGAAAACCCGTCTGACTGCGCATGGTCTATCTGCCCGGCGGTTAGTTTTGACCCTCTTCTGAAATCCAATTTTACCCGAGACCCCATATTAAGAAAAAGGTACGGTAATCCTATTAAACTGGCTAGTTTTACGAGAAGTACGTATTAAACAGGATGATTTATAAATGGTATTTTTCTGCGAAATATTCCTTCATTTTCTAAAATCACTATACTAACAATAAGTAGAAAAAATAAGTAAAATTTAAGAATAATTGTTTATTTATTATATACTACCTCATCTATAATATATATATAAATATATGTATTTATTTTTGATGTGTGAATATTTAAGCACACGCCGGGAGAAAAAAATTTGTATGGTAGTAAATCGGCACTCGCGCTGCGTTATGTTTCAGCTGTACCGTTACCAATTGGTATGCCAGCGGTTCAATGTGTACGTGCGCGGGCGCATACTCTAACTGCCCGGCGGTTGGTGTCACAAATCATTGGACTGTCAAATCGTATAGTCATTCTGCTCGAATGAAAATTTTAAGAAATCTGTATTTTAGAAGGTAGATTCACAAAGGCAAAAAATAATCAAAAACTCTTAGTTATTTTATTTAAATGTATATATAATATATATATATATATATATATATATATATATATATATATATATATATATATATATATATATATATATATATATATATAATAATATAAATGGATAAATATAAAGGTATAAATGGAAAAATATCGAACTTAAATGGATAAATATAAAAGTATAAAACAATAGCGGAAACCATTAGCAGCAACACAAAACGTGATCAACTTTAAACTAAATTATATTTTCCCTATTGATACATTCTTACCTGTAATACTAATTTTAGAAAAATAAAGGAAATTTCGCAGAGAAGTACCAATTTCAAATCTTCCTGCTTAATACGTACTTCTCGTAAAACTAAGCAATTTAAGAGGGTTAGTGAACCTTTTTCTTATACCGATGGTTCGGGCAAAATGAAAGGTCAAAAAAGGTTCAAAACCTACCGCCGGGCAATTTGAGTATGCGCCCGTGCGCGTCGGGTACTCTCGGCTTTCTACACGATCTTCAACGTATGTGTGTGTAGCGACACAGCATTGAATAGCTGATCGTTTCAAGTATGCGTACACGAACATTCATGTTATTTTTATAATATTCAAAATAATCTTCTAAAATCATTTCATATATGTAAAATAATCGTTTTATTCATGCCAACACTAATGTTTACACATCTTCAATCGTGAGTGTCGCCACTCACCCGTAATTTTTGTTTGTGTTTCATTTTGTATATTTATTTTTTATACATATTTATCCATTGTATATATATTTTATACGTCTACACATATAAATAAAATATCTTGAACTGAATTTTTGATCGTGCTTATATTTTGCCTTTGTGAATCTACCTTCTAAAATACAGATTTCCTTGAATTTGCATTTGAGCAAAAAGCACTATACAATTTGACAGTCCAATGATTTGTGACACCAGCCGCCGGGCAGATAGACCATGCGCCCCACACACACAAACACACACACACATATATATATATATACACATACATAGGCAACGTCATGCTAAAAATAGTCAGAATCGATTCAGAAAGGTCATATGGTATATTCAAGTTGAAATCTAGAGATCATGATTACAATACTTATTACTTCATATAATAAAGTAAAAATTTTAAAGTAAATCACTTTTAACTTTCATAGAAAAAAATTACTATGTATATTTATTAATTTCAAATGCTGTAAAATCTTTCTCGTTATTTTAAATTTACTTTGACTATACATTTTTCTATGAATACCGAATTTTAAATAGTTTTAAAAACACCGACAATTAATTAAATTAAATAATTGTAAAAAACTAATCATAATTATACATATTTAATATAAATAAATACAAATATACAAATAGTTTGAGAAAAATATATGAAGCAGATTCAATAACTAATTCTGAATGACAAGTTTCGTAATAATTAGTATTACGTAAGCTTTAAAACAAATGACAAAATTTCTTTGGAAAATTCTCTTTGACAAGCTATTTCTGTCAAAATAATTATTGTTTAGGTTATTATTAGGGTAAAACTATAATATTAATTGACTTGTTTATTGAAACACATTTTAGTCAACATGGATGACGCGAAATCCGATTCGAATTTCGATACTGTGCATTACCTGTCGCCGGCGTCATTGACACTAACGACACTAGCAGCTGAAGATGACCATCGCTTGGGCTCGGTATCTTCAGCTGCGTTTCTACGCTATTTACACGCACAGGGGTGTGGTTTCACCGGCGAGACATACTCAATATCATCCCTACGTTCATCAGAGAAGGTCAAATTAATTGAACTCGAAAGAACACTCGCGATTATCAAACCAGATGCAGTTGAGTTCGAAGATGTGATTGTGCGCAAAATCAAGGGCGCTGGTTTTCAAATACTTCAAGTAATATTTTTATTCAATAACAATTATAAACTCAATACGTACTTCTTACTTTTTTTTTTTATGAAATAACGACATATTACGACGTCCAAATTTTACAAAAAATTGTAATATACTGTAAAATGGTTTCTGCCACCCTATAGTTGGGAATAGGTATGATGTAAAAACGGATGAATTATGAAATATTATTTTAAAGTGGTGATTAGTTTTCGCAACAATTAATTGAGCTAATAAAAATACTTAATTAATAAATAACTGGAGGTTGTAATGGTAGTTAATCTTTTGTTGGAAATGCGGAAATTATTCAAATTTTACGCTTTCGGACACCTTATAATTATATTTGTTTAAATTTATATTAAAAGTAATAACTATTTTCAGATACGAGCAATTTAAAACATAAACATAGTAAAAATTGTTGTTGTAAGGTACATTTAACTTCAAACAGTAAAAGTTAAACATCAAAAATTAATTATTAGAAAAGTTATTGTGAAACTATTACATAAAAATAAAACTCTCACTACATTTATGTTTTAAACATTTATAAACATTGAAAATTGATTTGAAACAATTTTAACAGGATTGTAATTTATGCACATATTATTGTGCTTGTCTGTATATATATATATTGCATATAAATTCAATAAAACATTTTTGGTGGAAGGTTATAGCGCGAATTGCACCATATTCGATATTTTTAGAAACGTAAAATACATTTGACCCCCGAACAAGCTTCAGAAATATACGCAAGTCGCTATGGACAAATATCGTTTCCATATACCGTAATAAGCATGAGCAGCGGCCCTGTAATTGCGATATGTATAGCTGCTAGAGACGGTGTTGCTAAATGGTTGAAAATTGTTAGAGGCAATGGCACCATGCCGGAATCCTGGTTCTATCCAAGATCTATCCGGCTCAAATTTGGAATTATGGAAACTATGGAGAACGTACTACATGCGAGCGCAGATTTACTGAGTGCCAATAGGGAGATTCGATTCTTTTTCCCACGAAGTATGTCCACTTTTATAACTTTATACTCGCTAGTTTTTCAAATTAATTTAAAACTGTTTACAACTAAACGCTATGCGTGACTTAACTTATTTATTGCTTTCGCCTAGACGTTAAATTGAATCGTAATAAATATATTTAAATACATCTAAGTAGATTCTACTCTATATGGTAAAATAAAATATGAAGCGGAATTGATACGAATTTCCATTTAGCAGATACAGAGGAATTAATATAAATGTATTATTTTTAGTGATACTTGAACCGTTATTAGTCAAAGAATGCGAAGTAACCGAATATTTAGATATTCATGTGAACCCAACATTGCTGGACGGACTTACAGAACTGTGCAAAAGAAAACCGGTGGAACCGATTTTATATTTTGCTGAATGGCTCTTGCTAAACAATCCCTATCAACCGAAAATGGCACCGGAAATAGCAAAACTTCCAACATAATAACCGAAAATTATTTTTGTGGAAATAAATATAACAAATTTATATATTTTTACATGTTTTATTTATTTTATGGTTTGTAAATTGTTTAATTCATATACAGTATCACAGTTTACGAGCTTTAAAAATCATAAATTGTCATATTATAAACTGTGATCGTGCAATAAAAGTGTATACTATAAACCGCACTAACTTAGGACAGCAAGGTTTACTAGAAAAGCATTTTTTTCCTCAATAAATTAGCGAAAAAGATACCAGTATCCTAAGTAACTAAAGTACACGGCAATAATATACAATTTAAAAGTAACATTGTTTTAATTTTGAGAGTTTGTTACACAATAAAAATATTTGGAAAAAAAAATATACAAAGAGTTAAAAAATTAGTAAAAACCTATACAACAAAAGAAATTATGAGTTTAAATTAATTACCTATTTTATTGAAGTAGGTAATATAAAATGAAGAACTACCTATATAAAACTGATTTCATATACATTGGTTGTTAGGCTATAATGATCTTTCTTTCGTTTACTGATTGTGAGTTGCATTCGCAATCAACAAAACTGAATTTGTCAATGAAAGAAAGAGCTTAAAATTGTATATTTTATTTATATAGATTATTATAGATACACAAATAAAAGATCACTATTCTAAATTCGAAGAAAATTGATCAAAACTATAAAAATAAGATCTCAAAAATTAATTTCCCTTCCCTAATTACGAAGGTCTATTTCCCTTCCAGACTTTTTCATCGCAATGCGACACTGCCTATAAAATAGAAAACGAGACAAATTATACATGTTATATTTTAAATTAACGAATAATTCTTACTTTGCATTCGTTCGCATTTTGGATGCTGGAACACCAATAGCTTGGACCATATGTGCACTTATTAGTGCCAACTAGCACTTCACGAGTTGGTCGATATAGACGGTTTGCGCAAAGTCCAACTTGGCGACAAACTTCGTTGCTATTCGATAGTTTGGCAACCAAATGGAAGAAACTATCACCATATGCATCAATCATTGCCTTGCACTAAAAAGAGAATTTGCGTTAGTTATGTTTGTAAATAATATTAAATAATGTGTACCTTTTGTTGATTTTTGGAAGGTAGTGCTAAACAAGCCTTCTTTAGCACATGCTCCATCTTGTGATCGACTTTCGGGTTATCCAGAAGGCGGTCTAATGCTGTAACAGCTGTTTCGCAAATAGCGCAATCCAACACCTCTTCTAAAATAATAGTTCGTTCAGGGAAGGTCCATTATAATTTATAAGTAATCAATCACCTCTAATTTGGCGCATATTTTCTGAACAAAGCGATATAGCGGAACATACATCAGCTGGGTCCATAGTTCCTATTAATAACTGAATCACCATGTCAGCGTATTTATTAACGAAATCATTGCATTCTTGTCCAACAGTTTTCGGTAAATGATTACAAATACCATGAACAATAGATTTAATTTCATCCTAACAAAAAATACATAAAATAAACACCATTACAATAACAAATAATATTCATAGGCAATAATAATTAATTTGAACACTTGGCACACATTTATTATTATTACCTATTAAATATGTTTCATCAAGTGCCCACCAAACAAACTTTAAATTTAATTAAATAATATTCAAATAATACCTGACTTTTTTTGTCTTTTAATTCATCTTCAATTTGCGACATAATAAATTCACAAATTACACATTCAGGCGATCGAGATTTAACAGTTTCTACCTTTTTTGGAGCTAAAAGTATTTCAAGTTAGATTAATTTACGAAAATATTCAAGCATTAATTACCTGTGATTTTTCCCTCAACTGTATTATCAGGGATTTCGTTAGTTACTAAAAACAAATGATTATTGTACAAAAATATCTATAAAACTACAAATATAAACTTACAAGTCATGTCATCTACTAGAGCGCCTTGCGAAGCTTTGTGCATCAAAGCAGGTTTTCGTTTTAATGATTTGTCATCGCACAATTTCAGATAAACGCAAACTTCTTGTGGTGTCATATCTGCTACTAACATTTCGATGAGTTCAGTGGTGTACGTGTGCACGAAATCATTGCATTCTCCAGCTAGATTTTTCGGTAAATGTGCGCACAAGTTCGATAAAGCAGAACGGATTTTCTCCTGAAATATACTTTTGTTATGTGACGTGTGGATATAAATTTTATCTGAGATGCTTGCCTCGGTTTTTTCATTCTTGATCATGTCTTCTAGTTGAGTGACTGCAAACAAGCATAATGGACAATTTGGTTTGTCTTTTGGTTTGGAGTGCATGAGGATTTCAACATCTTTAAGTCCAGCCGCTGGACAAAGACTTAATAATGGACACATTTGCGTTGGGTCTAGTTCTTGTGCTAACAAAGCGACGAAAGCGTCACCGTACGCATCTACGAATTCAACACATTCCGCACTGATTGATTTCGGCATTTTATTGCAAGCTCCGTCTATTATACGTTTTATCTTTTCCTAACACATAAATAAAAACATAAATTATTTAAATAATAAGAATAGTTTGATTTATGCTTGATTTATACTAACTTCTGATTTCGGTGACGTGATTTGTTGTTGAATGAAATGTAGAAAATATTCGCAGAAAGTGCACATCTGTGTATTGCCGGCTAAACTTAAAGATTCGGGCATCAAGCGTTCGATTGGAAGTTGCACTAATTCTGGGTGATCAACGTGGACTTCGCTTCCAATTTGAACAATTTGAACGGTTTTGACTTTAGGTTTGAAACTGTTTGATTCATCTTGTCCAATCAGCGGTGTTGCTTGAATTTGAACGTATTTCTTAGAAGTTTCTTCTGGTAATAAAGCCCATCTGGGTCCATTCTAAAAAACGGCAACTATTATAGGTTTGTTGATTCGACCAATAATCATTTTACTTTAATAGAGATGACAATTTTAATGGAACTTTTATAGAGATAACTATTGATCATAATTATATTCTTTACAATTTTAGATATTTAAAGAACAAGAAACAAAAATATATCCATTCGGTTGGTGATTAGATCAATTTTCTCTAATGAACACATTTGCGATGTTTTCATTTGTTTGGTGAGAATATATTCGTAATTGCAAATAATGAATAAACGTACGAAACAAATTTGACAAATAATAATTTAAATCTAATTATAAGAAGCCATATTCTATTTAATTGCTAGTTACTAACAGTGACTTCTTCGGAATCCTGGCAAATGCCGACCATAACACACGTTGCTTGCGCATTCAATTCCGAAACCAAGAATTTGTAGATTTCTGGATAATATTGGTCCACAAGACTCATACATTCGCTCTTGAAGCTTTTTGTTTGGGAGCACAGTCCTTCAAGAACTCGTTGGAATTCGCTTTCGGTGGTGTTTGCAATGAGCAAATCGCGTAAATGTTTCACCAATTGTTCACAGAGTTCGCAAGGCAAATCTTCTTTAGTAGCACTAATAATAAGTTTATCAAATCATTAAAAAAACATCTATGTCAATTGTTTTATCACTTACGCAACATCAACTCGGCCCATTTCTGATAATGGTGTAATCTCAACATTGTGAGTGTGGAATTGGGCAGAGCAAACTCCAGCCATAAGGCACACTTGATCCGGATTCAAATTGTTTTGAAGTTGCGAATAAATTTCATTGAAATATGTTATTATTATGTTGGTACATCCATCTGATAAGCTGCTCATTTGACCACAAACCTTATCACATACAAAAAACAATGTTAACGATTCTCAAATATATATATTTTTACTTTCTTATACGCAGTATAAGTATTGTAATCATGAAAAATTTCGATGTCGAGATTTTAACGGAAATTTACGTTTTGACCTTCCCTGAATCGATTCCAACTATTTTTGGAATGACGTCCGTCTGTGTGTGTGTGTATGTGAGCGCTCTGCAGCCCAAACGGCTAAAGGGAAAATTATGAAATTTTAAACTTAAGATTTGTATGTGCCTGGCATGAAAACCTCCTATTTTCGAAAACCATATTCCGACCGGAAGTGCATGTTTACCCTAGTCATTTTTTGCAGTTTCTGCAATTACTCAAAAATGGTTACAGTTACAGAACATTTTTGTGAACAAAAATTAATACTATTTATATTTAGCACAACTTTTGTTTGAATCTTTCTTCCAAAAAAAGTACTGGTTTCAAAATAAATTTCTGCTTATTATATATATTGTTACATAAATCGTATCATCTGCGCCTGTCAATTGTTTAACAAAAGACTTAAATAATTTGAAGTTTGACATTTAATATTTATTCTAAGAAACATATTTAGTGTAAAAGCGATCTAAAGGTTAGAACAAATATTATAAATTAGAAAAATAATGTAACTACGATATGGTTTAACCCATATGCGGATAAGAAAGTTCGGTGCATGACACTGCAGATATTTTTACTTTCTTATACGCAGTATAAGTAAGTATTGTAATCATGAAAAATTTCGATTTCGAGATTTTAACGGAAATATACGTTTTGACCTTCCCTGAATCGATTCCAACTATTTTTGGAATGACGTCCGTCTGTGTGTGTGTGTATGTGAGCGATCTACAGCCCAAACGGCTAAAGGGAAATTTATGAAATTTTAAACTTAAGATTTGTATGTGCCTGGCAAGAAAACCTCCTATTTTTGAGAACAATATTCCGACCGGAAGTGCATGTGTACTCTAGTCATTTTTTGCAGTTTCTGCAATTACTCAAAAATAGTTGCAGTTACAGAAAAATTGTTACAATAAAAATAGATATCAGCATTTTATATAACTTTTATTTGAAACTTTTTTTCCTAAACGGTACCGAAAACAAGAAAATGGCTATTGAAAATTCTTCATATTATATATATTTTTACATAAATCGTATCATCTGCGCCTGTCAATTGTTTATCAAAAAAAATAAAACCGACTTAGATAATTTGAAGTATGACATTTTATATTTATTCTGAGAAATATATTTAGTGTGAAAGTGTTCTAAAGGTTAGAACAAATTATAAATTAGAAAAATAATGAAAATAGGATGTGATTTAACCCAAAAGCGTATAAGAAAGTTCGGTGCATGACACTGCAGATGTTTTAACTCACGTTAAGCATTCCCATCAAAACTTGATCCCGGGTCAATTTCTGGAATTTATTTTGTAACTTAGAGACAACAGTATGACATCCTTGACACTGGTCAGGTTTAGTGGTGACCACAGCTGTTGGTTTAACAATTTCTTGTTCCGCTAATAGTTTATCAATGCGAGCATTGTTGCATAAACCAGCAACAGAGCACACCATCTGCGGGTTCATTTGCGATGCTAACGTCTCCACTAACTCAGGAACGAAATCATCAGCGAGTTGACAACATTCTTTCGAAATAATCTTCAGCGGTATCAACTTGCACGAACCTTCAAAAACCTCTTTGAGCTCCTCCTAAAATGTTGTTATTAAAATACAAGTTGCTACAATTCGTGGATGATATCCTACCTGAGTTTCATTGCTTTGAAGTTGATCTCTGGCTTGTCCAACCATTTTAACACATAATTGACAAACACTGTCATTGTCTTCTGGTAGTGTTTTGTGCTCCCACACAGTTTGTATGCAATGTTTAACAGCGTTGCACGATTTAGCGTTTCTTAACGTATAAATTATAAATTAAATACATGATTAGTATTGATATTTGTACATATATTATGATCATGGAAATAATTTGTTTTTTTTTAATACAAAATTGTCATTACATGAATTGCCTCCGGTGTGAAATTACATAATATTATAGAGAAACCAACTCATCCTTGTCATGTTTATAAATTGAAAAGTATGCCACAAGGACGAAGCTCATCCGTAATTTAATTTAAAAATTATTCAAGATTCTATTTAAATAGACTTGTTTTAACAAAACTTTGTTAACTGGTATTACTCATATATTTTATTGTTGTTTCGAATAAACTGTTAGTCTAGTTTGTGTTTGCAATTGCTCATTTAAATGATAACCCTATCGGCATTGTGATATCGCAAATATAGCTACAGTTTTACTGTATATTTTATAATATAAACAATTTTTATAATTCGTAATGGTTTATTTTCGTCTGATAACGAAATCTTATTGAAGTTTTGTTTTATTTTTTTATTTACAAAATCTTTAAATATATCAATTATTTGTTATCATTTTCTAAATGTTTTCCTGTTAACATATTCCACGCATAATCAGTCGCGCTTTTAATCTATAATGAATTTGCATAGAAACTTTTAGTTTCTTTAAAAACGACGCTTATTATTTCTACTTTCTTATACGCAATATTGTAATTTATCGAAATTCTTACTATTTTTGGAAATGACGTCTGTCTGTGTGTGCATTTGTGCGCTTTACAAGCCTAAACGGTTAAAGGTAAAATGATGAAACATTAAACTTATGTTTTGTATATGCTTGTTTACTCTAGTCTTTTTTTGTGGTTTTTGCAATTACTCAAAAATGGTATCACTTACAGAAAAATTGTAAGAATAAAAATTAAAGATATTAATATTTCGCATAACTTTTGTTTGTTTTTTTTTCAAAAAGAATATTGGTTTCAAAATAATGGCTATTAAAATATATTATTTTTATATAAATCGTATCACCTGCGCCTGTCAATTGTTTAACAGAAAAACGAAATAGGCTCAAATTTGGAATTTGACATTAAATAATAATGATTGTAAGCAATATTATAGGTTAAAAAAATAGTATACATTAGTAAAATAATAAAAATGTTATATGATCTAACGAAAATGCGTATAAGAAAGTTTCAGATGACAATTGTAATTTTTAGTATATTTTATGATAGCCAGAAATATTAATTAATAAAAAGCAGCTAGTGTTTTAAAAAATTACATGTTTGCCTCATAATTTTGGAAAAACCAAATAAAATTTTCTTAATTTACCTACTACAATTAAATAACGAAATCAGTGGCACAGAAGCGACAATTTATAAATATTTAAACATTGAAGGACCAAATGTATTTTATATTCAGTTGAATATTAAAATAATTACTTACGTTATATTTGAGCACCAATACGAAGGGCCCCATGTGCATTCTTTAGCGCCCAATAAATGTTTTTCAATTGCAGGCTTCGTAGTAGTTGTACGTGCAACTGCATAGTGCACTAAACAAACAAAATACGTATGAAAAAATCTCAGCAATGTCAATTTGAAAACAAATCTTTGTTTAGAATCTATTTATAAAGTGACTCAAACAACACATCGCACAAACTAATAAAATAAACTATTTAACTTTCTGGTAAAATTAACGAAATATGATAATTGATTTTTTTCTAAGAACACATAAATTAAAATTACTCACACCATAATGTGTCACAAGTTCGTTAAAGACAAGCATAAATATTAGGTGTCATCAACAAAGGAAGCTAATAAAATGTGGAGTATAAAAGAAAAATGATGCTTTGGGATCAAATAACAAGGAATAGAAATGTTAACAAAGGGAAATATAGCAAATAAAATGAAATTACGCCGCAAACTGTCAATGTCAAACTTTTATTTAATACTTACCACAAAAACAAATACACGATAGAAACAGTAACGTCTTCATCGTGGCTTCTATTTCGACTGGAATTTAATTTTCGATTCGGAATCACTATTATTATAAATAAAATGTACTCTGCACTTCTTTATTTGTCATGCCAGGGTCAGCTCAGCTGATAGCAATGTTTTTCATCGCTCTGCTAGTCTTACCGCTCAACTTTAATTGTGTTCTACCGAATGAATCTTTTGTTTTATTATCTAAATATTAAAACTATCAATTTATTTTGTAACTTAAATTTTAATAACATATATATTTATTATCATCCTTGAAACAACAAAATATAAAATACTAGTTGCTCAATTCTTCTAATTGATCAGATATATTCATCGAAGTTGGATGAACATATATGACGTTTGATGACTTGCGCTAACTTGTGTCTTAAACATGAACTAACCACAATAGACTCGTTTTTTGAACATTTCAAACTACTTACTATTTTGATATGATATTGATAGATCTTATTTAAATGCAAATTTAATATTATGTTAGGATCTATTTAACTCTAAATAAACCTCCAAGTCCATAGATAGTAACAATTAAAGCATATATAAAATGGTGTACATTGCTAAAACGAATTAATACTTAATATTACAATTATTATTTCGTATAAGAAAGTAAAGATATTTAAGTAAAGTTGATTAATAATTATTTAAGTAGAATATTTGTAAAGAGAATAATGTATGTTAGAATGCAAATAAAATCTGAATTGATATTATTTTCAACGTCTGCCACTAGATGGCAGCAGATAGTTTGTTTAAAATATAATTAATTATTTTGAATTATATTTCGAAAACCGTAGCGTGGTATTTTTTTTGCTAAGCAAAAAGTGATAATTATTTATAACTTTTATTTTTTATTTTTCGATGAATGTTGATATTCCAGTTTATAAATTTATTTTCTTTGAATCGATTAATTTTATTTGTTATTTATTCTGTTAGCTAAAAGTAGGCACATATAATTAATTTTTGAATTTTAATTAATCTTTAACGTCAGTATGTATAGAAAAAAAACCTATACTAAAGTAATACTAAATTTTCATTCTTTTCTACTTCATGTATGTACATACATACAACTACATAAGTTTATCTTTTTTATCAAATTTAGCTAGGTCTAAAATTGATCCTTGACTATGAATAAGGTAGTAATAGTTTCATAATTTATTGATCGCGTCACTTTTAACGAAATAATAACTTATTAATTTCATTTATAATAAAGAAAAAAATTCTCAAAAATTAATAATTAGATTTTTTTTAAATTATATATTGATAAGTAATTTTAGTATAATTTAATACAGCTAAATTACTTGAGATAAATAATTAGTAAATGTTAATTTATTTAGTTCTACGATTCTCTTTTATTTGGTATCTGTAAAGTAAAAATTTAAATTGAAAATTTTTTTTTTGTGGTACTTTTTGGCAAAAATTTCTTATGTATCCGTAATTACCAATTTTTAAGAGTTATGTGCAAAATATTAAAATTAAATTTTTTAACTTCTGGCACTACGTAAATTAATGTTTATATTTGATTCAACATATTAAATTTATGATTCAACAAGGTTTTACGAAATATTTATCCAGTATACGGAAAATACAGTCGGTTGAGGTTCGCGTCATAAGTTTTTCAAATGGTATCTCTCGTGGTCAAACTTCTAAGCTAGGTCATGACATCATTACGACTCCTTTGCTATATGTATATCTAATATACCAAAACTTTAATATATAGTTTTATAACTTATTTGATTATTATGACAATTGGATTCAAAAACGTATTTGTAAAGGAAATAAAATGTTATTTATCTATTTTTCAACATAGTCATGAACTACTTATATTTGACCTCTAACGCGAAGACAAACTGTAAACATTATAATGTTTATCTCACATAAGTGTTGCGTACGAAAGTCGACATTTTACTTTGTCTTTTTCAATATGCTTAAATATAATTTTTTCCAATGGAGAATATTTTTTATTATATATAATAATATAGTATAGGATTTATTCAAATAAAATAAATGTATGTGTGCGTGCGTGCGTGCGTATGTGTGTGTATATGTATGTGTGTGTGTGTGTGAGAGAGAGAGAGAGAGTGCTCTACTCACAATACGGATTAGATCACAAAACGGAAGTCGAATCACGAATATATGAATGTTTATTATTTTTTTCTACTGTGCCCTTTTAGTATCTCCTAGAAAATGCACACCAGGAAGGAGGTGTCACCTTTGCGCTTGAATGGGTCGATATATGCTCATATTTATATATATAGTTAATACTTAGAATCCAAGCCTCATGGGACATGGCCCGAATTGTTTTATCAGTAGAATGCAACGCGGGTTGTTTGGCGGCGTGTTCATGCGTATGATTTGCCTGTTACACCATTCGTGTGATGTCCTCCCCGTTTCACTCCCACTCGCGGTATCGCCCTGTCCCTCTTGCTCGTCGCTCTGATAGCTGATGCACTATGATTGAAATTGAAATATCCAATGTTCGCTACGTACATGAATGTCAACGTCATTTCCTCTCCACATGACATGTCATCATCAGCATCAAATAATGTGATGTGAAGCCCAACCGAACATCCATTTCGTTCACACGAACCACCGATGTCCCTGTAATTGTTTTCAGAGATATTTCGCGGTTAAATTGATATTTGATATGTTTGACAACACATTACAGTAATGATGGTTGCGTTCAATGCGTTATTAACGAGAATCATCGTATTTTTCTGAATCTGTTCAGGATACAATTTTAAACATGGCTCCATAGCAAACACCATTTTATTCCGTCTGAATTTGTATCGATCACGTTTTTTTTGATTGATTTGACAACGAATTGGTTCCGAAACTATATTTACTTCTCAGAAAATCATACATATTGAACATATTTTTCAATTTATAATCAAATTACATGAAAAGCTCAAAAATTCTCAACTTCTATGTTCATATTTATTTTCTAGTACTACTAATAATCGATAACTAAAATTTTGAAATAGAAATATCGAAAATATCTGTTTCTGTAATCCTGAATAAATTTTAATTTTTTTCTAAATCCGCTACGTCACACATTGATTTTTTTCTAATACAATTAACAGATCGGAATTTCGTTTATTATAGATTTTAGCTCTATTTATGCGTACACAGTGCATAAAGCACCGTACACTTCTTAAATATTAACGTTTTTTTGATAAATCAACTAGAGACATACGACATTAAATATGCTTTTTTTTCGTTGATTTATTTTGGTTTATTCCAATATTGGTGTTTAATATTAACATAGAAAATGCAGAATATTCCCTGTAATAATTTTTATACACTAATGTAGAAATATTAAATGATTTTTATATACAATTGTCTTTATGTGTTAGTTTTCAATTATTATCGCCATCGTTATTATTATTATTCGCGAATTATGTATGTGAACTTATTAAGCTCCGAAAATGTTAAACCATTTGAATTTTAGAGTTGTATTCCATCAGAGAATTCTTTTATTTTAAAAGTAATATTTCATGTGTAAGTGCATGTTTATTCGCGGCGTTTTTTCAGTTACTCCATTTACTCCAGGATAACGGCTGTACTTATAGAGTATATGTTATATATTATGTCGAATAACTTTGGTTCGAAAAGATTTTTTTTTTGTGAAACAAAATCAATTAATTTCCATTTTCATTAACCCTATAGTTGCCATATGCATTTGCTTGTGTAGAATATAAAGAAAACAATAGAATGAATTATTATCGATGATTGACAGCTTAAATAATTAGTTAACATTTGACAATTATTGAAATTTGTATAATATAAAATAATATTTGCATTATTTGATATTTTAAAACGAATAAATAATCCATTTGTAATTTAGTACTCTTCCTACTTTGATAGGGATATACTGCGTATACGAAAATCAGGTGTAGGACACTGCTGCTATTTGGCACAATTTTAACAAATATTATATGTATAGTAACAAATGAAATTTTAATTTTATTACTTCCTTATACGATGTAATAAATAAATCATGACAAAATCGATCTAGAGATTTTAATGTAAATATACCTTTTCACCTACCCTTTTGGAAAGAATATTCAAACCAGAAGTGCACGTTTACTTTAGTCGTTTTTTGCAGATTCTGCAATATTACCGTAATGGTTGTACTTAAAGTATAATCGTTAGTAGAAAATTAGTACTACATGGAGATATGCCTTAGCACAAAGCATTTGGAGTGCTCTTAAAGCATTAATCGAATTTGTTGAATGCATTATAGGTAAACTAGAGCATCTAATCGAAACACTTGAAATTCAAGTTAAATATGAATATATTAAATGTGTAATTATTACAATTAAACCCTAAACCATAAATTATACTCGTGAAATTTCCGAATAAATAAGATGACAAATATTCAAAATCTGTGATTACAATTATTATATTAGAATCGTTATATTTCCTTATATAATATTCAAAAAGAAGATTTGATTTGAATAAAAATTTTAATCAAATATACAATTTTTATGTGAAATTCTTACTTCATTGTATTAAATGCAAAACTGTTAAATATATTATGAATGCCTTGGTCCGGTGAAAGGCGTTATGTTTTCGCTAAATGTAGGGTAAAAAAAACGCGCCCGTGAGAATTCCTGATAATTTATTAACAACAATATTCAGTTAATCCCAGTTATACAAAGAAACTATGTTTATTTGACAAATGGGGTGCCGCATCCAATACAAAACAACAAATACAACATGAGAATAGGTCACAACAATGTCAATGTATTTCTATGAGAAGTGATGAAAAATGTGAACACGCCTTCCTAAATTTTACTTTAAATGTACGCCCAATAATATATATTAAACTGTGTTACAAACCGTTTTATACTAACATAGCAAATGCTACTCGGGAATATCAGTTCTCTATCTGGTAGCAAACTTGCTAGATTATGACGTCACAACTAGTCTGTTGTTCTGTCAGTAAAATTATATTCTATACACAAGTTTCATATTTTATTATATTTTTAATAATTAATATGACAATGTTATTATTAAAAATTTGCAGTGTCATGCGCCGAACTTTCTTATACGCTTTTGGGTTAAATCACATCCTATTTTTACTATTTTCCTAATTTATAATTTGTTCTAACCTTTGGAACACTTTCACACTAAATATATTTCTTAGAATAAATATAAAATGTCAAACTTCAAATTATTTAAGGCGGTTTTGTTTTTCTTGATAAACAATTGACAGGCGCAGATGATACGATTTATGTAAAAATATATATAATATGAAGAAATTTCAATAGCCATTTTCTTGTTTCCGGTACCATTCGGGAAAAAATTTTTTAAATAAAAGTTATACAAAATGCTGATATCTATAATTTTTATTGTAACAATTTTTCTGTAACTGCAACTATTTTTGAGTAATTGCAGAAACTGCAAAAAATGACTAGAGTAAACATGCACTTCCGGTCGGAATATTGTTTTCAAAAATAAGAGGTTTTCTTGTCAAGCACATACAAATCTTAAGTTTAAAATTTCATAATTTTTCCTTTAGCCGTTTGGGCTGTAAAGCGCTCACATACACACTCAGACGTCATTCCAAAAATAGTCGGAATCCGTTCAGGGAAAGTCAAAACGTATATTTCCGTTAAAATCTCGAGATCGAAATTTTTCATGATTACAATACTTACTTATACTGCGTATAAGAAAGTAAAAACTTAAAATTATATTATAGTTTTGGGAAATACTAATATTTTTCATTTATGTTCTAATTATTTTATTTCGGCAGTACTTATCTACTTGCATTTTATATTAGGGCTCTTGTGAGTATACCAAGAAATAGTGTGACGTCACAATGAAGTTAAACCGTTTGGGGGAAAAAAAAGTCAAATAAAAGTTGTACAAAATGCTGATATCTATTATTTTTATTGTAACAATTTTTCTGTAACTGCAACTATTTTTGAGTAATTGCAGAAACTGCAAAATATGACTAGAGTAAACATGCACTTCCGGTCGGAATATTGTTTTCAAAAATAGGAGGTTTTCTTGCCAGGCACATACAAATCTTAAGTTTAAAATCTCATAATTTTCCCTATAGCCGTTTGGGCTGTAGAGCGCTCACATACACACACACAGACACATACACACACACACACACACACACACACACACACACACACACACATACAGACGGACGTCAGTCCAAAAATAGTTGGAATCGATTCAGGGAAGGTCAAAACGTATATTTCCGTTAAAATCTCGAGATCGAAAATTTTCATGATTACAATACTTACTTATACTGCGTATAAGAATGTAAAAATTACATTGTTATTTATTTTACACATTTCAATCTGAAAGAAAGTCAGCTTTAATCATTGTGCTCATAATGCCTAACGCAAAGCTATAATGCGGGGACAGATTGTAAACTTTGAAATGTTATACCTACGTAATGTGAACAGTATTTCTCTTACGGCCAATGAAGTATTTGAGCACCTTCGCGTGAGCAATGACGACATTAACAGGTTATTAACATCATAACACAATGTTGTTAATATAACATATCAATACAAAATAATATTACAACGTTTACGGCATTATTGTAATTAGAGCATTATATTTAGTTTGAAGCAGATACTTTGAGGTTCCTCTTTGAGTACACACACACACACACACACACACACACACACACACACACACACACACACACACACACACACACAGACACATATAGATATATACACACATACACACAAACGCGCGCGTACACATAAACACACACACACACATATACAAATATCATTCCAAAAATAGTCAGTTCGATTTAGGTCAAAAGGTATTCGAGATTTACTTCCTTATTACTACGTATACGAAAGTAAAAAGTGTTTATTAGACGATTCTTTATTGGATTGAAATAACAAAAGATTTCTGAAACTTCGCAGGTAGTTTGGAATATAAATATATATCAATTTATCGCTCGTATTTGTATGTAAAACGGTGCGTATATAATTTGGTATGAATAATTTAAATAAAATGAAATGGGCTAGTATAGTGTGAAAGTAGTGGCACGCGTTGAAAATTTGTTCCGGTAATGTTCACGTGCTACGCTCGACGCGAGGCGTTGCGATGCGACGGAGTCTTCTCTCGCAGCGCCAGCATATAATCACTTCGTCATCATTAGCCACGGCTCATATATTATAACGCGCGTTCGCTACTAAACGATTGTTTGTGTCAAATATGGCCATTTTTATTCGACATTTTCAATTTGCCTCGCATAAAAAATCTATAAACACCTATTTGTTAAAGTTACCATCTTAAATTACTTGTTAATTATACTACCAAATTGATTTCTGATAACAAATTTAAAAACCTTGTTATAATGGTTATTCGCATATGTGTATTTATATACACAGAAAAAATATTTAGTAGCAGTCACAGACAGTGTTTCCCTAATAATATACGTTTAATGTAAATATAAGAATGGCACTGGCATTCTGTGTGTACATACATTATAGCTATTATGAGCGACACTATGATGATCGCATCAGTATCCCTTATACAAAACACCCTGTCGTCCCTATGGACCGCGTTCGGTAAACAAATCTTTTTATCAACAGATGGTACCCATAATACTCATTATATGACACTGGCCAATAAAACTACAATGGATCCAGCTAACGTGGCGGAACATTGCTGCTGTCTTTGTGTGATGCGCGTGTTTATTTTGTTTTATGCGAATGTCGGTTGGTTTTGATTTATTTTTAAGGGGCGAACCGTGTTTTGGTAACTATAGGTGCAATTTGATTATTTATATTTTATTATATAAAATTTAAAATGTGTGCATATAATATATATATTTTTTGTAAAATATATACATACTCTGTGGTAGTGATGCTGCAGCAGTGTATATATATAGAGATGGTTATGAGGGGTAAAGGGACGGAGGGCAAAACAAAGCGTCAGAACCGGAGCTGGGGTTAGCTCCGGCTCCGGGCCCGAACGCTGATGATTAATTACTGTTTGATGAATATGCATGAGTCGCACCATCACCAGGAGGCGTATTTACATTCGCTACTTGCCTAAATGCATTTCGGGTTTGCTTCCATTGTATCCACCACCAGTAAATAGTATAAATTACATATAACTGTTATTATATATCTACTACATACATATTTAGTCAATATTAAAATATATTGAGCACATTTGCTACTCCAGTTATTCGAATAAACTGTATCTGATGTTCTAACTTATTAGCAAGTTTATTGCTCTGCTACGATACGATTTTTACTTTCTTATACGAAGTAATTAGCATGTATTGTAAATCATGTAACATTTATTGTATGTGTGTGTGTGAATGCTGCACAGCTTAAACGGTAGAAGGTAAAATCATGCAATTTTAAATATAAGATTTGTTTAAGCCTGACAAAAAACTTTCTGTTTTTGAAAAGAATATTCAAACCAGAAGTACGTTTTTACTCCAGTGAATTTTTGAAGTTTCTATAATATAATAGTCATAATAAAAACGAAAGATATTCATATTTTCAACAACTTATGTTTGAAAAGCTTCTTCAAAACGTCTACCAGTTATACAAGAAAATTACTATTGAAATGTTTGCATGTCTAGTTTATATTGTAATATGTAGTTACGTAGCTATGAAGGATTATATTTAATAAATTATATCAACTATACCCATCAACTGTCTAATAGAAAAATAAAATAGACTCAAATAATTTGACATTTACTTTCGCAAATAGTTTTAGTAAAAATGCATTAAAAAGTTAGTAAGACATCAAAAACATTATATTTAAATATTTTATTAGGCTGTAAGATCATTTAAAAACTAAACAGACATACTAATTTCTAATACAGTGTAATGAATAATTATTATTTCTGAAATATATAGAATTTTGTGTTTTATTATTTTGCTAGTAAAACAAAATACGTATAAGAAAGTTCAGTGTAAGACACTACAGATATTTATACAAGTGGTTGATACACGTTATTTCATATTGCGTTGTTGGTGTAATGATGAGAAAAGTTTATACACATCAAGTAAACAGTTTTGCATGTAAGCTTGACGTGGTTGAACGAACATCGCATACTTTACTCCGAACATTATTTTGAGTATTTCCACCCAACAGTCAGCACTTATTAGTACATATATTATCTATGTAAAGAAAAGCAAACTGTCCAAAATATAAAACATTTAATTTCATATACCCATTTCCCACGATTAAATTGTATACCACATATTTGTTCGTAATAATTTCAAATATAAAAATATATATTTCGGAAGATTGCAGTAAATTATTTTGAAAGTATTCACGTATTCTTACATTTCAGTAACAAATATGCAATCTTCAGCAGTGTTGTAAGTTAGTGCCTGAAGATTACTGAAAAGTTAAATGAGTCTTTTTTTATAAATAACTAACTGTAATCCTACTTAATACATTCCAAATATAGTCAAAAAATTACTGCATTAATTTGAGCTGTTCTAATTTAAAAATATGTCTAGAAATTGTTTGTTTATAGTAAATCACAAAACCACGTACAAAATGTAAAACGTATACATTTAGTGATGCGCTCGTTAATTTGAATAAATAATTTGAAAATAAATTCATAATTTGCCAATGACTGAAACTGTAATAGGTATAAGGATGTTAAAAAGCAGCATCCAGGCAGGCTGGTAAAGTGAATGCATACGGTTAGCGAGGACATAGTGGCGTCCGGGCTTTATGAGTGGTGTATTCGGCAAGTGGTGACAGGACACGGAAGCGCCGCATGGAGGCTCGGTCGCCATCGTATCGCATCGCATCGCAACGTAACATAACGCAACGCAACGCCAACACAATGCAAAATCCCTCTATTATTCCGTCGCCATACAAACAAGCACATTCAGTGCGCGACCGAAATAAATGATACGTTTAATATACATTTTGCATAAGTTAATTATGAGTTATTATATAAGGATACATACATACATTCATACACGACACTCCAACAGCGCGTGCAACTAAACACATTTTGAATGTGCTAATAATAGTACCGTCATCATCATATAGTAATATACCTAACCTACTACATACATATATAACAAATCTAATGCACATTACTATATACCGGTATCAACATTGTCGTCAGCGCCCAACGTTATATATGCTAATTTTAGTTCATATTTCAACCACTTGCTACATTTATCATTGTTAAAAATGAGAAAAAATTATAATTGCTACTAATAAATCGCGCCCCCATTTTTGACCTACATACATCTACAACAGAACATTTTTTCATACTTCATAAGTAAAAAACATAAACATTTTTTAATGACACAAAATTCGTACATAAAATTGAATCCTTACCCATAAATAAAAAATGTATTTGTCCAACTCTAAATAATTAAAATACTAAGAGTTCTCTTGCTATTCGATAGATCTAATAATAAATAATGTATTAATGCATTAATACTTTAAAAATACGTGTTCTTTAAAAAATATAAATGTATATTTCAATAAAAAATAAATTTTGAAGAAATATATCTTTTATTTAACTGGATCACTAATATTTTGTTTTCTTAGATTATTTTACAAATATTTACCTAGTAGTTAATCAGTACAATAAACAAATCGTATGACTTAAGCCAATCTATTCTGAACGTAAGCCATTTTATGGAAGCAATAATGTGTAATTCGCGATATTAGTTAACGCTTTGAGGATAAAAATTCACAATTAATGACAGCGGGACCATGTATACAAATACCTACAGTATCTCGCACTTTTACACATACGTATCGTCATGCATATTCCCATCAATGGGGTGGCAATTCTTTCACATTTTGACAATCTTTCGCCATTGAACTTTATCCTTATACACTCCTTTTGTTTCATTCAAATTTATCATACACGCTCTTGCATTGTGCTTGCTCGCAACATGACTTTCATGCAATTCAAAAATGAACTTAAAACCTAACTAAACATTTAAATATAATATTTTTAATATTTTACTTACTTTTGAAACGCTTTTTCACTAAATCTGTTAAATGCCAAGTATTAAATTATTTGGGTCTATTTAATTATTCTGTTAAAACGTTGACATAGCTAATATAATTTATTAATTCATCGTAAATACGGCAATATAAATAGGACAACTAAGACTTTAAATAGCAATTTTCTTGTAACGGTTTGAATAACATTTTCAAAATTAGGAAGTTTCTTTGCCAGGCATACAGAAATTTAAAGTTTAAAGTTTTATAATTTAGGCTTTAGAGCGTTCACACACACGCACACCAATAGAGAGGGAGAGAGAGAGAGAGACAAATAGACAGACAGATATATAGAAAGACAGACATTTATCAAAGTTGATATTTAAAACTAATTTATACACCGAGAGTCGGTTGATCGAAACCTGGTTAAAAGAGAAGGTATGCATTATATAATGAATGTCAACAAATAGCGCATATAGTACTCTCGTATGTAATAGGGGATATACGAGTAGTACTGATGCGTTTGATGCAAAACGCGATTGGATGTGTGGAAATTATTATTGGCTTATGTTTCCGATGATTTGAGATTAGGGTCTGATTAGACGGTCGCTTTGGCTTTTTCGTATATACACGACGATAGTATGTATGTATATGTGTGTGTGTGTGTCTGTATGTACACCATCACCACCCTCTCCCTTGGGGGAATGGAATGAAGCCTAAAGCCTGCCAGATATATTAGCTTAGAATTGTATCTGACACACTACACACATTACAAACACACAAACGTGATTGCCACAAAGAGATACGACTTGTCGAAATGTTTACTCGAACTTAATTCAATTGTTGACCTCTTTTACTATCCTCCCGTTCGAACAATTATTTTTTTCTCTTTTATTCAATTAAACATATTGTATTTCTTTCTCTTTAACAACAGAAATTACATAATTCAAAAAACAATCATCACAGCCATGTACTAGAATTTACACCATTGCAAGTGCAAATTTATTTTCTTTCTTTCTGAAGATGTATAGTGGAATTCTATATCCTTATAGAAGTGTATTTATGTCCGTAGAATTCCACTATTAGCTTTAATATTTACGAAAGCGAATTGAAACATTTGTAGTATATGATGCACACAATTAATGATTGGAAAACAAACTTTTACAAACAAATTTAATTATATTATAAGAAATTAATAAAGAATAATACAAGTCAGGGAATTTAAAATTTATTCTCAGTAAATTGTATTTGTTTGCAGCTCCAGTCAGATAATTTTGTAATCTTCGCGAACGTTTGCATACTATAGCGACTGTGCAAAGTTTTTAATTATAAAAACGTATTATTATTTTGAATACCGACACTTTGTAAAATGTTGCCTAAGTGTTCTTGCTTTAAACTTGAAATAACAATATTATTAATTTAGTTTCAAAATCTACACTAGTACTAAGAAAATAATGTTTTATGCATATGCGTTAAACAATGAGTTGAAACTATAAAAATATTAATTAAATTATAGAAATTCGTGTAATATTATTTCTGAAGGAAACCTTTAACATTATTTTAAATTTCAACTATAATAATTATATAAAAACTATATTTATTTCAAAATAAAGTTGTGTTTAATGACATAAATAAATAAAATCAAATTTTAGTACGAAAACGCTAATAAAAGTCATTTAGCTATAGCTAGGAAGAGTTTAAGTTTATAATAATAATAAAATACACGAAAGTGACAGTTTAATAGTTGTTTATAGTGACTTAAATACCGTGCTTAATTTCAATATAACTTAATTAATTTACGGTTTAAGCTGAGTGCACGATATTATACATTTTATTTAATTTTTATTTATTTATATAATTATAGCGGATCGACTGCCAGGGTCATTACCGCTTATTTAATATTATTTTAGTTGAAACAATCATCTGATTTTTATTTTTGTTTATTTAAATTAAAATGAATTTGAATAATTTTTCGAATACCATAGATTTATTTTGGATTTTCGTACTTGTAAAATAAATATAATTCAGAACCTTTCTGTGTTATTTAATTAAATTTGGGTTATACTTTAAGAAATACTTTTAAGTTAATTTGAGGTTTAGCGTAATAAAAGCTAATTGTTTAATATTCAACACATTCTAAACCTTACTTTGATTAAATAATTATTAATATAGCTATATATAAACCCATAGCAATAATGAGCGACAGTAATGCATATACGTTCTTTTACTTGTTTATACGTACCAAAGCACGCGATAATCATTGTTGCTCATATTGTAATTATTTCTTTATGAAGAGTAGACTTCAATTTGTCTTTAAGTTAAATGAAAAAAAAACTTTTTCAAACTAAAGATTGGTTAAAGTAAAAATTTACGTGAGAGACAATAGTGAATTATAATAGTTATTTATTTAATAGATCTGTGATTGTTTAGGTACATCTACAAACTGATCGGGATCACCTAAACCGTGAGAAGAAAGCATAATGCGAAAACTAACCGAATGTAACAATAGATAGAAAAATGAATAAATAAATATTGAGAAGAAATTCGATTTGAATTCGTTGACGCATGATGCGTTGTGTAAATAACACGACACGAGTAGTTTAGTGTGTGCACACACAAGCATCCTGCGAGTGGCCGTGCGTCGCGTGCATCACACGTGCCGTAGAGGCGCGGGTGCATGGTAATATGCTTTATTTAGGGTGCTCGCAACAGAACAATCACAGAGACACGACCACTATCATTATTGTAGAGGATACATCAATAATTGCGCTGACTCGAAAATTCATTCACATTTTAAAGAAATATTTAACAAACTTTATCAAAATATAATTTATAATTTTATAAACAATCAAGAGTAAAAACTAAGTAACAGTCAAAATGAATAATTTTGAACGAAATAAATGCAGAAGGAATAATGTTTTATAATTCCTATATGTCTAAATGGTTGCATTAAAAATGAAAGATATTAATATTTCGCACAAAATTTGTTAAATTTTTTTTTTCATAATGGCCATTGTCTCTGATATCTTTCACATTTATTACTGATTAATTATTTTTGATTTATAATTTTTGAAAGAATTTTATTTATACAAAAATTTGTAATTCTAAATGTGTTAAAGTTTTATAAGTTTGAAAATAATATACAATGCTGCATGTGACTAAAGCCTATAGGAATACAATCTAGCGCCATTAATTTGAGCCAGTTAGGCATCTTCAGAAGCGACTCATACATCCAAATTATAAGTATGTATGTAGGGTAAGGTTGCTCAAGTCGTACCCCATAAGGGAAAAAGCGTATAAAACCTAGGATTTATCAAATAAATAAAAATAAAATGTGTTGATCACTACCTGCACTAATATTGTAGTTATTTATTATAAAGAAAATAGAAAATCTATATTCTTTCACGTAAAATAAACTAAATCTGTAAAAAGTTACATCGGTACGACTAAAGAAACCGGTTTCCTAAGTCGTATCACCTATAGCCTAAGTCGTACCTAAGGATTAAATTAAGCAACAAATGAATGAAAATTTATTTTTTATTAATCAGCTTATTAGATACATAATTAAACATCACATTAATATTTTTTTTGTTCTTTTATCAACTCCAGCGCAAAAATCGTGAGCACATAAATTTCATTTCAAGCAATTTATCATGTTTCCTCTCGATCTACTCCACAAATAAAACAAAACCAATTACTTATCTTCTTTTTAATTTTTAATACCATTCCTTTTTATTAATTAGTGCATTTCTTTTATTTGTCGCATTTTTTACATTTTCATTACAGTACGATATAGGAATCTCATATGGGTACGACTTAAGACACGGCACAAGTTAACATTAAAAATAAACATAATCAAATATTGAATAAAAGCAATACAATCTCGTTTCGACCAAACGATTATATATATTCTTCTGAATTTATATTTAACAAGAAACATAATTTTATCAATAATTAACTTGCAATATTAACTTCCAAACATATGCAGAAAATTATAAAAAAATTGAAATAAACTAACTTGATGAGAGGATTTATAACGAACCACTTTTAGAGCAGAAAATGACACTTAAAACATTTGGTTGACTCAGATATATATTTCTTTTTGGTTGTATGCGCGGTTGTCTGCGCAGTTCGTTCAGAACTCGAGTGGTACGATTTAAGCACTGGTACGACTTGACCAACCTTACCCTATATGCATTGTTATGCCCTGAAAACTTTTAAAATTCAACTATTTTATATCCTTTGCTGACTTAATATTTAGTTACTCTTTCATTCCATAAACCCGGATGTTTCGTGTTTCATTTCGAATATGAAAGTGTATGAATTGTCATAAGATTCTCTTACCGATGAGAGTCAAATCCCTGAGAACTCGAAAACAATGAGTGGTAATTTTTATGCACGTGTAATATTTTATAACCACGTATGCACCTATCTTGTTCATCTTTAATAATATATGAGATCAGTCTCTACAAAATCTATCAATTGAAAAGACATCATAAACATATATACTACTTACAATAAACTATTATTATACTACATACACGTTTTGATAAATACCCGAAATATATATTCCTGTGTTCCTCAACCATTTCTGGGCACAACAGCATGTTCGGTTTATGAATATCAGTAAAATATTTTACAGAATATCACTTACGCTTTGCATACAGTCTAATACTAATATTGCGTATTCAATAATACTTTAAAATGTCTTTAAATGCAACTATTAGTTTATAAATAAAATGTCAGATTATGATATTTTATCTTTCTTTTATAAGAGCTTCTTTTTAAATACGTCGGGCTAAAAAAATTGGCATGCGTCTCAGTATTGGACCCTAAAAGAAACGTTCAGATAATTGAGTTTATTCTCTGTTGCAATAATATAAGCTCACATAGTATACTAAAACAATAAACTGGAAGCATTCAATTAAAAAGCAAACAAAGTCCCGCCGTGTGTAGTATTAGTAACATGCAATGGTACGCGTGTGCTCCTTTCTTTCTCTCTCTCTCTTTCTGTATGTTCTGGAGAACCGAATAAGAATAGGTGGGTCAAGTACGTCTACGTAGTATATATGTAGAGACGGTCAGTCGCAGTATTGCAGGTACCACAGGGACTCTGCCAAACAAATCCCTACTTAATCCGGGCCAGCAATTTACTCCGGTCATGGCTTTGTGTCCGGCCAACCGGGCTTAGTACGAATTCAGTTTTATTATGTTGGTACCGTTCGGCCAACCTACACACGGTAGGTAGGTACTGTAGTTACTTTGAAAACGCACACGCAAGATGACTGATACTCTTCGACAAATTAAATAAAAATATTTTTTATTCTTAACTAAAACATTTCAAATTATGCTAGTTCGAAAATTATTTTTGAGTCCGATCTATAGAAATCATAAATTTACTCATTGCACTGGTATCACTTAAAAATCCTATCGCGAAACTTATATGTCGATTTTAAACAAATTCTTAGTATCTAATTTACTTACCGGCATGTAATTATTTGAGTGATTTTATAGATTCATTTATTCTGTTTGCTAGGTAACTTTTAGAGATTCAAAAATTTATTTCATACACTTTATGGATAGTCAATTTATCGATGTGTAATTTAATATTATAATTGCATATGCTGTTGCCGAAAATATAAATAGTAATGAGTCTTTATGAACAGTTACGAATTTAAAATAATTCTTATATTTTTTCGGCAAAATTCTTTTAAAATGTACCTTTGCTTATTACTTATTTGATACATAAAAAGCGAATTACGAAGTACGTTTTAACATAGATATTATCAGATATTTCGATATTCGGGTCCAAATGAAATTAGAATTATATAATTTAATTGTACTAATCTTGGTCATATTTAACTATTTAACATTTTGGTATATTTTTGTCTATTCCCATCAAATATAGTGGTAGGAAACACATCCAAACCCATCTAAACAATTTTTCGCCAGTCATATTTAACTATTTAACATTTTGGTATATTTTTGTCTATTCCCATCAAATATAGTGGTAGGAAACACATCCAAACCCATCTAAACAATTTTTCGCCATTCAACCCTATCCTTGCAAAATTATTTTATTTCACTAGAATCCATCAAGTTTTTCATACATTCATAAACAATTGTTAGAAATAAATCATTATTTAGCTATTAATATTCTAAATATGATACCTAGACATTATTGTAAACTACAATTTTACGATATTACCATTTCATGGTAAATTAATGTACATCATGTAATACTAAATATACATAATGTGGTAGATTTACTTTTCATTCATTCGTAGATTTTCAATTGAAAATTGAAAGAGTGAATTATTATTTATGAATAAACAATGAATTAAGATGTAAAGCTATAAAGATTTAATGTGAAATGATTGCTATCTTGATTTAAATTTCGGCTTAGACGTATTATATTTAAACAGGAATTGTACTAACAGTATTTAGTTTAGTCAATACTTACGTTAAGTTAACGTCATGTACGTAAACTATTTTTTTGTCGATCATGAATCACTTACTGAAATAAGAAAGTAAAAAATAAGTTGCTACCTACCGTTAGTGTGTGTTTGATAATAAATTTACTTACAAAAGTGGCGAGTGAAAAATCTCATAATAAAGTTAGAAGTAAGTCTGTGGGTGCAACACCTGGTGCGCTTTAATATAGAAGTGGTTGGCATTACTGGGTGCAATCCAGATAATGAATTAATTGAAAGCAATCTTCTTGATCCTGCTTAAATGCGCCTGGCCAGATACAGCACAATGTTCGAACCAAACCACACAATCCTATATATGTATGTATGTATGTAGTATAATATACGTACGTACACATATATAGCACATAGTATTGTTACGCTCCATTATAATGTTTTTGTTTTCATAATTCTATACATTATTACTTTCTTTCACGAAGTAATAAATAAGTCTTGTAATCATGTAAAAATACAATCTCGAGATTTTAATGGAAAATAATTTTTGACCTTCCCTGAATCGAGTCTGTGTATGTGTTTGTCCGTTTGTATGCGCTCTACAGCCTCAATTATGAAATTTTAAACATAAGATTTGTATGTGCCTGTCAAATTGTTTAACAGAAAAAGAACATGGTCTCAAATAATTTGGAATATGACATTTAATATCTATTCTAAGAAATATATTTAGAGAAGTGGTTCAAGGGTTAGTAAAATATTAAAAATATATATGAAAATCTCTCTTATTTAAATATTGTTGCATTATTTTGAAACTTTTGTATTTTATTCAATTTCGTAATTTTTCAATCAATCAAATTTTGTATATGCTAACTATTTCAGATTTTTGAGTAAAATACCTTGATTTTGGTAGGCAACCGCGTTACATGGTTGAAGTGTACGTCGTATAGTTATTTTAGTGTTTGTGAACAACAATAACCCCAAGGTGAGATATGTTTTATTTAATAGAGGGAACACAAGCAAACATATTAAATAAAGTTGAAATGTTCTGTTTTTATCAGAGTATTATATCATTTTATGATGCGGTTATAACATGGGGCAGGTATAATTTCATGTCGTTACTGAGATTATAATATGGGAGTAAATACGAATTATGTAAATATAGACAAACTTTTTTTATTCTTTTAAAAGTATAAATGCAAACTGTTGGCACGTGCACATAAACACACACATATACACAATTTTTTTTTTTATTTCACAATTACAATTAAACCTTCATATATTACCTATAGATATATTTATAGATTTGCAATTTAAAGAGATAATTTTCGCTCTAATTGCATGCTAAAACGCAATTAAAATTCATAATTTCTTAAAGTTAAAACAATATAAAGATATTTCATTTCACTTATACAGATTAATACTAGAATTTTTCTTTTGTAAATATTTGTTATATAATAAGAGTCTTATTATCAGAATATTAATTTTTAATCGTATGATTATAGATTGCAAATGCATATAAAGTACTTCTAATACTGTAATTGTTATAATTACTGGTTATCATTATCAGAAGTTAAAAAATAATAGTAAGCGTCATTATATTGACTGTATATGTACGTTATGTATGTATATAGAAAGATAGAAGCGCGTTTCGGAAAGAAGGCAAATCGAAAATCGTTTTGAAAAGCTTAAATTTTAATTTGTCGCCATTGATTCAATGTTTGTGTGAGCTTATGTGAATTGTACGCAGCGTGCTCGGCTTTTTATTTTAAAGTTAAAATAGCACAGAGGGGAAATGGATGAATGTATTTTTTTAATTTAAATGGACGTGCACCATATTGTTCACATTGTTGCTGCGAATTATGCTATAAGTGTTGACACAGACGCTTTAAAATTGGCTGGCAGTGTGAATTTTAAACTCCCTTATTGTTATATACGTACGTACGTATGTACATACTACAAAGCCACGTCCAACACGATACAGTTATATCCGTGTGAACTTGTTTTGTCATTAAATGAACAACGATTTTAATTTCTTATTCAAGTATTTTATGATACCTGAATCCATTAATGTTTTTTATTTAATTTAAACGTACTAATTAGATTTTGCCAAAACGGAAATTACTTTTCAATTTTTGTCTATTTTAAAGAAAACTAAACTTTAATTAGAAAACGTATTTATTTAGTAAATAGATTACGATATTATGTTGTACAAATAATATATTATATTATTGTCATTTTCTAAAAATAATTTTTTTTTATATTTGTGTAAATTTACTATTTTATATAAATATTTTTACGAAATTATACAATATTGAAAATTTGTCTTATTTTAATCAAAAAGCATTATTAGACGATAATTTTACTATATCTGTTGAAATCATTTTTCGAATTTCGTAAAATAAAATATGTAAGCCAAATATTAAATTTAGATAAACGATGATCAATCCCAATTTCTTTAAGTTAATCCTAGAAATATGAAATAAATGTTAGGCAATTGTTAAACAAATTTAATAGCACGATAAATTACATATGTTAACTATAATAGAAAACTAGAATTCTACAAGAACGTATATTTATGTGAATATAGCCATGACCACATTAGATATTTAAAATTTATTTAGATTTTGGTTTGGAAATATTTTCAAGTAGGTATTTTACAAGCTGATAACCGACATTAACTTGTGGTATCAAATAAAATGTAGTTATCTCGCGCGCTCAGATAACATTTCATAATTATAACTTTAATATTTACACATAAGTAAAACGTAAAAAACCCGAATGGTGCAAAAGGTACCAACACACATATGTATATAAAATATTCTTTTCGGCCGAAGGTCGACGGATAATTGAGTGAACGGGTCCACGCCACGTGGTATCAATAAAAACGTTCTCTTCTTATCGGTTATGACAGATCGGCCATAAATCTTTCAATCGCTTATCACACATTCTGTGCCCGTTGCTAAACTAAATACCTTTACAACCATGCGGTGTCGATATTTGATCCAAATCCAAAAAAATACGAAAAAAAAACACATTTTCTATAAATATGAATAACAAACTCTGGTTTAGTTACTATCCATCATATGATTGCGCCTAATGTATAAATGAGAGAGAATTGAATTGTTGATATAATTTAATATAGTAGATATTTATGTGCTTGCGTGTATATGTAATGATAAATGACTGCGGGATTTTTTGAAACAAAAGGCCATAGATACAGAGGTGTAAAGGTGTTTGGCATTTTGGGAAAAATATATTTCCGATCGGCTCTATTGAACGATCAGTTGGTAATCCTTTAATCGTGTGCACTGTGGACATCATAGCGTCCGGGTCCGTCGGGCGTCGCCGTTGGATCACACACACACACAGATAGAGTGAACGAAAAATGAGACCCAAAAACGCATTGCGCATTTCAGTAGGTGTACATATTGTTTTAATATTGGTATATTATACATGCATGTATAGGTATAATTAATTTTGTATTTTCCTCCATTGACCATTTTTGTCCACAACGGCTTATGGTGATACCATTTCCACAAGTCCGGTGTTGATAATGTAAATACAGGTGAAATTAAAAAGTTAATAGTTTCATGAGTGGTCACGTAAGCCGCGCTTAATTCCATATAATTCGGTTTTAAGCGTCATTTCCATAAAAAAAATATTCATTGATTTTATAATATAGATGTAATATATACCGCCAGCACCGCCAATGGATATAATGTATTTTATTCATTCATTAATTCGGAAATCCGATTTTGCATTACATATTCAAATCGCATTACGCATTTTAATTACAATTTTTTTTAACACATCAATTCATATATTGTATATAAAATACCGATTACCTTTATTCACAAGTGAAAGATATATAGATTAAAAAGTTAATCATTGGGATTCTCCGAGATGTTTTACGTTTAGAACTAAACCCTAATCGAACTCATACGCGAATTTAAACCGGGTTCATCTAATTATAATTCATCAATTTCACTTACCAATTAATGTGTACCTAGAATATGAGTTCATCGTTGTTATTTGTAATTGAGAAATAAGTATGAAACTAATTACATGTAACGTAAATTAACATGGAATTAAAAAAAAAGTCATACACTTATCCAAGACAAGGTGTTTGGGGCTTAACTCTTTCTCCACGATGTATATTTATTTATTAGTTTTTCTTTAAAGAAATGTAATAACTTATTCGTATTTTATTAATATCTTGTTAAGATTAATTTAAATATGTTATCAATGAATTATTATTAATTGATTAAATGTTAAAAAAGTAAACTTGACAGTTTTATCTTAAGCCTCTCCCCTTCCAATATGTCTTGCCTACTTATATATCATTAAATTGTGTTTCATACACAGAGAATAAAATTTACTTTACTGCATTCTATGTAAGAATCAAAATTACTAAAAGTCTCTTCATTTTATTATTTTAGTTTTGAGAAAATGTTTGTTTTGGATTTACCAAATAAACAAATATTAATTGTAAAATAAATGTTGAAAAAATGTAGAAAACGATTTAAAATTTGATAAATATTTATGGTGGTATTAAGTAGCACTATTTTCAAGCAAATTCGTGTGTATTTTGTAAATAACAGACGTGAGTTACAGATGGAATTGATTCGCAAATATGGTACAGAGAATTGCGGATTTGGGACATATATTTGTAATAATTGTAGCGTTTTTAAAGCAAAAAGTGCTTAGAGTAAATAGACATAATTGTTTGTTTGATAAAGTATGCATCAAGCGGGAGTGAGAAATAACAGGAGGATTGTCGAAACGACGACACAATGATCCCTGATGGTGCGTCTAATCTGGCTAGGCGCATTGCAGGCACGATCGTTATACCTATACAGCCAATGTCAATTTCAAAGAGAAATGCATCACACTATACATATGTATATGTATATATGTGCCAATAATATAGAGCTCAAGTTGTTACACATACATCCAGACAGGCCAAAGACACCGAAATGTTTTACAATTAGCAATATTATTTATTTTAATGTTATTGTTATTTCTGTTGATACAATACACACACATATTAGAATTTTTTTCAATAATGCATTAATATTTAAAGTTGATATAAATAAAAAGTATAATTCTAATGGCAGTTTCTACTAACTAAAAAACTAATCTAAGCTTTATTAATAGTTGAACTTATATTATAAGTTCGCTGTAGAAGCTAAAGTCAATATTATCCTTAAGTCTAGATTTATTAAGGTAGTTTATTCTAATAATTTTTTAATAAATTGTTGCTCATTTCATACAAGCGTTTGATGATTCAAATATTAGTAATTTGTCTAAACAGTTGATGAATTCATCACACAAATATGTGACATTTGTAGATACTAACAATTGACGTAAACAGTATATATTTGATGTAAGAAAATATTTAATTTTCATTCGAATATATTAAATTTCATGTTCTAATGTTCTAACAATTGATAGAAATTTAGTTAAAAGTTGTGCAAAATATGAATATCTTTGATTTTTTTTGTAGTTAATGCAACAGTAGTTGAGTCATTGCAGAGAATGACAAATAAATTTGCATTTTTTTAATTGAATATTATTTTCAAATATAAATATCTGCAGTGTCATGCACCGAACTTTCTTTTCCGCATATGGGTTAAACCATATCGTAGTTACATTATTTTTCTAATTTATAATATTTGTTCTAACCTTTAGATCGCTTTTACACTAAATATGTTTCTTAGAATAAATATTAAATGTCAAACTTCAAATTATTTAAGTCTATTTTGTTAAACAATTGACAGGCGCAGATGATACGATTTATGTAACAATATATATAATATGCAGAAATTTAATTTGAAGCCAATACTCCTTTTGGAAAAATAATTCAAACAAAAGTTGTGCTAAATATAAATACCTTTAATTTTTGTTCATGAAATTTCTCTGCAACTGCAACCATTTTTGAGTAATTGTAGAAAATGCAAAAATTGACTAGAGTAAACAGGCACTTTCGGTCGGAATATGGTTTTCAAAAATAGGAGGTTTTCGTGCCAGGCACATACAAATCTTAAGTTTAAAATTTCATAATAATTTCACACACACACCTTCAGGGAAGGTCAAAACGTATATTTCCGTTAAAATCTCGACTTCGAAATTTTTCATGATTACAATACTTACTTATACTGCGTATAAGAAAGTGGCTATAAGTGCTCACAAACGCACACATTCAAATACACACAGACGTCATTCCAAACGACTCGATTCAGGGAAGGTCTACAGATATATTTCCGAGAATTAAAAGTTATATTTTCATCAATTTTTAAAAATTTGTATTTGTAATACATTGCTAAATTTTTTTATAAAATGACCATCAACAAGTTTGAATTTATTTATAACATGTTTTTATATGCTAATATGTGTGAAAGGTTTAAATTTGAGTTTACTTAAGTAAAATTTGGAAAATGTATTGCTAATACGTTTTCTATAACAATATAAATCGATGTACGTATGTGTGTATGTATGAATGTATGTACAGGTTGTATGGCCTTTATAGTTGTGATGTGACAGGGGTGCGAGCTATAGACGGTACGGGATGGAACGGGATATCATCCCGCTTTCTGACAGCTCATTGTTGCGAGGTTAAGATAAATGATTGTAAAATAAAACAAACTGTATACGTATACCATATATACGGCGATAGTGTGCTGCGCTGAATGCAGTAGCCCCAATGTTTCTTTCCCCTTTACTTGTTATAATAACGTTTCAACTCAATCGGTCCATCACGTACACACAGCTTCACCAAAATTAATGTGGCGAAAAATATGAACATCAACGTAGCACGTCACTATATTCAATTTATCTATATTTTTATACATATACATTTTGCTCGCGTTATGCTTATCTTATATCAATAAAAATTTTTCTTTTTTATTTATAATATAAAATTCAAATACTCATAATTTAAAATAACTACACTTAGATGAAGAATTATATGGATGCAATAAAAAAACATAATTTATGATAGCCCTCTTGCATCCATTCAATATTTCCGTCATTTAAGTCTATCCTTATTCTTATCTTTCGCATCATTCAAATTCTTCATTCACGATCTTTTATTCAGCCTGCTCACTTCTTTTCTTAAGCATATTATTCTGCCGACAATTATAGCATTTATTTCATTCATTCTTCGTCAATCTTTCATTCGACATCTTTCAACTTGACCACTTCAACTATTCTACGTCTGATTTTTTTTTGCAATATCACACTGTTTCCTGTCGATCTTGGATAACAAATTTCTTTTAAAATTTAGGCTTAGAAATAAATTGTGTCGAATTTAATAAATCGTAAAAGTAAATTGTGCGATGAACCATAGACGTTTAGTGCTAAAGGGCATATGCATCCCACGGAAGACTTTGATGACTAAAATATTTGATATCTTATCTAATAAAAAACACCTCTGAGATGAACCATATTTAAAAATAAATGATGGATTAGAAATAATTGGCCTTATAAAGAAATTCAAATTTTATATATGTATAAACTAAAATATCAATATTTAATAATTAAACAATTTAATTATTAAAAATCATACATTTTTGTCTAATAAACATATAAAATATTCTTGAAGGAGAATCTGTAAATGTTTCAAAAGTTTATGGCTTTTAAGGACTACTCCAACAGATAATTTCGGAATTTACGAATTATGTTTAATACCAACTGTTTAATTTGCTACTTTTGTAATTTAAACATTTTAAAAATGTATTGATCCCCCTTACAGAATTACAGACTTGCTCAAAATCGCACCATTAATCATGTATCTATTGAGGTGTCATATTTACGATTAAAAAAGAAGTCGTTATTAAGTGTCTTTATAACATTTTATTATAATTAACAATTTTATATTCTTATCTAATTACGAATACCAAGGATAGTAAAATATTACAAAATATTCATTTAAAAAAATGTCCTTCTGATGATATTTTCAATACTATTACTTCAATATGTATCTATAATTTATAAATAAAAATTGATTATAGTTATATGCTATGAAAGTAAATAGTAAAGAATATTAACTTAATAATTCTGATTGGATGTATAAAACAGCGTTCCAACTTGGATAGAAAAGCGAGTAGGTAGGTATATTTATTTCAGCGTGCCAACAAGACTTGAAATATATGTTGTACGTAAGTGTGAAATAATAACATGTTACAGGAACAGCACGGATCCCTGGGGAGTCTGCGCTAAAAAACAACTCGTATGATTTGATGGATGGGTGCTCTAACTTATTCTGTAGCTAAAATAACGATGATTACAATGGAAAAAAATATCGCCCGCAGTGATTGTCGATTGAATTAGGGGCTCTAATGACACACGAATTCTTCTCCAGTCGATTGATTGTGTTTTAAGTATTTTTAAACACCTGACACTCGTATCGCACACCCTATAAAAGTATAAAGATGTGCTGTTTAAAAAAAAATATATATAATGCGTGATTGATGCTGTACAATAATTCTTTTTCATATTTAGATTCATCCCATGTTATTTGTATGTGTCTGTCTTTATATATGTTGATTAATAAAAACATTTTATTTGTTGGGAAACAATTATTTATTCAATTTCAATGACTAAATGATGTATGGCTTTTGATGATCAAATTAAATGCATCGTTGTTTGAGCCATTTGCTCCAGAGTTTGTTTCCAACTTATAATAAGGGTCTTTTTAATCCTAGGATTTCTAGCTCTTGGATTAAGATCAAGTAAATGTGTTTTTAGTTGTAATATGGTACGGTAACGTAATAAAATTTGTTTTTTTTTTAAGTAAAACTTTAATTCTTATATAAATGTTGCAAGCAAGTTTAAATTCCTAATTTGGTAATGAAATTATGTAGAATAAGACTAATATTTGGAGGAAGTGCACAAATATGTTTTTTTAAGATATTAAAAGCACAAAGAGCCTTTTGCACGATAGTCTGTGTCAGAACTATCAAATTATTTAGCAGAAACCATTTTATAAGATTTATAAAATTCACGAAAGGAAAATATATCGCATAAAAGATAAAATGCCAAGAAAAAACAAGCGAAATAAATTACGTGTTAATAAAAATTTCTGAATATTTCACACATAAATACTAATTCCAAATGTCTTTACTAAATATGTACTTCTCGTAACACAAGCCTATTTCTTACCTAAATATTCATCTGGAAGATTGAGTAAAATATGCCTCCTATAAAAGGGACCTACGGAAGACGATATTTACGCCAAAGTTTGCATATTTTTAGCTGCAGGAAATATATTTTGTGCATATGCCATTTTTCTTATTTGAATAAATATAATAATGGGGTAAATTTATTTATATGAATGAAAAAATATTTTAATAAATTGTAAAACTATCCAATAATAAGGATACGGGCAAAAAAAAAAAACGTTATTGTATCAATTAAAGAGTTTGTCTTATAAATAAAAATTTGGCATAATAGAATAAAATATTGAATTTGAATCAAATAATTTAAAATAATAATCATAAGATGGGTATTCTTCGAAGGTATATAGTTACAAATTAGCATTACAATCAATGTAAATTTTATCGATTTTAATTTAATTGATATAACATTAATAATTGATTTTACCAATGTCAGCAATTAAAGTTATTCCTCAGTTAAATATATATGCTGTAAGAATTGTAATTTTGGTTCGGCAAGAAATAAGACATTCGTGAAAGTGTATTTAATTGCACAAATACGAATTAATTTTTAACTGGGATATTTTTTGTTTTTTTAAATTAATAAAAGAATATTCAAATAATAGATTGACCGATTTATTTACTATAACATTTAAACAATTTTATTTTATCAACGATTCGCGTTCAGTTACATTCATATTATCTTTAGGTTATGGAAAAAGAATTGAAAAAAAAAAAATATTTTCTAAAATAAATCAAGATACGAATACATATTTATAAATAAATATCAAAATTTGTACATGTTATTCCCGGTTTTATTAAAGACAGTTAATATTACTATGCTTATAATTTAATTAAATGTAATACATTTATTATAAAAAATAAATATTGTTGTCGAAATTTTGATTGGATTTTGTTATATTTACTAATGTATTTTTACAATTTTATATTTAAATTAGAAAAATATTAATAAGATATATGCACACATATAGTAACAGTAAATAAATTATTAATTAACTTATATCTCTTTCAGTGTTTGGGGAAATATGCAATTGAGTAATTTGTTAATACAAATTTATTTATATAAAGTTTATAGATATATTTTATATAATTTAGTGTCGTTTAAAAAAGAATTTCAATGTAATAGTAAATATTACGCACCTCTTTCATTTAAAAATGACTGAAATGAACACAAATTGAAATCAAAAATAAAATATACCTAAGTAGATGCAGAGCACTATATATACGCACTAAAAACAACATCAAAACGCATTTCATCTTATATGCAATGTATTTATACTTATAAATCAAAGTCACAGTTCACAAAATATCAACAAACAAAGAGAATTTGTCTGGCAGGAAATAAATAATGGATCGCCTTCACAATGAATGAATAAATGACAATATATAATATTTGGTGTATTTTTTTTAAGATTTCAGTATGAAAATAGCAAATTGTTGAAGTAGAGAGTGCCGTCGTGGTACGTTGGTGGCAGCATCACTGCGCGTCACGTCACCACATCCACATTGAGCGGCGTCCGCGGCCGCCATATTCGGCGCCCGGCTCCGCCCCCCTACCACATTGGTCTACATTCAATTATCTACTAGGGGGCGGAGTTCCTATCTGATTCTCTTTCTACGCTGTGCCAACAACAACTATCTCTTGATTTTATCTGACAATTTAAGCATAAGAATGTATTTTATTATTATTATTATTATTATTATTATATGAACACTAATAATATATATTTTGGAAACATTTTAAGTTTGTCTATGAAAGTACATTTCGACACTAAAAATTTAAGAAATTAATTACAAGGGGGTTTTTTAATATTTTATGTACAAATTATTATTATTTTGAGATTCTATGTATCATTTTATTGACATTTTTATTAAAGATTATTCTTAGGAGTTTAATAAAAAATGTTTAGCATTTAAAATCATTCAAGGGCCAGTGGTTGAAATTCAATAATGATGTAGGTACACTAGTCACCTTTTTGTTGAGGGCACTCCAAGTAAATTTTGTTATTACAAGTCAAGTGACTTGAAGTCAATTCTTTGGGCCGTTTAACTTGGTGGCTCGTGAAAGCCCGCCCCTTCGTGTTTCACACATAGACGCGCGTAACAAAGATGGGAGATGGGATGGGTGGAGAGGTGCGCACGCATTGTTGACGAGGGGCGGAGCCCGTGTTGGTTGCATGGCAAAGATAAGATAGGGTGAGTGGCCACGAAGCGATCGAACCGCATCGGGCAGTGCGCGGTGCGTAGTGGAATGACGAATAGTGCCGAACGAGTGTGTTCTGGGTTTGGGTGCGAGTCCCCATAGGGGTGTTCCGCACAAGCAGCGCTCACAGCATCACAGATGATATATAGAGTGGGCGACTTACGGTTAAACCACGTTGGGAAGTGGCCCAGATTACAGGCGCGCCGCGAGCTTTGACGGTATCAAAGCTAACCCCGCCGATATCTCCGCGACCGCTCGCGCTAAGCACATAAGACTTTTTAATACTTTTATAGGATTTAGTCTAAAACCGCGCTGATGCCTGGTATTTGCGGCCAGACGGCAGTGATTTGTAAACATATATTGCCGATGTTAACCACGGCGGGACGGACGAACAAACGAACGCGCGACGGTAGACAACTGTGATTTTTGTGCGTTATTTGTGCGACATTCAATTACTATTCAAAACATTTACTATTACAACAACAACAAAAGTGCGGTGAAACAATTGACAATATTTTTTCTAAAATAATACAAGGAGATTTACTTAAAATAATATTATAGGTACGTTGTTTTTATTATTATTTTTTGTTAATATACATAAAGAAATAAATCGTTTATAATTTTATTGCATTTTATAAAATTTTTAAAGCATGTATTATATGCACGGTGAAGCATTTGTTAAGTTGTAAGTTTCTATATAATAGGTATATAGGCCTATGTATATCAGGGTTGATGAGAAAGTTTATTATGTGTAAAATAATATGGGATTGATGGCGGGTTGGTTATAACAAATGGGATAACGTATAAGTAAGTTTAAAAAACAAAGCTATTGCTTTGCTGAATGCTGATTTGATGGTTACCGTCGGCAAACGCGAAATTAGAGTTGTTGGCGGCGCGTTGTTCTTTGCACTGGTTGTGTAGGAGTGGGGGTAGGGCGAAATTTCAGTTTGTAGAAATAGCAGAGAGGGAAGACGGGAGGGGGTACGCAGAGCTTAGCGGCCGCAAAGCTCTCAGACCGACGCCTCACAGCCGCCGCGGCGCTCCTACTTTATCCCGGACTAAACCTGGCTAAAGCTGTTTTTAAGCCCCGTATCTTTTTTCGCGGACTTAACCGAGACTTTTAGTCTTTGCTCGAACGGCAGCACCTGGATTTACTGACGAGCTTTTAAATTAGTCGTCGATATCGGCGAGGTTGATTGTTTTCAACGCCAACGCGCGACACTTGACAAATTTCAATTTATCTATACCAATGTAGTGCGCGATTTTATTCAATCCAAATTTTTTATACCTATTCTAATAATAACCAACCTATATACACATGTGCTAAAATTATATTGTGCTAAATATATTTATGTTTCATATTACAGAATCAACACGGATTTAAATCACAAGCAACTTGATTGATTTGGAAAAGTGTCGTCGGCAATATAATAAGTGAATTAGATTTGTTGAAAATGTGCCACCCGCCTGTATAAAATAAAAAGTGCCAATTTCGCAGCGACGGCCGAACGTAACAATAAACATTACCGTGCGCGTCCGCAAAACGTCAGACATTTGTGCTTCCGGGGTGTTGCCATTCTTCGGCATGGAACGCATGGAGGCACTCTCCGATCCGGGTCTGTGTCTGCAGGACCTGGTGTCGGGAGTGAACACCTCTTCTGCGAACGACCAGCTGCACCAGGTGCACCACCAGCACCTGCACGACAGTGTGGCGGCCGCGGTGTCCGTCAGCTCGGCCATCAGCGGCATCATGACGAGTAGCTCCGCTTCGATGTTGGGCCATCATCACCACATCACATCGCCGCATACGCACGACGTGAGCCACCATGGTGTCGTGCCGCACACGCCATCCATACACCATGAGCCGCTGGAGAAACTTAAACGTGGTGAGTCTCGACATATTCATTTGTTTAATACGGAGATAAATAATAAGTATAAGGGGGCTGTGCGCAAACATGCGAAAGACATCGGTTGCCGATGCGTCGCATTACACAGTTTTAGTGACGGATCGCACTCGTGCCCTACAATGACACGGCACAAATGAGATTGTGTGTTCACATTATATTTGCGCCCTTCGCGTAATCACACGGCGTATTCAGTGTGCTCAATTAGCCGTGACTTTAGCCACGGCACATCGCAGGCTCACTCGCTCATATTTTGTTCGATGTGTAATCTATAACACATGTGCAATGATGATAGTGTTGCACGCTTAAATCTGATTAGATATACATGACCGCTAATTATTTGCTTACATTCTAAAACATTACAAACATTTTCAATTTATTGACATCTAAAGCAAAATAAAATGTATATTTTTCATTAATAAATCGTTGTCAACTATATATAGAAATTCACCATATATAATCAATAATTATCTTGAAGACTGGAAGAATTTTTGATGATAAGATATCTAGTATTGCCATCTGCTCTATTCACTGCAGTGAGCTAACCTGTAAACTATATTACATGACGTCACAATTAATGTTTATATGATCCTCCAAAATATATGAGAGAAACTTTATAATATACTTTACACTTTCTCAGACATACCTGCCTACTCCTATCAAATGGAGTGACAGAAAACCCTTTACATTATTAACAATCTCTCGCCACCTGCAAAAGTGTTAGGAAAATATTAAAAACATGATCTAATTCAATAATATGTGTAATAATATTCTAATTTTTTCAATCCAACCACAATACAAATAAATAATATTAAATTACTATAGTCGAATAATTGTTTTTACTGTAAAAGAACTTAAGGCATGTTTGTCTATGTCCAAACTGGAGGGACATTTTAATTGTATAAAAAAGTGTACGTTCTAACAAATATATATAGCCACGGCAAAGTTGACCTTTTTTAAATTAAGTAAACTCGAAAGGATTTTTTAAAACTTTTATTTTGTTTACTTTTCGCTAATATTTCACACAATTTGTAATATATCATTTTTGGCAATACACTATTTAGAAAAATAATAATTCTATTATTTGTTAGAAATTGAATGTAACACAATCATATTTAGTTTAGCGATTTGTATATTTTAAAGCTACATAATATTATTAAAACTTTTCGGCCTATTCAAGCTCAATAGCAAAATCAGCCCGAATACGCCAAATAACGAATAATAATCAAATGAATGCTATACATTAAATTTGTAATGCGGTAAATAAGTGTTGTTGATATAATACTCAAAATATATGAATATTTTTCGAAAATAGTGATTGTTATACATCGTATACATATGTTTACAGCATAATCAAAAACAAATAAAAGCTATTTACAGATTAACTGTGACGTAATATATATTTTAACGCATTTACCTGTGTATATAGATTAACACGGGAAAAGTAAATTTAAATAAAGAAAGGAGTTGTACGGTCGTAATTGAATGTTTTTGCCAATTTTAGTACTATCGTATACACGTTGGTGCGTCTTAACGAAAAGATCAAAATTAGTGAGTAATATATAAACGAACATTAAAAAGAGAAATGAAATTCTGTGTAAAGTGTATATGTATATACATACATGGATGGATTGAATGAAAATGCCGTGAGTAACGTAGGCGGGTAGTAGCCGGTGTAATAAAACGGTCGCGTCGCAGCAGGTAACACACTCCGGGGTCCGGAGCCAGAGCACCGGAGCCACTGTGTGATTCATTAACTCGAAGCCGGCTTATCGGTAAGTCTCCGGCTCTGATCCTCCGGTATCGAGGTAATAGCCGTTTAATCCGAATTACCGTCCACCGTTGCGGCGCGGCGGCTGCAACCGGCCTGTGTAGGTACCAACTATACTCGTTTCTGTATGTATGTTAGAACACAAACACTTACTGATGCACTTTTCTTATATAACATTGAATATTCGCATTTGGGTTGGCAGTTGTCTGATTTGTTATAAAAACATGAAACATTCGTGTGAAAGTGACCAAGTGTGCTTTGTAACCTGAGCTATGCGCTAGGCGATACGGCTGATTGCAACTGAATGGCCAAAGGATGTGTCCCCTTTATCACACACACTCACGCACGCACGCACGTGTAATGCCTCCAAAATGAGACACATGAAATTAATATGTTTCACAACGTTCTGAAATATATTTGTAATATTTACAGTAACTAGCATATCGTTCACGTCTTTCATTGAGTCAATTGTTAATATAATTTTTGCATAAATTAAGAAACAAACGTTTCTAATCAAACTTTAATAGAAAGAGATATAAAGTATGGGTATCACTCGGATAAAATATATATTTACGCTTCGAACAGTTCTGTTTATAATTACATTTAATTGCACTATTCGTGAAAATGATAATTTAATATTCAAAGTACATACATGAAATTAAATAGGCATTATTTGTATGATATAGAGGCTGTAATAAAATAAAGGCATATAATAATTAATATCTGCAATGGCTTACACTGAACTATCTTATACATATTTGGTTTAAATGTGTGGGATATTCAAATACAAAATATCATTTTTAAAATAAACGAAATTCATATTTTTATTATTTTATTTATTTTATATTTTGCTAATCTTTAAAACACGTTTTCACCAAATATATTTCTTACAATTGATATTAAATGTCAAAATCCAAATTGAGTATATTTTATTTTTCTGTTATGTAAAAATAAATAAAAGAAGAACAAATTACAATAGCCTTTTATTTGTACACTTTTTGAAAAAATGTTTTAACAAAAGTTTTGCAAAATATCTCTAATTTTTATTCGAACCGTTTTTGAGTTTTTGCAGAAACTACAAAATAAATACTGAAATAAACACTTCCAGATCGAATTTTTTTTCGAAAATAATTAAATAATTTTGTTGACAGGCATATACAAATCTTAGGTTTAAAATTTCATGATTTTATCCTTAATCGTTCAGCCTATAGAGCATTCAAAAGATATATTTCTATTAAAATATCGAGATCGATTTTATTAATGATTACAATACTTACTTATTACTTCGTATAAGAAGGTAATATGATCGTATGTAATAGTGAATCAAACAAAATCCTTTCCGTTGTAATTGATATGATATATGTACGATATGATAATGTAAAAATGCGTGCAAAAGTTGATGAAATAACAAATATTTTATTTGTTACCAATACTACTCAATGCTTATCATGATTTTACTCTTACATTGCCATTATTTATAAACCACTGTAAGATAGAAATGTTCAAATGGAAAAGAAATACTGGTGTTGTTATTGGTTTTCATTATCATCAGATAAGCAAATATTACTGACGGGCTTTTTCCCACCTATAGGTAAATAAATAAAAAGCATATTTTCAATCAGATTTGTCTGCTTCAATATTAGAAGCAATATTTAAAGACTAATTTTACCTTTCATTTCAGCTTGTTCGTTAAAAATATTTTATATTTGTGTAAATATAACAAAACCAATACATGTTTGCTATAACGTTATTTCCGTAATAACCAAGTCCTATTGTGTATAACTTTGGTCCATTGATATGTCTATACAATGTGCCTATTTATAAAAGCAACACACTGATATTGCAAACAGTATGACAACTGGGAAATAAATGACTTTGAGGGGCAATTTACAATAAGGTGACATACGGTCAACCCTATCACACACACACACACTAAACTGGACTGATTGTCCATTGGGATTGGGAGATTCTTGTAAATTATGTGGTCGCACACATATTGTCCCAGCCGGCTGTTCATCTATAAAATACTAGTCATTCAAACCTATGGGATGTATCAAGACTATAGGGGACATGTCAAAAATAACGAAACAATTTTTGATAAGATTGCGTTTTATATCTTGATGTGGAAATTATATTTCCTAGAAGTGATTTGAACGTGCGTTTTATTTCACTTTTTCGTGGCTATCTTCTACAATTATTAATAAATAACGCATACGTATGTGTAATCCTCATTGCGTATTTACTGTTGCTAAAAGTTGTATTTTTTTGATAATTTACGCATTCCGTAGTTGAGCAATAAAAACAGAAATTATATTATTTCTTGTAGATACTTTATATATTGTAGAAATCGTTTTATCTGCATCAGGTGTTGTTTTCAACGTATATAAAACTTACTTTGCTAATATTATTTATAAATAATGCTCAAACAATTAATGTCTTACGATTTTTGTTGGTCGATTTGTGAATTTAATTGCGTTATTTTAATATTTTACTGTTTAACTGTCCATCGAAACCAGAAGTTTATGTTTACTTCAATCGTTTTTTGCACTTTTTGTAATATCACCTAAACCGCTGCACTTACAGTAAAATAGTAAAAATAAAAGATTTTAATATGCCGTATAATTTTTATTTGTCATTTTGTTATTTAGATTTGTTTTTATTTTATTTATTTTTACATAAAGTGTATCAATTATGCCAGTCAATTATTTAAAAAAAAAAACAAAATATACTGAAAAAATAAAAATCTCTCTTATCTAAAAAAAAAAAAATACGTATAAGAAAGTTAGTGCAAGCCTTTACGGATATTGTAATATATATGAGAGGCAATCGGGGCTGCCTTATCAATTTATTTAGAAATACTTTAAAATTTAGTAGATTCATTTTTCAAAAAGCAAAGTGTGATTTATTTACAAAATAGCTATAAATTTATTATTGAAAATATACGTTTCAGAGAAAACGGCATTCATTATTGACTGTGTTTAGCGCGCAACTTCTGGATAAACAGGCCTGTAGAATCGTTATCCTTTATATATAGTGAAGTCTTTTGTGTGTGTGTGTGTGTGGTGTATTTATATAAAACACAACCCCTACTGCGCAAATTAGTAATTACCGTCCAGGGAATATAAAGTGACATTACAAAAGACATCGTTTGCCCCTTGACTGCGCAACTGGATTCATGCGTATGTGTGTGTGTGAGCTTACCACAACCCTATTACGCCACTAAATGACTGCATCTAAACCAACCCTTTTGCTTATTGCTTACGTACACATATACATTTACACCGATAGAATAGATGGCACATCTGCAATCACAGTTCCAATATATTAATTCGGTTCCATACTGAAATGGACATGCCTGATACAATTTATGATAAAATTGTTTTGAAACTATGAAAGGTAAATAGTTTTCTTTGCAGCCAGTGTGTAATTACGCGTAAACGGAATCGCGTTTTTATTCGCATAAATAACGGTCGCTCTTTTATTTTTGTTGCACTCAACCAAATGATTAATAATCTATAAACGCATGATAGTATGATGGATGAGAGTGCGCTACATTTGGGCCGCAATATTACGGCGGAAACAAAAAGGGTGCGTTAGTGCGCTGTGTAACGTAATGCGCCAGCTAATCTGTCTATTTCTCTCCAACATATATTATTATGCAAAATGCACTTGTTCAATTCCCACCATGCATTTTAATAATAGAGGGTGCTCTAAAATTTGCGATAATACTATATCGATCATGTACCATTAAATTTAGTTATCAACAAGTATCATGCATCCACTCATGTACTACATACATACATACATACGTCGGTGTATATTTATCAATAAATACACTTTTCTAGTATTCCTATCCTTACAACCTTTATTTATATTTATCAAAATTTTCACCATTTATTCCAGTTGTTCACACTCAAATTATAATGCTTTCACATACCTTTCTAACTACTACAAATTCTCTCATTTTACGTGCTATACACAAAATTAGATTTTCGTCTGCCATACCCAATATTCATACCAACATGGATAGATTTGTTTCCCTAGAAATACTCAGATAGAAAGAGGATTTACCTCTTTTTAACGTTTAGAGGAAAAAAATTGAATACACCATGTTTTATATAAAATACATTTATTCTAGTAGTCAATTACTTTTATTGCAGATTAATTTCAAATCAATATTTAACATGTCTTAAGCTAATAAAAACTGTTAATAATAACAACACTGGAATAAAAAAAATACTCAATCGTGTCATCCGAAACAGTGTGTGTGTGTGTGTGTGTGTGTGTGTGTGCAACGTATGGCACTTGGTTTCGGATCTTAGACATGATGCACCTGTCAGTCATGATGGTAATATGTATATATCGCCGCGTGTGTGACCGACCGCTGATTCCTAGTGTAGTGCGAGCAACACGTACCACTAAGCCGCCCGCTAAGCCCGGCTTCCTCTTGGATTTTCGGAAGTCATTTATCAGTCACATATTGCCAACCAAAAGCAGTGTGTGTTAACGTTAACGTATGTACCTACCTACAGGTTCCACACCATCAACATCACATGAGGATGTCCTCCTATCTATCGCTTATGGCATAAACCATTGGCAACACTGTATCAACTTAGCACCCGTCTTGATCCTGGATAATCTTCGATGGCCTATCAAGTTTTATAACATAATTCCGCAGGCATAATTTTAATGATCACACTTAATCCGACCGAATTAGGTATACATACACTTGTATGTACAAGCGCGTCAACATTTACCTATGTATGTGCTTTCTTCTGCACCCTCGTCCATCCATCCGTCCGTCCGTCGCGTATACAATGCATTTAATGTTTCCTCCACCTCATTCTCCCTCATTCCGTTTTATACTTATTCATACGCTCCTAAATTCATATAAGAACAAAAACGTATTTTAAAAAAAACTAATTGTTAATTATTGACCAATTTATATTCTTTTGACATTACCTACTATCTAGTTAATATTATTTACAAGATAGCATGCAAATTGTTGATTAAATATTTACTATAATAAATTATACATGTTTGTACAAATATTAAATTACATTTCTTAAAATTAACTACATATATGCAGATAAAACTACTTTTATTTATATTTCTCATTCACCATTAGACTATAAAAAAGTTTTTTTTTAAATAACTATTTTAGTAGTATTGGCCAATTTAAAATTTTTTAAAATAAGTAAATTAAAATATTAATTATACATTTAATAGTATATAGTATCTGTCTCGGCACGTACGGTACTGTTAGATCAACAAATTATAATTCAAACAAGACATTCTGTCTCTTATTTTCACCTGATTTTATATATTTTTTGTTTAACTTGTTAAAAGATAATAATTATGATAAGCGCAAACTTGTAAAAATCTAACAGCATAATACGTATTCTAGTTGTGTAGAATATTACATTTGTGTTTTCAAGTGAACTATTGAAGCAAATTTATAATAGCTAAAGGTACATTTCTTTGTAATTAAATTCATTATAAGCTTTTAAGTCACCACTGAATCCATAAGTACATTAAAAGATTAAGTTTGATCTGAAAGTGGCTATCTATGTTTAAAATGAAATTCAAATACCAACTGGTTTAATTCGCTTTTAATATATTAGGATGAAAGATAACGCTTTTATAGCGTAAATGGCGATGATTTCGTATAAAATATGATTGATTTGTTTTGAGTGTGTTCGACCGTATGATGGTGCTAATCTGCAGACTAATTGGTGTCTGTCGTTGGAATAGTTTTCGTTGTCAACAGCATCAGAATTCTTTGTATGTACCTAATAAGCGATCCATCGCGTATGCAGTCTGTTCGCCGAAGATATATCGACTACCTTATGTTATTTTGTGACATTTTTATGTGAGGGGAATTTATGTGCTACAAGCAATGGAACCCAGATACATGTGTTTAAACGCTTTTTGTGAATTTGTGACGTTGAAAGATGACTGTAAAAACACACTGCTAAAAACTATCGAAAAACATGTTTATTCAGCCTATCTTTAGAAAAAAAACATTCAAATATACCAAGAAGAAACAGATTGTTTATTTAACAGATTAATCTAATTGTTCATTCACACTCAAAATGTGTTGAAATGAATTTTATTTTTGTTTAATGTGTAAAACAAAGCAATATGATGAATTCACCGAGCAATATATAATGTTTGTTACAGTTTGGGCAGAGACTGGTGACTTCCGGGACAACTCGCACAATATGTCTTCATCCGTGAGCTCGATGGAGCATACGTCACAGTTGACGTTCCCGACGGCGACGGCAAGAAGCCGGACACGAGACAGAAAAGGTATGTAGTTTACTAATTATTACTCGTTACTAAACTATAGTGAACACCTGTTCACATAATGAAATATACAAGTTTCAATTTTTCTTATTCCGTCATGTATTCCGAAATTTTACTTTATCGTGTAGTTCATATTGATAGCAAAATGTTAAAGCATATAAAGCCAACGGTGCTTATCAGCAGACATAAACTCACATCGATATATCCTATATTTTTACTAGAAACTACTTATCAAAATCATTAAATCACTACAGCACTACTAAATTACTATATTTAAAGAATTTTATCTTCTATAAAAGTTACACTTGCGCTAAGAAATAGATACATATTTCTAAATACACAAGAATAGTAAATTCATCAAATATATTCACGACAGTGTAGTATCTGTATATATTTATGTAGTTGTCTCAAAATCATATTTCCAATATTCCAAACTTGTTTTTACTTTCTTATTCAAATATATATATAAGGAAATTGCAATCATGATAATTTTCGAAATACATATTTTGACGTAAATACACGTTTTAACCATCCCTGAATCAAATCTAACTATTTTCGGACTGACATATGTGTGTGTGTTTGTCTGTCTGTTCTTGGGTGTGTTTCTGATCATAAAAATTACTAATATATAATGATTAAACATATTTCCTTAAATTGTTTAAAATTTGTATTTTATTATCCTTTATATCAACTACGTATAAGAAAATCAAAACACTGCAAAAATATGAGGCTGATAGCCTTTAATTTTAATCTACCTACATTGCAGAAACATATTCAACCTATGGTGTTTATCAGCACACTTAGTTGCGAAAGCTTTTTTACAAGTAACGAATTAATTCAATCATGATTATCAATTATTTCATGATTTTTAAGACTATACGCAAATAATAAAAAAGTTGAAATATCGAACACCTTTAAAATTATGATATTACCATCCTATGATTTATGTAAATAATCTATTGGCGTTTTCTATTAAATCGATTTACTGCATTTCGTAAGAAAAAGGTATTATTGCCGTATGAGAATTTATCGAAAATAATTTGTTTTATTTTTCAAAAATAATGTTAGTTTCGCCACCGTGAATCTTTCTCATGTTTTTGTATAAGAATTAAACTGGATTACCCGATCAACAACAGCTATTGTGTATATTAGAGTGAGATTAAAAATTAATTTTAAAAATTCAATCAAAGATAAGTCTGACGTAATACTTAATAAAGTATCTAGAGGAAAAAATAAACAACCCTTGAAGGATTGAAAGTATAATTCATGCGTCACCTTGCTTGCAGCACACCAGAGATCCGTACGTACGTAGGTACGATTGCACAGGATATAACGTCGCGATGGCGTTCTTTGTTTGAGAAGCTGATTAAAAATTCAAACGGTGTAAGCCATGTTAAGTGAACTAACCCCGAACCCCATTCTTCACAAAGATCTCTCGCAATTATTTTTCAGACGCCATGTGATACCTATACATACACGGCTGTCACGGTTGCAGTCGCTTCCCATATAGATATCAGAAGATGGTTTTTTTTTTATTATTATTATTTGGATACTTTAAACCGACCGCCAGAGACACCACGTTAACATTTTTATTCTTTGGAATGTTTCGCTCATATACCTACTGGTTGTTCGCCGACGCTCGTTCGTAAGACCTAACTCTGTCGCTTCTTCTTCTCTGAAAATATATATCGAATTTCCACCAAATTTGGCACACTTAATCTATGGGAACACAATTTGTACCACTAACATTTTAAAATCACAATATCCTTTTGACTTTGATATCTGATAAATTTACCTTCGCAATAAGTGTAAAATTTTGTGGATTAACTCGCTAAAAACTATAGCAAATATTTAAAATACCTATACTTGTGATTTCTAAATAATTGTGTTATTTCGGCAAATTATGCTGCATACTACTGCATACAACTATATATCATTTCGTAGAGTTAAAAGCAACAAAATGAAGCACTTTATACCCACACAAACACACAAATTGTACCACACTATAAATTAATATCTTTACGAAGTATATAATACTTATTTATATACACGAGCATGATTGTATTATTCAAAAACGTCATTTTTAATTCTGTTAATCCAAATAGTATTATAGGATTTCGAAATATATATATTTTGTCTTCTCTTCATTATTTATTATTATTTGCGTTATAAATAGATTTTTTCGAACATTGTATTTGAATTAAATCAAATTTGATGCAAATAATGTATTCACCCGTTAATACTATTATACATACGTACCTACATCGTTTTGTATTTGAAGAATCAACAAAACATCGTGCCGCGTCGCTTCAGCCCAATGACCTGATGTATCAAGAGAGGTTCGCTTCTTCTGATGGCTAAAAAGAATTCGGTGTAATCCAGGACGGGCGATGCATACGTGTTTATTATGACAGCGTGTCTTAGAGATATATATTCGTGCATGTGTGATTCCAAATCAACTGCTACACCGTTAGTTGCTAATTAATGACAGAATTAAAAATATCAATCCTATTTTTGATGTGGCTATATTTTACCTGACGCAATGCTAGCCAAAATACATGCCTGTTGTTTACATTACAATCATTTTCCATCTTATAACATATATATGTACCTGGAATCATTTTTATATATTTGCAATATAATTCAACACATTGAAACACATAAATATATTGGTACACTTTGAGTACTTAAGATTAAATTTATATATAGAAAAGCAATTGTTCGTAAACTATTTATCGAATAATTCTTTACAAAACTGACTATTTATCGATTATTAAGTAAATTAATCGATAATATTTTCTCCTCTTAAAGTACGCAACTGATTTTAACCACAACTGGTACACATATTATGTAAATGATCGATTAAATATTATTGCTTTTTAAATCCAATAGGTTTGCACTTCAGGAGATATTTAACAACTAACAAAGGATAGGCTCTATTATTCATTAAAAAAAATTTAATTTATACCGAGAAGTTATTGTTTTTTTTATTTATCTAAAGTCTCTTCAAGTTATACAGAAAGCTGTAGATCAATAATAATTTACAAATAAATCAATAACAACTGAAGTTAGGTCATTTTAATTATATTAAATGAATAATGCGTATTTATATATTATAGAAACTCGTCATGCCATATAGTAGACAGTGCAGCCAAAATTAAACAGTTTGCCAAAGTCATGTTAGATAAAAAATTATTTTAATTTTCAATTTACACAACAAGTATTTTTATGAAAATATATTTATCATATAAATTCAACATAAAGTCTGTTCTTTCCACCCACTAACCATGGATCTAAATGATCCTGATTTTTGTATTTTTCTTTCGAAACTTTTATTTAGCAATATAAAATCGGTTTGCGACATCCCTTCAAAAATGTTCACCATTTCTGCCGTAGTAAACAAATGTAGACATTAATTGACATACACGAAAATAAAATGCAAATAGACAAATCATTTATTGCATATACCTACATCAAACAATAGTACATGGTGCACAATTCTGCGCTACAATTATTCAAACTATTGTTTTACAGTTGCAATTTGTTAGTCTATCACTTGTAGTGGATGACTAAATTGGAAAAACGTACTACTTATTCAAAAAAAGCATCATGATAATGCCACAGTATTGGTTGAACTATAGTTATCAATAAAATAATTCATGAAACAAATTTTAAAATATATTTATTTATTTATCGTTAAATAATAGTAAATTACAATATTATAAGACTGGAAGATTGTATCAACTATAGTAACACTTTTTTTTACAGGAAAGACTAATAGATTTGGCTACATATGCTATAGATTTGTTTAGAATAATCACATTAGTTTCGTCAGCAGGGGACATTTTTAAATTAGTAAAATATCGCGCCTACATTTAGTAATCGCATTTGATGTTTGCTATAGTATTTAATCTAACGTTAAAACTATACAACATCGATTTAAATACATGGTGATGCTGGAGTTATTTCGGTGCAGACATAACTCGCTGAGTAATTGGCCCGGCACGATGCGGATTAACCAGTGACAGTTTCATGACTGTGGCTGGCTGGCTGACTGTTCGATGGCTGCCTCGCTCGATGCTGCTGTGATACTGTCTCACATATCACAACACAACTTTACTAACTACTCAAATATCATAGCTACAAAATATCCAAATTAGTAACGTTTCTGTTTGGAGTCAACTCAATTCGTACAGTCCCAAATCACTACCTGAACACGTGCCAACTGGGAACGCATCCCTTAAAAATTTTTCGGAAATAAGTAAATTAAATAAATTGGTTCAAATTAAAAAAGTTTTAAATACATTTATTTAAATTATAAATTCAGTCATACGTAATACATGTTTCATATTTAATTGTCTTTCGCGTTTCGATTGTTAAATCATATTCAGTAGATTCTGAAGATGACTTAACGGAACGTAATGAAAATAAAGACAATTATATGTGAAACTTATACCAAATATAATCATTTATTCATCCTGAACTTAAAATTTTTATCAAGTGCCAATTAAGCATTTAAAAAATTTAATTAAATGCATGTATTATTGTCTCGTTAATGTGCATTTTTTGAGACTGATTGATTGAATGCATGCCTGGCAAAAGTTGTAAAAACTGTAGCCAAATCAACTAACAAGTACTGCGGATTGTTCATGTTAAGGTTTTATTAATAATGTGATATATACATAAAAAAAAAACATAAAACTATACAATGTCACAAAATAAGAAAGATTATTTCCGCGAGATAAAATCGAGAATTCTCTTAAAACTTTGCTACATATGTATATGAAACAGTTATTACAGTGATTTATTCATTCTTGGTGGGTATTCGCAACTTTAGAGATACAGAATTGTTAGCTATAGTTCTGAATATCAAAGATATATTAATAAACAGCAAATTTGTGTAACGCTTTAATATAAATAATAATATTAAATAATAAGTCAATGTAAAATTTAGTATGAATGGATAGATTACGCCATTTTGATATTAGTTGAATGTTTTGAATAAAAGATCATAATGATACAGTAGCAATGGCTACTTAAAGGTATGATAGATATACGTATGTATGTATTTGACACATTTATGGTGTACAATATGTTATTTCTTGATGTGTGATATCAAAATAATCATCATGTTTTGATAGTGAGTTATGCGATAGTGATAAGAGGCAGTCTTTTGAGAAGCGATGCCGCCGCCCATCAATCATTTGCGTAGTGACAGTTTAGCGATTGGCGCGAGCCGCCTTTACCATCTTGGCAAACAAACCAAACCGATTCAGTTGCGATCCAATCGAATCATGCAACACATACATACATTTACTACAAGTATTATCGGTATACATTTAATAGAAAAAAAATGTAAAATGAATGTATGTAAAAAAATAACAATAATAATCTCGGAAACTGCTATGCATGCAAAATAGTAGGTAATAGAGCAAAACATGAGAAAGAAAAACATCCCAGAATGGCTTTCGCTAGCAACAGCATCGGTTGTGTGATGTTGTGTATTTTAATTATGAAATATCCGTGTATTAATTCCCGGTAGAACATGTTGATCCATATAGGCCGCGCGCGCGCTCTATCTCTCTCTCTCTCTCTCGCTGTGTCGCTCGTATAGTCCGGATAAAGTATGTCAACATTGCCGAGTCACATTTGATGGTGTATGATTTGTGCGTACAAAGTTTGAATATCCCGACTGTGATTCCACACACATGTAATGTTTCCAATATATATTGGCAATTTCCATAAATTACGATTCTCTCACAATTCTCTGTTCCGCAATTGTGTGTGTGTGACTTATGAGAGATCGCTTGTTTTCGCATGCACCACGCGATTGCTCATTTATCGCTATTGTATGTATGTACATTTACACACGAGATTAGTTTGTGACTAGTGTGGTGCTGTATACAAAATCCCTCAACGCAAATTACGATTTCGTTTAAAATTCGCTTTATGGATGTTTGTTATATTTTGACTATATATGTCAATAATATGCTTACTGTTAATATATATATTTTTTATTATAAGTGATGAATTGTTTGATGTTATAGGTGGCAGATCGTTAGCGGCTGATACTGTAAAGACCGAATCGGTCGTTGGGGATGGTAACGACGGTGACGGTGAAGGTAAAAACGACAAGAAAAACAAGCGACAACGAAGACAACGAACACACTTCACGTCACAACAACTCCAGGAGCTGGAGGCAACGTTCGCACGGAATCGATATCCAGACATGAGCACGAGAGAGGAGATTGCCATGTGGACTAATCTAACAGAAGCTAGGGTCAGAGTAAGTCAAAACTTGGATAATATATATGTTCCTATATTATTACAATAATACCATGTTCCTATATCATATGTGAAATAGGATATATTTAATAATACACACATATACACTCGTCACAACCGAAAATGGGTTTAAATGACAATGACATATAGAGAGAATTTTTATTATTAGTGAACTACTTTTTATCTTTCTTAAGAATTTATTTTAAAAATACCACATAATTTATATTAATATTTAACATCAGTAAAACAATAATAGGCACCAAAACAACAAATAGTATAACTTCAATCTATTGGAATACTTATAACAAAAGGTTAGTTTGGAACAGTCTATTTAGAAGAAATATGGAATCAAATTGGATGATTGAATTTTTTTGGAAAAGCTAAAATGTATGATAAAACAAATAGAATTGGAATAAAAACATATTTGCAAATACGATTTTCCAACTGTAATATATAATATTCTGCCATACACTCGTATAGACTCAATGGTATTTCGCCATCATTTTCCCAACAAAAGTCGTTTAAAATATGAATTTCTTGCTTTTTTATTGTAATTATTTTTATAGAAAGTGCAGCAATTTCGGAGATATTGTATAAACGGCAAAATATGCCTTGAGTAAACATGCATATCCGGTTTTTTTTCAAAAATTGAAGATTTGCTTGTCATATACAAATCTTAAGTTTTAAAGTATCATCATTTTACCATCAGACACACACAGACAGATGTCATTGCAAAAATATTCAGATTCGATTCAGGGAAGGTCAAAAGGTATATTTACGTTTTAATCTCGCGTTCGAATTTTCTCATCATTATAATACTTACTTATTACTTTGTATAAAAAAGTAAAAATAACATCACTACTTGGGCATCTAAGATGTGAGGAAATGAAATACAGTGAACGTGTTTGTTCTTTCATATATACATATGTACATAAATATCTGTAAGAAGGGCTAGTATAGATTGTCTAGATATAATAGTGAATACTGATGGATGGCATCAGGTTATATGATGACGTTTTTGTATTTCCGGATGCACTTGACCCCGACAGTGAACAGACATTGCGGCGTCGGTGGCGGTGGCAGAAGCGGCCATCACAGATATGTGGACCCCCTATCATGTGGTCGGTTACTATGGTTACTTATACTAATCCAGATCACACCCATCATACATATGTATGTACACACATACTCCTACACACATAGGTACACACATAATCAAAAATATACTTGACAGTATTTTTGAAAATTAAAAATTTCTTTGCTTTATATAATAGTATACTAACGTTATAAATTTATTATTTGTTATGTATCGCGTTAAAAGAAGCATATTGCAATTGAGTATTATAGCATTTAGCATTTCGATTATTTAAGAGATGCATATTGAATTTTCTGTATGTCTGATGTCGCAACTAATGCTACTCAACACAAATGATAGTATGTTGAGAACTGTCATTTGTGTTGCGTTACTCGGAATGATATTTATGTTAGTATTTAATATATTTATGAATTTACCAAATATGATGGATGCATAAAATATATTTACTGCAACATGAAATAAGAAAATTCCATATATATTAATATTATTATATCACATGCCAGCGAAGCAATTGTTTATGCAATAAAAGCAATTTTAAGTACATTTTGAAACATTAGACTTAATATTTGCATATGCTTTGCCAGAAAACCTTCTATTTTTGCAAATATATACAAATTGGAAGTGCTTGTTTACTTCAGTCGTTTTTTGTAATTACTGCAATATCGCCGAACCGACTGCACTTACAGTAGAATAGTTAGAATAAAAATAAAAGTAAGTATATTGAGCACAAGTTTCTTAGAAATTTCTTTCAAAAACGGTACTGCTTTTGAAATTTATGCTTATTTAATTTATTTTTACATAAATCGCATAAATTGTGCTTGTCAATTGTTTAACAGAAAAACAAAATTAACTGAAATAATTTAGAATTTGACAGTTAATATCTATTGTAAGAAGAATATAAGTCTAAAAGTTTTTCAAAGATAAATAAAAATATGTATTTGAATATCTCACTTATTTAAACAAAAAACGTATAAGAAAGGTCAGAGCAAGCCATTGCGGATATTTCTTATTTATTCAGATAAATTATAAAATATTATTGGCTGCAGTGTCAAGCACCGAACTTTCTTATACGCATATGGATTAAACCACTTCGTAGTTTCATTATTTTTACTTTCTTATACGCAGTATGTGTGTGTGTGTGTGTGTGTGTGTGTGTCTGTGTGTGTGTGTGTGTGTGTGTGTGTGTGTGTGTATATGTGAGCGCTCTACAGCCCAAACGGCTAAAGGGAAAATTATGAAATTTTAAACTTAAGATTTGTATGTGCCTGGCACGAAAACCTTCTATTTTTGAAAACCATATTCCGACCGGAAGTGCATGTTTACCCCAGTCATTTTTTGCAGTTTCTGCAATTACTCAAAAATGGTTACAGTTACAGAAAATTTTTGTGAACAAAAATTAATTATATTTATATTTAGCACAACTTTTGTTTGAATCTTTTTTCCAAAAAAAGTACTGGTTTCAAAATAAATTTCTGCTTATTATATATATTGTTACATAAATCGTATCATCTGCGCCTGTCAATTGCTTAGCAAAATAGACTTAAATAATTTGAAGTTTGACATTTAATATTTATTCTAAGAAACATATTTAGTGTAAAAGCGATCTAAAGGTTAGAACAAATATTATAAATTAGAAAAATAATGTAACTACGATATGGTTTAACCCATATGCGGATAAGAAAGTTCGGTGCATGACACTGCAGATATTTCTAATTTATAATATTTATTCTAACCTTTACATCGCTTTTACACTAAATATATTTCTTAGAATAAATATTAAATGTCAAACTTCAAATTATTTACGTCTATTTTGTTAAACAATTGACAGGCGCAGATGATACGATTTATGTAAAAATATATATAAAAGGCAGAAATTTATTTGGAAACCAGTACACTTTTTGGAAAAAAAATCAAACAAAAGTTGTGCTAAATATGAATACCTTTAATTTTTGTTCATAAATTTTTTCTGTAACTTTAACCATTTTTGAGTAATTGCAGAAACTGCAAAAAATGACTAGAGTAAACAGGCACTTCCGGTCGGAATATTGTTTTCAAAAATAGAAGATGCACACCCCAGGCATATGCAAATCTTAAGTTTAAAGTTTCATAATCTTAGCTGCAACCGTTTAGGCTGTAGAGAACATACACACACACACACATACAGACACACACACACATACAGACGGACGTCATTCCAAAAATAGTTGGAATCGATTCAGGGAAGGTCAAAACGTATATTTCCGTTGAAATCTCGAGATCGAAATTTTTCATGATTACAATACTTATACTGCGTATAAGAAAGTAAAAATAAATATATTTTAAATTTATATCTACACAAATTTATATTGCTAAATAAATCCATTAATATTGAAGCAAATTGTATTTACATGACTGATAGAGCAATAAACTTATCGTATATAAAATATTACCAAAGTGTATGACTAACTTTTAACTCGCAAATATCGGACAATAGCGAATTAAGATGAATCGTTACAACGGCACAGTGTCCGAATAAATATCTTAATTTATATACTGTTAATCACGGACCATTGGTCAGCCGTGACAAAGGCGACTGTTTGTCGATGTGTGCAACGCATCAGTCACAGTCACGGAAGAATTTCACGCCAACACGTGACCAACATTTTACACGCCTTCACAATCACTGCAATGAATTTGCCGTCATTTATTTATTATATTTATCATAACATCACACATGAGCCACATACAAACATAAGAATTTATTATTATTATTCCCATCAATGGCGTGGCAGAAAACCCTTTACATTCTATCACATCTTGACTATCTTTTGCCATTCAAATCTTTCCTTACACACAAGTTTTGCTTGTATTCCGCTTATTTACAATTTTTCTTTCAAGCAATTCATGCTCAATCAAAACCTTCTTTCGTTCAATTTGTCACTTTCTCTAACTTTTACTCTATCGCGCATACCATAGTAAAAAGTCAAGTTAAGGCAGCTTACCAAGCAAGTTCTCAACGAAAAAGATAGATATTAAATTAAATCAGCATCATTTATACAAAATTTAAATAATAACAAATTAACTTATACTGTAAACAACTCGTATAAATTTATAAAAATAAGCGAAAATTAAATAAAAATCAGAATAAACTAAAAATAGCTCGTACTTTCGGTAATATTGAAGCTACTGCTTCGTACAGACTGTAAATACCCTTGAAAATTTTGTTATTTAAGTATTTGTAATTGAATTAGAAATTAAAAAAAGTCAAATAATGTGTGCACCCATAAGTGAAGTTTAACTATATACGTATATAGTTGGGGTGCGACATATATTGGCCAAAGAAGAGGGACCTTATTGAATGCCACCCGCTGATGCTAGTATATATACACAATATTAAGCATCATGGCACGTGGTCCGCAAACCGAAATTAGCTTAATCAACTTTTATTACTAGACGTGGTTGGCTGTGGGCGCAGAAAAGTCGTCAATAATATTTAATTCGATGCGAATTTTATTTGCGGTTACAAACAAAGCAATGAATTTCAATAATACTGAATGTAATGTATGTGTGTATGTGTTTTGTAAGGTAAAGACATTGTGCGCGTAGTGGTGCATCGATCGGTCTTTCCTCCAGTAGCTGTGGCTCCCGGACTCGATCCAAGGAAATCCGCGCAGATCCAGGGCCTACGCTAACGGTCGCTCGCTCTTCACGCGAATTTGTTTTTAATGAAGTGCTCCTGCAACACGCGGTCTCTTTATCTAACATACGTGTGTGTATGTGTTATTCGCACACCTGTACACAGTTTACTTACACTTACACTCAATGTGTTTTCAAACACCTTCAGCAATTACCGACATAATACAACAACGTACTTCAAACTTTTATTAATATGATGCACTCACTTGATAGTTTACACAATATTAGGTGTTCGATCGTAACATTCTCAGAAGTTAAACGTTTTTCACGAAAATTCTATTTGTGACAAAAACCAACATTTCCAACATCTTTTTCGCTTTTAACCCAATTGGGCACACGTATTGTGTAAGCGCGTAATAAGATCCGTTAAATCCGATAGGCTATATACTTCACTTCAAAAGATATTGAGCTCCAAAATGAAAAAGCTCGTCGTAAGCTTGACAAAGGCAACGCTTGTTGATAGTCATTATAGTAAGCCTTTTTGTTATAGCGCAAATATCATTTATATAAATTGCATATCATTATTAAATTTATTATTAAATAGTTTTGAAATATCGATTTCTTCGAATAAATCCAACTAGTATCGAAAAATGAACTACTTTTAGATATTTGTGTCTTTGCTTTTTGTTTCAGTTTTCTAGACTATTTATTGTGTTGCATGTCCCGGAATTAACATTTGTGCTAAGCATAAAATTTTTGTTTGGTAGGAAGATTTTTTTAATGCGCAATATCAACTTTTTGTCGATAAAAATCGAAAACACTGATAGCGGCTCGGTTGCATTTAAATAACCGTTCAAATCTATACAGTCATTGTTGTATGCTATAAAGATATTGACAATCTCAAGATGATTAAAAATAGCGTAATCCTTTTAGGTATCTAAAAGTCAAGTATGAAAGCATTTTTATTGGTCGAACCTGCTATCATTTTATATATGGTTGTGATGGAATAAATGAGTGTGACTGAATGATAACACACATTTGGGTAGAGGTGTGTACGAACGTGTATGTACATATGTTGGTTGAACGCACAAGTTGGTTCGGATGCCGACAACACACAGGCGAGGCGTGCGTACGTAGGTACTAGCCGCCGGCATCGCCAAAGACATCATCCCCAACCAAAACACACACAGAAAAGGACCATGTAAACATATATGTTTCCAGATAAGTGTTATTTGAACGAAGTGTGTTATCAAATTACGACGAACGGGACACAAAAAATATCTACTTATATATGTATACTAAATGTTCAAATTTTGTCCAAATATTAATATAAACTCCCTTTTGGGGACCCAAGGTGACATCTTTTACAACATTCTTTAAAAAAAGTGTTTAGTATTTCGCTTCACTAATAATAATCGTTGGAATAAAGCGAAACCATTGAAACAACTACATATTTGATGAATGTCCCATTTAGGTCTCGCAGAAATTAGTTGTAAATGATCTGTGATGTACCCACAAAGTCATCTTTACATTTTGTTGGTTTACTCCGCATGTTAACTATAAATAACGCCTTTACATATGAAATTAGTATATATAAAGTTATTTTTACTTTCTTATACTCAGAATACGTTTTGTCCTTCCCTGAATAAAGTCGGACTATTTTGGAATTACGTCTGTCTGCATGTTTATGTGTGTGTGTGTGTGTGCACGTGTGTATGCGTGTTTGTGTGTGTATGTGTTTGTGTGTGTGTATACGAATGTATAAGAATGTGCAAGACACTGCGGAAATTTATATTTAATCTCTATTATAATTATAAATAGTTCTATATTCCCATAGTTCTCTCACTTATGATTAAAACACCTTGATATGTACATATGTAAAAGCCATGGTGCTTCCCAACTGGCTTGATATGGTTATTTTAACAATGTACAATGCAAGGTTTTTACGTATTAATTAACAGATATTAGTTTTCAATTGTAACTAAATTATATGTTATTATTAACTGGTGTAAATAAGTAACTGAAGGAAACATGATAGTTTATCAGTAGTATCTAGCAAAGATGAGCGGTCATAGTGACCGATTTTATTCGGGTCATGTGTCTTTGTGTAACGTTCAATAAATCTTCCACAAATGGCCAACAGCATCTACGAATCTACGGCGGCCGGTGACTTGTAAACTTATCCAGTGCTGGACCGGAAACCACATCTGTGATTTATGGCTGGTACACACCTACTATTGCTGCCCTGTGAATATATCATGTCTAAAAAAACCACGGAATGATGTTTACACAGTGGCCTCTTTGTTAATCCCTCATTGTATATTAAACATGTATCATGTATGAGGACATTTAATATTGTTTCTGCTGAAAAATTAACCGAATCCATCATTGTCATATAAGCAAATATATGAATGCGGATGTATACCATATACATTTATCAAAACAGTTCTTTCTCTGCATACAAAATATCCCTTCGTGAACATTATTCTAACGTGCATCAAAATCCCAACAGCAAAAAAAAAAATTCAACAGTGATTAATTCAACAAGGAAACTAAATTAAAATATTATACAAAAGTATTAAATAGTATAATTATCATTGCAGTTGCTAAATTGATTGTTATATCCACATAACGGGAGCTACACATATTGGTAATACCTATAAAAATTGAAAAATAAACGAGAAAAAATGTAAAGCTGTACATGTGAACACAGAAGAAAAAACTGTATTTATTTCATCATTTATTAACACAAATAATTAATGTATGAGTTTATAATAAAAAATAATGTTAGTTTGTTACAACGCACTTTCTTATACGTAGTATGTATAAAAGACTACAAAATCACACATGCATTAAAATTATCTAATATAAAATACAGGCAGTGCACGCAATTACGAATAAAGAGAGTTCCTATGTAAAGTGAAATTGCATAAAGTGATTCGCAATTTTCCGAAGCGCAACGCTATAATTGGTGCTTTGGTAAAATTGTAGAAACCATCACTACGTTTTATAATGTCACTAATACATGTTAAATAAAGGGGAAGCTTTCTTTCCTTGTTCAATAATCCTGACGAGGACAATAACCCAAGTAGCATTCCATTCATTCCAATCTTTATGGTTTATTATTTAAATGCTTTTCATTTCAGCTGAAGTATGCCTAACGATTATTTAGATTATAATGGGTATGATGCGTGGTTCGGCGAACTTTATAACGCAGAGACTTCATGTAAATTATTTATAAGCGTTTGTCAATCTTTTTAATATATATTTTTATATATTATGTGCGCGATAGTCTTTTTAATTAAAAGAGAATAATATGTATGTTAATAACCAAAATAACACTTGAAACGACGGTTAATTTATTGCCTTGTGTGATATAAATATCTAGACACATTATTGGATGTCCGGAAGGTGATATAGGCTACCTACAATATTCCGGTAGTTGTGTGTGATATTAGTTTGCGCGCGTACTCGACGCACAAGTTAATCCTTGCATGATTAAGATCATAAATCTGCCATGCTAGGATTAGCGGAAAACTGCCCCTATCAAGATCGCCGTATGTGTGAGCGTCATGTAAATATATTTTGTACAAAACGAAAGCAAAACAATTTATTTCGAAACCAAAACATGTTGCGATACATATGTATGTTGTAAACATTTTATGCATTATGTTTATTTAGTCAATAACTGGACAACGATTTTCTAAATTTCTATTTTTAGAGGTGCACTAATCGATTTTCGGAAATATCTATCAAGTAGTACCTATTATGTACAAATAAATAATTTAGATAATTTTTATCGCCGGTGAGTTGTCTTTGAGAAAACCATAAACCAATACCATCTAAATGATTAATATCCCTGATAAAACTATGATGACTTAGATAACTACGTGTTTTTATACGTGACCTTTGTGGAATATAATTCTAGGTATAGTTTCGCTAATTAGAAAACTAATAAATTACTTTAATTTAAAAAATAGACTTTTTAAAATATATATAATAAATGACCAACCGGCTGTATGTGTGTGTGCTCTCTACATCCTAAATGATTGAAGGTAAAATTATGAATCTTTAAATTTAAGATTTGTTTATGCTTGGCAAGAAAACCTCCTATTTTTGAAAAGAGTAGTCATTCTGTGCGTTTTCTACAATAATTCGAAAACGGTTGCACAAATAGTTAGAATATAATTTAAAGATATAAATATTTCGTACAACTTTTGTTTGAAAATTTTTTTCGTAAACGGTATTGGTTACAAGAAAATGGCTATTGAAATTTGCTCTAATTTTATTAATTTTTACATAAATCGTCTGTACTGATCAATTGTTAAACAGGAATATAAAAAAAGTCATATAAATTTGAATTAGACATTTAATATCTACGAATATTGCCAGAAATATAATTAGTAAAAACATGTCTCAAAAGTTAGTAAATTACAATAAATTATTAAAACGATAAACATTTTATTTGAATATTCCTTTTATTTGAACAAAATACGTATAAGACGTATATTTTGGTTATAGCCATTAATGTATGTACGAAATACAAATACATAAATTAAATTAAACAAACATTAATGAAATATTTAAGCCTTAAAAAAATTATTTATGGTATACAAAATAAAAAGAACAATTGTAGATATTTAGATTAAAAACAACTAAAAAAACAGATGATTAATAATTATTCTTGTATTTGTAAGATTAGTTTTAATTACATACGCTTAAAAAATTAAAAATTGTCTACTTCTAACGTTTAGGAGCAATGATTTCTGTGAACTTTAATTTTGCATAGAAACATATATGTGGACTATAAAACTTATATCAGAAATAAGAAAAGGAAATATGTTATATACGAAAGTGTGAACATGTCACTTTTGTGCTCTCCAAGTGGTTGAAAAACTGCTAGAACAAACCATCCATGCCATGAACAACGATTTAAGCATTCCCCATCGCTGCTCCACGCTTTTTGGCGATACGTGGGGGCGCAACGCAGCGTCGGCAGCCGTCTTTGTCCTCTGTCTTGCTCTGTTATACACTACATGAAGTGAAACAGGAATAAGATATATGAATGAGTCGCTCGGTAAATTGGTCTTTATAAAACGAACCACTATTCTCGCCGTCATCTTGCATTACGCGCGTCTTCTATCGGTCGCGCCACACAATATTTTCTTCTTGTTCTTGGCGCTCGGTCTCTGTCGCTCTTACCAGCGAACAAAGAACCGACGATGCGTCTAATTGCGGCAACGAAATCAAGACAGACGAGCCGTGTGATTGGCTGCGATGGACCGCGAATTTATTGTAGGTACGTGCCCTGCTCCCTCTAGGGAATAGAAAAACACATACACACATCACCATTGCGCTCCAATGCCGCCCAGCCATTACTCTTTTCTTTTGCTTTTTCCTTCTTTCGTTATTTGTATACACTTTTTAAAGAAATAATCGAAATTACACCATGATTTATTTTTGTTGCAGGTATGGTTCAAAAACCGTCGTGCCAAGTGGCGAAAACGGGAACGAAATGCAATGAATGCCGCTGCAGCTGCAGCAGCCGACTTCAAGAATGGTTTTGGCACCCAATTCAATGGTTTGATGCAGCCGTTCACGGACCCTGACACATTGTACTCATCGTATTCCAGCTACAACAACTGGGCTAGTAAAGTACCCAGTCCATTGGGCACCAAGACGTTCCCGTGGCCTGTAGTTCCCCCGAATCACCACCAATCACCGGTGAACTGCTTCAATGCGGCCACCTCGGTAGCGGCATCGATGACAGGCGCCGCCGGCTCCATGCTCCCCGGGTCCATGAGCTCTGGACTATCAGCGGCACCGGGTGGGAACCAACCGTGCCCGTACACAACACCGACGAACCCGTACAGCATGTACCATCACCGAGCAGCCGCTGAACCTTGTACGGTAATGTCATCCAGTATAGCTTCGTTGCGTTTAAAAGCAAAGCAACATTCTTCGGGGTTTGTGGGGGCCTACACTAGTGTTAGCCCCGTGCGTTCTGGCTCGGCTGGATTATCAGCTTGCCAGTATGCGGGCGCTGGGATCGGTGTGTCCGAGCGGCCCGGCTGAGGACACGGGCAGGTCCTAGAGACCGCAGACTGTGAAGACATTAAACATATTGACCACCAGGTCACAGACCCGTGAACAAAAACACAAACTAGTGCGAACCTATTTTAGTGATGAACTGTTTAAGAATAAGCAATACAATACATCATACGGATAAATGTGTATTAATCATTTATCTACCACTCATCATAGATCTCAACATTTCATATTGCATTATAACAGTGTTTTATTTTGACCAATTTTTATGGCAATCTATACCTGGTTCTTGTTTTCTTTACAGTTTGCAGCGCACGGAGAAATTCATTATAAATAGGAGCCGGTACAATATTGTAGTCAATTATATGAATTGTATAATAAAATTCTTCAAATGTAATAGTAAATTATACATTTGTAGTTAAGTACAATATTGTATGGTTTTTCGCCGTGTAAAAATTCTACTTTGTGTATTTAAGATTTTAATTCATTTAAGGGGATTTTCGATTCTTATATAAATTACAACTCGCGACAGTCTCTTAGATGGCTTTAAGTACTGTAACAAATTCAAAGAACATCCTCCTTGTGGTGTTCGACTTAAAAACCCAACAATTGAATTTTGTTAAAAAATTACTACCCATTTAATTAATAAAATGTGGAAAAATTCAGTCATACAATTTTAAATTTGTTGTCTACTCTTATATACAATATTTCGTTTATTTCTGGCTACTGTTTGATTGAATTTTGATTTGTTCAACAATAGTTTCGCTCCACTACTTTCCGTGGCTGATGAGCGTCAGTTTAGCAACATTCCGGATGACCAGCTCGAACAAGCGCGTAAAGTATCCCCTTAAAGGTGTTTATTACAAAAAGTAGGATTGACTCAAAGTAAATGTGAAGACTGCTTCACTCGCCTGGGCATTGGTAATAACGCAGTGTTCTTGTGACTGATTGGTTTTGTAAATATTGATGATGTTGTACCTATCCCACGTTGCACCGCTCATTATTTACGTATGTACGTCACGGCTTCCTATAAACATATTTTTGTACAAGCGGTGATATTAAATTGTTTTTCATACATGTCTAAATTAGTTGATTAGATACATTTACTATAATTTCGCACATTTACTTATGAGTATTTATTCAACAAATGTACCTATATGTATTTATGAAAGACTTGAATCATAATTTAGTTGTAATTTTTAGTAAAATCGGTTGTTATATTCTATAAATATATATATATATTATTTTTTGTTGTTATTAAACGAGAAGAGCGGAAGCTAACTAATGTGATTTAGCGCCAGTCACTGGCCTTCAATAAGACTATTGTAGAAATTGTTCGAGATTAAAATAAGAAATACGATGATGATGATGATGAATCGAATGGGTAACTATAGCTAGTGAAACGAGAAGCACCCCTAACTTAAACCCCTGCCCGCCCCTGGAATAGTAGCCCCTAAATCCGATAGTACAAAAGGTGCAAACGTGCAATTGTTATCCCCATTACAAGAAATTCGGATACAACAAAAGAATGAATGTGGGATTCGTATGTAGTAAGGATGTGTAAAATATTATGTAGAATGATTGTTTATCCTATACATACATACATACGTATATATATATATTAAAATAATTAATGAAACCAAAAATAATGATGTATTATAGTTTTAATGATAAAAATAATAATAGAAATAATGTTATTAGTATATAGGTACGCATATACTCTGTCTGTGGCATCATATCGTTTGTATAATCGCCGGTCTACATTTTCAGTCCTCTAGTCATATAATAAAAAGTATTCAAACTATTTCAGATTTTTTCTAGTATTTTATTTATTTCTTTCTATCTATACCTATACCTACCAACAAGTGCTTCTTAAAGGATTCTTCTATAGGTAAGTGCAAAAAGTACTATTAACTAATATCCAAAACATATATTTAAATATATTTCATTTACCTACGTAACTATGGCAAAATAAATAAAATGAGAAAAATTTTAATAAAACCCAAATAATTATATTAAATACGCAAAGTTTTATTTGTATTGATACACAATAACAATAACCTGAAAGCTTGAAATTAAATAATTAATATACACATATATAAAATATAAATAACAATGACTGTCTATTTTTTTGGAATCTGTGGTGTTTTCCAGCAAGTATCAATAGAGTTTTTCTTGTATCTAGTACCATTTTAGAAAAATAATTTCAAATAAATGTGTATCTCTCATTTTTATTCTAACTGTTTCCTTGTAAATGTAGCCGTTTCAGTGATATTGCAAAAACTACAAAAAACGACTACAAACGCTTTATGTTTACATACTCTTTTCAAATTTAGGAAGCTTTCTTGTGAGGTATATACAAATTTTAAGCTTAAAGTTTCATAATTTTACCTTCAACCGTTTACACACACACACACTGACGGACAAACAAGAAAACCTCCTATTTTTCGAAAAGAAAAACCAGAAGAGCATGTTTACTCTAGTCATTTTTTTAATTTTAAGCAAATAACTTAAAAACAATATAAATGTTTCGTACAAGTTTTGTTTGAAATTATACCGGTTACAAGAAATATTTTACATAAATCGTATCATCTGTGTCTATAAAATGTTAAAATGTACAGGGTAGTTAAGTATTATAAATTAGTAAAATTAAAAAAAAAGCGCTCTTACAAAATACGAAAGTTCAGTGTATGACATTGCAGATATTTATCGATATAAGTGAAAATATAACTTGCAACCTGTTTAAAACGTTGCAGTAGTGAGATAATAAACAAACGATCACCAAAATTGGATGCAACAGCACTTTCCACTTTCCAATAAAAGTTTGACCACAGGCAAGTTTTTAATCTGTGGTTTGACAATGTATTGCAATCTGCCAATCGCACATCGAAAAATAGTACTTAGTTATTTATGCAAACCGCGACGCTTATCAGTTGAATTGGTTGTTATAGTTACGTAATTTTGACTGTTTACGAAATTTGAACTGCCAATTAATTACTAATGAAAAGTATAATTATTACGAAATATACAATATTCTAAGATTGACGTATCGAAAAAGCTATTAATTAAAATTTAAGACCATATAAATTACTTAATGACAAATTGATAACATTAATTATGATCATGCATGTGCGTACAAAAGAATGTAAGTATATAAATATATAGTAGGTAGCCAATGACAACAGTTGTTGAATAATGTGATTACAATAACGGTAGGGTATGTATGTATGTATGATGATGATGATGATGGCAATGCTATGGACTGAGCTGGATTGGTTCATGAATATTAATTAACCAAACACATTAAATTGCTAATATTGATATAATGAAATCTGGTGGTGTAACGACAACAATTTTAATAAAGCCATCACCCACTGTTTTTCGGTTCGGATCGAACGAGGGTGGGTTATTGTGTGTGTGTGTGTGTGTGTACGTATATATTCTCTCTGAAACTATTGTAATGCAAATAGTTGTATCACATACACACGCACATCAAATTCACCATTTAATTTCACACTAAGAATAGCCACCCAGTGCGGTTACTTCGCAATCACCCATGTAGTTGTGACTCACTTTATAACGCGTTGTGTAAATGAGCTTAAGCATTCGGTTACTGTTACAAAATTTTTCTAAAACTTGCTCGCTCGTAATACTAAAACTTCTTATCTGTAGATACACTTGCCCAATAAATTTTAACCAAATTTGGTACATATTTTGTGTAATAGCCTAATTAATTACGTGCATAATTTTAATTTGATAGACTATATACTTTTGGAGATATTGGGCTTCGAAATTAGAAAATATCCTAAATGTACATTTTCGATAAAATATATCATATAAATTTACAAAATATTCATTTTTACATTTTGAAACGAATGTATATAAAAAAGTATTTTCATCTTAAATATTTTTACAAAAATACACGTCTGACCATTTTTGGAACGTACGTGAATATAATTGAAAATAATATCTTAACCAAATAATTGCAATGACCTACAAAACATTTTTGTACGTATTGTGCTTAGATGATATTAGGGATATTCAAATATAAATTTTTAATATGTTCAAGAAAATATTATTTTTATAGAATATTCTGATTACAAAAATAAATATATCGGTAAAACTATGAGATAAATTGATATTTTTAGAACACGTATACTAACCAGAAATTATATTTGTAATATTTTACGTTAGCTATAGCAACTTAAATATATTTTTACTTTCTTATTCGCAGTATAAGTATTGTAATCATGAAAAATTTCGACCTCGAGATTTTACCGGAAATATACGTTTTGACCTTCCCTGAATCAATTCCGACTATTTTTGGAATGACGTCTGTCAGTTTGTGTGTTTCTCTCTCTCTCTCTCTCTCTGTGTGTGTGTGTGTGTGTGTGGGTGTGTGTGTGTGTTTGTGTGTGTGTGTGTGTTTGTGTGTGTGTGTGTGTGTGTGTGTGTGTGTGTATAGTCTCTACAGCCTAAACGTCTGAAGGTAAAATTATAAAACTTTAAACTTAAGATTTGTTTGCCTCGCATGTGCACCACCTATTTTTGAAAAAATATTCATTCGGAAGTGCCTGTTTACTCTTGTCATTTTTTGCGGTGTCTGCAATTACTCAAAAATGGTTACAGTTACAGTTTTGTCTTTAATTGTTTAAGCTATAGAGCACACACACACACACCCAGACATCATTTCATAAATAGTCAGGCTCGATTTAGGGAAGGTCAAAAGGTATATTTCCGTTAAAATGTCGATTTTTCATGACCACAATACTTACTTATACTACGTATAAAAAATTAAAAGTCAGATTCGATTCAGGGAAAGTCAAATTAATATCTCTTGGTCGAATTTTTTCATGATTACTTACTTATTACTTCGTATAAGAAAGGATCCATGATCGGTGGATGGATGCTTTGATAATTTACTATATTTGTCTTCAAAGGGACAATTAAGAGCTAGTGCAATCTGATGTTAAACATTTAAAATAATACGGGGAAATGTTTAGGCATGGTTGTGTGTGCGAGTAGGTATATATACGTGCGGAAAAAATCCCCTCGCAATTGCCAAAGAAGCACTTTCTCTAGTTACTCAACGAACGGCTGTACGTACTTAGGAGAAGATAAACACAGGCGTAGACGACGGACGGACGTGAAGCGTGTTCTGTCATTTGGTACGTGTTTGCGAATTCATTAAAAGAATGCACTTACAGTATGTATGTATGTCCTTAGATACATAATAAACGGTACTGGTGTTTCTTAAAAATCATATCTACATAGAAACCCCTCAAAAACCGTAAATTGGTTCCAAAGTATGTATACCTATGCTCCTTGAAGTGTTTGTGTTCGTTTTCACTCAAATTAGAATGGAAGTAATAACTTTGATTTAATTTACGGTATTACTTATCCATTATAGTTTCATAATGGTATATTCGAACACGTATAATAAATTTGTGGATAGATTCTCAATGTTCATCACTTCTAAAAGACCATGTGAACATTCTTGTACATATCTTAATATGTTCTGCTTGATCATTCACCTATTATATAAACTAAATAATAAGTTCAGCAACTATTGAATTAATATATAAGTAATCAATAAATTATATTTTGCATATTTCGTCTTTTTCTACAAATTTAATTTCAATCATTTTCATTCTTTCACCATCCTTCATCAAGCACACCTTTTATAGAAGCACTTTTCTTCTACTTACTCACTTCCTTCCATTTACTAAGAGGAAGTAATTTCCATAGCTTTTATTCCTCCTTCAACTCAGATTTTCTTCTTATTTACCCATTTCTTCTTCTGCGAATAACATTTTAATTTAATATAGCACACTTCTTATACAATCACGAATTATTTTCTCTCCTCCGAAGAAAAATCTCCTCACCTTTATATACCTATATTCTTATCAGTAAAAAAATAATATAGAAACTCTTACAAATGTATATAGGTGATGAGCAATCATTCGTAAATAGTGTAATTAATTTCAAATGTGATCGATCCTACGTAGGTCATAATTCCTAAACATATTTTCGTTTTTGGTACATACATACGCAGTAAGGGTGTCACTAGATTGCCCTATGTTTCATCGTAGCGATGGGCGTGTACTGATGACATATCAAATGTGCACATATGTATGAATGTATGTATGTACGCATCCCCATGCCATACATATACAAGTCATAAATAACGCGACACCAGCATATTGAGGTCTCATGTTTGCAATATTTGATTATCCCTCGTGTAATCTGGCTATCATGGACCCGATCAGCATAATAATATACTTTTGCACCACCAAATGATTTATTACTAACCCCTCCTCCCACCATATGCATAATATTATCATATGCAGATCGACCATCTGAGCATATACATGTATTATATGAATGACGTCTTATTGTTTTTATTACTTTAATAAATTAGTTGCACTGAGTCAATGGCAATCAAAATATATATATATTTTTAAATTTAGATTTTAAAACTGTAGTTAAAAACACTTGGTATAAGTTTCACAAAATATGCATTTATATATCTACGATAAATGAATAAATAAAATACACCTATATCAAATTATTATTGAAATTATTTTATTATATAGTGCAGAAACGTCATAGTTAGACTCGATTCAAGGAAGGTCAAAAGGAGTATTTCTGTTAAAATCTCGAGATTTAAATTTTCTGTGATTACAATATTTACTTATACTGCGTATAAGAAAGTATTAAAAGCAAATATGGTTTAATAGAATTAGTAAAACCTCGCTTTATAATATTTTCGTTATCTTATGATAATTTAAGAATAATAACAAATTAAGCATGAAAAATATACATGGTTGTACAGGGAACTAAGTGTGCGCTCTATACAAGAAATAAGAAACCAAAACAGTCAACTCTTATGTTACGCAATCAGTACATGCAAACAAAAATAATATGATTTTACTCTACAAAAACTGAAACAGAAAAACATATTAATTACATGTAAAAAGGTAATTTTTAATAACTACTACGAATTTTAAGAATTTTTATTTTGATTAGATATTATTTTATGCTTTAAATTATAGTATTACAATGAATTGTAGTTTTATGTCTCAGCACGCGAATTATATTGGCCCAAACTGAAACTCTACTCTCCAATATATTTCATTTAAAAGTCAAATTTTATGTCTCTTGCTCTAGTACGATAGTTGTTATAATGCATAATTGTGTACCTTGTGGTAATGGATATTAGAAGAGTAATTTTTATGTTTATGTATTGAGAGAAAATTAAAATAAGGTCAAATAGAAACTATATACATATAAGTAAGTTGTGATAAGTCACACATTGAAATAAACCTTGTGACGAGCGACACGGCCATCAGACATCACATGTTACACATATACACATATATGTACATACGTATATATAGTATCGTGTGAGTGCATGTTCTATATCCCGTAAAGTCCTCGCAATCCTGCTCAATCCCATTTCCTCTAGTCACTATTTCTTCATTTCAAATGTAACGTGTTTTTGATCGAGATTCCCGTCCCTTCCGTCGCTGTCTTGCGGCTAGCCCTGTAACGACCGGCCAAATCCGCACGGCACATTATTCTCCTATATGTGGCTTACTGTACGTACGTAGGTACACTCACCCTACGATGCCACCCCTTCAGTTATTCCAAGTCTCCTTTTGAAAAGCTTCCCGGATTCAATGGCTTTATTTTTTCTTCAAATCGTGCGGACAGCGAACGATTGAATTTGAATGTACTTCCGGTTTTGTCGGCAGCAACTTGTGTCTGTGTGTGTGTGTGTCTATCTATCGACGACACAATCGAAATGAAATTCTTATACAGTCCTAGTTTCCATATTTATTTTTGTTGCGCAAATGGCGATGTCTCATTTGTGCCCCAACGTGAATCCAAATAGAAACTATATACTATATTTTAATATAATATTGAGCAATAGCAAATTTATGATTTTTTATTTTGTACTTTAATATTTTAACGGAATTCCAATTTTTGACCTCCCTAAATCAAATCTGACCATTATCGGCCTACCTGTATGTGTGAAAATTTACAACAAGCTGGTGAAGGTTAAACTAAAACCTTTAAAGATTTGTATATGGTTGACAATAAAACGTATTTTGAATAGAATATTCAAAGCGGAAGCGTATATTTAGTCGAGTAATTTTTGCAGTTTCTGCAATATCTTGGAAAAGGCTGCAATTACAGGAAATATGGTTGCAGTTAAAATGAAAGATATTAATATATAGCATAATAGTTTTTTCTCTTAAAAAAATATATCAAAAATGAAAGTTTTGCGAAATATTAATATATTTAATTTTTATTGTAACACTTTTACTGTAAGATCAGTCGTACTGGTGATCGCAAAAAACCACTAAAGTAAACAAGCACGTCTGGTTTGAATATTATTTTCAAAAATAGAAAGTTTCTTGCCAGGTACATTAAATCTTCAACCTTTTGTTGTAAAAAAGGCGCATACTCAAATTGCCCGGCGGTTGGGTTTGTACCTTTTTTGACCTTTCATTTTGCCCGAACCATCGGTAATAAAAAAAGGTTCACTAACCCTCTTAAATTGCCTAGTTTTACGAGAAGTACGTATTAAACAGGAAGATTAGAAATTGGTACATTTCTGCGACATTATTATTACAGGTAACAATGTATCAATAAGGAAAATACAGTTTAGCTTAAAGTTGATTTTCATGTGTCCTCTCGCACACACATACACATACAGATACATACACACGCACACACATACACAAATGTCTTTTCAAAAATAGTAAAATTCGTTTCAGGAGAAGTCCAAAGGTAAATTTCCGCAAAAAATCTTAAGATCAATTTTTTTCTTGATTACAATAATTATTTATTTCTCCGTATAAGAAAGTGAAAAGCGTTGCAAAGATTAGTAAAATACTGAAATATTCTGTTTAGTTTTCATTTTCAGATAAAAAAACGCTCAGAATAATTTTTAATATACCGTAGGTAATGAATAATAATATATTTTTTAATATTTAAATTTTTCTTTATATCCTTCCTATTTTAATCTAGTGCAAGACACTGCAAATCTTTTGTAAATAGTAAGTCCGTCAGAAAATAGAAATAGTTTTATATTTATTATTTTAATGTTTATATATTGTTTATATTGTAACAAACAAAAGCTATATTGAAACACACCTAACAAAGACTAACTAAAACATAATATCAATCGTGAAATACTCCTTTAAATCAAAATTGTTTTTATTTTTACATAAAATAAAATTAGTATTCGTATAATACATATACATACGTGTATACAAGCAAACATACACATATGATTCGCGATAGCTATAATAAAGCGTTTATTGGATGGTAGTTTTTTGCATACCTGTTGTTGTATCGAAAAGCTATTAAGCTAAATGCTGTGTTAATTTAAGTTTAATCTCTCAAATCGCAACGAAATTGAAATAAAAATCTAGCGAAATCCTCGACAAGTTCACAATCATTGTTGGCTCATCGCGTTCACCCTGTTCGGTTAACTAATAAGTATTCTTAAATTTATTCTCTGATGATTCACTTTGTAGGTTTTCCTGGATACCATGTGATATACTCTGCACAAATTTTCTTAAGCGGATCAAATGACTGGAAGCTAAAGCTCACAGGACTTTGGTTGACTTACGTAGTGAATCCTCGTGGTATCTTTGTTGTTCCTTTGACGCGATGCGACGGCAACGGCAACGGCGACGGTAGCATCCACCATCTCTGCTTTGCCGTTCGTTTTGTATGTTTGCCATCAGGTGATGCAAATCACATCTTTACGCCATTTCTCTGCTTTCTTCTCCGTCTTTATTTTATTCGTTCACTGTACTCGCTTTCTCTTACTTCACCTGCATTAGTACGTGACAGATTGTCACCCAGCAATTGATTTAAACTGATTCCATCGAGTGCGTCAGTATCTATTATTCCAACAAGGGAAAATAATCGCGCAACAACTGTTTAAAATAACTATATTTTTGAATAATATTCAATTATAAAAATAAATGGTTTTATTTGATTATTTTAGTTACATATACATGTAAGGATAATCTTAAAGTATTAGGCAAATGAAATGATTAACCAAATATACCAATAAAATAAATTCTCAAGTTTAATTGTTTTTAAAGCCATCTGCTGGTTTTAGTAATGGTAAACCGTAAAAGAGTTTTATTACTTTCAATGTCCACTTTGGTCGTTGCCTATCGGTGTACGTCTGTGTTATTGCTTTTTATATGCATATCGTACATTTTCTTAATTATAAGTTAAATTGAAATTATTTGCATGGCGCGCAGTCGCAAGTTATGTGAATAATTTCGTAAAAGAATATAAAATGTATTTTGCACATGAAATACAAAAATAATAAGACATGTTGTAATAGAAAGTAAACATAAAAAAGACAGAGTGATTTCCATGTTGGCATGTCTGTAATTGCGCCTTTTGTTTACAGTGGAAGCACGTCGAAAGCAAAGAGGGAATAAGAATCGAAGAAAAGAGTGGATTCCGCGTTTGGTATTGTGTATGTATGTATGTATGTATAAGAAACGAAAACAAAACGAAATATGTATATATGTATGTATGTATGTATGGTAGTGTATGTGTTGGTTTATTTTATATTCTGATCCGAATGCTCGCAAAGGGAACCTTGGTTGGCAAGACCGAAAGCAGCCGGGTACACTGGTCCATTGAAAATAACCAACATCGTCGAATTGTCTCCGCGCCAACAAACGTACTGCGCAACTGGAGACACAGCGAGAGAAATAACCTAGGATTACCAGAGTGCGTTCCCTATGATTAGATTGTAAAATACTGGATGTGACGTGTGCAAGGGTGGATAAATAAGACACATAAAACGGAAATGAAACGGATATAAAAATAGAACAATTCTAATACCTATGTATTTCTTCTTGTTTGTTAAATAAATAACTATATATTTATTATATACATACATATGTCTATCTACTTACACACACACACACACGCATATACACACAAACACCCACACTCATATGCGAGATTGAGAGAAAAGGGTGCAATATTTTAGAAAGCGTTAGGAATGTTTGCGAGAAATTTTAATATTTCTAAGGATGCAAGACTATGTGTGTACAATCATAGTACACACATATTCTTGCATCCTTAGAAATATTAAAATTTGTACTACAATGGTGTACTTGTGCCATTGTTGATGTATGGTACTGGATGTTGGGTTTGGCTAACCAAACATAAAAAGCGTGTAACTGCTGTGGAAATAAAATTTTCGAGGGGTATTTGTGGTGTATCTAGGAGAGACAAGATGCGAAATACGTACGATATTGTAAAATATATCGTACTTAGAGTAGGTGAGAGTCAAATGAGATGGTATGGTAATATTGAAAGAATGTCGAATGAAAGATCGATGAAAAAGATTTACCGTTCTTGGTATAAATGAATAAATATGATTGAGAATGAATTGCTTGAAAGGAAATTGGTGGAATACAAAAGTGTGAATGAATGAATTTGAATGAAGCGAAATAAGTGTGTAAGAATTGGCAAAAAATTGTCAAGATGCGATATAATATAAAGGGTTTTCTGCCATCTTATTGATAAGAATAGGCATAATGATATGTATGTATGTATGTAAGTATATATGTTTATATAAATACGTAGAAAAGTTTTCACCAACTTCTAAATATATGATATAATTTTGAGATTTTATTTTTTGTAAAACAAAAATAATAACCGAATATCGTATATATATAGCACATTTTCAAACGTATTCATAGTTTAAATAATATTTACTGCTCTACATTGGTTTGCATGTGGAAATCGGTAATCTCTGTCAGAAATTATGCAACTTAGTCAAGGAAAGACACAACATTTTATAGAGAATGTATGATTGATATTTGCTAATAGACTTTTATTAGTAGCTATACACTAAACCATTGGCAAAACCAATGCTTATTTGAAGAGCCAACAAAGAATGCACTTAAACACACATTAGGTAGAAATTGCAAACAAAGGAAAAAAACATATTTAATTATATAGAAATTTGTGAAAAGGAAGATTCTTCATAGCGATTAGTGAGCTACTTAACACATTGATAATTACAGACTATAATGTTCATTGTAATTAATTGACTAACAAACTGCATCACAATAAAATGATTAAATCTCGTATAAATCATATAAATTACGTAACTATAACAGCTAAATCGATTGCATATTAAAAATATGCTGTTAAACTTAACGCTTTTATGCAATTTGTGGTGTTTGTACAGCATATTGCATTAAAATATTAATAAAACTGCATGGTTGTAATAAATCACCTCAGATGCATAGGGCAAATTTGCCTAAAAATGTAGTAATGAAGCAGCGAAGTTTTGCATGTTCACCTGTATGTATGTATGTATAAATAATAAATGACATGTGTTATCATAATAATATGTGACAGCATGGCACGTGAAGTGATACACCTGTATGTGTATACCTATAGGTACTACTCACACCAGTAACTAGTTTAGAGTGTCACAGTTTTTGTGTAAACACAGAAAATATTTCGCTACAGCGGACGTGCGATCGAACGAACGAGCGAACGAACGAGCAAACGAACGAACGAGCGACTTATTTACAAAGCATAATTTACGACATACACTCGGATGATTTATACGGCCGTAATAGCACTCACATAAAATTCTAAAACATCACTCGAATTTTATAATTTTACATTAGCTACCACAGAGATAACAACCAAGGACCTGTCTATACATACATACATATATGCAATTTAGTTTAATCACATATGTAAAACATCTGCAGTGTCATGCACCGAACTTTATTTTACGCATTTGGGTTAAACAATATCGTAGTTTCATTATTTTTCTAATTTATAATATTTGTACTAACCTTTAGATCGTTTTTACACTAAATATATCTCTTAGAATAAATATTGAATATCAAACTTCAAATTATATATATATATATATATATATATATATATATATATATATATATATATATATATATATATATATATATATATATATATATATATATATATATATATATATATATATATATATAATAAGCAGAAATTTATTTTGAAACCAGTACTCTTTTTGGAAAAAAATTCAAACAAAAGTTGTGCTAAATATAAATACCTATAATTTTTGTTTACGCAAATTTTCTGTAACTGTAACCATTTTGGAGTAATTGCAGAAACTGCAAAAAATGACTAGAGTAAACAGGCACTTCCGCTTTGAATATTTTTTTCGAAAATAGAAGATGTACACCTCAGGAATATGCAAATCTTAAGTTTAAACTTTCATAATTTTACCTTCAGTCGTTTAGGCTGTAGAGAACATACATACAGCAACACACAGACAAACACACACACACATATACACACACACACAAACACACACACACACCTACAGACAGACGTCATTCCAAAAATAGTCGGAATCGATTCAGGGAAGGTCAAAACGTATATTTTCGTTAAAATCTCGAGTTTTTCATGATTACAATACTTATTTATACTGCGTATAAGAAAGTAAAAAAGACTAAAGTAAACAAACACTCACACACACACACACACACACAGACAGACTGACGTCATTTCAAAAAGAATCAGACTCGATTCAGGGAAAGTTAAAATACATATTTCCGTTAAAATCTCGAGATCGATTTTTTTATTATTACTTCGTAAGAGATCTCAAGATTTTAACGGAAATACACTTTTTTCTTCCTTTAAATCAAGTCTGACTATTTTTACAAAGATCAATGTATTTTCATTTTAAGTACTCAAAACTATATTTTGTTTTATTTTGCTAATAAAATAGTACTTAATATATAAACTGAATATAATAAGTTATATTTCCTCACTATTATTAATATTGCGATTCATGCAATTTTATGTTTAATTTCACTATAAAATAATGTATATCATCTGCGACGAACATAAATTAATATTAATCCTTTTTGTATGATTGCATAATTATGCTATTATGATAAATTCAGGCAATCATGATATGCATTCTATAACTGCAATCAATGCATACAAATATAACGGAAATAATTCGTGAAAAAACCCAATGAGATACATACTATATATACCTCACTGTTTACGTCAGAATCATAATCCAACAGAAATGACAATACAAACCAGTTATGACGTCACTCTAGTACATTCACATTGATTAGCGTATGGAAAGTGAATTAGAATCACATATGTATCATATGTACTGTATATGGGAAAAAATGTAAATGTTCAAATTTTTATAGTAATTTTTTTATTTTTTTTTTTTGAAAAAATTGCTGTCATGAAACACGCATGTGTCGGCGGGGGTGTCATGGAGGGTGAGAGCGAAATCGCCTGTTTTGTAGGGGATCTCGTTGCTAGGCAACACGCCATCCATCTCGTGGCCGACAACCGACCGTATATAAATACGTTACGTGCCGTGTTCATCCCTTTTTATTACATATATACATACACATGAAATTAATTATTGCATATTTTTAAACAACAATTATTAGGGAAAAAAATGCTCTTTTTCGTATTATTGACGTTGGCAACTTATTATTATTTACTGAAGGATTTGTTATATTGCTGCTGAATCAGTAAACAAAGGGTTTAAATAACTCAATCACATATTACATGTAGTGTATGTACATACATGTAATACATACTCGTATAACAATGTGTGCGCAGTGTGCATCGAACGGTGTCAACGTTGATCAGGATTGATTGTGGTAGCCGTGGTCTCTAAATAATAGTAATGTATCGGTCGCTGATCAACATTTATTGGCCCGTTCATCGCAAACACGATGTCATCCATTTCTGTTCCGTGAATTTCCTCCACATCAGATATTATTGCAATTGATGCCTAGTGGCCGACGTATATTAAACAAGTTATTCTAAACTTACAATAAGTCTAAACTGTGATTTATCATTTCTATTTTTGATAGAGAAATTATGAAACACATGCGCGATAATAAAAGTAATCATACAAACATTTGATTTGATCCACATACGCATAAACACCTACCTTCAGCAAACATAACATATACGTATAACGGAACAATTTAATTAATCCAAATAAATATTGATGGAAGTAACGTATGGTCAGGTATATACTTGTACCAATATAATTTGACTCAATCGATCAACGCGTATACATACATATGTACGAACTACATATGTTGCATATAATAGTAAATTAACAACTTAACTATCAAAAATCAAAAGTACTTATATTTCTACATACAAATATTTATTCTAAATAAATTAAACACCACATACATCGGCAATCTATTTTTATTTTTGTACTGTACGAATTCTTTATTAAATTAAACGTATTCCTAATATTAAAATTATTTTCGCGTATCTTTTTATTTACATACTTATACATATGCTGTCATATTGTGTTTCAGTGTATAGGATGTGATTTATTTACTTATCAACTTGCCTAATGAAAACAATACCTCATTTCTATTTAGCCATCAGCTTAGTGCATACTTGTGTAATTAAAGAATTTAGGTAATATTTAAAAAATTTCTCACATACGTACTACAACTAATTGTAAGTTTAACTAAAACCAAAGAGAATATATTTATATATAAATAGATTATCTTTGCTAAAACATATTACCGCCCTCGACATGTTTCTTTAAAAATATATTCTATCGAGATACTAATAAATATATTTATGATATAGAATGTAATTTATATTTTTATCTAATTTGATAGTTTCTTACTTTATTTTATGAATAAAAGTTTCGATAATTTTTAATATATTGACAAATATATATTCATATAGGCAACTCGGAATAGCTTGACTCGTGATATGTGCAGAAGAGAAAACGGCATCAATTTTCTACGCACACCAAGGTCGAGGTTCAAGCTATTTCGAGTTACCTCTATGTATGTATATACAAAGATATTTTTCAATCGTATGAGTAATATTTTTAAAAGTGTTAAAAACATGTTCAAACAAAAGTTTATTGAAATATTGATATCGTAGATTTTTATTGTAATTATTTTACTGTAAGTGCAACTGTTTCGGTAATATTGCAGAAATTGCAAAATATGACTAAAGTATGGCCGGTTTGAGTATTCTTTTCAAAAATAGGAAATTTTCTTGTTAGGCATATATAAATCTTATCTTTTTTGCGAGGCATATACAAATATAACCATTTAGGATGTAGAGCTCTCATACAGACACACACACACATACATAGATTTCAAAGATAGCCAGACTTAATTCAGGGAAGGCCAAAAGGTATATTTCTTTAAAAAATGTCGAGCTCGATTTTTTTTCATGATTACAAAACTGACTTATTACTTGGTATAAGAAAGTAAAAACAAAAAGAAAAATGTCTAAGAGAAGCACGTTATGATACATTGTAGGATGGTCTTGTTGTATATAGAGAAGAGAATGTCTAAAACGGTTTCGATATAAACGCACACCACGAGTTGGGATGTATGGGGGGATCGTGGCCGTCAGGGCTAAAGTGGGATTAGTGGAGCCAGAGCCAATCAAGACAGTCCAAGGGTGAACTCACTATTAGATATATATGTGTATGTATGTATATATAAGTTGTGCCACCAGCCAGCCAGCCCTATTGCTTGCTTACTCGCTACTTGCCTGCCTGGCTTCTTCTTCAAACACCCACACTTGCACACCGTATACACTTGCATACATATAACATTTTTCAATCATTATAATCAATATTGATAACAAAAAAAGTATCGTTTACATAAATAAACTCGTCGTAAATATTTCCAGATTATATAAAGTAAGTGACCGAAGAAAATTTCCACAAAGGTAACATTCTGGAAAGTAGCTTGAGCCTCTATTGGAAATTTATCGTTTTTTCACAATTTCCCCTACATTTATGAGTACACTTAATAAATATTCTAAAATATGTGTAACTTTTACATAAAATCAAATAATTCTGAATGTATATATCTGCATACAATGCATTGTTGTCATTTAATGTTAGGTAAGTTAAAAATAAGATTCAGTATCAAATTTCAGTGTTGAAATTTAAATTAAATACCAAAACTGAGCTTCCGAGTATTTTAAAACTATTTTACATCCTTGTATGAAACAACAATATTTCTAGTTAATCTCGACAGGTGCAATTCATATTTATGATATATTTTTTGAATTACTAAATGTGTGTGTCCGGTATATATAAATGTATACTAATACACAAATAACTATTATAATAAAAGAAAGCAATAATATGAACATTGGTTTCGCTAGCGCAAATAAGTCCTAGACATAATAATTATTTTAATGATAACGACGAACCGGAATGATGGTAAGATATCAATTATTTCACGCAGTTTGGTAATCAAATCAAATCACATCACACGGCCGTCTGAGTCGCGAGCCGTCGGCAATCGGACAGGGTAAACGTTGTTAGTTTGTTTGTTTGTATAGTAGGGTGCAATAGGTACGTATGTATGTACGTACTAGTAAACTAAGCGTACGCTCGTGGGGGAGGAGTGCGAAACGGAAAGCACCCCCTTCTTGGATTACTGTTCGGAAACAAGATTATAACGCAATCAGGTTACAGATCTGCACGCGGCCCTACATACACACACACACATACACATATCAGTCCTGTAAATATATATACATGTGTGTGTGTGTGTGTGTGTGTGTGTGGTTGGTATATGTATATAACGACGAAAGATATTGGTGACCCCACACGCGCCTCATTTAACTAAATGGGATCACGATGTTTTCCTAATTTCATTGCCACCGATACAGGCACACATCACATTGTATAGGCAGGTATACATGTGTGTATGTACATATACACTTGTGTTAATATTTGATACATTCTCAGGTGTTTTTTTTTTTCTAAATATGTTCCTACATTCTACAATAATTCAACAATATTGTGATGTAATAGTAATTTCCGTAAAAAAATATTGATTAATAATAAGTACGGCAAGTTATATGTCTAGATGGTTTATTATCAATATGTACACAAAAATCCAAAACTAGATCTGTTAAAAATACATTATAACACTTTTATAACAAATATACAACGCACATTCACCAAATATTTAGATATTACGAGGATTCCTCACGAATTCTGAAAAAAATCTGCCTACTACGTATAAGAAACTTCAGAGCAAAACATTGCAGATGTTTAAAAATAATATAAAGACCAAATAAATATTGGAATTTATGGCAGATTTGTTAAAGTTAATGTTTAAGGGTCCCAATAACTAAACAAATTAAGTGCTTTCCGGATTTAAAATGCAACTGGCATGAACTGTGTACCCATAGATTATGTATACCATATTTTATGTTAATCCGCTCAGGAACTTCAAAGAAGAAAGAGGGACACATTTTAGTCTTACGAGCGAGCGTTGATTAGCAATCCAAGTACATGAGTTGAAAGAAGAGCTTTTCGTTAAAGAAATGTTTCAATCCGCGATACTGAAGTGAACTAAACGTACGGCGAATTAAAGATAATTTATGTTGATGGTCAAAAAGGCAAAAGGCAACCGTGGTCGATAATTAAATGATTTGATTTGTTTAAAAAGTGTATTTTTTAATTCAATTACCAAAGCTAATAACTATCAATCAGCCTCTCTTACGATTCAGTTATGCAAATGAATCTAACGAAGGATGCTGTGCTGTGCTGTGTGTACCTAGCTACTTAGGAATGTCGGTCATTTGTTTTTTTCTCCCCTTTTTACGACACAATCTCTATCTCCGTCTCTCTGTGTATCATTTTCGTTTGTATGGTCTTGGCATTTTCTCTTGTGCTTAGTTTGTTGCACTAAAGAAAATGGGAAAAGCACTCACTGAAATAACTATAGTAAATCACGTTACCCACTTCCCGTACCACCGCTTCACCAACGGAGTTCACTCTTAGTACACATTAAAACAAATTGTGCGTGTAGCTTTCCTAATTATAAATAGAGTTTGTACGGATTAGTTATAGAAATTATATATAAGTTTAATTAAAAAGTATAATAGTATAGATGGTGTTTTTGTATGGGTATCTATAGGAAATACTATAATTTGAATCGAAATAGCGCAAGTTGATCAATGAGTGAGTTTAATTTAAGGACGGAGTAGGTACATACGAGTACATACATACATATATACGTATACATAGCGGGAATATGTGAGTGTAGTAGTGGTAGTAGAAGGCCGTGTGCGTACAGAATACCGCTATTCACATAATTAACTTGCCTTATTCTGCGGCGTGCGACTTAAGGGCTTTACATGCTATACTCAGATTGTACTACGTACCCGGTAGGCTTTACCAAACGCGATTCCTTATTCCTCTTTGGTTGCCAGCAAAATGCAATGTCTTCATATTACTATTATACGTATACGTATACATATATACATGTGACTGTATTATGGCTATACTTTATATATACATACATACATATATACATATAGATAGATTAGCCATCTTGAAATTTTGAATAAGGAAACAAATTCATTAAATAATATTATTCTCAACTTGAACTTTCCTGCATATATACATATACATATATGATATTATACATACATTTACATATTCTGATAAGATAATTGCCATTTACTCAAGTTTACAAAGTCCGGTTTTTTTTAAGTATCATTTAGTTTCCTGCAATTATATTTTACAAATATTATTACATATGAAAGTATGGTTGAATGCTCTAAAAAAATTGCGTAAATCTTTTTGTAAGGCACCCTTAGTGTGTATGGTTGTGTGTGCATATATTTATGTGTGTGTGTGTGTGTTTCTGAACGATTTACAGCCTCAACTGTTAAAGATAAAATTATGAAGCTTAAAACATAAAATTTGTATAAGCCTGGCAAGAAAATCTTCTATTTTTTAAAAATAATATTTAACTCTTAAATGCATATTTACATGAGTAATTTTTTGCGAATTCTTTAAAATCACCGAAACGATAGCACTTACTGTAAAATAGTTAGATTAGAAAAGGTAGATATTAATATTTCGTGCAGCTTTTGTTGAAGAAAATTTTAATATATAAATCGTATCAACTATAGAATTCTTCTAAAAATTTTTTTTTTGAAATCAAACAAATATCAATGAAGTACTTCCGAATAAATTAAAATTTTCTAAAATTCTTATTTCCATCTCTTGAAGTAACCCATCGAAATCAAAGTACGAGCGGGTACGTGTAGGTACTAAATTTGGTTGAAATAAGTTGTGTATCTTCAGAAAATATTTTTGTATCAAAATATGATACTTCGTACATGGAGTACACAAATACATAAATAAGTTTTATATACATATGTTTCTATGAACTAAATAAGGTTTTTATAAAAATCATAAATATAATAATAAACTTCAAGCGAAAGTGGACAATTCGGTGGTATATAGACCTACATTTTCTATGTACAATGTACCTGTATTTAATCATTTTATATGTACTTCTGCAGTTCTCATTCATTTCGATATTTATATAAATAAATAAAGTTTAGACAACAATTACAAACAAGGATAATATGATGTTTACAACACACGTTAACATATCGAAAATAATAGGCAATCAAATTTTATTTCCTTATGTGTCATCAACATTGATATAGGATCAACAGTTTACGAGATTTTAACTAAAAACGATAATTAATTTAAACGCGGAATACCCGTTAATACTTAGATGACTTGTCGGCTCGAGTTGATATTCACCGAAAGTACCAATTTTTTTACTTTACTACTACATTAGCTTTACTGAATTTTTAAGGGTTACTGCTTTATTATTTCTAATATTTTCTATTAAAATACAAACATTGGTTTCGAAAATCAACTACAATGAGCGTATATATTTATAAATAAATAAAATATGTGCTATAACCATCAATGTCACTAACTTTTTAAAAACTGATGATTTAAAAGGATTTTATCTATTTCATTTACCGCAAGGGTTTTCTGCTACCCAAATTTAATGGGGCCATGTAAAAGCAGGTGCCACCAATAATATCAAATCAATGTTTAGGCAATTATTTACTATCTAAATTATTTAAAAGGGTCAAATAAATATTGGAATGTCTTGTAGATTTTTTTAGTATTATGTAGGAAATATTTGAAGTCGTTGTCTTTTTGTGACACAATAACTATATTTAAAATGCGAGCGGCACGAATTATGTACCCATAGATTATATGTACAAAATTTGGTGTTAATCCGTTCAGTATCTTGAGAGGAAAAGGAGAGACACATTTTGGTCTTACGAGCGAGCGACGACACACATGGAACGATGAAACACGAGATTTTAATTTTACTTACAGGCATACCTCTGCATGCAATTGCTCTTCGATATAACGTAAGAACTTAAATTAATTGTAAACCACACTGTGAACACTAATAGATTTTGAACTATGAGTTACGTGATTTTGTTAAAACAAAGTAAGGATATAAACAATTCTGTTATAAATAATTCTGCTGTAAATGCATCAAATGAAAAAGTTCAAGTCATGTATTGGCGAAGGATAGCACGTACGAGGAAGAGGGGGATTATAAATACATCTATATGTATCTTGACAATAATTTAGAAAGAATCTATGTGAAATATGTAAATGGCAGTTTAAGTTTTCAATAAATGTGTAAGTTTCCCTAATAAATGAATGATTCTTGAAAATTATTTCTAGATGTGAAATTGAGTACTATTTTATAGATATTGGCTGTACATGTACATTATATGTATCTTAATTGCCGAGCGCATAAAAAAAAAAAAGTACGTTTACAATTATAGAAGAAAATAAGTAAGTAAGTAGCTATGTATATATGTATGTATATAAGAAATAAATAATCGCGCACTAGGTATGAGGACAAATAGATCAAACTCCACGCAACGCAAGATCCGCAATTGAGTAGAGAGCTTTTGTAATGATCTCGGCTGAGCCCGTCGGATGAGGCAGATATAAATTTGTGGCGTTCTCGCTAACTCCCGGACTCTGTGGCGGGGAGACAAAATGGCGCGCCCCGGACTAACACTATACTACAGCATATACAAGGGGACAGGCGGCGCGAGGCGGCGCACGGCGGCTCGGCGGCGGCAAGTACATAGAAACAGTGGGGCAGGATGCACGTAGGTATAGAACACTCCAGCAACGCGGCGTTACCATAGCGACAAGTTCACTGTTCGCCCGAAGACTGTGAGCTTCCCAGGGCTGAAAGCGCTCGGCAACGGCACAGTCAAACGAGTGGACATGTAAAAGGTATTGTCGACGTAGCCGAAGTGGCCCGTCGGTGCAGCACGCTCATAACGCGCCAATGGCCCTACAACTGGCGGTGGCTGGAGGTTAGAATAGTGCTCACCGAGGACTATACCGACAGGACTAAATTAACCGAGAAATCTTTGCGTATGCATAATTAGAGGCAACGAGCCGTGCCCACCACCCCAGCTTCTGATTGATGAATATAGATGACACTTTATGCGCTCGAATAAAGATCCTGTGTGCATGAAACGCAATGCATCTCCTCGTTTCTCAACTATGTAGAACGAATTATCAATTCAAACCCCAAACGTATTCTTATTTTTTACACACTTTCCTATACAGTACCTTACAAGATTTCAACCATTAAAACCACAACGACTCTGAAAATATCATATATGTATGAAACATAAAAATATATGCTGCGTCTTTGATATGTCGCTAAGACTCTTGGTGACACATCGAGTACCTTGTACCTTTCTTATACGAAATAATAAGTAAGTATTATAATCATGAAAAAATTCGATCTCGAGCTTCTAACCGAATATATACTTTTTGACCTTCCCTGAATGGATTCTATACAGCCTTAAACGGTTGAAGGTAAAATGATAAAACTTTAAACTTAAGATTTGTATATGCCTAGAAACATTTCTTATTTTTGCAAAGAATATTCAAACCGGAAGGGCTTATTTACTTCAATCGTTTTTTATACGTACTCAAGCCTATTCCCATTTACTTTGTAGTTTCTGCAATATTACCGAAACGGCTGCACTTTCAGTAAACATAGTTACAACAAAATCGAAAGATATTAATTTTGTAAACAACTTTTGTTTGTAAAGTTTCTTCGAGAAATGTACCAGTTACAAGAAAATTGCTATTGAAATTTTTACTTGTCTTATTTATATTACCATAGTTACAGAGCTATAGAGGATTTTGTTTAATAAATCGTATCAACAATGCCCGTCAACGCACAAAAACAAAATAAACCCAAATAATTTGACATTTAACAGAGAAAAAAGCATTTTAATAGTTAAATATACATATTGAAAATAAGATATATAAATATTTTTTTAATATAGTATATTGAAGAATTATACTTTTTGAAATGTTTAAAATTATGTTTTTTAATATCCTTTCTATCTAAACAAAATACGTCCAAAAAAGTTCAGTGCATGTCGGCAAATATTTTTCTTCTCTGTTTATTCATTTGACAACGAAATGTAACTTAATGCAGTAAATTTATAACGTTTATTTTAAGTATACATATAAATAGATCTTTATATAATAGTAATATATGTATGTATGTATGTACATATATGAGATGAATGTGGTCGTTGCGTCCCAGTCGTGTAAACATAAAATGCAGGCAGACACCACAGGTAGAAAGAGTAAGGTATACCTAGTACGTCAAGTCAACAGTAAGTAGCAGGACGCGCTGGTTTCGCCTGCGGGTGAGGTAATAAAGAAGAATTATTAAGGAAACCCGTGAGCCGGCAAATCCAGTCAAACTTAGCAGCACAAGTTGCGGGATCAATGGATCAAGTTGCTATAGTCTACACTACAGTACACTACACACTCCCATCGTCCAATGTTCCGTTCACCAACTAATGCATTATTTCTCTTTTGCCAATAAACATATTCATATACATACTATCTAATAAAATACCTACGTGTGTACATTTAACTTAATACTCACTCACACAACACACACAAACACGCACACACACACTCTCTCTCACACACACACATCACAAAACAGACGTCATTTCAGAAAACATCTGCAGTGTCATGCACCGAACTTTCTTATACGCATATGGGTTAAACCATATCGTAGTTTCATTATTTTTCTAATTTATAATATTTGTTCTGACCTTTGGAACACTTTTGCGCTAAATATACTTCTTTGAATAAATATAAAATGTCAAACTTCAAACTATTTAAGTCTGTTTTGTTTTTTTTGATAAACAATTGACAGGCGCAGATGATACGATTTATGTAAAATTAAATATAATATGAAGAAATTTCTAGAGCAATTTTCTTGTTTCCGGAACCGTTTGAGATAAAAAGTTTCGAATGAAAGTTGTACAAAATGCTGATATCTATAACTTTTACTGTAACAATTTTTCTGTAACTGCAACCGTTTTTGAGTAATTGCAGAAACTGCAAAAAATGACTAGAGTAAACATGCACTTCCGGTCGGAATATGGTTTTCAAAAATAAAAGGTTTTCGTGTCAGGCATATACAAATCTTAAGTTTAAAATTTCATAATTTTCCCTTTAGCCGTTTGGGCTGTAGAGCGCTCACATACACACACACACACACAGACGGACGTCATTCCAAAAAAAATCGGAATCGATTCAGGGAAGGTCAAAACGTATATTTCCGTTAAAATCTCGAGTTCGAAATTTTTAATGATTACAATACTTATACTGCGTATAAGAAAGTAATAATTCGACTTCAAAGAAGGTCAAAAGGTATATTTCCGTAAAAATCTCATGATTACAATACTTACTTATTACTTCGTATAAGAAAGTAAAATTACATTGATAGTGTAAATCTTCAATAACTACAAATAGCATTATCGATATCAAAAAATAAACTTCTAGAACCACAAATTCAATTTTTAGTATCACACTAATGAATTAGTGATCCCAGTAAATCATTTTATAGTAACAAAAATTCCTATTCTGTTATTAAACATTAATTTTCTCTTTCCACTTTTCGGGTAAGAATAATTAATTTCTCGTAATATTCAATAAGTAATATAAGGCAACAGCTTCCCGTAAGCATATTTAATCGAAATTCTGCATTACAGCATTAATGTAAATATTCTTATATTAAGCTGTTATAATATATTTAATAAAGATCATTTGAATGAAATAATACGCCTGTTTGGCCGTATTCAAATCAAAACAAAACTACATTCTCAAATTCAATAATGTTGATCGACTTTTTCTAAATACTAAGTAAGATTATAGAGATAACGAATCAAATGAGAGTAAAACAAAATGTGTTTCGCAGTTAAAACTTTATTTTCAAAACGCTTACAATAACAAATTAATTCAATAATTTATTAACAGATTAATACTTCCGTCTTAAAGGTGTAAATAATCTCCAATAGGTACAAAATACTTGTAATTATAATATTGGAAAATAACATTAAATTCCATTTGTGTAGACACCAGTTAGATGTGAATTAGTACAAAAAAATACTTAAATAATTGTAATTGGTTTAAGGAATTCTATATTAACGATAGAGGAAATAGAGGTCTGGGTAACTAGAGTATAATTTTTATTAAATAAAATCAATCTAAATAATTGAGTGTACTTATATGTAATAATCACAATATATTCGCGTTTTGGAGACACGCATGACTCATCCGATATTGCACATAGATCATACCTGAATTATGCCAATAATACAACGCCCACAAAATGAATAGGTGCCACCACTGGTGCGAGTGGCCCAAGTAATCCACTTTACCGGGAAAGAAGCGCTCGGGCACTTTTGTCAAATAGATTAAAAACGCGGTACCGCTTATTGTGTACATACCCAGTACACGTGGCAACAGGACCTATAAATATATATAAATACAACAATTATTTTTTATAAAAAAGACGATAACGATTCTCCACCTACCACAACTAATGGATTCTCAAATCCTCCCATAAGAGAATACCAATGGAATGTTGGTACCACTCCGTACACTGCCCAAGCAACAAATACAAGCATTTTCACATTCGAATCTAAATTCAACTTCGGAATCTGTATTATCATCGCTATTACAAATATTAATGTTACAGATAACATATAGAAATTGCCCCAATCCTAAAATAATAAATATATAATTCATTAACATAGTGTTAATATAAACATATTTGCAGTGTCCTACACTAGCGTTTCTTATACGAGTTAGGTCCCCAATAGCACACTAATATAACAATATTGGTTGACATATAGCCTCAATGTTATAAGTGTTAACATAGTATAATATTAGCGGTATATGTCAGACCCAGAGGCGCGCTGCTTTTAGCTATCCATATTTTTGCACTCGTTTCTACATTCTGCACGTTAAATTAGGAAGTTAAGGGAAAAAAACTATTTGGCGATAAATGTAAATTACTATTCTTAAAACAGATTTCATTAATATTTTAGGTAAATTTGTGCTAGCTTCAAATAATACGCCACTGGTTTCTGCAATACATTATAGAAGCAAGCGCATGCGCTATAACAAAATATTGTTATAGCGCTTGCGCTTGAAATGCCATTTTGAGCCAATATACAATATATATCCAATATTTATTTTATATTGGTTTGCTATTTGGTGCTACTAGGGGTAGTTTTATATACCCCGATATTTCCAAGTTCGAATAAAGTCCCGGATAAGCTATATAGAAGATACATTATTTGCTTATTTGTTAAAAATATACTTATTCTGCCAGTTAGGTATCTAAAAGTTATCTGAAAGTGGAAATATCGGTCCTAATCGCCTAATAAAGTCCCAAGTCTGGTAGATAATTTACTTTTTTACATATATATATCATACATTCTGGAATTACAGTACATTCATACACACATACAGACGGGCAACTATTGAAAATGTTCAATATAGATTAAAACACTCAAATCATATATTTCATTTTCGAAATTTGTCATAACTACTTTAAGAAAGTACAAATATCTTTCGTAAGATTGCAATAATTTATTTTAAAATCATATGTTGGAGTCTCGCCTTCAAATTTGAATAAAAGGATTCGCTACGCTCTTGAAAATGGCATACTTGTTGCCGTTGGATGTGTGAATGATTAAAAAATAAATTACTGCAATTCTTTCATAGCCCATTAATAATATATAAGAAAATAATAAATGCAATACCTTGTTACACCAAAATGCATAATAAATGCCAGATATATAAACAGCGTATAGCGCTAAAGCGATCCCGAATAGATCGAAACACAAAAAATTCTCGTAGTCTTTTTCTGATCGACATGAGAACGTATGGTAAAGCGCCGATAGAAACATACAAACCTATAAAAGAAGATATATCAAGGTCACAATGAAAAATGAGAGTAAATTAAATAAATTTGTGATTTGTTTTTGAAAATAGTTGTTAAATATCGCTAAATTTAATCTATATTTTAATTAGTTTATACTTTCACTAAATTAGCAAAATTTAACATAAATAACCACCAATTAAAATCATAATTCGAATACAAAAAAAAACGAATTTAAATATTAATACTATCAAATAATATTCAAATGATATACATGGTCACTAAATTAAAATCGCTACAAGTAAATGGCAATGTAGTGGACTAAAAATAGCTGTGGCATGAACCTTGAGGTAGTCAGAAAATCGTTAGTTCTCAACGCCACCGATAGTGTATATTCTCACAAAAATATTTATTATTTAACGTATAGAAGTTTCTATATATCCATATAGTTATGAAGCTAGTTCCAAACAAAATAATTTATGGCAATTTTTCAAGTTAAAGTTACATAAAAAAGTAGCAATTTTTATCTATTTTTTTTTTGCACAATAGCCACTTATTATTTTAAAATGACAATTTGAATAAAATAATGTTCTTACTTGAAAACAGAATAAAATAAAAGTGACAATCACTTTATCCCCAAAAGGTGCATCGATATTAATAATGACAACATCATTGATGGCCAAACCGGTGAAGAGTAGCAATCCGAAAATGTGCGACCAGATATTTATCGTTTCATTCGTCCACCAAAAGATGCTATTTCATAAAAAAATTATCAATTATTTGTACACTTAACGCATATATAAAAATAGTTACCTTTCCAAACAAAGCTTAGTGGATAATAGACCTCGGTATCCAGATAATATAAATGGATTGTGTTTCAAGTATTCTGGAGCTTCTTTAAAACTCAATAACCGATACGGTTTCGCCTGTGCCGTGTTTAAGTCATCAGTTATCACTGTTGGAGGTATTCCATCATGTTGTTGAGGTAGCAATGATTTTGTTGTTTCTTCATTTTGTTCAGTTGAAGTGTCCTATAATTTCAAATCTATTCATTATAAATTTATACGTAAATAAATAAAGGTACTGTAAATGAAAGCTGACATGATTTTGCATTTATTTCACTTTCTATTTAATCAACTTTAGTAATTATATTTTAATGTCTCCCTAATTATAAAACATACATATAAAGTAAAGATATTTGCAAATAAATATATAGATGTTACATATTTATCCAATTGTAAAAAGCAGGCACTTTATTTTTTCAATAAATAAAAAAAAATGTATTATCTTTAATTATTATTAGATTATATATATCACTAATGTTTTTGTGTTTTGTACTTGCTGGGTTTTTATAAATATACACGTATGTAAGTACATACGTATTTTAATATAGAAATAACGAATTAAAAGTATTAAATAAATAAAATAATTAACTTCGAACCATGCCAAACCTGAATCGTAGATTTGGTTTATTTGTAGATGTTGCTTCGTTGCAATAGTAATTAAGGTCATCGTTATCTTGCGAACTATTCATTTTGAAATTTGATTTCCACGTGTGTGTGTGTGTGTGTGTTAGACGCAATTTATTACAACCAGCCTAACTGTAAACGTGTGTGAAACTGACTAAACATAAAATACATTTACATATGCATATACATAGGTATAGATATAGTATTCGATACAAAAAATTTTGAAATCAATTTGGACAGTTATTTCATGACGCGTAACCTTGACCAAAAGTCAGAATGCAAAAAAAAAATTGAATATATGTAACTAAACAAGTTACCAATATTTCCTGGTTTTTTGCGTATAAATCTTACTAGGTATAATACTATTTATTTATAAAACATTCTAAATTCGTTATATACTGTATTGAAATATATATTTTATTATAAGTAGGTGTTTTATTTAAATGGAATTTAAACAATTGGAATTGCAAAATAAGTTTCTTCACAAAATAAACATATTACATAAGAATTGGTTTATTGACAATGTTTGAATTTAAAATATGTTTCTACTAGGTGATATATACAATTTAATATAAATATGATGCTTTCTATAGAAAATAGTATTATTGAGAACGGATGATATGTATGTATGTATATATATTGCTTTCACTTGCCTTACAACAGCAACATGTTTCGTTGTCGCTGTCTGATGAACTTTTCTGGTGTTCATGTGCTGTGATACAAGTCATTTTTTTTATTCTTTCGCTGTGAACATAAAAATCAACATTTATTTCTCTCTAGCGGACTTCTAGTTTATCCTCTAATCCTAACCTACTAAATAAATCATTTTGCGTTAGATGCGTTAAAATATCGACAGTAAATTAGAAACTTTGCATGGAGAAATTTATTAATAATAATAATGAACATAAAGAATCTGGAGAACGAGAAAAAAAGGAAAGGAAAGTCATTTATACAACTTTCTTTTCATCATTTCTAAATTTTTTTATCATTTATTGTTTGTTGATATTGTTATAATTTGCACTAATTGATCGAAATTAAATAAACTCTGGTCATTTGCGAAATATACTAAAATATGTTCTATTAGGTATTTATATGTGGAAAAAACCAGAATTTTCTTTTTTTATTATTTAATGAATGGTTTGCCACTGAGGCAATATTTTATTTTATTATTTATATATATATATATATATATATATATATATATATATACAAAAAAAAATTAAGGTTAATAATAAACAAATGTATAAGTGGAATAGATTAAATAAAATATATTTTAAAATTACCTGATGTTTATATTATGACAAATCTGCACCCACAGTGTTTTATGAATAGGTAAGATACCTAAGTTGTTATAAACCACAAAAGAATATAAAATTCATATCGGAGCCACGCACGGCACACACAGTACCTACCAACTGTCCGTCGAACACAACAAGCAAAAGAACGGGATTGCGGATGCCAGTATATTTCTAGTACCTTTCTTCGCGAGTACAATGTTCGTTTCCTTACCACTCAACAACGTCTATGTAGTACATCTGACATGAATCTTGAAAAATAACTATGTCAACTATCAGAGGTAATATAATAATATAATTATGTAAGCTACAAACCAACACGACAAGTTTCGTTTGCAATCATATACGTACTTACAATATTTTCTGATATGATTGATCTACTTATATGACATACATACATACACACATGATTAGATGTAATTTCAATGTCAAGTTCAACTAAATTTCATAAAATTACCAAACAATAAACCCTAATATGTATCTTTGACTAAATAATTATATAAAACATAGCAATGATTAGCGAGTATAATACACGAATATACATTGTACGCGCTAATCATTATAGAGTTAGATAATCATACTATAAGTGCGTAGTGGAGACTATCATAGTTATACATATAGATTTTAATTTATAAATGATTTGATGCTAGTAAGAAAATAATCAATGAAATGACGTGTCAGAGTGTTTCCATTTTTATTACATTTACTATAAATAGGTATCATACATTGTAAGTAAGAAAAGGTCATTCATTATAAACAACCCTTGTGTTCTAGGTTTTGAATTTGAATCGATTGTTACAATATTTTTCTTATCACTTTTAAAAAGTATCTAATCAGTGTAGATATTGAAAGGTTCGTAACACTGGTAGGTAGTGGGTAAAAGTTTGCTTGCAGTCATTCCATTTTGAATGATTAATGAGCACAAACAGAAAAAAAATCACGTATTATATTGAATCACACAAGGAAAACAGTAATTGTATGCCCCCTTGCCGCCCTGGTGGACGTGTTCCGGTCAAGATAGGTAGCTCACCTCACACAGACAGTCGAGCGTCCACATCGGACGTAACGATGGGAGACATCGACAAATTGATTTGTTTTAAATGAAGCGCTAAGGACCTATAGGGGATATCGGAATATACAACACGTTAGCAAACAAAAAAGTGCTTGGTTTGTTGAATCTACACACACTTGGCTATATGCATGTTTATTACAACTATTAAATAATATAAAATTTAAAAAAAAAGAGAAAATAATAATATTCGAACAACTTAAGACGGTTTTATCAGTACCTATATGTATATAGTACAATAATATGTATCAGTAGCTTGTTGTGGGAAAGCACAATTATTTTTGAATAAGCCGTCATCAAATGAGCAGCGTGATTATTTTACACATTATATTTATGTATAAAAACGTTTTACATATTTGTATATATAGTTTTTTTTTTTTTTTTAATTATAGTACAGGTAAATTTTGCAAACAATCAAGATGGATGGCGTGGTTGTGTTGAACAATTATAATCATGATTACTAATATACATACTCGCCTGTGCTAACTTAGCTGCCAACATCAGCGAAAGTAGCACAAACCGTTATTCATCTCTTGATTTTAGACGTTTTTTTTTCCAGGATATATATATTTTTGATTCTCGATTTGACAAATATTTTTTTTTTCAAAAACAAAACAAAAAAACACCAACCGTGATAGCTATATACTTTCATTTTTTTTTAGAGTTTATACACATTTAGCTGAAAAATCACAAGACCTACGTTCATCTTAATTTAACTAATTAAATACAATGATTAGTACATTGACGCAGTGTCACACACACAGTTTGTGATTGACTTGGAATTATTGTATTAGATAAGAATTAGAGAATTGTTTGAAGGAAATAAAAATTAAAAATTTTCTTTTTTAGAAGTCAATTTAAAATGTTACCACTTTCCGATGTTTGTTCATATATATATAGAATAATACACTACCGCTGACACGAAACTATGATCGTATTTCATTACAAGTGTTCACTAGTGTTTCCTAGTGCCATTCTTGTTTCGATTCAAGTGGATCATACAACACAAAGGGTGCAAATGTATAAATGACAAACAATAAACTAAACTAGAGAATGAATAAAAAAAAATGTTGTCGGGACACGTTACATAGATACCTAATAGAGTAGTGTGGAGCGATAGAATTTTTTTTGAAGAGGACGGGCTGTTTGGGGGAAAAAAAACAGAGATCTCGTTCATCTACGAGGGGAAATGAAGCCAACCCATCGCTAGTCCTTACAACCACAATATATTATAAATAAAACATTACGAAATATCCAAAAGCAATCATTAGACCTAATACAATTATTAATGAAATCGGATTTATAGTTTAAAAACCTTCAAGCATCATATTGTGGATGAAGGGAGCCAGAAGGGACGTATCGTGATAGTTTAATCAATTAATTAAATATATAGAAATTACACGCGGCAGCTGTATGTATGTATGTATATATATATGTATGTGTATATATATATAAATATATGTACATATACATTGAAATGTACTCTACTCACTGCACGCAAAACACATGAGCCTAATAGACTTTTTATTTTAATTATAATATTCTTATTTAAAAACACTTGTCCCTTCGGTTTCATGTCTGTTGGTTCGTTCGTGTATTTTCAATTAAATAAGTTGATTTTTGTTGTTTTTTTTTTTTGTTTTTTTAATTTTTTGTTTTGTTTTTCTAAAGAATTATGTGATTTTTTAGAAAGGGAGGCGGGGGCCGGAGGATCACATAGCATATTTGCGAGTCCACTCGCGTGCCAACTCGTTGTACTTCTCTCGATCTGTTTTGTATATCCTAGCGATCTCTGGCACCAATGGATCATCTGGATTTGGATCACATAACAGTGAACAGATTGATAGTAGAACTAAAATAAACAAAAAAACCCGCAAACTAATTAATAAAACACCGCGTACCGTACGTTGTGTTACGTTACCTTTTGAAATTGTAAGTGCGGGTGACCACTGTGAACGTAATATATCCAAACAAATACTACCGTTACTGTTTATGTTTGGATGGTAGATTCTAGTCGTGAATGCCACTTTTGGTGGTTTGAATGGATAGTCTGTAGGAAAATGGATTGTTAAAAAGAATACACCACCTTGATACGGACTATCAGGCTGAAATATAAAACCACCGTTACTACAATGCCCTTTCATCACTATAACAAAAATGCTATTTATTTAAACACTTACTGGTCCCATAATTGTGGCTTGCCAGTGGAATACTGCAACAATAAACACATAATTAGTTATTATTTTACCCCATTCATGCACGACACGGTTACCCTACACTACATAAATCAATTTATTTACACAAAATAAGCAACTAGTGCAATGATTAACACGTTTAGATTATATATACCAATCATTATTCGTGTTAATTATTGTAAAATTAGATATTACGCAGGGAAATATACACAAAATACACCTTTCTTTCACAACTTGTGAAAGAAAGGTGTATTTTTGATAATAATTTATTACTTTCACGTAATTCCGAATCTATATTAGTAAATATTATGATAATTATAAAAAAAACTCACTACTATCACATGTATTATTATATCATAATGTAATTATTATTCGGTGCAGACCAAATATAATTAAATTAATCTAATGATTAGCGAGCATAGATAAGTGTCTATACGTCATTTTAACTTGTTTACCAGTGAGTATATACTTATTGTATACGCTAAACATTGTAGAATTAAATAATCATACTATAAGAAATGCGTAGTGAAAATCAAACATATGTTTCAGATTTGATTCAAATCGATTTCACAATTAATTAAAATGCCTCAATTTATTTCTCACCCACAAACGACAACATATAGTACTATTCTGTATATCATATAGAAATTTGCTACAGACACAATATTCTCAAGGTTATAGAGCTTATAGTGTCTATAAAACTTATAGAATTAGACAGAATCGCAATATATTACGCAACTGGTTACAGATTTATTTCATTACTCTTATTAGTTTTACTGTTATTCTACACTATAAGTTAGAAACGTACAAAATTGTATGTTAATTTTAAGCTTATAGGATTAATAGCGCTTATAGTAATACAGAATAGCATCATTAGTGCCGGATTTATTTAGATAGCAACACCAAATATAAACATTGCTATTATGAAATTATATCATTTTTCGAATTTCGATATTTTATGCGTAACCGGTTGCGTTCAATTACATTAAATAACAACATGTTTACGAAAAGAACACAAACAACACGAGCAAAACATTTCTGTTCGAAAATGCTTTGTTCATGTTTGGTCTGGTTCCCGTTAAATAAAAACACATTTTATAGAAGCCATCCAAAGCTTGTTTAAAAATTTCATATCGCAATTAGCTACTTTAATTTATATCAAACACAAAAAAAAAAGTCTGAAAGTATTTTCGTCTAACATGACCTCTAAATTATATTTGTCGACATAACCTAACATTTAATTCTGATATTCGTTTTAATCAAATTAGTATTCAAATAAATGTATATTTTAAGAATGTATATATGATATATAAAATCATTTTTAAGTTAAACGCGATTTATTCACTTTTTAAAAAATAAACTACCTACATGACTAGTTTAACCTGAAAAGGGCAATGAACTGGAGGAATAAATATCACTATTTCTTTTATTTAGTTATTATAACTATAAAAAGTTTTGGTTAAATATGATGTAAAGTGACCAAAACACCAATTATTTTCAATGATTACAGAAAATATGTTGTGTCTTAATTTTAAATGTGAAATTTCAATGATTAGATTAGAATTAAGATACAAATAAGTATCTAATAAGGAAAATTAAATAATTTCAAAATGATTGATATTCAGTTATTAATAAGTAGCTAATAGGGAAAACTGTAAATGTTTTTTTTATATATATATTGAAAACTGTTGGTGATGAAGGCAAAGAAAAAAAAAGTTTTTTATATTATGACTCAACACTTACGATCATCTCCAACCGGTCCTGCTGAGCATTGTGCTGGAGGGTCTCTGCCGAGGTCTTGTAATTCCTGTCAAATAAAATAATAATGAATATTCGCAAATGGATTATTAGACGAAAAGTCAATATCGAGTCATGCATGCAAAAACGTACAGCCCAACCAATAAAAAATAACCTGAGTAATGATAATTTTAGAACAGACCGAAATCCTAAAATGGTGAGGTTAGCAATGTGATTTACAAAAATGATACAAAATACTATAGATGCGATGCGTCAGAAATCGTGAACACTTAATAAGAACACACCAACATTGATTTGACAAATATTCCATAACTTCCGGCATTTTTTATTTTATTATCATCAAATTACATATTCGTGTAGCGAGCTGCTAAAATATGACTGTCATATTTCGTTTTGCACCAAAGATTCGCGAGAAAAACAGCGAAACGCAACGCACACAGTTATTAAACGAATAAATGTAGAGGAAAACGGCAGCAGAAATTCCAATGCTGTACACATTGCACGGTATAAAATCGTTAAGGGCGTTAAACCACATATTCGATAGCCACATTCCACATTGAAAGCAATACAGAATAGAAAGCATAAAGATGAAATGAATGTACATACCTTATTGATTCGTTTTAAAGCCATTTGATTTTGTGTAAATTATATATACTGGCTTTCCACCAGACAATGAATCTGCGAGCCAAGGACCTTTGATTAGAGATTGCAAAGATGGCTTCCTTCAAACGCAGTGATACAACGTGAATCAACTTTCTGACTGACGAATGCAAAAACAAAAAAATTGAATGTGCTTTACAGATCGAAGTGTTCAATGGATAATACTTGAATTTGATGTTATGATAATATTGCAACTGTTGTTGACCGAAATGTTTCAATAAATATAAATGATTTTACCTTTCCAGAAAAAATTAATACTAGAGTTGAAGTTGAGCATGTACGTATTTGCTGCACTAGTTGCGTTGTTTTCCACCAGAGTTCACCACAGGACTGTTGCTCTAGTGCCACCCATATATATTTCTATATACTTCTCTTCTCAAACGTTTTCCATTCATACATATAGATGGTACTAGATTACTCATATTTATACATGCTACTCAAGCGCGAACTTTCAATTTATTATTACGAATCAATCTTCAATCACTTTATTTTCATATAAGGTCAAATTCAATTCGTTAAGAGTCTCATTGTATACTTTTAATAACACTATTTTTAAATAAATAAATTGATACAAATAGATTATATTGGCTAAATATTTTTTCTTTCTTCTACTTCTCAATTATTGCCTAATTATTTATTACGGTAATCAAAGAGGCACAGTAATAATTAGCACGTGTAGTCATATAAATACGTCATCTTGGCATTTTAATACTCAACAATGAATATATGTAATCATTGCTTTCGCTAATCATTGTTAAATTAGATAATCACACTATAATAAATATGTGGCATCTCTGGCACTGAACTTTCTTATACGCATTTTGGTTAAATAGTAAGAATTTAAAAAATATTGAAAATTTACAAAAAATTTCAAAGTTTTATAAATTCTAATCATCTAACCAAAATGCGTATATGAAAGTTCAGCTACAGATATGCCAGCATATGTACCGCCGCGCCGCGGCGAGTACATCAATTACTGGCGGAGGTCAAGTATATAATGCGGTAGATGTGAGAAGTATTGAATGTAATATTTAAAATAATTTATTTTTTTTGTAACTAAAACCTTTTCTGAAAAATCTTTTCAAATAAAAGTTATGTGAAATATTAATATCATTTATTTTCAATGTAACCAATTTTGCTGTAAGTACTACCGTTTTTGAGTTATAGCAGAAAATGCAAAAAATAACTAGAGTAATCATGCACTTCCGGTTTAAAAAGGGTTCCAATGTTAGTGTTATATTATTAATTAGTAAAATAATAAAAATATGAAATGATCTAGCCAAAATGCGTATAAGAAAGTTCAGTGCAAGCCACTGCAGATGTTTTTACATTAATGTAAGATATATATTTAATGATAATGTATTTGAAAGTAAATTAGTAAAATATTATAAATTAGTAAAATAATGAACTATGCAAAATTTAAATATTCCTCTTATCAAAACAAAATACGTATAAGAAATTTCAGTGCAAACCATTGCGGATATTTAAATAGGCTTAGCTTAATATTTCATCTTTCTTCTACTTCTCAATCACTTTCTACAGTCTAATTATTTATTAGTAGAAATCATAAAACGTGAAGACTAATATAAATACATCATTTTGGCTTTTAAATAGTTATATGTTCCCATTGCTTGCGCCAATCATTGTAAAAATAAATAATCACACTATGACTACATTCTCTATAAAATTCGTTCTTAATTACTATAGATCACCTAGGTTTTTTTTTTTTAATTAAAAAGTACAAGATCAAGAATGTTGTCCCTGCACCTCAGAATTTTAACAAGAACCTGTATTGATAACTTAAAAAATCTCTAGTGATTTAAACTCGACCAATGTCAATTTTTTTTTTATTTATCGTGCAACTAAATACATTTTAAATGGACTCGCACTTCAACAATAAAAGGTACTAGCAAGGACACATTTTATATCACCGTCTGCTGTATAACACAACTATTTATTTATTACCTTCTACTACCATTTATTCGCAAAATTGATTTTGACTTTAAAATCAGATGTGCAAACTGCATGTAATTTTTTATTTTTTCATCAAATCATATTTAAAAGAAATATTCCACATTCTTTATACTTAAACCAGTACTCAAGGACATTAGCAGGATATTTAGCAAGATGGTGAATCCGAGAGTAACAGAGGATTATTTGTAATTAATTTATTAAAAATATATTATTTCGAAATTCTTACAATTATAGATAAAATTCGCAAGTGCATTGTTTTACTCATGTCGGTATCTAAATTACTTAATACTGTCTTAAGCTTAATTGTACATGTACAACTTATAATCCTACAAACTTAAATATATTTAAAATGTAATTACTTAGTTAATGAAATTAATTGAAACATGTAATAAATGATTCAATTAATATGGGTTTATTTTTATTAACGAAAATTCCATTGATAATTACAAAACATGTTATGAAAATGTATTTGCGAATATCTTTCTAAAAAATATAAATGAAGTGTTGGCTCATTTGATTGGTATGGGTGGGTCTGAATCCATAACGAATTTTCGAAACAACCTTGCCAATATATAGATCGACCGCCAGACGGTAGAATTCACAGTTCTTGGTCCGAGTCGAGCCGAAGTGAAATATACGTTTACCTGCACGGTGTGTATAACTTGTTACGTTTGTAAAAGCGACAGCGCGCCAATTACAATAAATGTTGGTGGTAAATCTAATAAGTGCATGTTGCCTATAAATGCACATGCATGCATATGGATGTGTATGGTGTCGCCATACATACCAAGACACTTATTGGAGAAAATCTTTTATGATTTCAAAGTACACGCATGGCCTGTTGGCATGAGGCATTTCACTAATAAGCTTCCAGTTTCTATGGCACCTGTATGGTTTGCGGTAGTTGTTCGTTCTTCATGAACCCGAAATGTTCGTTTTTTGTTTATTTACCATTTTGCCCATTCATGATCATCAGGTAGGATTAAGTGGTACTCGTTGAGTGATTGTGTATCAAGTGATTTAAATAAAACATCTAAAACTCAATTGCGACAATATTCGTCAAATATTAACAAACCAATTGATTAATTGTCTCTCTAGGATAAAAGACAAACATTTGATGGATTATTCAACAATTAACGCGTTTGTTAATATTTAATTCATTTTCCTACAACCGGGTATAAATATTTCATTTAATACATAATTTTGAAAACCACTACAAACAATTTCATGATAACTTGATTTGTCACAAAGATACGCCAATGAGTAAAGAATGTTTGATATAAATCTAATTCTGCTTTCTACTTTAATCATTTCAAAAATATTAATGGTTGAGGTCATACGCTTAATTGATTGATTCATAACAACAAATAATCCAATAGGTCTTTATATGACAACCTGTTTTCATAATATATAGATATATTTAAATATATCAAACATTTTTCGCCGAAAAAATAGCTTAATAGATAAATTGAACGAGTTGTTTTTTTATTAGTTTTTATTTGACGTGTTGTACAGGTCTAATAATTATAGGTGATTTTGATGATTTTTTCAACTATTAAATTTTAACATGTAATAAATGAAAGTAACATATTAAATAGAGCGAGAGGGTAACATAACACAATATTATTAATTAAAATGTTTTATAACAATAAATGCAACTTACATACCTTTGTATGTTATATACATATATATTTATAAATCACATGCTTAAAATATAATTATTGCATTTACTATAAAAATATTATTATATCTCTGATACATATAGGTGCATCGGCATAATTTTCCCACAAAAATAGATCAATTAATATTTTACTAATATATATTTACGAAATTATTGCAAAACTGTTTCATTACTATATTTTTGCTAAATGTATACTTTAGATATCTTTTTTTCAACTTGAAAACATTCTGAACGCGTATAGTTTACATCATATAAATAATTGCACCAACAAATATGAACATTAATGGTTAATTTAGTACTTCATAGAGAATTAAAGATTAACCAGCGCTAAATTTATTGCGAACAATGATATTGAATAAATAGTGACATAGATTAATCAATTTATATTATTAGAAAAATAAAACAAAAATAATTTCCGCTAAAAATTAGCTCATGTTGATGTAATCATTAAACCTGATTTCACAAAAGTTAATTAAAAAACACGAATTGAGTCATAAACATAGAGTAATGTTACTTTCTTGTAAGAAATGACATTTTCGAAATTATTTATTTTAACTTAGAAACAACTTTGACATTGGTAAAAATGCGCCTTCACCTTAAATATATACAACTCATGTTGCTTGTCAACTTCCGTATTTGCTATATTTATTAATTTATTCAATAGAAATAATATTATTTGATACGTGTAGATGACAATCAAAATTTGTTTGATGATGGCTCTATTGGGTGCTGCATTTGCCCAATATGGAATCCCATCGAATTTAGTTGGTACGACAAACTACCAAACAGCGGACCAAACCCGCCAAGAAGTGTACGACAAAGAGGGTAACGTCCAAGGTGAATACAGCTACTTGGACCCTAACGGTCAAACCATTTCTGTAAAATACACTGCGGGGAAGGGAGGATATCAAGTTCTACCCCAATACCAACCTCAACCAGAAGCTCAACACCAATACCAACCCCAACTAGAAGCTCAACACCAATACCAACCCCAACTAGAAGCTCAACACCAATACCCACCACAACAATTGTTTACACCTTCAATACACCCATACCCCGCAGCCACCGCAGGTCAAATCAAGAACATGCAAGAGTTTCTTCTAGAAGAAGAACAAGAGAATGCAGAAGCAACCACCTTACCTGATTTCCCTAATTTCGGACACTCAAATCCTCGAACTCACGTTAGTGTATCCCACCCAGGCACTCAACAAGGCTATAAATATGAAATCAATCTATAACAATTTATTTCTCTACTCAATTGTAAATCTGTAAATACAAATATATTTATAAGTTAATTTTAAATACAAATTTTGCATGTAAACATATGTATGTCGCATAGAACAACGAAAGTATTTTAATTAATAAATAAATAGATAATTAAAATTGAAATTGTTTTTGAACAATTGTTGCATATTCGTCGGTAAATTTAATAAAAGAATAAAAATATCTAACATAGATAGTATAGACGTATTTTACTAAACCATACCTACATTTGAAATTTAAATTAAAATCTTCGTTCTAGTTTTTATATAAGTATAAGCATCTCGTTTCTTACCTGTGTTTAGAAGCTATAAAGAGAATTTATTACCTAATAACTGAAAGTGTCGTAATATACACATATAGCTTGTTATACTTTCATTTTTTTTGTGCGTAATATTTTTAAACTTACACATAATTGCAATAAACTGATTCATCTACTTATGCTTATATAAAAACGATTGACTACAATCAATGATTTATTGAGAAGTTTGAATATAAGCAATTATGGTCTGTTTCGTAAAAGTATTGTAGTAGTTTAATAATTAATTTTGGCCCTTTCACTGATATATTATACGTGTAATTTGCTTGAAAAAGATGGTGAAGTAAGATTAACTGTGTATTCTTACGACAATATAGTTCAAGATCGTATACAGATACTTTGTTTCGAAAAACAAATCCGGTTTCAATTCATTTAATATATCTCAAGTTCAGTTGCTAGAGTATTTTGTTCCACACACCTTAACCGCGTCATAATAGTCAAGTTCAAGAGTTATTATTTATAAAAAATTAAATTAAACGCTTTCCATTCGTATCATCGCACGCAGTCAATGAGTTATCTGTAATACAAGTATGTAATTTGAGTTGCTGAGTGGTATTTTACCGCTGAAACCACAGACAAACAGCCAATGTAGATGGGAGAACGCATAATTGTAGTTTTTACTTTCTTATACGAAGTATAAGTATTGTAATTATAAAAAAATTTGATCTCGAGTTTTTGATGGAAAAATACACCATAACTTTTGATATATTTACATTTAGCAAATATACACGAAAATATAACATTATCCCTCGGTTTATTATTACCCGAAACAATCTATCGCTCTTGAATTTAATTTTGTTCCAAGTAACGGTACCTAACAAGCAGAGGCTTTAAATAAAATGAAATAAACAAAATATTGTAATTTACAATAAATAAATTGATTAATTTATCAACAAACTTTACGTTCCGTGTCTAATTTAATGAAAACATTTTTATTAACGATGTCAATTTTTAGAACTAAGCTGTCTGATAAAAATATTGCTTTTTTTCTAACTATTCTAGTGGAAAAATGGGTAACGATGCGAATTTACTGCTCATTTATGTTGTTTGATCTTCTCGTTTATGCCATTATGTCCCAGCGATCCTTATCCATCCTGAACGTTCTGTTATTCGTCTTAAATGTGGATGAAAATGTACGATACCGAAACGAACGTGTGCAATGACACAAAAATAGATATTGGCGAAATTTCAATACTGTGAAATATCCTACATACTTTAATCACAGATAAGCATATCTTGTGAATACGGTATGAAATCTCTGAATCCCGCTTTACTTCAGTGGTTAACGGGAAAGCAGATACTCTGCAATGATAAATGATTTAAAATACAAAATCATTTTTCAAAAACTCAAAACATTTACCGCGTAGCACAAATGTAATCCTAAGATAATTCTGAATATAAAATGATAAAACTAATACAATTTATTTAAATAAATATGTGTTTTGAAGGTTTTAATAAACTTTCATCTTTAGTATCTGAAGTTGTTGTAATTATACTCCAAATTACAGTTTAATTTTATTCATTGCTTTGCTCGATTGCAAAATATAAAATTAAACATATTTTAAAATATCCGTAGTGCAAGACACTGAATATTCATATACGTATTTTGTTTAGATAAAAGGGATATTTAAAATTTGAATAATTCTAGAAAATATAATTATTTATTCTGCTATATTTTTACGATTTAAAATAAACTAAAAACCTAGCACAGTTGATGCGATTTATGTAATATATTTCATAAACCTATGTAACTATGGTATCAAAAATAAGATGAGAAAAATTTCAATAGCGATGTTCTGGTAACCCACACTCTTTTTGAAAAAAGTTTCAAACAAAAGCTGTGCGAAATATTATATTAAATGCAGCCGTTTCGGTAATATTGCAGAAACTGCAAAAACGACTGAAAAAAACAAGCACTACCGGTTTGAAAATTCTTTTCAAAAATAGGCATAAACAAATCCTAAGTTTAAAGTTATATAATTTTACCTTCTACCTTTTAGGCTGTAGAGCGCGCTCACAAAATACACACAAACACTCACACACACATACACACATACAGACAGACACACATACATATACTTATACACACATACATCTAGGCAAACGTCTTTCCAAAAACAGTCAGACTAGATTCAGGTAAGGTCAAATGGTATACTTCCGTTAAACTCTTGAGATCGAACTTATTTTTGATTCTTGATTTCTTGACAATACTTATGTATTTCGCATATGTAAGTAAAAATTATTCGTCTTTTAGTATGCATTGGTTTCAAAATGGTTAAAGCTATATTGTACACATGATTGGTCAGAGTGTAATATATATAATAGAAATCATTTTCAAACTGATGAATATATATTTAAGGATCGTTTATGATAAAACATTTTCCATATCAAGTTACGTTACTTTCATGTAGAATTATAGATGTAAGTTATTCACGTGCGCAATAAAACACCAATTTAGAATGTAGCAGTTCAAAAAACTTTTAGCTAAAAAAACATAATCGTGATCGCTAGAAGTAAAAAACAATAATTAAATATATTGTTTATTTATTTAGGTTATATATATATATATATATATATATATATATATATATATATTTATTTATTTATTCATACAACAATCTATTTATTTTTGAAGGTTGTGTGTGTGTGCGTAAATGCAGCTGTAACACTTCTGTGTAGAAAGTAATTGTATTTATATCCCGATTAATTAATTATTTATGGGACATAAATATGTATGTATAGGTAACGGATATAATTCTTAAACTTGGACTTGAAAATGTCTCAATGACATTGGTTTAAATCCAAAATTTCATTTTAACTAGATTGGTTAATTACAGTACTCCAGAAATATTTTGAATTCATCCAATCATACATAAATTAGTAAGCCTTGATGCAAAAATGTACGACGCCCAAAGGACCTTGATATTTAGACCGCGGAAGAAAAATACGATGTGAAAGGTTGTTTCAGTTTGTTATTTGTTATTATTATAAAGAAACAAAGGATTAACTAAATAAAAAGCGATACTTCACCTACGTCATCCACCTTTACCCAACTCATTACAACAATGAGAACTTATCAATCTAAGAAAATAGGTAATTGATTGAAAAATTATTGCAACAGTCATCATTTCATTTATTATTTATGTATGATACGAGCGACTACATTAAATATGTAGCACTAACGAATGATAAATGTTTATATCCATTTTATATACACATTAAGGAAATAAAGATAAATAGGTACATATGTATATAATACCCAAATAAACTAAATTAATCATTGGCACATTGTTTCCTTTATACCCAATAATTTTCCTACTTAAGACAAATAGGCAAACGAATGCCTATCTCGTAAATAACAAGAGATATATAGGTAATAGTTTATATAAATACATATATCAGCAGCCAGACATGATTACAAAAATTGAAAATAATTAGACTAGGTAACAACACAAATTATGGATGACAAAACGAATTACGCTTTATTGAAAGAGTAAGCATAACCATCGGGAGATCTTTGCAGAGATAATTTGCCTGGTGGGTAGAAACGGTGTGGGGCTTCAGTGGTTGGTTGATATTGTGGTTGTGGACGGTATTGGGGTTGTGGTTGAGGTTGGTATTGTGGTTGTGGTTGAGGTTGATATTGTGGTTGAGGTTGGTATTGTGGTTGTGGTTGAGGTTGAGGTCTATATTGGGGTTGTGGTTGTGGTTGATATTGGGGTTGAGGTCTAGGTTGATATTGCTGTTGAGGTTGTTGATATTGTTGTTGAGGTTGGTATTGTTGTTGTGGTTGTTGGTATTGGTCTGGTTCTTGATACGCTGGTGGATTGTATTTTGGATCTGGGGTGTACTGTGGTGGTGGTACAGCAGCTTGAGGCAAATGATCTCCGGTTGCCATGAATCCATCTTTTCCAGCGGTGTAGTGAACAGTCTTCTTCTGGCCGTTGGCATCTACGTAGCTGTATGATCCTTTACGGTTACCTAATGCGTCACTTTCTTCCTTGAATTCCACACCATCTTCTTGTTTGTATTGGGTGCCGAAGGTTCCGTCACCACTTTGGAAACGTTGCTCACTGAGGATGGCAGCGGTTCTTGGGTCACCGTTGTGTCTGTTTTGGGCTCCTGCTACTGCAGCTAGCACCACTACAACAAACTAATAACAAAAGAATATTACCACATTGTAGAAAATTGGAAAACAACAGAAGCTTTCTTTCTCTTCATTATAATATAATACATAATTATTATAAAACGAAATAATTTTGATATATTTATAATTTCAATCTAAGTATCAGTGTGGTAATATATGAAATTGATAATCGAAAATGATATTTTAGAAATTTAGTTTATTTTTAATTAAACAACTTTCACCAAATAATTGATTTTTTTTATTAGATTAGCAACTAGTTCAATAACTTAAAGTGTTCTATTATGGATTATTCCACATTTCCGTAATAGAATACTCCGAAATGAAATGCTGGTTTCGTTTTGTTTTTTTGATACGAAGAACACAAATCTGACGATTACTCACTATTGTCTTCATGTTGTACATTTTATTAATTGCAAATAAACTATTTATGGATATATAACAAGTGTCTACCGCGGCGGGTAAACTCTGACTGTCCTTTCCGGAACCGCCATTCACTATTTATACTCGGCGTGCAACCTTGGGTGAGACCGACCATGAGTGGACATACATATATGAGACATAATTAAAATGTACATATAGGTACCTAAGTAGGCAGGCATATACCTGTAACCAAATATTTACGATATTCTTCCGGTCCTTAAACTTAATTGTATACAAATATTTATGCAAAAGCTACATCAATAAGATGTATACGTAACAAACAATGCCCTTAATACTCTTATATCTACTGTAGATATATCATCAATACGCTATTGTACAATTATTAGATTTACTTCAATCTTTATAAAAATTCGTAAGAAAACAATATTAGATTGTGAATTTCTTATGCAGGTAATTCGCAAATGATCTTAGACAGGAGACAGTTTTAGGTGCGGTTGTTTAACCTATACCTACACTACGTAAAAAGGAGTTTTTTTTTAGATTGTAAGTAACTATTACTCAATCTTTGATTGAGGCACATGCTGACAGAAATGCAACCTGTGTAAATGTAGAGGATACAGGTGTGGTACGAAAACGCATAAAACGAAAAATCGCTTAACCAGAAGTTCATACACCTGCTTCATGGCCCAATAATTAATTTTTAGGATCTTATGCGAATTTTTGTTATCATGACACAATTCGATCTCGGGATTTTAACTAAAATATATATGAACCTTCCCTGGATCGTGCCTTATTAATTTTGGAATTACATTACATACGTAAAACGCCCGTACTTACAGTAAAAAAATATTAATATTTCGTACAATTTTTATTTGAAAACATTTTTTAAAAAGGGTACTGGTTACTAGAAAATCTTATTTACATCCTCAAAGATACTATGCAGAATAACAAAATAGACTCAAATAATTTGGAATTTGTCATTTAATATCTATTGTAAGGAATATACAAAATACGTAAGAAATATATAAAATACGTATAAAAAAGTTCAGTACAAGACACTGCGGATATTTTCATACATCCTTGATACAATTAAATTATGTTCGCGACAAACAGATAAATCGAAACTAATGGAAAACTCGATATTATACTTTAGTCCCAAAACTTTAATCTACTTGAAATCCTTCTAATAAAACGAAATTATTTCCGCAACACAAAGAGGACACGATTAATATGTTAATCATTCTAACTTATGAATATTATATTATTATTATATTTCCGTTTTTATTTGACGAAGAGCTAAAGCATTCGATTGAGTGTCTGTAAGTACTCGGGTTGCAAATATTCTTAGACAAAAGCTTTTATCGTCTTGAATTCAAAAAATATATGACTGATATATTTGGATGTTGGATGATCGCTCGAAAGACTAAAATTTATCGCTCCTTCTCTTCTTAAGATACTCAACTAATTGACATCAAATTTGGTATACATAATCTATGAGTACATAATTCGTGCCATTCGTATTTTAAATCGAGTTATTAAGTTCCAATAAATCTATATACGTATGTATACAAATACAAATTTTGTTGGTTTTTCAAAAACTAATTACGTTTTAACATATTTTTTTCAAAAATATAAAACTAATGCCGTTAAAAATAATTTATAATTGCTTAAACTTGTTTTGATATTACTAGCGAGCTAAGTCAAGCCAAGTATTGTTTAGTTTAAATTTCTTTTAACTGGAAATTTATGAAGAAATAATCGGTTTCCCTCAATTTATTGTAAAACGATTTTCATTCTACAAACATGCACATATGTAGACACTACTATAGGTATAAAAATATGAAAGTAAACAAATTTAATATACAGTGAAACTCGACTTAGGTCATGTATATAATTACAAAAAAATTATTCTATATTGCAACTAATTTCGCAGATATGAAGAATAAATTTGTTGAAATGTTATTTCTAGGAAAAAAAATCTTATTTGTAATACCTAAACTTCACAGTTAAATAGTTTCTATTGTTATAGTGTAGATATTTAGACGAATATTAATCGCCATTTGAGTGACAATCTGGTAACGATCTTAGATTACATAAAAAATAAGTAATACTTAATAATAAATTATCATATTTAATAAATTGCATTTTCCAGAACTGAAGCGCACTGGACCATATAACTATCTAACCACAGATCGAATAATCGACATATGATAACAAAAATAGTGAGGTAAATGACCTCTTCAAACACTTAGGGCCAGGGTAGAAAATCTAAAAAAATGCTATTGTTATTTGATATCACCAGTCCGCCCCTGATCCCAAGGATAATTAAGTTGATAAAGGGACACTTATTAAAAGCATAACAATAGGGCATTTCTAGAGTACTCACCACAAGTATTTTAGAATGCTTTTAATGAAATGTTGATTAACGCTTGTCATTAGGGTAAATACAAATGTTATGAAACAACCACACCCTAAAAGCTTCTACAGTTTAGAGCAATAGATGATGATTTAAAATATCCGCAGTGTCTTGCACTGAACGTTCTTATACGTATTTTGTTTAGGTAGGAAGGATATTCAAATACACAAATTTTAAATTATTCAAGAAAATTTTATTATTTATTATGCTATATTTGTTTACGTTTTAAAAGAAACTAAATATATTTCTTATAATATATATTAATTGTCAAATTCCAAATTATTTGAGCCTATTTTGTTATTCTGTTAAACAATTGACAGGCATAGTTGATACGATTTATGTAACAATAATACATATACTTGCATAACTATGGCAATATAAGTCAGATGAGAAATAATTTCAATAACGATTTTCTTGAATATTCTATCCAAAAATCGGAGTTTTTCTTTCCAGCCATATACAAATAAATTTACATTCAGCCGTTTCGCTGACACACGCACACACACACGTGTGTATATAGATACATAAGTTCATGCTCATTCCCAAAAATAATCAGACTTAATTCGGAGATAGTCAAAAGGTATATTTTCGTTAAAATTTCGAGATCGAGTTTTTCGTGATTACAATACTTACTTATTACTTCGTATAAGAAACTAAAAGTAGCTGAGAATTCAGAGCGAGATATAATTCGTAGCGGAAAATTTAGAACTAAAACGACTCCCCGTCTTCTAAAATGGTTTAACATTTTTTATTACTTATATTTTGCTAAACAATGATAAGGTAATTTTTGTAAAATCTCGAGATCGATTACTTCATGAATACAATACATACTCATTATTTCATATAAGGCAATAAAAAAGTTGACATTCGCACTCATTGCACTCACTTATCGTAGGATATTAAAATTAAACAAGAATTATTACAGCATGAAGGTGTATAAAAGTATGTACATATATTATCCTTTTTATTTAAACGTTTTATTTAAAAACATTTATCTCATTATGTCAGCTAATATCTTTCTATTTTTACTTTCTTATACGCAGTATAAGTAAGTATTGTAATCATGACAAATTTCGATCTCGAGATTTTAACGGAAATATACGTATTGACCTTCCCTGAATCGATTCCAACTATTTTTGGTATGACGTCCGTCTGTGTGTGTGTGTGTGTCTGTGTGTGTGTGTGTGTATGTTCTCTACAGCCTAAACGGTTGAAGCTAAAATTATGAAACTTTAAACTTAAGATTTGCATATGCCTGAGGTGTGCACCTCCTATTTTTGAAAAAAATATTCAAAGCGGAAGTGCCTGTTTACTTTAGTCAATTTTTGCATTTTCTGCAATTACTCAAAAATGGTTACAGTTACAGAAGAACTTCATGAACAAAAATTAAAGGTATTTATATTTAGCACAACTTTTGTTTGAATTATTTTTCCAAAAAGAGTAATGGCTTCAAATTAAATTTCTGCTTATTATATATATTTTTACATGAATCGTATCATTTGCGCCTGTCAATTGTTTAACAAAAATGACTTAAATAATTTGAAGTTTGACATTTTATATTGTTTCTAAGAAATATATCTACTGTAAAAGCGAGCTAAATGTTAGAACGAATATTATAAATTAGAAAAATAATGTAACTACGATATGGTTTAACCCATATGCGGATAAGAAAGTTCAGTGCATGACACTGCAGATATTTTTTTTTTTTATAATATAGCGGATCGACTACCAGGGTCATTACCGCATCTTTCTATTATGTAGATATAATTAAGTTTTCCTCATAAAATAATTTTGATACATCTATTAGAATACATATTATTTCCATTTGTACATGCATACGTACCAAGTATTACAATTTTATGAAGCCACATTATTGATGAGAGAGAGAGTGAACAAATATACATAAATTTATTTCATATTCCAAAAATAATAACGGTTGCGACCAGTCGACCGGACCAAAAGCGTTCTTTTTATTTATTTATGTGCATATATATGAAAGGTAATGTTATATATACATCAATATGAATTTATTCTGTGTTTCAAAATTCGACAGTTAAAACATTCATTCATACATACACACACAGAGAGACACACTCAGAAAAACACACACACACACACACACACACAACTAATTAATCAATATTTTTTAAATATTTTTATTTGGTCTCAAAATTCAAACCCACTTCATGTCATCGTTGTAATACAATAGCAACATGGGAACATAGGTATTTTCAGGAAGTCCAACGCTGGTAAATTTATCTCTTTCATCCGGTACACCGTTATCTTCAAGATTTTTGTCCATATCCAGAACTCGGTCCTCGTAGCACCAGGTGTAACTATCGGCATCGCTGTTGAACGTTGAAAAACGCTCCAGGATTCTAGTCAATTTATCCTCCATGCAAACATTGATCGCACAAATACTTCTAGATTGCATATTCTGTATTCGAATAGGCCGAACTCGTTTCGTCAAATAACCAATCTTAAAACTGGAATAAGTAGTAAATACTACTCTATAATGTAAGTGATGCGCTCAATATACCTACGTTTCACTAGCCCACCATGGATCATGGTCTGCAATTGGTGCCCATTTAGTGGTTGGGACCTGCTGGCCCACTTGTGGTATAGGACCATGCGGACAATATGGCACCTTCGCGCCGGTAACGGGATGAATATAATGACATAATTCGTTAGTTTGTTCGTTAAACCAATGGCTTAAATCTTTGCCAGCGAATGCCAATAATGGTAAAATAGATTTGTCGTTTCTGTACTCTTGCACTAATTCGGTTAGGTCGTAGACTCTGCCTAGAAATGAGACCCATAGGTCGTCAGGTCGGTTGTGTACCACTACTTCAAATGGGGCGATGTAAATTGTGTCCAAATCTGGGATTCTCTCCTCTTCCTTATGTAATTTCGCCACGCAAAATGAGCAAGTGTGCATGGAATGTAAACATACATGATTTGTTTCGTTGATTTCATCATAGAGTCGAAATGGTTTCGTCATTTGTATACGAATGTGCTCCTTTCGTTATTTGACAGCTGGTTTAGCGAATTACTGCAGTTTCTTTTAGTTTATTCCAATCGAAAGTTATTTAATAAATTCGCGGGTGATCCATGAAAATTGGGAATTTTTATAATACATTAAATATATTTGTTGGAAATCGTATTTCCTTATTTCTCTTTGTATATGATATACGAAATGACAGATAAGTTGATAATGTTTTGTTGTCAACGCATTCTGATATTATTTGCAGACCACAATTAAATACATATGTCAGGCATGAAATAAGAAAAATTTTAATTAACGCCTTTATAAGCTACGAAATTAAAATTGAACATATGAAATCTCAAAACACGCATTTGTTTATAAGATTGTACTTTTGGACTTAATCGCATTTGATGTACTCTTCTATTTTAATGCTCTATTTGCAAGACTTTAATTAATTTGTAAAAATAAATAAACATATTTAAAGAATATTAAATTTATTTATGCACATACTCATAACGTCAAATTTATATTGTTTAACTTCATTGTGACGTCACACTATTTCTTAGTATACTCACAAGAGTCCTAATATAAAATGCAAGTAGGTAAGTACTGCCGAAATAAAATAATTAGAACATAAATGAAAAATATTAGTATTTCGCAAAACTATAATATAATTTTACGTTTTTACTTTCTTATACGCAGTATAAGTATTGTAATCGTGAAAAATTTCGACCACGAGATTTTAACGGAAATATACGTTTTGACCTTCCCTGAATCGATTCCAACTATTTTTGGAATGACGTCCGTCTGTGTGTGTGTGTATGTGAGCGCTCTACAGCCCAAACGGCTAAAGGGAAAATTATGAAATTTTAAACATAAGATTTATATATGCCTGGTAAGAAAACCTCTTTTTTAAAACAATATTCCGACCGGTAGTGCAAGTTTACTCTAGTCATTTTTTGCAGTTTCTGCAATTACTGAAAAATAGTTGCGCTTACAGAAAAATTGTTACAATAAAAATTATAGATATCAGCATTTTGTACAACTGTTATTTGAAACTTTTTTTCCCAAACGGTACCGGAAACAAGAAAATGGCTCTTGCTATTTCTTATTATTATATTTATTTTTACATAAATCGTATTATCTGCGCCTGTCAATTGTTTATCAAAAAAAAAAAATACAAAACAGAATTAAATAATTTGAAGTTTGACATTTAATATTTATTCTAAGAAATATATTTAGTGTAAAAGTGTTCCAAAGGTTAGAGCAAATATTATAAATTAGAAAAATAATGAAACTACGATGTGGTTTACCCCATATGCGTATAAGAAAGTGCGGTGCATGACACTGCAGATGTTCTTAATTTAGTGGTTACAAGAAAATAGCTATTGACATTTGTCCTCAATGTTACCATAGTTACGTAGGTATATTAAATAAGGGATTAAGTGATTTCAAGAGTAGTGACGAATTTAGATCTCGTTCGTTCGTTAAAATTTTCTTCTCGGAACGAACCACTAAACCTAATTTCGTCACCACTCTTGAAACCAGTTTGATCCCTTCGCGTGTTTTCTATTTAAACAGTTATCGGCCCCCTTTCAATTGTATAAATATTGCATATGTAACATTTTTGTAAGAGTTCTTGTACTGTACCTGACGATGGCCGAAATACGTATCATAAGTAAATATCTGCAGTGTCATGCACCGAACTTTCTTATCCGCATATGGGTTAAACCATATCGTAGTTACATTATTTTTCTAATTTATAATATTTGTTCTAACCTTTAGATCGCTTTTACACTAAATATGTTTCTTAGAATAAATATTAAATGTCAAACTTCAAATTATTTAAGTCTATTTTGTTAAACAATTGACAGGCGCAAATGATACGATTTATGTAACAATATATATAATAAGCAGACATTTATTTTGAAACCAGTACTTTTTTTGGAAAAAAGATTCAAACAAAAGTTGTGCTAAATATAAATATCATTAATTTTTGTTCACAAAAATTTTCTGTAACTGTAACCATTTTTGAGTAATTGCAGAAACAGCAAAGAATGACTAGGGTAAACATGCACTTCCGGTCGGAATATGGTTTTCAAAAATAGGAGGTTTTCGTGCCAGGCACATACAAATCTTAAGTTTAAAATTTCATAATTTTCCCTTTAGCCGTTTGGGCTGTAGAGCGCTCACACACACACAGACACACACACAGACGGACGTCATTCCAAAAATAGTCGGAATCGATTCAGGGAAGGTCAAAACGTATATTTCCGTTAAAATCTCGAGTTCGAAATTTTTCATGATTACAATACTTACTTATATTGCGTATAAGAAAGTAAAAATATTTTGTAACTTACCAAGTATGTTTTATTTTTCTAAGAAATGATATTCTCAATAAGGAAACAGATGAAAAGCATATACTTTGAGGGAAAGGAAGCTATCAAGACAAGATTCATATAAAAATGAGAGAGCCCAATTTAACAATAGAATTAGATGTTTGTATCAATTTGGTGCATTTTCTAGTTTATCCCCAATGCTATGGGCAGAAAAATACAACATAGGAATGTTCTTGAATCCACTCCTATTGTCATGCATTAATTATAGATTTGTATATTTCTACTTGCAAATCGACAAGTCGAACTGGGATCATATCAGTATGGGTTTTATCATGTTTCTTATCTAAACTGATGTCTACTACATGGGGCAGATGTTTCCAATGCTTTATTATGACACAAATGTGTAATCTAACGTTTACGCGCCTTAAAAAACAGCCGTTGTAGAAAAGTTTAAAATTTTAGTATCTTTATAATAATGAAAACGATAAATTGACATTAGATAAACAGAGATTACCAACTACCATATTCTTAATCAAGTGATAAACTTTAGACTAGAAATAAACTTGATAAAATATTTTATATAGTTGTAACATGAATTAGGAGAGGATGGAAATTTTGTATAGGTTTATTTTCCCTGAGTACGAGGGAAAATGTCGAGTATTTAATTTTTTATGAATAAATGTTACTCTGAATGAAATAAAAAATGAATATCAAATATATAAAGGATAACGATAAAATAAGTGTAAAAAATTGTTATAGAAACATTTATTATAAGACTTATTACAAATTAAGCGACAAGGGCAGACGCTGTGCTGGATTCGTATTTCCAGTTGGGCACAAGAACGGTCTTTTTTTTGTAATAACGAGCCAAACGGTGGATACGCGACTCGACCAAAATCAAACGGAATTTGCTGTCCTTATCCTTGCGATTTCGCTCCAAATGTTTTCGGATGGCGACGGCCTTTTTGATCAAATAATAGAGATCTTCTGGTAGGTCGGGAGCCAAACCCATCGCTTTCATGATTCTCAAGATCTTGCTACCAGTAACAAATCTTACTTGAGCAATCCCTTCCGAATCTCGCAATTTTACACCTGAAAACGAACATTTCACATTTTACATGTTTGTTTTGAGTCACAATCATTTTTTACAAAAACTTATTTATTACAGCGTTGCCAATGAGAAGGAATTTTATCTAGACATATTTTCACGAAAAGAAAATCCTAGGTAATAATAATTCGTATTGTTATTAAATTCACGTACTATCTCTAGCTAGATTTATATTATAATAATTATGTTGAGAATCATAATTTATTGAAAATTTTGACTCATGTCCATTTGCCCAACTCAAACCGAAGCTAAAAGGGAATTGATTAGAAGCTCAACACGATAGATTCTACCACAGATCCAATTTGAAGTAATTTTAAATAAAATCAACATTTAAGTCGCGTAAACGGTAGCAGTTATGCAGTTAAAAAGCAGAAAATAGATCTTTCGTTATTATTATCTGAAAAACATTTCAACTGAGTGATAAATAGAGAAACATAAAACTCAGAGAGTGTCTCTTAATTTTCATGGTTACAAATTTGTTTAAATATGTAATCTTTTAAAGAAATTATTGATTCTGAGATTTTAGTAATAAATTATGAATTTTAATATCTAAACTTATAATCAAATTGATTTCACGACAATAAGAAAACTTCAAATAGTAAATAGTGAAATTATAAAAAAAAACTAGGTCATTTCTACCGAAAATTATGACGAAAAATCAAAACTTATTATTTGTTGTCCATAGTTAAAATAGTAATTCATATATCAATCATACTTTAAGTCTTACAATGCGCTTACGTAAAAAATTAAATCAAAATCTAGTAAAAAGACAAAATTAAACGCTGATTTTCTTTACGTAATCTTAATTTATGTATGAATGGATATTAGATTCGACATCATTTTATATATAATTATAAATTAATTTCAGATAAAGATTTATTATTCGTAGCATGATTTATAATAATATATCAATGAACAGTCAAATTAGTTCCTTTAGGCATACCTGCGGATAATCTATTTAACCGAATAATTCGCAAAACCTTATATAAACCTAACTTGAACATGCTTGCTTAGCACACATTTAAAAAGCGGCAATTTAGCAACGTAATTGATATAATTAATTTAAGAAACAAACTAAATATTTATCGGTCGCTTAACCTAATAACTAAGAGTTAACTTCTAAGCACTAGACAACTGCATAATACCCTAAACTTTATAGCGTTTAGCCAATTTAATAACACGAATACATAATTAAACCAAAACATATTGCTATGCCCCTTAAGAATTTTACTAACAATAAGTGCTTAAAATAATTCCACCAGCGTTTAAAATAAACATTTTGCCACTACCACTATTGATTACCACCAAAAAAAAATATATGTGCTATTCAACTTACCAATTTGAGATGGTGTAAAGCCTTTTTTGGCCATTTTATGAATTTTATCCTTCACCGATTCCGCTGACACTTTAAGCCATGTTGGAATACTACGACGATACGGAAGGGCTGATTGGGATATACCCTTGCTAGAAACACACAAATAACGCAATTTGTAACGATTTTAAAATGAAAACATGGCAGACCATGCGGCCACGAGGTTAAATTTTTTGTAACACTATCACACATGCTCACTTGTGATTTGAACAAATTCGTTAAATCGTTTTTAATACATGAATATTGCGAATGTAAATATGTAATATTAATTACCCTGGCGCGTGCATACGACCCATGATGAAATTGTGTTTTCCGACACTGCTAGTCCGTGTTGAAACTTCAAAAAGGAAGTTGATAAAGAAGATGGCTGTTTGAGTGACGGATGTGATCGATTTCTTCTTTATCTTCTTATGAATCGTTTCGTCTAAAGTGCGGGAAAAATATGAATCGAACATACGATTTTTAATGATATTTGCTCAAATAAATATATCGTAGATAACAATGAGCAATAAATGAGAATATTATTTATTGATGTTTCTTTATTATTAGAAATATTAGCATTATTTATTTAATTCGTAGGTTTATTTATTTAGCTAAAAGAGCTACACTTTTATTTTTAATAATAACATGCATGCTTCTACTCTACCCGCCCACCTTTAATCACATTACGTCATTATGACGTAGATCTGGGAAAGCTAGTGTAGCTATTATGGCGTAGTTATCCAAAACTGCGTCATAGTGACGTATACGACAGTGAGAAGATCTAAAAACACTATCTATATTGAAAATACAAAATTATAACAAATTGGCATATATTTTTATTAATATTTAATTACAATTTTATAATATAGTCGATATCTAACATCTAGATTTTTTGATACTTTTGACGTTATTAAATCAAAAAAAATCTTATTGTTTATGGTATTACTGCTATTTGTGCCGTAAGCGTAATCATTGCTAGCTTTACTGACTTAATTGTTACACGATAAACCAATATTGCTCATCTCTAATTTTCAAAATTAATTAAAAACAACACTTTGTTAAACAAAATTTAGTTAAGATCTGTAAATTGATGTAAGAATAGCTTATTTCAAATATGCGTTTTGTTAATTTTGTGTCTTTTATATGAAAAAAGGAGTTGAGTGTTTTGCGAAATTATAGTTTTTTCTTTAATTGGCACCACTGGTTTATATTAATGAAAATGAGTCGAATGAGTGTAGCTACGCTACTCGCGAGTTCATTGTATCTAAAAATGGTCGACTCAATGCCAAATATTATAATTTAACAAAAGGTTTATTGTCGGCGTGATTTACTACTTAAAGAAAATTTCTTTTACAAAATGAAAATGTAAATATTTAGTGTAGTTTGTAATGTACATAGTGCGTTTATTCCGTGTATTTAACAATAGTTTTATAATAATGTCTTAAGCAATTTTCGTACGCTGTTGTGTATCAGGTATGCTAGTGTTTACAGGTAGTGGGTTATTAGTATATATTTGAGCGAGCATTATTGATTGTAGGTTGCAGTTTAAAAATGAGTGATAACAGTGATGCTAGCACATCACCTATTATAGCAAAGGGGAAGCGAAGAGCTCCGATTTTAACGACAGATTCGAGCGGAAGCGAGTCTGACAGTTCGACACCGAAAATACGTGGTTTGGAACGAAATGGAAAACGAAAGAATCGCATACGTGAATCGGATTCGGATAGTTCCATTGAAAAGCTACGAATATCTAGACGACGACCTGTAAGTTATAATATTTATATACTTGGAGTTGTCAAAGGAGTAAGATTTATTTATGAATATTTTTGGAGAAATTTTATTTATATAATATAAATAACAAAATACATTCTTTACCTTTTTATGTTTTTTTTTTATCTAGATATTTGTTATTTATGTAAATTTGTATTCTATTTAATAATAGGGTATTCAAAGTAAGTTTAGGGTTGATTTTATTTCTATTAGATTTGCTTAATTAGTTTAGTTAGGTAAAAATGTATACAAGGACAAGCATAATTAAGCTTATTTTTGGGTAAAATAACTTTTCAGATAATTAGTTTTCTTCGCAAAAAGGTGCCAAAAGCAAAAATATTAATTTTAAAACTTCTATAATTTAAATATTATAAATTATTCCTAAATATGCTACAAGTACATTTAATTAACACTTTAATTAAGGGAACAATTGCATCAAATCTGTTCATAATAGTGAAATGTTTAAAATTCGCTCATTGATAACTATAGCTATAGCCAAAGGGTTAAATACATTAATGATGTATAATACATATTTAAATTGATATAATTATCTCTATCCGCAACATGTTAAACGTATGATTAATTTAATATTTCCGTGTATATTACATGTATGTTATGTAATATACAATAAATTGTACGAACAAATTGAGAACTTGCAGATACTCCTCTGGGTTGTTAACAAAAGCATATTCCGTCTATTGTTTTTGTGTTCTCACTAATATTGGTTTTGGTTAATTTTATTTCATCATTTGTCATGGCATGGCATGATTAGTATTATCAATTTAATACTTTTACAGAAATTACTATTAAAATATTCATCAAATAAAATGATTTATTGCTATACCTACGTAATCGTTTTTATTTCTTATAACTACTCAATTTATATTATTTATTAATAATGACAACTCAAAGTTTTAACTAATTTAATGTCATTCAATTTACCATACATACAAATATAACATGCTTATTCCTTTAAGTTTTGTTTTCTTATTTCATATAAATTGACAATACTGCAATGTACTCTGTATTGTGTATTATTTAATTTTTTTTTTAATCTACAGATAATACGTAATAGGGAATATGTTTAGTATCAAATGAAAGCTTGAATTTATTCAAAAGTAAGATTTTTAGCGATTATTTACCAGTCACATATTACATTACTGTTCATATCAACTTGCATTACTAGTCATATCAATTACTTCCTATTTATTTAAAAATATTAGACCTTTTTTTTTGAAAATTATAGCTGCATTTGTAGAGATGTTTGAAGGTGATTTAGGTTAAAAATACTTTACTACAGAAATGTGAAATATGTTCTTACATCATTTCACATTTGATAAAAAAAAGATCACCGATGCCAATTGAATCTAAACATTATTTTGATTTGTTGTTGAAATGCTTTGCATTTATTTTTATTATGTATTATAAATTATAAAACAAACTAGTCATTTAAATAGCAATATCATTTTATTGATTTAATTTTGGACTAATTAATTATGGCGAGGATATGAAATGTATGTTTTCCGTTGTTTGTTTTATATGTTTATCGATGATATTTATGATTGTTTTCTTGTTTATATAGCGTGTTGCGAGTGACGCGGAGAGTGATAGTGCCGAATCAGACAGAATTAAAACACGCAAACCAGTGCGTGCGGTTGTGAGTGATAATTCAGACGATTTTAGTGAATCGAGTGATGCGAACGATTCGAACGAATCAGATACCACTGATAACGGATTTGAGGATGAAGACAATACGAGTGATGATCACGATTGGGAGTCCGACTGGATGTCGGATAGTTCTGAAGTCGAAGACGAACCGTTATCATCACCGTTAAAAATAGATGATATAAAACCGAATAAAAAAGATGTTGTGGTACCTTCCACTTCAAATGCGCCTTGCGTGGAATCCGATAGCAGCGATGGCGAGTCGGAAAAATGTCCAATCTGTCTGCTGTCATTTAGCAATCAAGAAGTCGGGACACCAGAAACATGCGATCATAGTTTTTGCGCCGAGTGTATACAAGAATGGTCGAGAAATGTAAACACATGCCCGGTGGATCGTCTGACGTTTACTTTGGTGCTGGTCCGGAAACGTTATGGAGGAAAAGTAATACGCCGTGTGCCTGTAGATGTGAGGCGGGATACATTGAATGAATTGAGCCAGGAAGATCCAACTTATTGTGAAGTATGTGGGATGAGCGACCGCGAAGACCGGTTGCTATTGTGCGATGGATGCGACTTAGGCTATCATTTAGAGTGTTTGGAACCTCCGATGGAGAATGTGCCAATAGAAGAATGGTTTTGCAGTGAATGCCGTTTACCAACAATTGTCCATGAAGCAGAACGGCGAGAGACTCGCCGACAACGCCATGAACCTCGATTGCTCCCTCGTACTAGCCAAATGGAACGAATACGCGCTACAATAGAAACAAATCGTTCGTCTGCACTTAATCTCGACTTAAACTCTATGTCGTCGGGGTTTGAGGATACTGCCATGCCCGGAACTTCACGCAACCCTCTGTTGACTGCTCCTACAACTGTACGCACTCGTAAAACGATTATAAAACGAAAAACGAGACGAAGAGCAAGGCGAAAAGTAAAACGGCAACCAGTAGTCCTATATTATGAAATCGATGATAAAACTGGTAAAAAAGTTGCAGTGAAGAAGAAATGCAAGAGCAAAAGGCGAAAAGCAAAACGCAAAAAGAAGACGAAAGTGCGACGTACAGTTCAACCAAAAACTGTAAAAAAGCGTTTGGCACGTCAGCTGGGAATGTGTACGCCAAAAAAAGTCGGCTTAGCTATTCCAGAAGTCAAGAACAGAGCAAGTATCTCAGTCGGTAATATCGGTTTTCAAAGGAGCCAGGCCGGTATCCCTACATTGCATTTATTCGGACAACGCGATCAGCTAGACTATTTCTCTGCTTCGGATGAAGATGCTCCTGGAGTCACATCTTCGGGCGGACTTTTAACGCATGCTCGAACAGCGTCATCAGAAGCGAGCGCCATGCGACGTGCTGCACGCCGAAAAGCAGTATTCGCCCCGGAACCTCTTGCAACAGTCAGTTCATGCGATATTTTAGGTCAAATACTATCGACCCAAGAGAAATTGCATTCGAAAAATAGTGTCATATCTGTGGCCCGAGATGGTACTATACACATCAAAAATGAATCTCGAAACAAATCAGAGACGAACAACAATGTAATACAAAATAATACAGAATTAGAAATAATTTCCCCATCGCCGGAAGTTGATGTAACGACAGAAATCGAAACAACCCAAGCGCCAATGTTTCCCAATCGAGGTGGAGGTAATCGCCAACCTTACTTCCATCGTGGGGGTGGCGGCGGCAACAATTATCGCGGAGGTGGAGGTGGTTACGATGGTGGTAATTCGAATTATAACCACTATGGCGGTCCTCCGCGTGCTCATCGTGGTGGTTACGGTGGCTATAATCACCAACGTGATAACAACTTCGGTGGTGGTTATTTTCACCATGGCGGCGGGGGTCCTACGCCTCCTTTTCGCGGGCGCGGGGGTCCTCGTTTTCCAATGCGTAGACCCCTCTTACAACCGCCTCCGCCGCAACCACGAATCGTAGAACCTATCGAACTCGTTCTCGATGATCCACGTGAGCATAATGTAAATGATAATTCAACTCGTCATGAGGAGGATGTTGATATTTATAGCGATATTGAAGCTGCATCTTCGCCGCAAATTGAAGAAGAAGCTTATAAACCACTTGTTAATCAACAAGTACAAGCGATTGCTCAAACGTTTAATAACTCTGGCACTGATGATGATAGTGATGCTGAACTTGTTATAGATGATACAGTAAAAGATAAATATGATCCGGCTGATCCATCAAATGATACTGACTCTAATTCAGAAGTAATTGCAGCTGTAAAAGAACCTGAATCCAATGAAATAGTACCGGTTATTGAAATCGAACCATCAAAGTCGGAATTTTTGCATTCAATGGATGATGACACATTTGAAACTGATAATATTTTCGCATCTTCTTTATCACAACTTGTAGAAACGACGAAACTCACTAACTTATCACCGCAAATTGTTAGTGATGCTGTTCAACAAGTTTTGAAAGAGCACATGAGTAATACAACTCCAACACGAGGTCCCTCATCGTCACTTGTAAACTACGATGACGATGAAGATTCCTCTGATGACTGCCCAAATTTCTCTATTTATTCAGCTACAAGCATAGATATTGCTAAAGCAACTGAATTATCAGTGAACATTCCAAAACAAGATGAAATTGCTACCGAAATTTTAGCTGAACTACCAGTTAAAATAGCCAATATTGCTACGGAAGATTTTGAAGAATCGATAGAATCACCCGAGGAAACGGAGACATCAGAAGAAATGCAAGAAGAACCTCTACAAGAATCAAAAGTTATAGATGACGAAATAGAAGAACCAATCGAGAGTCCTAAAGACGAATTAGTAGATGAAAAGGAATTGAGTGATGGTGAAATTATAGAAATTGATGATAACTCACCAGACGATTATACACCTGAAGTCGAATCAAAGGATGATATAATCACAAATTCTGAAGAAGAACTAAAAGATTTACCGAAAGATCTACTAGAAGATCTACCGAAAGATCAACCGGAAGATCTACCGAAAGAAGAAGAAAAAGTGGAGAAAATCGAGAAAGTAAATATTGAAGTAACTGATTGTAAAAATGATAATTGTGAGAAGAAATCTCCTGAATCTTCATTTTATGCTAAATCAGAACCGAAAACACCTACAGTTGCATTTATTAAAAAACAAACTACTCCAATAAAAATCGCGTTTGATCCAACGCGGAAATTACTTGTGGAAACTAAGAAAAAAGAACGTGTATTGCAACTGTACGATGATAGTGATTTGGAAGAATGGGAATACAAAACTGAATTTGTAAAACTCATCGAAACGAACATTGAGAAACAGCAAGAAACGAAAGTGATCGAATTGGAGAAAATGACTGAAGCAATCAGTGAAGAAGAAAGAAGTTACACGCCGTGCCTAGATGAAAAAGAACCGCAGAAATTACATATGTCCGATGATGAGCATAATATTGGAGCAGGTATAGGTGGGATGGATACCGAATTAATATCGGATGATGAACGAAATGATATATTCGATGAATCGCACGACATGAAAACAATATCCGATGGAGATGCTTTGGAAATAAATGCGAAAGAATCCGAATTAGATCTAACACGACCTGAAGATTACGAAGAAGGTGAGATAGTTGAGAAATTAGCTGCGAAAATCCTACAAGCCGCTGATGAGCCTCTAGTTGCGGAACTTATTAGTGCGAACTCAGATGATGAGAAAAAGAAACGGTTAAAAAAGAAAGTGATTGAAAAAGCTGATAAAACTAAAGAAGTAGATAAAGTTAGAAGACCTGAGTTTAAGAAAATAAGCAAAAGTAATAAAGAACGAAATTATAGAGATAAAGAAAAGGGAAGGAGTCGATCGAGAGAAAAGAAGAGTAGTAAAGAGAATAAAGAAAATCGAAGAGATAAATTAAGGAAAGAAAAAAAGAAAGACTTGGAACGCTATAACGTACGTAGTTTAATGGCAGAAAAACCGAAAAAAGATCAATTTGGTCGCGATATTGAAAGAACTCCATCAAGATCAAGTCGATCCGTGTCACCATCAAATCGATCTATATCCCGCAACAGACGATCACTTTCGTGGAACAAAACGAAAAAACGCCGTCGGAGAACCCGTTCACCGAAACGATCTAGATCTCGAACATTCTCGCGGGGTCAAACGTCCAAATCACGATCTCGTGGTAGATCCTTACGTAATAGATCTCGTTCAGTACGTAGATCCAGATCACCACGTAGATCAAGATCACGATCATTCCGCCGATCTAGATCACCTAGAAACAAACGATACCGAGCGGGACATAGATCTTTGAGCCGGGAACGATATAGGAATCGTAGCCGGAAAAGATCACAAGAACGATCGCGTGGTAAAAAGAAAATTCGTAGTATTAGTCGAACAAAGGCGAAAACCAGAACTCCGTCTCCGCCTAAACAACGACCAAGAGATTGGGAACGAAAACGATCGTTTGAGCGAGAATGGACACCATCTTGGTCTAGATCTCCGAGTGCTAGGCCTACTCTTCGACACACTATACCCGAATCAATTTCGCCGTCGTGGACTCCTCCTCCAGTGATTGAAAAAGGGCCTGTCCAGCCTGAAAATCTAACTGTAATACTTACTAATAATGATGTTAGTAAAGCGAAGAAAAAAGATAAAAAGAAAAAGGGCGAAAAGAAACAAAAAGATGATTATCGGAAACGGAAACGCAGTGATCGAACGCCACCACCTTCCAAAGAAGTGTTTGCGTCGGGTGATAATATTTTAGTTAGCGTTAGCTTTAACAAAACGAACGAAGATAATACAAGAGAAGTATTAGGTGTTAAACGAAAACGCGAAACTTTACTAGAAGTCACTGCGAAGAAAACGAAAAAGGACAAAAATGTTAAAGAGAAGAAGAAACGAGCGAAGAGTCCTAAGACTAAGAGGAAAAATAAAGAAGTGGCCAACATGAAGCCAGTAGCAATCATAGATCTAGATCGGTCGCCATTTAAAGAACTCACACCTTCACCGAAAGACATAATCGTGTTGAGTGATAGTGATAATTGCGAAAAGGAAGACGAAAATATCCATGATCAATTATTACAAGAAGAAATGATGGAATCACAAAATCTAGAAGATTCAGCACCGCAATCTCCGAACTACTTAAACAGCACTGGCCCGAAAACACCACCAGAACCACAGATCAAATTTTTATTATCGACCAAACAAACACAGTTGCGCGCAATAAGCAATCCTTTACATGATCCAAATGATGAAGGAGAAGTTGAACTAGATCCTCAAGAAGAATTAGAGCATCGCCTAGAAGATGTTTTGCACAAAGGTCCAAATACACCTCCTGAACCACCTAGTTCTCCACTCAGCTCCCCGGATGCGTATGATCCCTTTGACCCTACCAAATCCCGATCACCAACGCCTGAGCCACAAACAGCGAATCAAACTAATTCTTCTGAGACAGATAAGGTAGAATCAGATGGGGATTTAGTTGATTTGGCCGTGGGGCCGTTGGAATCCAGCCAGAAATCAATAACAGGTGAGAATGCTGAGAAACGTGCCGGTTCTCTTGATCGAGCCAAACGATTGAGTTTGTCTCCTGACTCAGGCACACAAGCACGAACTTCACCAAATTCAAGTACTGATAATGTGATAGATATTGAAACGAAAGATTCAAGCGATAAAAATTCAAAATCTCCAGAGAGAATTTCAATAGGGGTAGTTATTAATCAACAAATACAACAACCTACTGTTGTAAAACCAATTATATCTACTGCAGTTTACTCTTCGGTAACTCCTACAGTTATAACTTCAGCTCCTGCTTTGAATTCCACTTTACCTCGCACAAATTTATTTTCTACTTCTTCTACAGTGACACCACGCATAGCTACTTCTGTACCGCAACGAATAATACTACCAACTCCCGCCAAATCCTCCCCAGCGAAGATGTCTCCGCTTAAATCATCTCCTGCTAAGCTTCCAATAAAGTCCACTCCCATCAAGCCAATGCCTTCGAAAACAATGATTTCTAAACTGCCCGTGCCGAACGTCAAACCATTGACGCCGGTACGGAATAAAAAATCGCGACCCATGGGACAAAATGGTAACGAAATTATCGATGTTGATCTCGATTTTGAGTCGCCGTACTCGCCCGGATCAAGTGATTACGAGGATCTATTTGAACCACCCGTTGAGTCAATGAACAGCAAGAGGAATAAAAACACGAGATCGCCTGCTAAGGGGGGAGGAGGAGGAGGTGCCTTTGACAATCTTTTCGGATCTTCGCCCGTTTTCCGTCCACAAAACAACAAGAAAGGAAAGACGAATACTAAGGTGCCGGTGAAGCTGGGCAAAAAATCGGGTACTGCGAAAGGTTAGCGATATTTCGAAATGAATACTAAACTGGATCATTAATTTTGTAATTGTTTATAGGTCAAAGTAAAACTCATATAGGTGTAAAAATTGATGAGGATAATCTTAAAATACTTGACGATTTACCAAATTCGGCTGTAGAAATGCAAGTTAAAGACAAGGTGTGTATCACATCACAACAATTGCCCAATTCAGAGGTAATTCATACCTTTTATGCTCGTTTGCACCGCTTTGACTTAAAAATTAAAGCAATCGTTCATATTTGTTTCTTTTAGGAAAATTATCACTAAGTTAAAATTCATTACTTTAGCCATCTTTTAGGATCTAAATACTCATTTTAATCGTAAGAATTCCATGACTCAAAATAGAAATTAATATTTTCTTAAAATAAATCTATTATTTATTTTTTTACATGCTCTAATTCGATATTTTAACTAATTAAATTATTAATTAACCCATCAACGCCGACGCGACCAAAACTATCCACGACTTTGCTTTGGCGAGGTTTTCCAGCCAATTCGAATACAAAACCTGTTTTCTTATAGGAAATTCTCTCAATTTTACGATTTTAGGGTAATATTCCACCTACAACTCCACCACGAGGGTGTACAGGGGTGTAAAGTGGTGCAAAACCGAAAAATTTGCTTTCTCAGCGGCCAAAACGTTCCACTACTTTTTGATAGATTGCGTTTATGACAAATTTGGGTTTGGGAATATTTGTCACATATAAAAAAACATGTTTCAGGGATTTTTATAATTTTCCTCCTTTATCCATTTTTACCCTCTATATACCCCCGGCAAAGGGATGAAGGAGGAAAATTATAAAAATCCCTGGAAACATGTTTTTTTGATATGTGACAAACATTCCCAAACTCAAATTTGTCATATACGCAATCTATCAAAAAGTAGTGGAACGTTTTGGCCGCTGAAAAAGCAATTTTTTCGGTTTTGCACTACTTTACCCTTTACCCCTGTACACGCTCGGGGTGAGGTTCTAGGAGGAATATTACCCTAAAATCGTAAAATTGAGAAAATTTCCTATAAGAAAACAGGATTTGTATTCGAATTGGCTGGAAAACCTCGGCCAAAGCAAAGTCGTGGAAAGTTTTGGTCGCGTCGGCGTTAATGGGTTAATCATGATTCGACATAAAGAATTATTCCCAACCATCTCATTTTATATTCAAATTGTTTTTCAATAATTGTAATAACATACATTACCATCATTTAGAACTAAATACTTATTGTTAAGTTGTGCTAGAAGTTACTATATGTAATAGGCTACACTGCGAAGATGAAAATCGAAACTTGAGAAAAATTTATCGAGTGTCATCGGGACTCGAAATACTTATTACGTAATGCGGTTTATAATATACGATCACACAGGAACGATATGCTACTCGGACACAAATTTGCTAATAAGATAACAATTTTAGACAATTTTTAATTTGTATTTACTAAATATTGAGGACAGGTTTAAGTTTAACTGTGCTTTACATAGGTTTTAAACATTGATTTATATTTCTTCTGTAAGTGTATAAAATTAACTTTTGCTTTAACAATAATTTTATTATACAATGAAAGGGTTTAAATATAAAATATTTTTATTCGCAATGACAAAATATATGATATGACAGTAAATAGGAATAAATCAAATAAAAACATATTTAGCGCTTACATTATGATTCTTTATTAATAAAATGTAGGATCTTTGTATTATGTATATTTTTACATACGTAATATTTCGTGTTAAACTTTAATGTTCTATAGTTTTGTAGAGATCTGTATATATAGCATATCAATCTAATAATTACTATAATCAATTGTAAAGTCAGTTATAGTCATAAGTTAAGTATTCCTTATAAAAAACAGGGTTGGAAGTAAATGTGTTCAAAATTTAAATGGCAAAAGTCATACGGACATAATAAAAAGTTTCAAATCAACAATATAAGGAAATAGCAAAAATTTAAATTCGGTTTTATATGTTTAAGACATTTTCGTGAAATACCAATGGTGCAATTGGTCATAAGTAAGCCTTAAATGTTAAGAATGAGCGGTGTAAACGGGACAGAGTTGATGTTTAAATCCTGAAATGAATTATGAATTAAATATGTCACATTTTGTTTTAAAAAAAATCCTTAAATATCGACTGTACTCTTTCGTTATAGTTCTTAAAGAAACTCAATCGTCAGGAGCGCGTTGTGGAGGAGGTAAAGTTAGTTTTAAAACCACATTACAATAAAAAACACGTAACAAAAGAGCAATACAAAGATATCTTGCGTCGTGCTGTACCAAAGGTAAGTTATTACAATTTTATGTGTACTGATATGTGCTTCTATTTCGGAAATGTTTGGTTGTTTAGATTTGTCATAACAAATCTGGAGAAATCAACCCGAAAAAGATCCAAAATCTAATCGAGGCGTACGTTAAAAAGGCGCGTCAACACAAAAAGCCGGCTACTATGAATCCTAGTACTACCGGACCTACGACACAACCCAAAACGTAAGTTTTTGAATTATTATTTATGTGTGTATAATTTAGAACAGATATCCACCAATTCGTGATCGAAATTAACAACTCGCTCTCTGGCGGTGAAACTAATGTACCACAAAAATTGGCCATTACGCCCGGCATTAATGTACCAAACAGCTGTTTGTTCCACTAATGGCCAGCTGTCATTTTTTTATAAATATCCAAGGAACAAAATATCTATCATATTTGACGAAGTAAATTCTTCGGATAATTCACAAATACTTTGTAAATAACAATTGCAATCAAAATACACTTTTAAAGAACACAAAATAAAAGATTCTGACTCCAAGTGTGATTCGTTTTGGCAAAGAACATTTATAATTAGTTCACTTTAAAAGATATTTCACTTTGCTGGCTTTTGCGTGTCCAATCATAGCCTCTATCTCAACTGTCATATACGTTGGTCATTACGTCATTTTTATTAACGCTACTAGCGCCGCCAACGATAATTTCGATCACGAATAGTATTAATTCATTTATGTAAGATCAACGATCTAATTTTAAACATAACGTTACTTAAAATCACTCGAAACAAGAATGATTATATAATGTACATATAATAATATCTATTTGATATTATGCTCTGACAAGATGATTTTTTCCTATTTAGAAACTCCATTCGAGTGAAATTTAAACAATATAGCTTATTATTAACCGATCCGATTATTACTCAATCGCACGGTTTTTTTTTTTTGTTATAATTTTTGCCATCCCTACATAAATACAATTTCATTAATACTAGAGCGGAATTAAAATGAGAATAAATTAGGTAGACGCAATTTTAGTTGCATTATAGATTGGGTAACACGGTAATTATTCAAGCACGCGTTTTTATGTGTATTAAAATTCAGAAATGAATAAACTTTATTAAAATCTGCTGCTATTTTTGTATTTCCAAAATGTAAATGTTTTTCTTATGCAAAGCATAAGAACGCGAGCCTGAGTATTTACCATTCACGATTTAAATCGTAATAATAATAGTATTACAATAATTGCATGACAAAAAATACTCTTTTCGCGTTGAATGAACGTTACCTAATATAACCTTACTTAACTCTTCGCCTGCTACCGGTGACGATGTCGTCTTTACCGACTTTAGTGAAAAGTCCCATATTCGTTTTGTACTGTTAAAAAAATTCTAGTGGCTAATTGTTTTAATATGTTTGAACAAAACCTTCTGGAATATGTAGTTTAAACCTGCAACTAAATCCCTGAACCATATGGTAAGATTTAAACGCTCCAAAATGGGTTAAAAATGGTCGATTATGATATCGTCAGTGGTAGCAGGTTGCGTAATCAAAAATGTAGGTAGCATGCGGTGGTTTAATCGTTTCAAAAAGTTATTCGGTCAGAGCATAATTCTAAGAAATCAATTATCTTTAACACAATAAATTAAACAAGAAATTGTGCAAACCAAATTGCGTAGTCTCAAACAGTAAATTGTTTGAATTATTGTAATATTTCAAACAATTTGCTGTTTGGATTACTCAATTTCTTGTGTATTCTTTAGGATATCAGGTATAATAGTTAATAATTTCTGCGAAATGTTTTCACTAGTTATTTGAAACACTATTTATTATGGAATATTATTGGTGTATTAGAAATTTATATTTCTTTCGTTACATCAATCAACAGTTTATTATTTATAGCATTTTCAAAACTATATCATAACGCGTTCTTACCTGATTTTTTGGCGATTTTCTATCTGGGGATGAAAATACTGGATCATTATTGTTATTACTTATATATCCTTAATAGTTCATTTAAGGGGTTAGGCTACCTTAGAGGCGGAAAATATAGGCCAATTTTGTGAATTTTTTCCAACAAAACTATACAATAAATCAAAATTTGGAGAAAAGGACTTTATTATATACATATTGAGCAGGGCTTTTAAATTTTTTTACGAGCGCTGAGGAACGAAATGGCGGCTTCCCAGCATTTTCCCAGTGACGCCTCTTTTTTTCAGTCCTTTGCGGCCGGACCAATATCTCCTGCATTTTTTAAATTAGAATCATGAACTAAACAAATTTCGATTTTATATACGAACAGCTAGAGAAGAACGTAGAATTATTTTTCTTATAATGATTTTTGCAGAAATAGCGTGCTTTTAAAAAAAACTGTCGAAAATCGCTAAAAAATCGCCCAACAATTGCTAATAACAATTGAACCATGCAACATAATTAAAAAATTCTACGTACTTCCATGAAGAAAGTAGTTTTAAATATACAGTTAAATTTTCAAGTCAATTGGTAAAGATTTGTCCTAGTTATAGGTCCGGCCAACAACAAATGTTTTTTTCGAGCAAAACGCTTTTAAAGTTTCAAGTAGTAAAGCTGTAGCGTTATTGCGCTCGGGTCAATATTCGAAATTCAGGCTCTTTTTTTTTTTTACTTGGGCATAAAACGTTACCATATTATTTTCGAAATACTAAAGAATAGATTAAGCAAAATTTTTTTTTTTGCTAATCTAGAAATCTCTAGGGTAGCCTAACCCCTTAAAATAAAAAAAGCACATTACATAAACTGTATTTGGTAAGTGTAGAACGAAGCGCCAAACTAATAATTGACGTCACACTATAGGCAAAAAAAGTAAGCACGTGACAAAAGACGCGGGGATCGAATTCGTTCGCTTTCAACGCTGAGGACATGTTAACCTTATGGCCAGAATCGGCGGCTCATTTATTTTGATACATTACACTTGCATTTCAATGAAAAAAATGAATGTGTTAGGGGCAATAGAATAAACTTTAATGTTATAGTGTTATGCAATTGCGAACATCTTTAATAAAGCTATAATTTCAAATTGAAAATGCATTTTATGTTAAATGCGCCTCTGCACATGCGCGACCATGCTCAATATGCTGCGTTTGTTTGGATTTTTACATTTTCTACAACGAAGCCAAACAAACGCAGCATATTGCGCTCTCAGCGTTGAATGCGAACGAATTCGATCCCCGCGTCTTTTGTCACGTGCTTACTTTTTTTGCCTATTCTTCTTCACTTGTACTCTTCAATTATCAAAAGCAGCTATAGATAATGTTAATCCGCTTTAATTATTAATATAAAACCACCCCATTATTACATGTTTTGTAATAGAATTAGTAAATTTCGAGATTTAATTTATGTAACTTAACGCAATGACTGTTGCGATATTAATTGTAATCTCGATGTCTTTATATCTTTCTTGTATCTTAGGGCAAAAACGACATTTTGGAGCTGATCATCTGAAACAAAATAGGTTAGTAATATATTAAATTAAGTAAACTGCTTATATTTATTGATAAGAATGAGTTTTATTTGAACAACGTTGCTAGTTACGAATATCGAAAAAATCTTAACATTTTGTCTGCAATCGTTGTCTGACCTGACCTGACCTGTCACTGTAAATTTCATGATCGACACTCCCCTTCACTCATCTAAACTAAAACAATAGAAACGCTAAAGAAATTTATTATTGTTGTAATAAGTTTCTTGCCTATATTTGTAAAGTTAATTTGATTCCGAGATCAAATGAATAGTTATTATTAATTTTATGTAGTGTACATCTTTATTCATTTCTTATTATAAATCTTATTTGTGTGAATTGATGTTTTACGGATTGTAGATATTTAAAAGGAAAAAAAACACAGAAATATAACGATTTCTTTAAAAAAAATTATCTAAGGCATCTATTTACCAAATAATCCTTATACAATTATACAATCCTTTTCCCTAAAGTCGAGTATTTACAATTTTGATTTCGAAGGATATAGGCAATAATTAAGAACATCTAAACTTAATCGCAAATAAATACTTTTCTACCTTTTCGACTAATCCCCAACGTCTGTTTTTGATATATTAGTAAAATATCCGGCCTTGCTAGCAAAATTTGCATCAACTCAAAAGGTGAGATTTTCCTAAAAAATATATAAGAATCGATAAAAATTAATTTATTATATTATTGTGTGCCGTTAGCATTATTCATTCAACTTGCAATCAATACGTTATATTGTTTTATCATAAACGATTAAATCTGATAATAACATTTAACAGATATTAGATTTGTGGTCGCTATAATAGTTTTTCTAATGTAAAGTAAGTTAAAAGTGTTTATCCTATTTAAGGATCGTTTATGATGAACCTATAATATAGGGCAAGCAAACATTTATTATTAATTATGTATAAAAAGAATAAATTTGTGTGTGTGCATATTTTATAAATGCCGTTAGAACTAAATTAAAATAAGCGACGAAAAGTAATTTTTCCGGGAAAACTATATTTGTTTACAAGTTTGTACATTTAACTCTTAAATACGGGTGTAGGTATTTAATATATATTTTTTTATTATGTGACATAATTAAATAGTTGGAATCGGTATATACTAAGCATGAATGGAATGTTCTAAAACTATTAACACATTTGTTCATCTTAAAACGTTGCACATTTCAAATTATTTATTACTTAAATCTAGGCAGGATGGTATCATACGCACGTCGGAAGCAAAAACAAATTAAACCAAATAACAGTATTTTTTTTTGTAAATGATTGATGTTTATAATATTGTGTTGCATGTTATTTTATTTAGGTTGATATATTTTATTATAATTTCTTTTTCAATATACTAAACACTTAATTTTTAATTTCTTATACGAAGTATAAGTAAATATTGTAATCATGAAACATTTCGATCTCGAGATTTTAACGGAAAAATATCTATTGACCTTTCCTGATTGGGATGACGTTTGTCTGTCTGTGTGTGTATGTTTGTATGTATGTATGTATATATGTATGTATGTATGTATGCATGTATGCAGCCTAGACGGTAGAAGATAAAACTATTAAACTTCATACTTAAAATTTCAATATATCTGGCAGGAAAAACTCAAAAACGGTAGTACTTACAGCAAAATGAGTCAGAATGAAAATAAAAGATATTCATATTACGCATAATTTTTATTTAAAAATATTTTTCGGAAAAGGTACTGGTTACAAAAAAATAGGCTTTTTCAATATTTTGCTATAACTCAAAAACGGTAGTCCTTACAGCAAAATTTATCAGAGTGAAAATAAAAGATATTAATATTTCGCATAACTTTTATTTGAAAAGATTTTTCAAAATAGGTACTGGTTACAAAAAAAAAAGTTATTTTTAATATTACATTCAATACCTCTCACGTCTATATACATGGTCTCCGTCAGTAGTGTCTGTCGTTGAACCATCTTATACGCATTTTGATTAGATCGTTGGAATTTATAAAACACTGACATTTTTCAATTTTTTTTTAATTTTAACGATCTAATTAAAATGCGTATAAGAACGTTCAGTGACAGACACGTCAACTTTTTTATTTTAATATTTATCAATATTGAAGATTTCTTATCATAAACTATATATTATATTGCTGTGCAAATTTACTTTTCACATAACTTGATTAATAAATATCTTGTAAACAAGTTTACATTCGCGATAATTAAGTTTCTTGATAAAATGTATAATTCAATATTTATATTTCACAAGTTTACATAATTACATAAACGGTGCTTAATACCTTTTTTTTGTATTAATCAATATTTCTTTAAAACATTAATTAGATTATCATGCAATTTTTCAGTTAACAATTATTAAGTAGTATTTCTTTTTTCGAAAGAGTACCAATAAAGTCTTACACTCGTATTCATATTTAATTTATATAATAAAATAATTATTTAGAACAATTCGTGATCGAAATTAACAACTCGCTCCCTGGCGGTGAATCTAAAGTACTACAAAAATTGGACATTACGCCCGGCATTAATGTACCAAACAGCTGTTTGTTCCACTAATGGCCAGCTGTCATTTTTTTATAAATATCCAAGGAACAAAATATCTACCATATTTGACGAAGTAAATTTTTCGGATAATTCACAAATACTTTGTAAATAACAGTTACAATCAAAATACACAAAATAAAAGATTCTGACTCCAAGAGTTATTCGTTTTGGCAAAGAACATTTATAATCAGTTCACTTTAAAAGATATTTCACTTTGCTGGCTTTCGCGTGTCCAATCATAGCCTCTATCTCAACTGTCAAATACATTGGTCATTACGCCAGGCATTTTTACTAACGCTACTAGCGCCGCTTTGATAATTTCGATCACGAATCACTGTTTTAAATATAAACCTAAAGCATAAACATATCGTAACTTAGTTTTAACAGTGAACATATAAGCTAATGGCGCTTGTTTACATTAATGCCTATTCCCATGAAATAGGCTGGCAGAACACCTTTACTTACATTCAATCTAATTCTGACAATCTTTCGCCATTTAACTCTATATTTACAAACTACTTTTGCTTTATTTAAATTCTTCATACACGCTGTCCTATTCCGCTTGCTTACACCTTTTCTTTCATGCAATTCCTTGCAATCATAATCTAAGATCAGTATTATCGTCGAATAAAGCAATCTGGTAGATAGTTCAATTGTTTACATGAAAATTTCCGTTAAAATATCGAAATAATTATATCATGACTTATTATTTCGTATAGGAAATAAATAAAAGAGAGTTTGATATACTCGTATAATTATATTTTTTTTATTGATGCACGTTTCTAAATAACGTGAAAAATATTTGTTTCTGTGTTCACGGCACATATTACGCTCAATAATTTCAGATAAAAGTTAGTTTATTATAGTTTTTTTTTATTTTACGATCAACGCGAAGGTTAAATAACTCATTATAATAATAAAAACATTGATATTCTATGAAATAGATGTGTTTTTAGCTATTGGGGCAATAATATTACATTTATTATCTTTTGATACGAAAAAATATTTGTATGCAGGAAATGCGCATGAGTGACTTATATTTAGCATTATGTACGATGTTTTATGTTATATACGAAATATAAAGAGAAATCTCCGAGTACTTGTTTCTCACGCATTTTTTTAATTAGAAAAAATAAGACAAAGTTTAACTATTATTAAATTATTTATTTATCAGAATACACAGGTAACAAATATCAATTCACAGCTTTTTTGTTTGAATTATTAGTGCACATTGAAAGAGAGCAACTAAAAAATCTACTAATTAGTAATTACGTCCTATTTTACAAAAAGAAATAAACATTTTTGGTCGAAATTATTCGTTATTTGTCTACGGCTCAGAATGTTTGATTTTTAACAAGTTGAAAGATAATTCTGAATAGCGGACAAATAAACTCTAGACTTTGCCAGATTTAGCCAACGCGAAACCGACACGATTGTTTTCCATGTCGAATTCGGTGTAATACTTGCCAAGGAACACATCACCTAAGATCCACAATGGTCCGTTTGGTGGTGGAATGTCGATACCCATGAAACCAGATAAACAAATTGTTTGACCAAGCTGTTTGACCTGAAAAACGACAGATAAATGTTTGCTGTTTAATAACATCAAAGTTCAAAGTAATAAGATAATGACTAAAAATAACAATATTTTTTTTGCCCTTTATAGTTCCCATACTTAAAAGAATTTATGCGTTTTAAGAATTATTGTTTTGTCCCAGTTTAAACTTTTTGAACTAATTACAAATTGTATGTTTACTTATACATATATTTTATTATTCTTTTTTAAAGTAAAAATTGCTTAGTTACGATCTTTATATTATTCATACAAAGATATTTCATTATTTTAATCTTTTCTATGAGATAAAATTGACTTGATTCAATTACAAAATAAACTGTTACTGTCAATTTCATCTATCTAGAAACTTAATTAAACTACTATTTGTATGTGTAGTGTAAATTACCCCATCTTCACTATATGGTCATTATAATATATACTAATTAAAGTATGATTATGTAATCCTATAATGACTCATCCACACGTTACATACTTATTTCTTTGTTAAGGCGATACTCCAATTTTTTGGTCAAATAAATGACTATTTTTTATAATTTTTCTCTCTTATTTTATTAGATAGAAAATTTAATTTTATTTTACAATATTAAGTAACTCATGCAGTATGCAAAAAAAAATTATTTTTTATTTTTATGCATAATTACTTATATAGGAGGTGACAAAGTAGAGGCCGCGGAGATGAGGCGTTTTGCGGTGTGCACGATAACGCCAGTCCAGGATGTCAAAAACAAAAAAATCTAACGGGGTTTTATTAAGAACAAAATTACCTTCCTCGTAAACCAATAAAAAGTTAAAAATTAAAAAAAACCTAGAAAATAGAGTGAGTTTAAGAAAAGTTCTGTTTTGTACACAAAATTGCACCTTTGGGATTGAATAAAAATGGAACAAATGTATATTTATGTCAAAATGTCGGTTTGCGTTCTGCATTATAAGTTAATTAATAAAATAAAAAAAGATTTGAGTCAATAGCTTAATTATTTTTTGAGCTAGAGTGCACACCGTTTTTTAAAATGTAGTTTCGAGAAAAACGTGTTTAAAGTTTAATTTTATTGTATTTATTACCCGGTTACTACTTATGGAAATGTAAATATCTTGGAAACGGTTTCGAAATTTACCTTAAAATTTTTTTTATATATTTTTGAAAGGTTTTTTTACAAATTTATTGAACAAAAAAAAACCAACTTAAAAAAAAAAAATTGGAACATCGCCTTAAAACGAGACATTCGTTGCGGTAAGTATACCTTATCGGGAAATATACACCCAGTAATACATATACCATGAACATTGGTAAATGTAAATTTTATTTATCGATGGTCTTGATAAATATTGATAGAAGAGATAATGCAGAACGATATTTATTTTAAAGAAATCAAAATAGCACACAAGCAAGCAATAGTAGTAACAACGTACACTATGTTTTAAAAATTAATATATTTGAATTATAGGTTTTCGCGACACACCCCTCCCCCATTTTTTGGCGGGAATATACATGAAGTTATGTATATATGTAAAACAAATCATTAATCTTTGTATATACAGCGTGGTTTTTTTTTGCAATTTACCAATAGTTTAATGTAAAAGTAGTTTTAAAATTCTATAAATATTTTGCTAAATTATTTATTAAATGGTGTATATAGAGGGTTCTCTGATGTTTCACAAAGTGTCGAAACAAATTTAAGAATCTTCTTCAAAAGCAAAGGAAAATTGATACAAAGAAAAGAGTAAGTATTGTTACCAGCAGCGAAACAATGTAGACGTATAGCGTTACTAAGATCTTTCAACTCATTATTGTTGAAGGATATTTATTTAGAGAACTGGGCGATAAATTAGTGATTTACCAGAAATAACAACACAACATATTTAAGAAGCATATTAAATGTGTAACACAATAAAACAGAATTGGTTGATAAAGAACTAAAAAATCCTACCTGCAAAACGTAGTCTTTGCCTTCCAAAACGAATGATTTGCCGGCTAGCGTGAATTCAATTGCTGGCAAGTCAGGGATCAATTTGCAATCGACCATGGATTGTCCGGCGGTGATTGGTGTCGCTCCAATAGCTTTGTTCAGTTCGGAAACTTCCGCTAACGGTCCAGCGATCAGACTGGTGCCAGTATCTGCGATCGCTTCACAACCATTCTCACAGAAAGATTTCTCGCCAACTTTCATGCCGTCCATGCTGAATTGCCAGTACATCTTACGATCGACGGGTAAATAAGTAAAGTCACCCTCGTAGCGTTCTGGATCTGATCCGCCGAAGTAGATCTCACCACCATCCTTATCGCTTGCATCTCTATTATTAAATAATATAGAAAAAATATATATAAATATATTTGACAGTGTAAAACATTAATGTTAATTTGGAATAGAAATAATTGACCAACAACACGAATACTATTACCAGTTCGAATATTATCTACAGCACTAGATAATCGTATTATTTTTATTACATATTTAGTAGATAGATAAACATACGTTTTTTTATCATTTAATAGATATTCTAGCGATGACCGGCAAATTAAATCCATATAAACTGTTTTCATATGTATGCAAATTGCACAAATAATTTCACTAAATAACTCAAAAAGTTCGTTACATTAATATTTTTAAATAATAAATAAATGAGTTTCAATATATCAATTTCTAGTCTATTTTTAAATTTTAATATCTGTGGATAACCATTTGATAGCGTATCCAATATAATATAATACAAAACAATTAATCAAATATTATTTTCTCAAAAATTTGTAACGATTCCAATCGTTTTTAAAATATATAACGATAAAGAATTATTTAATGATGCTATATTATAAAATCCTGTGCATGTACAACCGTAAGTGCGATAATCATCACAATTTCGCTAAAATAAATAAATGCTCTAACCTGTTAAGCCAGAATGAGAAGATCGGTTTACCAATGAGGCCCTGGGCGACCATATTATCGAAAACGGGTGTGACGCCATCGACGGCGATTGATTTGTAAGCCATACCAAGAATACCGTCGAATTTAGCGGCAACGAATGCCAAACCAGGTTCAGAAAGTGCTTCGGCGAATGTTTGACTTGCTATTTGCATACCGCCCATCTTTTTCAAATACATATCAATGAATATACAGAAATGTGCGATTATTATGCTTAAATTACCTCAACGACATCAGTGGATAGGAAACCTGATAGAGAACCGGATCCATAGTGGATCTCGAATTTGGTGCCGTTTGCAACGTAAGTTGTGGATTTTTTGCTGTTGTATTTGCTGTGTAACACTATTCGAAACAAGGAACATCAGATAAATTAAAGTCATGTTTAAAAGTAGCTATTGAGCTATAAAATAGATCTTCACCGTTTAAATGAAATATCTACAGTGTGCATCACTGAACTTTCTTATACGTAGTCAGAATTATCCTATTCATATATTATTTATTATAAATAAAATAATAGTTGTTTTGTATAATTATTATTATATCTCTCTAAAAATTATGTGTTAATTTTGGTCGCGTTTATAGGACCTTTGGATACTTTTGATGAAAATTATGAGACAAGTTGATGAACAATCTTAGGTTTTATGTTAATTTACATAATTAAATTTTCTGCCAGCGAATGCATACAATATTGGTTATTGAATAATATGACTATGTATTGATTCTTCGTGAATTGATTATCAATTTGAATAAATTTAATATAGTATCTGTCAACATGTAAAGTACAAAGTAGTAAAGATACGTTTGTCTTTAGTGCAAAGTGCAGCTCTTTTTTATTAAATAAAATACAATAGTGAAATTGGTCGGAGTTTAAAATATATCATAGATAAAATTTCTTAGATTTATGACGAGTTGGAGCGGTTTTATATTTGATATTGTCATATATGATGCAACTGATGAAATTTGTAAACATGTGAGTGTATAACAAATCTTAATCATCATTGACTCATAACATAAAAATACAGAATTTTATCTTATTATTTAAAATTAAGATAATTAAAAACCAGCTACTAAAATAATATTGTTGCGTTCCGTAAGTGCGGTGCACACAATAGAATTACTTGTGACGTCATATTTTTGTCATTTTTTAGTGTGACGTCATTAGGCGTATTCTATACTTCACTCCACACTTGACGCATGTAGATAAAAAAGTGTGATTTCGAAAATTAATAAACATAATTTTCACTAATTTAATAATTAACCAAGATGTGGTTAGTTTACAAACCTAACTCATTTTTAGAAAAATTGAATTAATGTATAATACTTTGTTTCGAAACCGAACAAATGAAGCAATAAAAATGTGTTTTTTTTTATTATGTCCCTAATCAATTGAGTCCTAAATATGAGAGTTCAATTAAACTTATTTTCTTATAAGGAGAAACAAGTTATCAGATTTTAAAAATAATTTCTTATCGATCATTTATTTTTATTCCCTTTTAATATAATTGTTAATGCAATTTCATTTTGGAAAAGTATTATATATTCCAATAATCATTATTAAAAATATAATATTTGGTATCATAAATTCATAATAAATGTCTCTATTCGCAATTTATTCTTAATTTTGAATTGTGACGTCAGAGCCTGGCAGTCATTGCTGTCAACATTAGCAATACATTTTTATTTAGATGGTTTAATTAGATATGTAGTTAGTTTTCAATTACTAAATTAAAGAATGACTAAATTATCAATTAAAATAACAAAATCTGTAACTTTAGCAGTTAATACAATTTGCAATGACAATGTCGAGAGTAATACCATCTTAAGAAAATTGACAGCATGCAAAGTTACCAATCATAGTCAAAATTGAGATATAATTATGTAATTCCAACCTGTGACGTCACTGCAGGGGGAAACGTTTTTCTTATTATTAATTTCGTAAGTTATGTAACTGTGTACGAAATAAAAATAGGAATTATTGATTGATAATAATGTATAATTGCATAAAAATAATTAAAAAATGATGCATGTTCCGAATTTTATATTTACCACCTAATTTGTTAATGGAACAAAATATTTGTTTTTATTATTCTATAATTGAAGTTGTTAAAATTTGAAATTATATGAATTGAATAAAATTCAGAATTCAATATTTAAAGGAAAGATTAAAATTACTTACAGCAAGCAATATTGGTGAAATGGCACTTCTTCGATGGCACCCACAAGTTAGATGATCCAGTGTCGAACACAACTTTGAACGATTGTGGTGGAGTTCCAATGGTGATTGGTCCATAGTATTGAGCCTAATTGCAAGAGAATACAATAAAAACAACACTGATAAGTAGCGCACAATTTCACATTGATATTACGTCTAAATAATTCGATAATGGTTCAGCTCCTACGCCGCCACCATAACGGAATTGTACTTTTTGCAATTCAGTACCAACTTCATCGTAGTGTCTGCGAGCTGATTTCCCTTTGAACAATGGAATTCTGAAACATTAAAATACATACTATTAATAGCATAAAATAATATTTGATATGTTTTTTTTTTCTCCATAGCAAAAATATAAATCTTGCCGATTATCTCATATTTCATTTTCACAAAAATAAAACATTCTATAATATATATCATGATGAAGTTCACAGTATAATGATTAATTTCTAAATTAGATTTTTTTTTATTTAGCTAATATTTTTGTTGTTTCAGTGCCGCCATCGGTAGCTGAGATTGCAAATACTTACCGTACCCTAATAAGTAGGATGCACAGAGTATGTAGATACTCTGTTGTTTTTGGGAGTTCGAGTGTAACTACTACGCAGTCATTTGCGAAGATTCAATTCAACGATGGTGTATTTGCAGACCAATTTAAGCGACCAATACCACCAGTGTTTAATGTTTAATCATACATTTTTCTGGTTAAGGATGGGTTATGACCGTATTTCTTTGAGCTATAATATCATTAACAATCAAATGTTTATCAGTACTAATAATCGGTGATTATTATTTACTGTTAAGACAAGAAAACCAATCGTTTAATGCTAGTGCATTACGGGTTGAAAATTGCTACCTATAACTGAATAAATCCATTTAAGAATGAGATATTTTTCAGTGGTAATTTTGATAGTTTTATTCTGTATACAAGGCAATATTCAAAACAATATTTTCGCTGTAAATATTATCATAAAACTTATGAATTAACTTAAAAACGTTTACGCTACTTATTTATTCACTTTTGAAATTTATAATTACATTTTGATATTCCTTCCAATGAAGTAAAAATATATATTTTAAAAAATTACGTGTTTTACTTTTCGTTTTACTCATTCGTTTTTTTATTTATTTTATTTTATTAAAGAAATGTAAAACTATATTTGTAAGGAAGAATTTACCAAAACCGAAGCAAAATGTATGGTGCAATTCTGCGCAAATCAAAAATACCTCAAGTGGAAACAGTAAAACATTAAAGAAATCTATAATTCTATAACGAATACATATTTAAGAGTCGATAGAGATATTATAGTTTCCACAAATGTTTGATTCAATTAATTGCAAAGCTTTTCAAAATTTTACAGAATACTATTACAGATCTATAAACTAGCTCAGAATTGAAGCGTTAAATGTTGTAATTAAGTACTGGCTGTGTACACTTAGGTCTGAGACACCTAATAGGAATCATGTCACAATTCATAATGGTGATACTTTTAAAGATTTCGAATCAAAATACAAATAATAGATATATCTGGAGAGTTCTACACTCGACTTTTTTATAAGAAAATATATAATAATCTATACTAAACAACGTGAGTAGAAATCCGTTATAAACTGCCATTTAAACAACACGTTTTTGTGCTCTTTGCGTTTACGTAATTTGTATGAAACTGACATGGAATACATATATCTGTTATTTAGCTAAACAACTGTGATGTAAGTTCCTTGTATACATGTTATATATAATTTCAATAATTGTCAAAATATTCTCTGGTAATTCGAACTGTGAATCACCAAAAGTAATAAATTAAATTTTCTTATTGTTCTACCTAACTAAATTGTATGGCAACGAATAGGGTAATTAATGAATTTCAAACGCGCTTTACTTGCAAATGGGACGCTTTTTCATTTGATCGATTGTTTTGGTACAGTTTGTAAATTACCAAAGAAATAAATCAAGCGTTCTACGATGCAATTTAATAGATTTGAGTGGACAAATAATAAATGCGTATATATAAAAAATACATTTTTCGTAATTCAAACTTTTATTCGAATAAGTTATATGTGAGATGTGTTAACAAATTATTTTAAAAAACAGCAGATTCAGGAATTTGGTAGCCGTAAAAGTTGATTATTTTGAGAAAAAATTTGAAAAAAAAAACATAGAGTTAATTTTAAAATACGGTTTGGATAAATTTGTTATTTCGATTATATTATCGCTTATTCAATTGTTATGCTGTAAATTACTTATTTCTGTAAAGCAGAAGTTTTTTGAGAATAATACTAGAAGGAAAACCACCACTCAACATACGACCTTAATTCAAATGTTTTAAACCTGTTGAGGATTGGAAATTAGAGGTGGAAAACAAACGTTCCACCAAATTCGCGACCTGTATCGATTAATAAGTTGGTCATTTTCAAGCGACCGAATAGACTGTATTAGTACAAACAAAATTCAATTCAATTAAATGGTATATATATTAGAAATAAAATATTGTATTTATATTCAAGCTATTAACATATTTTGAATCTCTGACGTGCATCCGAAAATCATCAAGAACAGTTGTAAGATGATTTTCCGAATGCTATTCAAGCTTATGATTCACTTGCTAGCATTGTACAGGTATAGTAATATTTTTTCCAGTGACATATACATATATTAAAACATGTTATAGGCTAAATTACAATTTATAACATAATGTAAAAAATTAAGTTATTTATCCTATCCTTCCCTCATATTAAACTTAGAATGGTGAATATATGGTCAATAATCTAGATTACATAATCTTTTTACTGTTTTATACGAAATAATGTATTTTAATTACGAAATACTTCGTAATTCAAAGAAATATTCATTTTGAAATACTCTAAATGGGACTATTTGTACAACAAAGTTAAAACCAGTTAAAAATATGAATATAACCTAAGTATATCTGTAAGATAAATATGTAAATTATTTAAAGGACTAGTTTCAAATTAAAAAATTATTTTCGATAAATTTAAGTAGTTTTAATTAATATTTCATTTGCAATTCAATTAAATAATTGCAAATTTAACAAGTTCTCTTTACAGAGTTAGATTTGAATCATTAAACCGGAAGTGCCAGTTTACTATAATGGTGTTTTTTTATTATTTTGAAAATACAGAAAAAGGTGAGATTACAAAAAATTGATATTAATACATATTCCTAACAAATTTTATTTGAAGAGTTTTCTCAAGGCGTTTTATACGCAAGATAAGCACGTTTGAAATCATTTCCGTAATCGGTGTCACTCTTATCTTATGTATTTACTTAAGTAGAATTATTTATAGTGATTGACTACTTGAATTATCAATTGCTAACTTTATCATTATAAAAATGATTTATAATTAGATTACATTACATAAAAACGCAAAAGTATATTTCATCGATTTATATATTAATATTGCTTATCTTCGCATAATTCGAGCGTAGGACACTAAATTTTATTCAAGTTATTATAACAATTGTCTTTTGTTTCAATTGTTTCGTGATCATAGTTTACGTAACTTTTTTAGTTCAGCAATTAAATTTATCATATATATATGAATCTAATTCAGCTATTATTAGACAAATATCTCAGTTGGATACATAATTTAATAAAATAAACAAAAACTATAAATTAGCTGTATTTTGTTATGGATTTATCTACATAAAATATTTATAAAGGGCGTATTACACCATATAATTGCTAGTGCCAAAAATGTTTAGAAATATTTGTTTACGTCTTATATTTCGTTTACTGGTTACAATAATAATTTAATGAAAATAAAAGATGTTCTATTTTAACATCAGTTTGCATATAAGTGTTAATTGTATAATAATATTAATAATTGTATTGCGATTATACAATTAGAGTGCTATGCACAATTATATATTTATTTGCTGGAAATATAAATCTTTTTTTAATACATTTTTTGCAAAAAGAAAAAATTGTTTAGCTAAAATTATAATAATTAATGCGAGGATGTTCATTGTTTGAAAATGTTTTTTTTTAAAATAAATAAAGAAAAAGCGTAAAAGTTACAATAGCGGTTCATCAATAACAAATTCTTGTTATAAGATCAAAAACCGCAACAACAAAGATGATACGTGAATTCCTGTACTGTGATCATTAATGATCTTTTTATAAAATTAACCAAAGATAATTGTAAACATCGCATTAACAAAGAATAAAGCTCATCAAATATTTGATCAAAGATCGCTACAATCGACAACAAAGACGTGATGTGTTTTTATTCATTGTTAAAAACGTTATTAGTTTATTAAATTAAACAAATAGCATTATAAACTCACCTAACAAAGCTAGCATTGACTGTTAATGCCAATAAAAGGCAAGCCAAAGTAAACCGCAACATTTTGCCTTATCAATAATTTATTATGACAAAATTTGTACAGCGAACAACGAAACAGAAATTCACTTTGTTGAAAAGTCATGCGATGTTTGTTTTTTATATAGACATTTACCGACTGTAGTGGGGGCACTTCAGATATTTGTGAAGTACGACATGAAGTTAGCAATTCTACTCTGAAACTATCAAAATTACCCTTTAGTTACCACAATTTTCTAATTATTCGATCATAAAATCAATCAATTATCTCATATAAGTGTTAAAATTACATATATTTAATAAAAAATCGTAAAACATTTTATAAAAGACCAATTAATTTCATTGCTAGCTTCATGCTAATACTGATTCTTTTACTTTCTTGTACGAAGTAATAAGTAAGTATTGCAATCATGAAAAATTTCGATCTCGAGATTTTAACGGAAACTATTTTTGGAATTACATCCGTTAGTTTATATAGTAAAATTTAGAGATATTAATATTTCGTACAACTTTTGTATGCATTTTTTTCAAAAAACCTACCGGTTACAAGATAATGGCTAATTGAAATTTCTTCGTATTTTATTTATTTGTACATAAATCGTATCATTTGCGCCTGTCAATTATTTAACAGATAAAATAGAATGAAATAATTTGGAATTTGACATTTATTGTAAGTAATATATTTAGTGAACAGGTATATAAATTATTAAATGATATAAATATGATATATATGATTTAAATACGTATAAGAAAGTGCTTTATAAGCCATTGCGGATATTTTCCCCGCGCAATACAAATTGATTATCTTTGAAGATTTGTATACTTGGTGATAGTTATCGGATTTTTCTTTAAAATCGCAAATAAAGTACTTGTACGTGTCGTAGTAATTTTTTCTATTGATTGATTGATATAAATCTTAAGATCTAAATTGGAACATTTGATACTTTATGGTCTTTCTTTACTCATTTTTATCCGCTAAACAAAGAGATTTTTTATATTAATCCATGATTTTAAAGTTCTAATGTTCCAATCTGATATCTTGACTTGATATAAAAAATATGATAGCAGATCCTCTTAAATTCATTCCGTGATTGATTTAAACATTTGAGAATTTATTTTAAAACAAATTTTCTCTGAATATTCTTTATTTTTCTAGTAACATCAAGATTATAATTATTATTCAAAAACACTAAATAACTATTATTTTTATTAACATGTTGGTCTTTTTTTAAAAAATAATAATAAACTCAGAAACGGGTTTATTATTTTTTAGAATTTTGGGTATATCCGGTTCCGGATTATCCATATATATTATCCACTAATGCGCATTAAAAATATCTGCAGTGAATTGCACTGGACTTTCTTATACGTATTCCTATAATTTTTTAGATAGGATGAATATTAAAACAAAATTTTTATCATTCCAGAAAATATTATTATTATTACGCTATATTAGAAACTATTATAGCCGGATTTCTTTTAGTTTTCAAAAAAGCTCAAACTCTAATCCTTTTCCAAAATTGATTTTCTTCCCATTCATAATTTTGCCTTCAACCGTTTAAGCTGTAGGGACAAACACCATTCCAACAATAGTCAGGGTCGATTCGGGGAAGGTCAAAGGGTGTATTTCCGTTAAAATCTCGAGATCGATTTTTTTCATGATTACAATACATAAGAAAGTAATAGGATAATCTGATTTTAATCATTGAGAAATTATGAGTTTGTCTGATATTTAATACATTTTTAAAGGACTGCAATAACAAATAATACTTAGTCTTCACTACATAATAATTATCGTATGGCTATCTAATTCAACAATGATTTGTGCATTGGAAGAGTATCCGGAATATGCGATGGTTTTCATATTATTGCGCTTAAATGTCGCGCTAATTGAATGTACAGCGCCATTACTGTGGTGACTAGAATAACCAAAATTTCAATAAAGTTACAAAACTAATGCTCCTTTTTGACTAAATAATAATTATGCATACCTAATGATGAAAATGATAATTACTTGTAGATTAGTATAGATAATTATGACTTAATTAAATTCGGCAGTGAGTATAGATATTTATTGCACGCGTTAATTATTGTGATTCTATAATTATTAGATTATGAAGACCAAGCATTTACCGGTGAGTTAAAAAAACTAACTGCAGTGAGGTTTCGGTACATAGCATACCGCTAGTGAACGAAATGCAATGAAATATGCTTCAAAACAAGTGATGATCTATTTTAAACCTGTTCAAATTGCATTGTAATGATCGATATAATTACGTGTTTGTTGTTGAACAATTGATTATATTTGTGTTTTAGTTTCTTTTTTATCCAAGCCTACTAATATAATAAGTCCAGTGCAAACGCTGCAGATATTTCATTCTTTTACATTAGAGTAATTTTTGTACGTTATAATCGATTTTCGGGACCAATAGAATTTGGTTTTTAAATTTGAAGGATACTTAACAAATAGGAATCATAATCGTTTACAAATGCCTTTTACCTTAATAACGATTTTATATTGCTAAAGCAATATAGAATTGTATTGTATCTTTTAAAGTGTATGAGAAAATAACAGTTTAGTAGTAATAGGTATATTTGTATTTACAAAATAAAACAATCGAAAATTATGGAAACTAACTCTTTATTGCCATTTTTCCACTCAAGTGATGAAATAATTATCGTGAACACAGATGACTATTTTATCCATATTTTTGTGATATTTTGTACAAACATGTGCTAGTATTTTCATTTTTGTTTAACAACGGGTAGAATGTACTTAAAAATACTGTTTTAACGATAATAGTACACGCACACACATTATATATTCTTGGTTATTCATTTGTGTTATTTACTTGGCAGTAGACAAAAATACAACGCACACATTATTTTATTTCTATCGTATAAAAAAGAAAGCATTATTTAAAATACGCTATTATATCATGATATTATTTCTGATATGGATGAACACACTGAGCCAAACTGGGTTTGTTTGTTTGTTCCTTGATCAGTCAATGATGATTGATCAAGAATTTGATATTTTAATTAGGTACTTGCAGCTCATATCTCACGCATGCGCATATTTCAAAACAAATAAAACATTTAATGGTACGATGAGTTCACTGTAAATATTTGAACATTTACAGATACAAATTTTGGTTCACATTTAGCTGTTTCTTTTATTGCGCATATGTGAAATTTTGATGTGGCGTAGCACCTAATTGCTGTATTTTGACAAGTTAAAAAAAACCTAGTAAAAATGGCCAGAGAAAGACTCCACAATATGCTTGACCACAATTTTACAGTTAACAAAGACATCTTAACGTTCCTAAATTAGTGTGTCCGCCATTTTAAATGAATGGCGGACCACTTTATAACTATCTTACATAGAAATATTAAGTAGTTTATTTTCACATTGAAAATTCCTTTTATAGACTATCTTTTTAATAATAATATATAATATTTATTATTATGTTTACACAACACTGTATAGTAGTAATGATAATAAAATAAATTGTTTATTATTAATACACGTAGCACCACACGAATTGGCACCCTTAAATTATTAATCAAAAAGAACCTTCCTAATACGATTGATTAAATATATAATAGTAAATTTGAACTTTTCAATACTTTGTGTTAGGTATAGGTTTATTATCAAGGCTCAATTATCGATTTTGCTGAATCACACTATAATGAATTAAACATTGTATCATTTTAAATCATTAAAATTGCTTTAAAATCATCACGAATTTACATATATTTCACATTTTCCAGAAACAGTATCAGAAAATTTAACCAATTTGGGAGACTATATTATTTATATTTCATACTTGAAATAAAAAATATATTATTTCATGCTTTTGCAGTAATTATTCTAAGAATAATGTTGTTTTTCACATATTGCGCAGTTAGTTAGTATAAATATAACTTATTTCAGAAAAATGGGAAATTTTTTTAATAAAAAAAAAATCGTTTTGAGATTAAGTCGTTGATAAAGTCACCCAATTAACGCCATTATTTCAAAATAAAGGAAATTATCATAGTAATGATTATTAGGATTCAAACGTATATAAATCTGTACCATTAATTAGAAATATTATTAATATTTTCGGTCTAAATTACTTTTCAGATTTAGCATATTTATATTTGGTTTCAAATGATTGAGTTTGATGAAATGATAAATTATAGTGTGACATGCAGAATACGTATAGCGAGCCTTAGGTCTGATCGGACCTAGGAATGTCAAAATTCAATAAAAATAAAACATTTTTCGTTTGATGTAAAATGCGTAAAAATTTAGTGTGGTGCTGTGTCAAAGAATACGAAAATATTGGCGGGAGATTTTTGATAATAGAGATAGACGAAATGACCAACAACGAAAGAGAGAACACTCGTGAATGTATAAATTGTTTGTTTTATAGGTGTATGTGTGTTGTGTTTGTTGATTTTTTCGTCATTTTTTTTGCTGAAGTGATTTATGTTGCATGGGGGCGAGGGTGGGGTATCTTAGGCGGCTGCTTTCGCTTCAGCACCATTGGCTTCGACAGCCTCAGTGGTCTTCTCATCGAGTTTCGCCTTTTTCTCAGGCGACGCCCCTTCGATTTTCGCATCAGGGGCATCTCCTCCCCCAGATTTCCTCTTTACCGGACAAGCATCATGGGCATCTAAATCATTAAAACATGCTTAATCCACTAGTATTTTCTCCTTTTACTTTTAAATTTGTACATGGTTCGTAAATTAAATCTTAAAAATAATTGCTATTATAAATTAATATACTACAATTACATAACTTTTTTACCGTCATTTAATTAATTATAAAGCTTTGGTAATAATGCTTAATTGTTGATTTTGTTCGACTATATAAGACTTTCGCGGACAGTAACTGTACTATTCGCTAAATGTGTTAAATATATATTTTTATAGTGGGAAAAACGTTATAAGATACATGAAAAAAAGGCGTAACGAAACAAACGAGTCAAGTGTATCAACATTTCATAATTTATGGTATTACCAACTGTTGCTCCTTTCAATCATTGACAAATGGGACAACTTAAGATGACAGGCTAAAAGACTATTCATAACTTATAGCCGAAATATTGGTGCAATTTACTCGTGTTGCTGCTTTCTTATTATGTTTACGAAATATGTCGAAATTTAACGTCCGTTTTGAGCATTTATAAATAAATCGCCTTGTTCATATCTACTGATTTACACCGTTCAGTACAAAATTACGTCAACAGAACGGTAAACGCAAGGTGTAAATAAGCAATTTGAAAACGAAAGCATTTTAGTAATAGATGTTCTGTATTGAAGTTTTTTAAAACGACAACAACAGGTGTAAACAGGCTAATAAAATATGAAACAACTGTTCTGCGTTACCTACAAATTAGTCAGTGCAGAGAATAACTAGACTAAACAGACTGTAGTAAGCTGCTAATGAACATATTTGGTTTTAAATTATCTAAATATCTGTATATAAGAAAATCAGATGTAGGACACTGCAGATTTTTTTACTATAAACTTACAACAAATCTAATAAGAATCTTCATATGAATATTATAATTATCTTTTTATTAAAATAGCTTTCTTTAGATTTTAATTAGTAATATTTACCTGAAGAATCTCCGTTTTCACCATCTTTTGACTCTTCATCTTCCTCCGCCTTGTCACCATTCTCCTTCAATTTGGCATCGCCATTTTCGGATGTTTTTGAGTTTGAATCCTCATCAGCATCTATTTCCTTGCTGACTGGTTTCTCAATCACCTCCTTTTCAGCTACAGCAACTGTTTCCCTAAAAAAATACGGATATTGTTAGTTACAATAAAAAAAAAAAATGCTGTAACGCACTCATGCTTTATCCAGTAATAACCATAAATATAATAAAGGTGAAAAATATTATAAATATACATTTTTTCATGGAAACTTTTATTGCATTGTTCTTATTTGCAGAAATTTCCATACTTTAAAACATAGACATATATCAATAATCATGATTTGTAGCATTTCAAAAATTATATATTGTTTTAGAAAATGAATATGAGCAGGGAAAATATGAAAATGAAATATTTAATCAATAAGTGTGCATTGCAATTATTTTAAAAAATAATTTAATGCCATTTCTAGAATAAAAGAGCGTGTATGAAGGATTTTTTTCCCTTTACGATTTATTTAAAAAAATAACAAATGAAGGTTTTATTTAAATTAGTTATAAATTCAGAGTTTAGCAATAAAATCGAAATTATACCTAAAGGCGAAGCAGTGAACTATGAGACTAAAATAAAGAAATGTTGACATTTACACCCAACGTCAAAGTTTTGCATTTCTTTTTGTTTACATAAGGCACGCGGCATATAATATACAGGTAATATTATATATTAGCAAATAAAACTGTTATTATAAAACTGATACTACCGGAACGATTGATGTACTATCACGTGATTGTAATGCCAAGCGCAACAAAGATACTCTTTCCAAACCATTATTACAAAGATTAAAAGTTGAATTAAAAAAAAAATCTTATACGTATTTTGTTTTGATAGGAGCGATATTCAAATATAAATATTGAACAATTGAAGAAAATTATGATTATTGTAAGTGACATAAAAATTCATGAATATTCTTTACATAATAAACAATTGAAAATTGTTAAACCGCCACTTTAATTTTAAATTGGTGTCACAAACGATTGGTTATTGCCGATATTTAAGAGCAAAGTTTAATTTTAAACTACTAGGTATAAATAAATGTGAATATTTTGATAGGTTTCCTTCCAATAAAATGACTTTATAATTAAATTATTTTTAGACTTGTGAATTAAGTTCACAAATATTTTTACACAGCAACAAGTTACCATGAAATTTATTCCGCATGTTTCTTAATTATAATTAAATTTTCAGTTTAGATATTTACAAGTTGTTGATTGCGGAGAGAAGTTACATGTTTATTTTGATTCAATGGAAAAAACCAAAATCCGTTATTTGGCGGGCTCGCAGCCAACAAATGTAAATATGGAAAAATAATCACTATTTACACATAGATAAAAAATCATTAAATTATTTTTTAACGCAAAGAATAAACAATTGTTAATAAGTAGGGTTTGTTTATCATGTAATGGTAAAAACGCACGTTTGCAAAAAAAAATTAGATAAACAATCAATTTGTGCTAATTTCGCATTGTTACAATTTAATACAATGTAATCTATTAAGTAATGTGAATAATCAATTGTTATTAGTGAATTTTGCATAAACAATGGAAAACCGGTAAAAATGTTGCGTGATTTTCAAAAAATAAAAAATGAAACACAGGAAAACAAAGAACGTATTCTAGTTCCATATTATAATTAAATAGAGAAATTTCATTTAAATAGTATAATAGCATAAATAAGGTATGCTCACGCAAAGTATTGTAGGAGAAAACAAAGAAACCGGCATGGTTGGCCGCCTTAGCGATTTAGCGTGGCCGTTAACCGAAGCGCCATCTTGTAAGGTACAGATGCCGCCAAAATAATCACCGATTTTAATCCCAAAATTCAAATGTATTTACCCTTAAAACATAATCCATTTTTACTTACTTCTTTTCACAGACGGTATCGGCCATTGTTATTGTTTGATTATTGTTATTTTCGCGGTAAATACCGATAAATTTCGAGCACAAGTACAGAGCACAACCTTCCTATACGACTGACGCGCTGAAATGAAAGAGACGTATGGAGCGGGGTAAACTGTGTGGAATAGAAAAGGAAAGGAAAGAGGAAATAGCTGCGCGTGTCCGTCCTGGTTTCCTCATCTCCCCTCGCATAGGCGTGCTACAAGAAATTATTCATATTCTAGAAACTCATTCTGACCCTCTAATCTTAAAGGGAGGCATATTTTCTTTATCAACATACACATTAAGCACACAAACGTAACCATTGATAAAGAATTTATTATGCTGTTTTTATGTCTATACAAACATTCTAAACACTACTAATTGAAGGTTGTAAATCGATATCTATGAGGGTATATATATATTCTCTCGCGCCCTAAATTCATTGGTAATTCATTTAAAACTAAGTATGAAATAATAAAAATATTAGTGATCATATATTAGATATTCGTTTAAAGTTCGAATTATCTTATTAAGTTTTTCATAATAATTAATAAATCAACCATCAATATTTAATTTCCATAAACAGTTGACGATCTCTATAATTTACCCTGTTCATAATAGCACCTTTAAGTTTTTTATATTACTACATACAGCTGTAAAATAGTCTTAAATTAACAGAGAGAGATGAACTTACGTCAATTGACATTAATTGAACAGAGATGGTCAATATATGTTGTATAACGCCAATTGTATTCATGGAAACTATTGGGGATTAATTTATTAACAGCCTAACAATTCTATGAATATGGATGTAATTCCAATTATGTAATAATAAAAAAAAACATACACTAGTGTCCACAGTTCAGTAATAATAATATATAAACACCTGTTTAACACTTTTACTATTATATACAGAAAAGAAAAACATTTAGACTGAAGTTTGAAGACGTAAAATTTATTTTTACTTTATTATACGAAGTAATCAGGAAGTATTGTAATCGTGATTTCCTTGTAACCGGTACAGTTTTTGAAAAATATTACTACCTCTAATTTTTATTCTTAATATTTTTTCTATAAATATAACCGTTTTTGAGTTATTGCAGAAATCGTAAAAAATGACTCGAGTAAACATGTACTTCCGGTTTGAATATTCTTTTCAAATCTAGCAAGTTTCTTGTTAGGCTTATTTAGACCGTTGAGTGCTCACACACAAGCACACACACATACAGACATCATACCAGAAATAGTCAAACTCAATTCAGGGAAGGTCAAAAGGTAAATTTCCGTTAATAATTTCATGTGTGTTTGTCTGTGAGTGCGGCCGCGCGATCCGCGCGTTTGAGTGTATATGTTTGTTTGTTTGAGTGTGTGTGTGTGTGTGTGCATGTATGCGCGTACGCTCTACACTGTTGCAGATAAAATTATAAAACTTTAAACAAGATTTATACATGGTTGACAAGAAAGCCTATTTTTTAAAATTAATATTCTAACCGGAAGTGCATGTTTACACAAGTAATTTTTTTAGTTTCTGTAATAACTCAAAAATGGTTGCAAAAAATGTACTATTTATCATAAAACCGCTATTGAAATTGTTTTTTAGTTACGTAGAAAATATAAGAAACAATATTGCATAAATTAATAAATAATTACGTTCCCTGAAATAGGGTGGTACATCGTATTTAAAACGTAAAATATAGCATAATGAATAATTTTATTTATTCGAAATATGTATAAGAAAGTTCAGTGCAAGACATAGCAGATATTCTCTTTTGTATTACGTATATATAACTCTTTATTAATTTAAAATTAAAAAAACAAGTAGTTTTATATTACTATTTATTAATTACTAGTAATTTTAATATAATTTTATACGCAGAAGTGCCCATTTTAGTACTTTTCTTATGCCCCTTGCGGGAAAATATATCAACGACGCTCGTGTAGTTGTCATGCCCCTCTTCACCCGCATTGAATCGAAACTATCCACCTTATGTGTACCGGTAAATTATATTATAACGTACACACGTAAAATTCTACTTTTAAAATGCAAAACCAGAAAACTTGAACTATTTGAAATTAAGTGCGTTTACATATTTAACTATACACTCCACTACTAATATCATACATTTCGTCCTTAATAATGGATAAACCGATATGCCGTACGAAACTTGTGGATGGCCTTTAAATGTGAAAACAGGTCATGCAACACAATAATATTCAAAGAGAAGTTTAAAAAAAAATCCAACGATAAAACCTTCCTAGGAAATACATTTTACACTTACGTTTGCCAATTAGCGAAACCTTTAAATTTAGAACATACGTTGATTTTAATTTTAAATGGGCATCCTAACGGAAATACGTAATGGAAAATTCCGTTCTAAATAAAACTACTTCAACTAGTTGTCTCTTTTACATTAGCTTTACCTTATAGAGAATAGAGAATTTCATTACGCTATAGTGTTTTCATTAGTTTATAGAAAGTAAAAGTATAATAAATAATAACACAGAATTGACCATAATAAGACAGAATATTTAATGAATTGTTACATTATGCGCTTTACATAAATGATCAATAAAAAGGTTTATTTTCTATTATTATTAAATAATGCAGAAAAACAGTAATTCCTTTGGTCAGTACTTGAGAGTCGGAAACAGTTGAAAAAAAAAACATTGCAAATTATTGATTATTTTAAGTGGTTTTCGATAATTTATTGTATGTACTTGAAATGAATGTCAGAGGACAACTTATCGATAAAATGCACGTTGTAGGTCGCAAGGGTAGATATTTACTCCGAAATTATATTTGCCTAACCTATATAGCATAATCAAACAGTAATGGTTTAGTTACTGAATCTTTCATTAGTTTATCTCAGCATAACGTATTTTATGGACGTTTTAGATGAGATTATATTCAAGTTTAACTGAATTTGTACCTACATCTATACAATTTCTAGTAAACTAGAATCAAACCACTATTTTTGCTTTTCAACAATAGATGTCCTTACTTATACGTGAATTTAGTTAATTGAATGTATTTTAATAGAAAACAATTTATATAAATTTTTCTCATATATTTAAACTAACTGTTTATTTAAACAAAACAACAAGCATAATTGTGCTTCAATATAACAAAATAGAAGTTTCGTATTATCTATTTGAACTTAATTGAAAAAATGGTGCAGCGTTTATACGCTAGATGTCCCTATATGTTTACTTTTAAAATTTCATATTTTAAGAATATCATAAATAGTTCATTTGCATTAATGAACTATTTGAGATTGATTGTTTAGTATTAAATATGTTTGTATTTTAAGCGTAAACTAGTTTGAATTTTATAATATTACATTTATGGTCGCATTAGTTGAAACAAACCAGTGTTGCCAACCTCTTCTATGAAAACAAATACTCAAAGCTACGTAATAGAATCTAATTATTCGTTATAGTCTTTATATATTGTTAAAAGTTTATTTAAATAAGATATGAAGTACTAAAAAGATTATGTTTGGATTTTGTGGGATACAATCTTTTTATTTTTCATTAAATTATTAAATACTACTCTAGTTGGCAATATTTGTGAGTGGCAAAGAGATCTTGTGTGTTTCGGGCAGTGCGTCATTGCGATCTTTATACAACCAGCGTTCACTTTATATAGCCAATTGTAGAACATACCTTAGTCACGTGACCATAATATTAGAATTTTGATTGGCTGTGTGAAGTGAATAATTTTGTGTTTCTGCTTGAAAGAACAGCTCTGTACTTAGTGCTTGTCAGTACTTTCCATGGTAAAATCCGGGCCGTTGGAAGCCATTTTATCGTTTTCTGTTTGTCGGGCTTCAGAATAAATATTAGTTGTGTTTTTGTGTTTGAAACTTTGGAAATTAAGTTGGCTGTGACAATAGGAGCGTGTGGTGAAGGACTGCCGGGCGAAATGTTGCTTTTCAACATAATCAATTTGTGTTGACAGCCTTTTGTGCCATTTTGATTTCCTGTTTGTGGCGACTGCATAATAGTACAAACTAGTGGTATAGGAGGTGTCGCAAATATTCACCGAAAGCCCTGGAAGGTTTAAAAGTTAAAACCATGGGCAATAATGCCGCTACGGCGAACAAAAAAGTTGATTCTGCGGAGAGTGTCAAGGAATTCCTTGATCAAGCCAAGGAGGAGTTCGAAGAGAAATGGAAGAAAAACCCGACAAACACAGCTGGCCTGGATGACTTCGAGCGAATAAAGACACTGGGCACGGGGTCGTTCGGCCGGGTGATGATCGTCCAGCATAAACCGACCAAAGAGTATTATGCAATGAAAATATTGGACAAGCAGAAAGTAGTGAAATTGAAACAAGTGGAACATACGCTGAACGAAAAACGAATTTTACAAGCGATCAGCTTTCCGTTTCTTGTGAGTCTCAAATTTCATTTCAAAGACAATTCGAATTTGTACATGGTGCTCGAGTATGTGCCGGGTGGTGAGATGTTCTCACATTTGCGTAAAGTGGGCCGCTTCTCCGAGCCTCATTCGCGCTTCTATGCAGCACAAATCGTCTTGGCGTTCGAGTACCTCCACTACCTGGACCTCATCTACAGAGATCTAAAGCCAGAGAATTTGTTAATTGACTCGCAAGGTTATTTAAAAGTCACCGATTTCGGCTTCGCCAAACGCGTCAAGGGTCGCACCTGGACCCTTTGCGGCACGCCCGAGTACCTAGCGCCCGAGATCATCCTCAGCAAGGGCTACAACAAAGCCGTCGACTGGTGGGCGCTCGGTGTGCTCGTCTACGAAATGGCCGCTGGCTATCCACCGTTCTTCGCCGATCAGCCCATTCAAATCTACGAAAAGATTGTCTCCGGCAAAGTTCGGTTTCCATCCCATTTTGGATCTGATTTAAAAGATTTATTACGTAATTTACTACAAGTGGATCTGACTAAGCGTTACGGAAACCTGAAAGCGGGGGTCAACGATATTAAAGGTCACAAATGGTTCGCCTCAACGGACTGGATCGCCGTGTTCCAGAAGAAGATCGAAGCGCCGTTTATTCCGCGATGCAAAGGGCCTGGGGATACCAGCAACTTTGATGACTACGAAGAGGAAGCGTTGCGAATCTCGTCCACGGAGAAATGTGCCAAGGAGTTTGCCGAGTTCTAAGTTCTACACGTCTGTGGAAGAGCTCAGCGTCAGCCACCCAAATTGGCACACAAATACACAACAACACATTACATTTACACATCTATTACAAAGCAAAGCAATCTAATACATTGTGCATGGTTAAAAATGTGTGTAAGTAAGTAATAATATTGAACTATCCCGGTCGAGCTCTGTGTAGCTTCTTAGTGCATATTTATCATCCACCTACCATCATCGAATCGTCCCTTCTCACACTGGATACGAATTACTAAGGTTGGATACTTTCATATTTATTTCACTGACTGCACTGATTTAACTATTTATTTCATATTAAAAACAACATTAACTGACGTTTTAATCGCAAATTTACTCAATTCATTTACAATTAAACAACAAATGCAATGTATAATAAACGGAAGTGTTGCTATGGTAAACTCATAATGTTATATACATCAAATAAATCATAGAAATTTTTTTAAAATTTTAAATGGACGATTTTTATTCAATTTGACGTCACTCTTTTGTTTTCTTTTCAATATAGCGTGCGACTTTACGTAAAAAACATTTTCTTTAGCTTTTTCTAAATGAATTGTTCGTTTAATATCCATTAATACTAATAGTGCACGTTATATGGAGTAATCCAAGATATAAAATGATAGTTGAGTAGTTAATCTTAGTAACTAATATTGCTTAATCCATGAAACTATAAATAACCTAAATGGCGTCATTTATTTCTCAATAATTTACTAATTATAATTAACTGAATAAAAATCGTCGCAATTAATATTTTATTTAAATGTGTAGAAATGAAATTTACACACTAAATATTGCTAATTTGAAAATAAACAACAACAAAGCATAGTGTTACTATGGAAGTAAGCCTGCTGACGTCACAGTTGTTATATGTATGAGGTGTGCGTACAGCTGTCTAGAAACTTGATTTTATTTCATTTCAATACTGATTTTGACGGTCAAATAAAATCAATGTATCACATTCGCATAACAAAATATAAACGCTTGCTTAGTATACAATTTTGAAATCGCTATTTGTATCCAAACGATGCTTTTGCCTATTTTACAAAGTGTGCTCAAATAAAAAAAAACAAGTTTATGATAAACTTATATATTTTATTAATTCAAAGTAAAACGTTTGAAAAATATTCGTATTATCAGTAGTTACCAGAGCACTAAAATACGCTACGAAAATTGCATTATTTTTACAGCAAAAAATAACCACGCTTAGTTCGTTGCGCATAAGCGTTTTTTACGTTTACTGCGCAACTAACTCAAAACTAACTAATAATTATTATCTAACTGTAATAATTAGACGCTATTGCGTGTAAATAAGCTTAAATAACATATTTATTTGTTAATTATGTCAATAATTGCTTATATTACATATTTAGTTTTCACTATGTAATAATTATAGTATGTTAATCTAATTCTATGATGATTATATGCGAAAATCAGTGTTGAGTGTGATTGTATTAATAATTATTTGGTGAAAATTAAGTATTGATACAGTAATAGTTAAAAACATGTGCTTTTATATGAGTACTTGACGTAAATATGTTTTGAAATAAATAGTTTTGTCAGTGTAGTTTTATAAGTTCCACTGGATAAATAGCAAAATCAGTTTGTACATATTCTAAATAAAGCATATAATTACGTTGCACAAACTGTAAATACCTTGAATGGCTTCAAAACTCTGACGAAACCAAAACTATCCAATCTTAGTTCGTTCTCGGATCACAGCGCGTCGTGTTTGAATAATCATCAAATATTTCAATTACTCTATTGCCACCTGCCTTGTTTTTTTTAAATTATTATTGTGCTAAAGTCTTCCACAGATGAAGTAATGAAAAATTCTCTGGCACCCAAACATAATATTTATATGTAACACCTGTCCGTATTCTTATTTCTTTTGCAGACACAATTGTATCATTTGCCCCCTCTCAGTTTTGCCAATCAATCGACGAACAAAGTTGGCTACCATGGCATTATATTCCCCTAAACATCGCACTCGACATAAATCGGACATTGGTTGTCCACACTGAAACAGAACGAGCCGAAATCTGTCATGGTATCTCATTCGTGTCAACACTTTTTATTTTATTTTTTCAAGTAGACAATAATGTCCGGTTAAATGTTGTCAGATTGCACGCGCGTAAGTGATGCGGAGAAACCACATTTTTTTGTTGTTGCCTGGTTAAGTTTTTATTTAGTGTTTGTGTTTTTATTATTATTATTATGATTTTTTGTCTACAGTATTTTGCTTGGTAATCTCGAATACTAAATGGTATATCAGTCACATGTATAGTTTAAGTATTTTAAAATGCTTATTTTAAGATGTAGAGATTTTAACAAGTGTTCCAATCGTTTTGTGTATGACGTCAAACTTGTATCATAGGAACTGTGTTGTAATAGCGAATTTATATTATATATGCAAGTAATGCGAATTTATTTAATAAAAATGTCCTTAAAAAAATCTCATTTAATCGAGTAACCTCATACGATCGAAATTTACAGATTGGAACACTGTTCTTTATTATTTGTACATATTTTATTCGGTTATTAAAAATATTATACTAGAATCTCCAAGTATTTTTTTTTTTTAATTGTTTCCTGATTGTTAAAATTATTACCAAATTATATATGGTATTTCTTGGAATATAAAACAACTTAAACACAATTGTTTTTATAAGTAAATGATTAAGTTGTGTTGTAAGAAACAGTGATATATAAGTTGATTATGTAATTTGCATAATGAAAACGAGATTCGCATTTTCAATTTGAGGAAAAACAATCATATCAAATTATACGTGAAGGTTCACAGTTTGAGTCTCTAATTTTAATTGAATCTGATTGTTGGGTAAATACATGAATAATTAATGGTTAATGAAATTATCGAAAAGGTTGCGTAATGAAAGTCGTTAATTTTTGTTCTCAATATTTTTATTTATTTGCAATTTTCACAAAAGAACAATGAAATACGATTGCAAACAGTTATTAGTATTCAAAAATGATGTCATGTTATAGTTGCCGCAAAAATAGAATAGAAGTGTACAAAATTTTCCTTCCTCAAGTAAAACATTTTTGATTATAAGTTTTGAAATTGATTATTTATTGGTAAAACGTATTTGATAAACAAATCATATTTGATTTATAATTGTGTATTTATGACTATCCAGAGATATATGTTTAATCATATTTCATTGATTCGAGCACTTTTAGAAACATTTATTACGAAATCAAGTTTATTTTCACAATAACCACTTTTTTTTATGCTTTTTAAATAATAAATATTATTCCTCTAGTGCTACTTTCTCCCGACTCCTTTAGCAGCTGATTCTAGGTTCTAAATGAACATTTATACACATTAATTGAATTAAACTAAGTTCATATATAAATACATAACATCTTGACAATATTTTGTCATTCAACACTATTCTTACATAAGTGATCAATAACGCGGGAACAGTAATTTTTAAATTGTTTTACAATCGACGTTTCTACTGCTTTATTGATTATTACTTATAAACAAATACTCAAATGCTCTAGTAATATTAATTTGTGTTCTCTAAAACTGTCTAAATTAAGTGTAACTTGGGTTACTTTAATTTGACTCGGAAAGTAGCTTTCCGTAGCCGTAATCGGAGAAAAGAACTTTTGAAATGCTTAAAAATCTCTTTGTTAATATTCAAGATGAATCTGTAAGGTTTAAATAGGTTTACAGTTCTTTAGAGACTATATTTTCTAATAAAGCTCATTGCGTAAATCAAGGGTTGTGTTAGATCCATTTTGTGAGTTCAATGAATACTTGATTCACAAATTGAAATTTATTAAACGTTTACAAATGTTTAATGAGTCTTCCAGAAGTACTGGTTATCTCAGTACCGCATCATACATTTTGTTGGATACATTTTGTGGATTCAATGAATACTTGATTCCCAATTATAAATTTATTTAAAAATTCTTACAGAAATACTGGTGTGTTTCGAATCATACCATACAGTCCTTTAATTAATACTTTTTCAAGCGGTAATGCCCTGGCAGTCTATCCGCTATAATTATATAAAAAAAATAAATACTTTTTCAAATGTAGATCATTACATAAATCAAAGATTTTTTAGATACATTTAGTTAATTATATAAATGCTTGATTCTCAATTTGAAATATATTTCAAATCTGTATAGATTCTTACAGATATAATAGCTTTTTCGGTAGCACACCATAAATAGTTGGTAATGAATACATTTTTGAGTGTAGATCATTGCATAAATCAAGGATTTGGTTGGATACATTTCACTAAATAATTGATTCTCAAATCGAAATATATTTCAAATATACAGTAATATGCTTAGTACCGCACTATAAATACGTTTACTAAATACATCATTAGTTAATTAAATTAATTCGTGGAAGAAATTCAACTTATCTCGTTTAAAATCTAACTTCATCATATAGTGACAGCTATTTAATTTTTTTTCCCAAATATCTAATTTTTGGGCTGCGTTCCAAAATCTTATTCAAATGCTTGGGAGTATACTCTAATTTGTTACCATATTATTTTGCAGAATACACAAGGAGTATATGCGCTTAACATTTTGGAAGGCTCTAGGAACTGGATTAGGATAAATCGAAAGATTCCAAATAAACAGTCCCAACAATAATTTCCCTCTCTGCTCGACTACTAGTTATTAAAATATAAGTAAATTAATGCTAAGACATTTACAATCGCTTTTAAATATTTTTATTTTAATAACCTAATTCGTAAACATACACTAAAGAAGAAGAAACGAATACATATTTGACATTTATATATATATTGAATGATTATTAAATAAAAATTCATTATTTGCCCAACAAACAGATCCAACTCGTCATCAATCTGAACATGTGACGTCATTCGAAGTATACTAGAGTTTATAATTTACGTTAATATTGCACTTTGTAAATTTTAAATTTAACATATCGCCCATGCTTTACGTTTCATGTTTGCAAATTGAATTTGTCGTTTTTTTTTTTGAATTTGTACACCCCGGTCATATTGCAAACGTACATACGATGTGTGTTTTTCATTTTGTTGTAAATATTAAGAGTAGACCTGTTTAATACAATTTATTAAATGATTGTGTACCTATTATAATATTTTCAGTGAGTGTATTAGTAGGATTTTAGTATTGAATTGTGGTTGTTGTGAATTTTAATTTTGTTTATTGTTGTGACTCAAATTTTTGTTGGCTGTTTTATTATATATACATATATAAACTTATTTTTTTCTAATTATTTGTTGTGGATTTTATACATATCGTTGCATGAACTGTGTCTTTTTAATGGATAGGATTTTGGTCTTTTGTTATCTGTAATTTGTGGGTCATACTTTGGATTATTGAGTTTTGAAAATGATATCGTTTTATTAATCTAATTAATTTATAACAGTTTTCTATTACGCCTATAAATATATACTTATACTGGGTAAGTAAATTGTTATTTTTATTTTAATGACTACTATTTACGATTCAAGCTATAAATCTTGATTTGCGTTTGTTTGGTCTAGAAATTAATTTCACAAAATTGTAAACGACAGTAAATAAAACACATGGAGTTTTATTGATTAAAAAAAAACGAAAATCAATTTTTTAATTACTGATTATTTGGTTAAATTTCCATTGTTGATATTCAATATTAACATAGAAAATGTAAAATATTACGTATTTATACATTTCTTATATACAATTTGGAAATAACCGATAAATGTAGCAGCTGTTTTTTGTTTACATCCAGCTTTCGTTAGTTCTCAATTTTATCACGAGAGCTTTTTAGCTTGAATCGTAAATCGATAAGTGGATTACATCTTGCTGGTCTTGTGAATTATTAAGAGATATCACATTTCGCTAAAACGTAAACGTAAAAATCAGCGAGTGTACATTGATATGGATATAAATTTATCGCGATATTTAATCATAAATACCTATTTTCTAGTAATTGGTATTGATTTGCTTAAGCAGTTATATAGTATTTTGAATATCGTAGAATTTACTTATGTGTGGACATTGAGGATTAAATTTTGATTTCACATTCTGGATTTTACACATTTTCTTGTATTGCAAATATTTATTAAAGTATCTACTCATAACTTCAGTTATTATTGTTCAAAGATCAGAAAATTTTACCAAAATTTATTAAAAAATTCAGTTATAAAATAAATTTAATTAAAAATATGAATTCTGATTAAAATTATGCAACTTCTGATAACTTTATATTTATACAAAACCCTATTAAAATTATGATTCAAATAATTTTTAATTGGATATGTTTGTAACCGTTACATGGTATTATAATAAGCGGTATTTTCGATTGGTTAACCTTTGAAATTTGATATTTGAAGAGCGTTTAATTGGATGTACAAAAAGTATTATGTTTTTATAAGTAAATAATAATGCGAAGTAATCATTTGAAGATGCATAAAAAAACAAATCACATCTACATAAATGCTACTAGAGTACTTAGTTTAAAAAAAGGTCAACGAAATCTTGCAACATTGCAATTTTCGCTCGTTTCGAGATGTAAGAGTCTCATATGTAAATATAGCAAAAATGTATAATTTCTGGTGGGATTATTAAACGAATATTTAACTATAATTATAACTAGTTATATTATCACTAAGATAAAAGTCAAATATGTTACCGCTTATATGCATTTATCTTGAAACTACCCTCTCTAATAAGATATACCCACTAATCCACCTTTATCGCTAGATTTGATGGTATAAGTGACATTGGCATATTTGATATCCGCCATATATTAGATTTATGTTTTCATTTCCGATTTGAATGTTTTATGCCATAACAAATTTAATATTTCAAGAAATCTAATTGACAGTTGTTTGATTTCAATTACGATATCAAAATTCCAAAAATAAATCAATCGTTCAGTATACAGTCTTGATTGTCCGAACTCACTTGATCCAAGTTTGCGAATAGTCAGATGTACGCTTAATCCAAGTCCATATTATCCGAGCCAATCAAGATGTGCTCTGACCTGTGTGACGTGCGTTTAGTGCATTTGCACTTCTGTGTTTAATTACAATTGAATCCGTATTGTCCGAGTTCCCCGACATAAGGACAGTCCACAAGAGCTCGGATAATAAAGGTTTTATTATATACGATTAATTTACGCTAAATCTGGGGACAGTTTCTTTGGGATATGTCCACTTTTATTTCGTACCGCAGTAATTTTCGTGTATAGTCGGATTCACGGAATTTGAAAATTTTTTTGGCATGAATCACCCACTTCGTTTATACAACACTTTTAAACGGAGCAGATTTAAATAAAATCAAGGAAAATAACAGTTCAATTCTGTTTTTCTCTATTTCAAATAACGCCAAATTACTCAAAATCATGTTTTTGGCCCTTTTTAACAATGTGAAACAATAATGTGACATGAAAACAATAATATACGAAGTATGACGAAATATGATGGAATATAAACGTGGTTGCGTTTGTTGTTATTAATACGGCGTCTGCGTTAAGTAAAGATGTACGTCTATAAGCTTTAAACGACACTATCGCACATATTATAAAAGACATCTACATTATTTTTATGTCGTTACTTATATCTGACTAAGGAATGTAAAGAATGTTCAAGTTCCGTGAATCCTACTATATATCAAAATTGCTTGTTATATAATCATATTTCGACATAAAATATCGAATATTAAGATACTTCAATTATTACTTTCTTTACCTGTGGATTATTTGAATTAAAATTTCTCAGTAACTTCATGTAGTTGAGCCGCTAAGATAAGATAGGTATTAATTGGAAATTGAAGCCGCTAGAAATAACTTGAGTAACAAAATAAAAATAGTTTAATATATTAAATTCAAATCAGTGCATTAATTGCTGTTTTTAACAATTCTGTATAAATACCAGAAATCTTATAGATTTTATGGTAACTGTCTGTTAGTAAAACCGTGTGACTTATTTTAGTGATAAAGTTATAATTATAGTATTACGTTAATAACTAAATTTTCGTATAAATAATAAAGAAAACAGATTCAATCCTATTCGAACGTAGGAATGTTATATATTATTTGGAAATGTCTATGTCCTCAATAAATTATACTAGGTCAGTGGCGTAGTCAAATTATTATATAGAAATCAGTAAAAAAATGCATATCTATTATTTGCAAAGTAATAGATCGAAATATTAACATGCCAATTGCAAAACTAAACAAATTTTGAAACTTACGTAAATTGGTACTTAATGGAATTTAATAGTAATTTAATTGCTTTAGTGAATATAAATTATACATGAATGGTTCTTTTAATTGTAGGATTTTTATGACTACGCTACTGAATACATTTTGACATATTTAGGAATACATTTGTAAATGTCCTACACAGAATATTCAAAATACTATGTGTTTCGACGAGTGTTATGTAAAAGAAATCTAGATCTGGTTGGAAAAAGTCTGACGAGAAATCGAAAGTGTGACCCACATTTTTCAAAACAAACGCGAGCAGAATTTTAATTAAACATACTTATTTGATGTGCAATTTATTACTAAATAATGAAAATATGCAGTTTTGTTTTCAGAATACAAGCAGTGCAAACATATGTATATCATGTTTTAATAGTTTATAGTTACTATTATTTATTAACTAATAAATAAAAATAGATAAATAAAAAAAAAATCGCTTTTATCAACACCATCAATCATATTATATATATATAGATAAATAATTATTAAATAAGCATGGATCTGGAGGATTCAAAACCGGTATTTTATTGCATAAATTTTGAAAACTGCATTGTTTTCAGTTTTTCATTAGTGTAAGATGTATTTTGTGTCATATGCCATTTTATACAGTGTAATGTCAAATTTAGTGTAAAAAAAAATGTCGTACTTTTTGCTCTACTTGCCAAAACGTTCAAAAAACAAATGCAAACCTATAAGGGTCTATCATTCTATTACACAATTATTCAAAATTGAGATTTTACATTCACTATTAGACCCATTACAAGAAAGTAAACACCAGAAAATTGTTTAATTTTTTTAATAAAATAATACATTAAAAAATTTAACACAATTTTATGGTGATGGTTTCACTTTAGTTGTACTCTTCTAAAAACAGCCGTTTAACAAAAGAGTTACGACTTAAGTCTATATGCAACAGTAGAAATGGTAATTTTAGTAAATTTATAAATATGAAAGAGGAGAGTTTGAAAAACGGCTGTTTTGTAAAAAAGCTTCTGAATTTGTCTCAATAACACAAGTCTTAAAATAAAATATGGGAAACAAAACTATTTTGCAACGACAGTAATGTATTACATTTTAAGCACTAGTTTTTTAATGTTTATAAATTCGCCTTAAAATGTGTAAAAAACAGGGTAATATTGTGAATATACATCAAAGCCATAAAGGACTTAAATTGAAAATGCGATGTAAAGAGAAATGGATCAATCAGAAATGTGCCGGTGACCAAAATAAGCAAGTTTGAAGTTGTTTGTTGACATTTATTGATTTTATGACGTACATATTTGATTGGTAACCTTGCCAATGTCATATTATTAATTTAGATAAACGAATTGTTATTTACGCTTCTTTTTCGTTCGGGTAGGAAAGGTGTATGTTTGATGATAAGTCCTTGGGTACGCATTGAAAAATGATTATTTGTCAATTTGGTTTCATGGGGTTGAAGCGCACGTAATGATTCACACCGCTTAATAAATACGTGCGGTGATTGATGATGCATTTTCATTACAATCATAATGCAAATACGAACCTATTTTGAACGTATTTATTTCACATATAGGGTCCAACGAGTATCAACCCTAGCTCAGTTGATTTATATGTTTGCAATGTGACGTCATCACTTTCATTACTATATGTGTGTGATTAAAGACGATTTGGCAAGTAGGTATATCCATTAAAAAAAATCATCTGTAAGTAACATTCATATACCACAAATTACCTACCTAGTAGCCTATCCAAAAACAAACAAATTCTTGTGGCTTCGCAAGACAACTTAGGCCCGTTTTTACACCACCTATTCAACTCACTATAATTACGTTAAAAGTATTAAAAAAAAAACAGATATTGACACAATTTGGGTTGAATTAAAAGTTTTAAATGCGGGCCTTTGCATCTAGCTTCACAGTTGTTTCGGGAATATGGAACATATGTGAAGCTAGGTGCAAATCGGTGTCGAACAGGGCTTTGCCGATTTAGGTTTTCTGAGATTATATATATATATTAATATTATCTATGTTTTAAGTGAAATAAAGAAATATATTAAACAAAAATGAGACCGCAATGATTGTATCTCATTTTTAGAATGTATGTAATAAGGTTATATATAATATATATGAAAAAAAAAAAGATAGTCCCTATTCTATATTATGAAAAATCACCCCTTTTATCTGTTGATATATAAAAAAATTGAAAAAACTTTATTAAAAAAAACATTTGTCAAAAATTGTCTGTGCTTTAAAAGAGAATCTTTATTGTATCTCGCTGAATTAAGAAAAAAAAAAAACAAATATAGTTCTATAATCTAGAATATCGACAGTCGTAGTCACCTGTCAAGCATGCGAAGCCTGTATCACACAACCAAGAGACTCGATTGCGTGTCATAATAATAATATATTCTAAACTATTAAGAGAGCCCTATTTTAAGGGGCATTGACCCTTTTGCACCATTATATATATCAACCCTTCCCCCCGTCCCTACTTGCTTTATTGTGGTTATTCGTTCGTAGTGTTGTGATACGGGCTTTGCAAAAAAACAAAAAAAAAACCCAACAATGTAATCTTTATGTAATCTTGTTTTTCGATAAAAACAATTGAATTTATTATTTGACTTTACGGATTTCGTTTTGTACATGTGGTAGGACTCATTTATGAATCCAAAATTGCTATCATACAAAAATAGAGAAAAAGATTACCTTAAATGTCTGTGTTTTATTAGTGAAATATATTAGTCTTTTCTCTATTGCTCTCCTTGTAAGATAAGGGAGGATATATTATTTACAAATGTTGTTTTGAAAATTAAACAAAAAAATAATAAAAACTAAAGACTATACTATCTAGTATGATAATTTTATTCTATTTTATTACCCCACCATACAACAGTGAAACCAATGTATGTTGTTCTCCTTAATTGATTTTCTTTATCGGTTTTATTAGTACATAAAGTGTTTATTTGGAACCGAACGACTTCTTGCCACGGAGAGATCGATTGTTTTAAGTGAAGTAGTTCGTTGTCGTTAAACTTTAGCAATTCGACCAAACTTTTCACATATTGGTTCGACAAGTAGAAATTATGAGTACATATGTAACTATTTCGGGTACCCTGAAGATGATTGGTTGAGTAATCGAAAATTATTTCATATCTGATTTGAATGAGGTAAGACCTTTTATCATCTTTTCTTAATTACAAATTTAACGTTTGAATATTGTAACATCATTTTTTTTAATAATTTACCAGCATTTAAAACACTTTTTACTAAATTTATTTCTTACAACAGTTATTAAATATCGAATTGTTTGAGTCTATTTTGTTATTCTATTAAACAATTGACAGATATAGTTGATACGATCTATGTAATAATAGTTCCTATATCTACGTAACAATGGAAACATAAATAAGATTTGAATAAATTTCAATGGCGATTTTCTTGTAATCGGTACCGTTTTTGCATAAAAATTCAATCAAGAGTTGTAAATAATATTAATATCTTTTATTTTTATTGTAACTATTATACTGTAAGCACACCTGTTTCGGTGTTTCGGTGATATTGCAGAAACCGCAAAACACGGCTTAATTAGATAATCACTTCCGGTTTGAATATTCATTTCAAAAACAAGAAGTTTTGTTGCCAGCTATATTCAAATTATAAGTAAAGTTTCAAGATGTTGAACAGAAAAGTTAAATATTGCAGTATTTTATTTTTCTGTTAATTTTGAGTTAGTATTTATCATTTACATACATACACACGCAAACATAATTCAGTTTTTTGGATTTTTCTTACCTGCTTTCGTCGAGAAACAAAGAGTAGTAGGAATAAGAGAAAAATGATTTTCAATCTTGGCCGCGAAGCAGAAGGCGTATGATTGCAATATTTCGTATTTTCATGCGTTTTGTCAATATTTCTATGTATTTTACATTTATTCACCTATTTATATATATATATATATATATATATATATATATATATATATATATATATATATATATATTTTTTTTGTTTCCTTTATAACAGTGGCATATTTGAACCCAAGGCGTCTTACAATTGTGGCGCTAATGGAAATATTTGCTAGAATATATAACGTTGCGGTTAGTATTTCTTTACATTATTTCACATATTCTTGACTATTATAGTAGATACTTACATCTGTAATTAGAATTGTAATACTTTTCTGTCTAATTAATTGCCATAAATAGCTTTTAAATTGTTAAATTTGCACTCATTTTCCCCTACAAAGAAACTATGTTTAAATGACAGAAATTACAGAAATTAGTTAGCATTACATAGGGCCTCATAATATTTATACAATAAATCATATTTGATAGGTGAAGTTTTGTAGGGCTTCTGGTGAACATGATCATCGTACTTTACAATAGTTTCATAAGAAAAACATAGATATGTAAGGTTTACGATGAAATGGTCAACTCAGTCGTGGGCTAGTTATAAATGTAAAGTAAAAAGGAATACGACTTATTTCACGTTTCTTAAAATTAAAATTACTGTCTGGTATCAAATATTATTTAAATTAAATATATAAATATTTAAAAGATTAAGAATTAGGGAATTATGTAAAAAATAGTAAAACTACCTGCACAATTTTTACACTTACATTAAAGGGGTTAGGCCACTCTAGAGAATCAAAAAAATTTTTTCTTTAAATGATACTTAAAGTTGTAAATAATTGAAAATTTAAATTATTCTCGACAAAATGTCCCTTACGTTGTATTTTGGGGCAGATATTAGGCGACTATCAGCGCACTCCTATATGCAAGCATTCAATCAGAAACTACAACTTTATCTTTAAACGCGTTTTTCTCGAAACCGTGTTTTTGAAACTGGGCGAAAACAGTACGCCTATACCAATCAATCAATAGACATGAATCTTTTACCATCTTAATAAATAAACAGTTTTCTATCGAACTTCGCAGGATTTTTTTTATATTGTTGCTAGTTTTTTATTTTATCAACAAATTCATATGCAATTTTTAGTTAAATATCGTACTCTGTTTTTGAATCGCGCGTCTTTTCTACAAAAATCAATATTTTTAAATTCGGTTACGTAGTCCGAGAGCTTATATATTACATATTTATAATCTGTCATCATTTTTGTCTCAGGTCAATTAGTAGCTGCTCAACCCTTTCGCCTGATTAGTGCTACTTCTAAAAACCTTCATATGTTGGATAACACTAGCGCCCCCAATTTCTATATTTAGTAATGAAAAAAATTCATAATGTAGTCAAATTTATGTTTAATAAAGACACGTAAACAAGATGTGTACATTCGTCAAAAAAAAATCTTAAACGCGAAAAATTTATTTCGACATTTTTACTTTCTTATACGCAGTATAAGTAAGTATTGTAATCATGAAAAATTTCGATTTCGAGATTTTAACGGAAATATACATTTTGACTTTCCCTGAAACGATTCCGACTATTTTTGGAATGACGTCCGTCTGTGTGTGTGTGTGTGTGTATGCTCTCTACAGCCTAAACGGTTGAAGCTAAAATTATGAAACTTTAAACTTAAGATTTGCATATTCCTGGGGTGTGCACCTCCTATTTATGAAAAAAATAAGCGGAAGTGCTTGTTTACTCTAGTCATTTTTTGCAGTTTCTGCAATTACTCAAAAATGGTTATAGTTACAGAAAAATTGTATGTACAAAAATTAACGGTATTTATATTTCTTACAACTTTTGTTTGAAATTTTTTCCAAAAAGAACACTGGTTTTAAAAAAATGGCTATTTAAATTTCTTCTTATTATATTTATTTATACATAAATCGTATCATCTGCGCTTGTCAATTGCTTAACAAAAAAGACCTTAATAATTTGAAGTTTGACATTTAATATTTAATCTAAGAAATATATTTAGTGTATATGCGATCTAAAGGTTAGAAAAAATATTATAAATTAGAAAAGTAATGAAACTACGATGTGGTTTAACCCAAATGCGTATAAGAAAGTTCGGTGCATGACACTGCAGATGTTTTTATATATTGTTTTCACAAGTGGCGCTTAAGCCGGCCTTGAACTTAAAATATATATTTTTAATTTAATTGCGTTTCTTTTGTTTGGTTTCATAAGTGCAGGTGCCAAATTGATCCTAGGATAGAAGAGAAAAAGGTAAGATTTTCAAAATTATATTTCATATAATAACCACAACATATTTAATTGCGTCAACTTTAAATTATTCGATTTTTTCTAAATTTGATAACTTTCAAGCTGTAGTCTTTATACGTTGCTAAGTTGTATGATGCTCCTTATCCGCACTATAAATTATTTTTGTGTTATAAAATATATATACCTACAACAATTTAGGTATTAATATAAGACATAGTTTGAATATCTTGACTCCTTGGCAAAGCTCCAAAACTCCGGGGTTATACATGAAAGTAAGCGTTTGGAACGCATTCGTATGCCGCATGATACAAGATATAAAGCATGTTTTTTCTTTTAAGTAAAAAATCTGTTATGCGCAGACATCTAATTGCGTCATAATGGTTATGCACCAATTACTCAAAATACTGTTGAACTATTAATTTCTTTTAATTTTGATTCTCATTAGTCAAGTAAATAAGCAATATTTAATTAATTTGTAAACAATGATGCTGAGGTTAATGATACATAAAGCTTAGTATTGCTTATAATCTACTTGCACTGTTTACTTTTGAAACAAAATTACACTGTTTTCTTTATAAATCACTACTCAATTTTTCTCCTTTACATTATATTATGAGAATATAAACATTCGTGTACGATTCTATATTTCCTTTCGCTTGCCATTTCAGTTTTTAGATAAGGCATTTGAAATGAAAAAAAATTAACACAAGTATTAATTTTAAGTACCTATATTAGTAGATGATTTATGTGGACACCCCCTTTTTATTATGATTTAATGTTTGATACTGTAATTGGTAGAGGCTCGCGTATTAATTTGTTACACGATTAAATAGGAAATACACCGAAAACAAAATTTAACAACACGAGTAATCACGGGATAAGAGTGTTACTAGTCTGCTCAGTTAAGGAACTAGTTGATTAAATCAAAATTAAACATACATATACATCAAGATTTTTAAACATATATAAGAGTGAGATAATTAAAGAAAATAAAACGTATATTTGATATTAGCTTTGCTACTATAAATAATAATTTTTCTGAAGCGAAAAGACTGGGAATGATATTTTAATGTAGCTTGTTGTGTTATAATTTACAAAAAATAATTCGTTTCTGAAATGCGAACGAACGCCATTGTTTTATGTAAATATCATTTTCAGGCCTCATAAAGAATTCCCTGAAGCTATTTATCTTTTAAAATGATTTGTTTGCAATGCATTTACTTACACCAAAATTAGAATTTTAAAATAACTGCATATAATAATCAGTCCAGCATAAAGTGCTATTTCATTTATAAAACTGTATATGATTGCCTTTCGAAAGCAAATAAATGATATTTCATAATATTTTATCCCGATCAAAAGCAAAACGACACATTTTGCTCAAAGCCAGATTTTAGTAATCCGATTATAGTAGATCCTGTATTTGAAAAACTAATACATTTATTGATTTGTGTTTAAATAAAAACTAACAAAAGATTGAAGTTTTAGCGCATATATACGTGGGTATATACATAAAAGCAGGTCTGCTTTTGTCTGCAAACTAAGTGAGAATGAGGTCGTCTCGTCAATAACGTTAGCGAACCTATGTTGTTTTTCAGGCCGTATACCCATTTGACAAATTTCCACATTTTAGGCAATCACTTGTGAGTGAATATTTATGTTGCTGTAGGTTAACAGTGTAACGCATCACTGGGCATGTTTACTAAAAAAAATTACCTACGCATATTGACATGTTTATTTTTAGAGCCACCCCATTTGATGGGAATAGGCATCATATGTATGTAATTCGATGAGAGGGTTGATATGTGGCCGACGACTACGTTTGTAAGTATTTTCCTAGCAGAATCGGAATAGCTTGGGCCTTGATGTGCACAGAATACATAATATTTATATTCTTATCTTTTTCTTTCCTGTACACCAATAAATCATTTTTTTTGCAAATACAATTTATATATTTACGCATTTATGGTTTTACTGATAAAGTAAGTAATGTATTTTAAATATTTGACATTGAGAAATTATATCGGATGCCGCTGGGGCTCGAACCGAATAATTATATTGTCATACTTAGACTTTCAAAGCATTTTTTAATTTTTAAACACTGGTTTGTTCATCTTGTTCTTAGGGAAGTCTAAAATGCAGTCAACAAATATGATTATTAAGCAGTAGTTTTGTCATTTTTAACCTGTACTCATTTATTTATATAAGGACAGCATTTGCCTAGATAAAATCAAAAATTTAGAACCTTACATTACAAATTTCTCAAAAAACGCTCTAGTAAATAATGATTTATGTGTATTATGAGGTTTTCACAATCAAATTTCAATTATAATTTCTGAATTTTATATACTAGAATTAAAATGATTCTTGCTTCTTGATAATACGAAAAACATAAGTATTTAATTGTGACAGGAAAATTTAGAAAATCTCATTTCATTCTTTCGGAAATTACCAGGAAAAAAGTTTATTTTACAATCAATAGCTACTAATAATTAGTGATCAGGAAAGTTCGATTAATTTGTGCTCTTCTTCAGCTTAATCACTAAATAAAATTTCTTAAGACAGAAATGTCTATAAATAAAAGCGATCATTAAAAGATATATTTATAATTCATTTAGTAACCTTATTTTGATCATTATTTGCACTATAGTGAAAAATACAATTTAAATATTAATAAATACAAAAAAAATTTTTTTTAACACTACATTAATAATATGAATTAGTAAATTACAAAATTATATTGTGGATGAACATTGTGGATAAAAATTAAATCACAAGAGAATTTGAAACCTTGTTTTATCCGCACGTACAATTCTAGTATTTCGATAATTTCAAAATACTGGGTGTACAGGTGCGTAAATTGATACTCTACAGGTCATTGGTAAATAAAGTTAAAATTGAAAGTAACTTAGATAAGAAATGTGATATCTGACCATTCATATAGATATAGAGTGTTCGAACCCATGAGTTTCCTGTTGTTTTGTTCTGTCTGATGCAGTTTTATTGTTTTATAATTCGAAGAACTTTATTTAATGTTATAGTAAACACGAGAATATATACTTAAAATAAAATAATTCTCACGTCTTGATGCAATTAAAATTCAATTGTTATCCAACTTTCTCATATTTTAATTCATATCTAGATATTATAACACACAATATGCTCGTTTCAAATTTAAATTACTATAATTACCTCTCGTTTGATACGTCGCTCGGTATATTTCGCTTATAAACAATAAATTATTATGGATTTCGCTGTAAATTAGTTTAATCTATAAATAGTTATTAATATGGAAGAAATTGACTAATGCTTGTATCCCATGCGAATAGTAATCAATTATCAGCGATAATTTCAATAATAGAATAAGGTACTAATGAATTTGCATAAATTGTGTCCGTCCGTAGAGTACTGTAGATTAGCACGCTAATACGAATATAGAACAATGTTAAATATATCAACCTTCAGTTATAATCCATACTATTACGGGAATGAACTGAAATAATGGTTGCATCCATGTGAAAGAGTATCAATTTAATAACAAATGCAATAATGCTTAAAGCTTTTCTTTAATTATTATTTTCAATACGCTGATTTACGTTCTTACTTATACTAAATCTGCATTGATAGGTACACAGGCTACTCGGAATAGCTTGGTTGCCGTCCTCCATATCCGGCACCACCACCGTATAATATATAGTATGCATACATGTATTTTTGTCTTTTTCTACCATAGTGCTGTATACTCTTTTTTCTGCGTATATCATGGAATCACTTGAATCGTGATATTCGCAGAAGAAAGAGTCATCAAGGTCGCGGTCTAAACTATTCCGAGTTGCTTGTAAGTAAGTAATTTCTTATTACATACTTAAAATAATTTTAAATGAATTATTTATTTGTAATTATTATATAAAATATATTTAAGAACAAATAATTGGAATTTTATCAAGTAAAAATATCAGCTACTGGCCACATTTTCAAAAAATGTGTTTGTGTTTTTATTTGTCTGAAAATAATCTAAGTTAAAAATAGTTGGGAATTAAAAGTATGAATGTTTAAAAATAAGCTTTGTATGTGAAACCGGAAGTAATGCTATTTTTGAAAATTTATGTAAACAAGAATGTCGTTATACTTGCAATTTTTTTAAATTATTACTTTGAATACTGTTAGAGAAAGAAAAAAAAATTGTACTTAAAAAGATGGTAATCCCAGGTGTCAATGAACGCAAAATTCTAAACGGGAAAACCAGAAAGAAACTGACTAGGTTGTAAATAATATTCAGTTTTTTGTGAAGGAACGGTTGTTTTGTTCGCAATTTTCATATCACCTTGGTTTTTTTTATGCAATTTACATATATAAAATATTCGTGGAGGTTTTCAAAGAGAAGTGAGATTTTCTTTATAATTGCAATTAAAATTAATAAATTCGATTTCATATTTCTGAGGTATATCTATTTCATAATTTACATTATTTCCGTTGGATTTAAAAAAAATAATAATAAGCGTCTGCAAGTTAACAATTTTTGTGTGAGAACAGATTTCCTGAATGATGAATGTAAGTAAAAAAAAATTGGGTAAAAGGTTGGAATTGGTAGATATTAAATAGTCGCGTAAGATAAACAAAACATCTAGTTGGTATATCACTGGTTGCTACTTTGCATACTAGACAAGATAACAACTTGATTTTGATTCTAATGGTCAGTAGTTATTTTTATTGGCAAATTGTGGAACAGCACATGAAATTATGTGTCCAGTGTCGGATTCAGATTGTTTAAAGGTTGCATACAAATAATATACTAAGATGATTTTGAGTGCTCATAAACTAAATAGTCATATTTTAAGGATTAATCGTAATTATAAATACGTTAAACAAACATTGTATATGATAATGTTAGCAGCTTATATCAGCGATCAAATAAAATATGAACGTTATAAATAAAAAAAAATATCTGCAGTGTCATGCACCGAATTTTCTTATCCGCATATGGGTTAAGCCATATCGTAATTACATTATTTTTCTAATTTATAAAATTTGTTCTAACCCTTAGAACGCTTTTACACTAAATACATTTCTTAGAATATATATTAAATGTCAAACTACAAATTATTTACGTCTATTTTGTTAAACAATTGACAGGCGCAGATGATACGATTTATGTAAAAATATATATAAAAGACAGAAATTTATTTTGAAACCAGTACACTTTCTGGAAAAAACATTCAAACAGTAGTTGTGCTAAATAAGAATACCTTTAATTTTTGTTCATAAAATTTTTCTGTAACTGTAACCATTTTTGAGTAATTGCAGAAATTGCCAAAAATGACTAGAGTAAACAGGCACTTCCGGTTTGAATATTTTTTTCAAAAATAGGAGGTGCACACCCCATGCATATGCAAATCTTAAGTTTAAAGTTTCATAATTTTAGCCTCAACCGTTTAGGCTGTAGAGAACATTCACACACACACAGACACACACACACACACACACACACACACACACACACACAGACGGACGTCATTCCAAAAATAGTTGGAATCGATTCAGGGAAGGTCAAAACGTACATTTCCGTTAAAATCTCGAGTTCGAAATTTTTCATGATTCCAATACTTACTTATATTGCATATAAGAAAGTAAAAACGATTGAATTTTTTTGTAGATTTTTAAAAAATATTATAAATCAGTATTTTAAAACTCTATATCTGCGAAAGCCTATTGAATTTAAACTGTAAGTAGAACGAATTACTTCAGAGGAGAAAAGGCAAGCAATTAGGGCGTATGAGTGAGCGAGACACTAAGATACGACGTACATTCAATGAGGCTGATGTGTAACATTTCTCTATCTATAAAAAAGTTATTGATTCAGAGAATATTACCGACACACGACTGCTCACTTTAACTCACTGCCCTATGAGCTATAAAAAAAGCAAATGCTCGCAGCATAATATTTTTAACGTTCCGTAGTAACATGACCATAACTTATATGGACATGTGAGATCTCAATTCCATTTCAAAAACGTAAATATATTAAATTTTTGTGAGTGATAAAATGGGATAAGATCGTGGCGTGAAATGTTTAAAATGTATTGATTTTCTTCTTTATTAAATTTATTTATAGTTTGCCGCAGCCAACACCGACTTTAATATTTGAAATTCTGTCGTTTTTACAATGTGAACTTATTTTTTAGTAGTAAATACTACTATTATGTAATTAATATTTTGTTGTTCTTAAAGTTTCATTATTCATATTTAAACATATTTCGAATTATCCGCCAGCGGTCGTTTTTGTGATTTAATGACCAAGAAGTTTTACACTTTCTCGGAAGGTAAATTAAAATTTTTTTTTCTTAATTTATAATGGTTATATGTAGCACATTTGCAAACCTTCTTGAAATAAAAATGTATAACATTCTAAATAAGAAGGTTTGTAGTTTTTAAAATATTAATACATAGGAGGAATCTTAAATATTTGTAGGTGATAATGGTAAAGAAGGAATTAAATATTTTGAAATAAATATACTTCCTTTTTCTGTTTCCTATTTCCGCTTATCCCTTGTTAGTTTAAAGAAAATTTGTCGCAATTGATCTTCTCTTTTTATGGGTACAGCTTACGTAAAGAACGAGTCTATTTTATTTGTTCTTAACACCACCAAAAGAAAGAAAAACACGATTTACCTGATTCGCAAAGTATTCAATAAATATATGTATAATTAAAATGGTATTTTTGCAGTTACACACAATTCGTAAATCTCCCTTAAATGCTTTTAATGAACCAGTTCCCAATATAGAGTTACTAAATAAAGGTAAGTGGTACTGTCTAAGTATTTATTTTTTATATTCATTAGCACAGTGGAAACTTATAATAGTCGAACTTGTTTATATTTGTATTGTATATGTTATTGACTCGCCAAGGTTAAATTAGTTTCAGACTTTTTGATGAAAGATTAGGCAAACAGCAACTTATATTCATACTTAAAAACGAATTCGTTAATTGCGACGTTACTGTTTTTAGAATAATATTAATACATTTCAAATAATTGTCAAATGACAATTCCAGATAACTAATAATTTAAAATTCATGATTAGTTCCTTAAATTAAATTTCTATTATTATTTTATTTTGTTCAAAAATGACAAAATAACCACGGAAGCATTTGTAGCCCTCTACTAAACGTATGTTGTATAAAGAAGAAAATTAAATGAAGTTTTTACTCTTATTTGTTCGGAGATATATTTAAAGGAGGAATGATATTTCGGCTTACATGCGATTTATCGACCAACATGTTAAAAATAGTAGGTTTATAAGATATCTACATCTTCAGAAACAAGACTCATCTTGGCTACATAATGATTAGTATAAATATTAGTATAATTATGTAAACCGTGAACTGATTCGCGCGTGTAGAGTATTGTAAATAAATCAGTTTTCCTTGATTACTCGCGTAAAATATACATACATACATACATACATACCCTAATTATTTACTATATACATGCATGCATTATGTGGGGGTGATAGTGTTACGACTGTAACCGTTTTATCTGAGTAGAATGGTACAGAATATAAATGCAATCTGAAAGGAACTAAATCTTGAACTGAATGTAGGTAAATAAAAGATTATAGTGTTAAAAATGGATGAGTAAAGGGCAGTAGTTACTATTGTGGTAGATGGAAATCGATCATAACAAGTGAAACATTTTGTTTATTTAGGTTGTTTATTCTCTAGCGACGGAAATGATTGCGAGATTGAGGCGAAGAGTATCTGCTGATTGTAAGGTTTTACGGGCCTTAGAAATGATTGCGAGAAATTTTTAACATTTCTAAAGCATAGTTATTTATGTAGAGTGGTGTACTTGTGCGAATGTTCATGCATGGGAGTGAATGTTGGGTATGGCAAGCCATGTACAAAGAGAGTGTGACTGCTGTGGAAATGATTTTTTTAAAGGTATTTTGGGTGTATTCAAGAGATAGCGAAATACATGCGATTTGTAAAAAAATGTCGTACATAGAATAGGTGAGATCCAAATGTGATCTTATGATCATATTGAAAGAATGTCAAATTAAAGATTGTTGAGGGATGAATGGTGTGAGAATGTGAGATCGTCTTCCGAATAAGTGGATCAATATGATAGAGAATGAGTTGTGCGAATGAAAAGTTAGAAAAAGAGAATAAAAGAGTATGTATACAGATCTTGATGAATATGAAGGAAGGTATGAAGTTATGTATATTAAAATTATTATATAATTAAGATGGATGACGCAAGCACCTTCTGCCCTGCGGTCCATGTCATGAATAATTGCACTGACAAATTGAAGGCACTATAGCCTGAATTCGAAACCCCACACACAATTAAACATTGTTTTTATTATAAAATATATTTTTTAAATCTGGAGGCCCATGCAAAAAGAAACTTACTTATCTGATAACTGCCAGGCAAGAGATGATTGCGTTTGATGTTCGTAATATTACAGATACGTCTGAACTACGTAATAATTTCAATAAATACTAATATATTTATATATACACCAAGTAAAGTTTAACGTGTGTAGATTAGTGAATATAATTCATTTTGCCTTTTTATAATATAAACAAGTCAAGGTGACTGACAATAATCTATATGCGATAAATTTTTATATATGCGCAAGTAAGTAAAATTCCATTGTACAAGCTAATCATTTTAAGACGATATAATCATATTATAACTATTACATAGTAAAAACTAAACATTGAAACAAATGAATTATTCTGAGGCACTTCACTATGACAATATTTTCTATTTATAAAATTGTTTTAAAGAAAATGTAGGTTTAAAAGCATATTTTATTTGTTAATCTTTATGACTTTGCAAAGTATTAAGTTTCTGTAGAAGTAATTGTCAACTGCTAAATTGATTAATACTTATATTATTATAAATGTTACGGTACATATATATTATTATTAAATCTTATCTTTTAAATGCATTAAATAAAGATTAAAATAATATTATAAAACAATCAATAAAACAGAATTACATTATTTTCTGTAAAATTGCACGAATACATCACTGGATTTTTATCATCAGTTTTGAAGTTGTTTTGGAAACGAGTAAAATGTTAAATTTACTATGTATCTGCCCCGTCATGGGTGCCAAACTATTTTCGGATTAGGGCTATAAATAAATACATATTTGAGCGCTATAGGAACATGCATATTATGATGTTATGTATAATATAAATTAAAATTACGTAAAATAAAAGCGGCATTGGTGATTGACGATGATGGTTATTTACGCAATTAACATGAACTGATTATATTTTTTTTGCTTGTTTTATTTGCCATACATGAATATTTAAGTATCATACATGGTTATTTTTTGTACACAGTTATCAGATTATTAAGAATACCTACATATACATATCTAATATTTTTTAATTTATCATATATATGTATGTACACAGAAAGGTGAAATTGAGTAAATATATATACGTACTGATGTATACTTTTTTGGAATTGCAGTTAATTTATTTTGTACTACTATTCGAAATAACTCAGATTAAATTGAGTGCATTCCCGAAAAATATTAGTTTTTAGTTACAACCGTTGCCAAATACTTTATGCAATTTAAATTTTAAGATGGTCAATAATTAAATGTTGTTTAGTTATAGTTACAAATTGATTTTGTTATTATTATTATTGGCATTTAATAAACATAATTATTATTGACGGGTTTTCGCTAATCAAATAATATAATATAAGCACCGTAGGTTACAAATAGGTGACTACTAATAAGGACGATTTGTCTCTGAGGGGTTTTCCATTCGGTTGTGTATAGGATTCAGAATTTCTGCAGTTAACTTTAAGAGTTCTATTCATGAAATTTCTTCGACGTTGATTGTCTACTAGATAAGCAAATTTTGTCCATCCATTAGGATTAATATTTTACCGTCATCGTATAGCACTAAATCGGTGATATTTGAATAGGGAATAACTGCACCATCTATTTGAACTATTCCTTTGTCGTTCCTTGAAACGCCAGTAACTTCGGCTGCCAGTCGCAGAATTAAAATGTTAGCTTTGTCGTGATAATATTTCGACAACATGCTTAAAATATATTTTGTTTCATTGAATATCTCCACGGTCTGTCACAATAGTTGGGATTTTTATCTATCCAAGCTTGTGCAACTTCTAAAGCACGTGCCAAACAAATATTGTCCTTATTATTAATTTGGATGATGCCATATTTCCGACGGGATAAATCGGAGTATGTCAATCCATGACCAATTCTATTCCCACAACCGATTGGCATTGAAACTCTTGTTAATTCAATATCAGAAAATATTGCGACATTACTTTGTAATAAGGTTGCTTATCATTTCCCTTATTAATAAATAAAATGATATTGATCTACGCGACAAAAGCTAATCCAAGCTGGACCATTCGTTAAACGTGGTGTATTTAACGTCATTCCGAGATAATCATTCGCCGTAATGGAATCAACTATATAATCTACAAGAGCCTTTATACTTTTTTCGAATCATGCTACGGGGTTCTTATCTGTAGGAGGAGCAATCATTTTTATGGAAATGCGACGTCCTCGTATATTAAATGATTTAATAAAATTATCAAACTCGGAAATAATGCTGAACCGCGTCTGACCATAACCCGTTTGAATAAAAGGTATTCATCGTCACATATTTTTAATTGAATGCCAAAATCCAGATCACTAAATTCAATATTATTTTGCTTAGTTAGAACCGCTGTTGACTGATTAGATGTAGCAATGTTATTAATTTTATTTTGCAAGCTGTCCTTACACATTTTTAACAAAATCTAATAATTCTCATAGGTAAGTGTACTATCATTTTGATTGACTTCATACGATAGATGTTGAATAGTGGAAACCGTTGTTGATTTAGATATTGATTCTACTTCAGGTTTAATCAATGGAGGTAATAGAATGTCACAGATTTTTAACAATTTATCACAATATTCATCGTCCAGTTCATTATTAGTATTACCGTCAATTATCTGAGAAGAATTGGCGGTGGATTCCAGGAAAGTAGATTGATTTATGTTTAGCAAGAACTCAGTAGTATCAATAGTTTGTAACACATAAACTAGTGATATCTTCATCTTATACATACTTTTCATTGATGAAATCATTATTATTAATTGTATTGCGAATATTTAAAAATGACTGCAGATTATTAGATTTACCGTTAAAAGTCATTTTTGAAAACTTTGTATATTCAGATACGAAATACAAACACTAACTACTACTAACTAACTTCCCTATTTATAATTTCGTTCATAACATTCGAAATCCTTTCGCAGAATTGTTAATTATACTGAAATACAAAGCTAAAATAAAAAAAAATAATACTTGTTAGGATAGAATAAGACATACGAAATCAGTACAAATGCTTTATTTTCATTTTATAGTGTTACAAATTCTATTAATAAAACATGCTGAGCAAAGCCACAAGGTTTGGTTCCTGTATGAACGATTACCATCTTCTGTGTTCTAATAGTGTTATTCAATTTTTTCACATCTTCGTCAGAAAAATTTGCGTAATGGAGCCGTAAGAATTCAAGAGAATATTTTAATTCTACTATAAAATTTTCACCAAATTTGGTAGATATATAGCTTTAACGTCATTTTTGACCGATGGTTAGTTTCGGTATTTTCTGAATTGGTTGATTTGATCCATATCTAAATACATATATACATAATAAATATTAAACAATTGGAATAAGTACTGTAAAAAATACATTTTTGTTAATGTTGATAACAAAAACAATATTAAAATAACACCTTGTATATATGACGTATTGTAAACCCCTGCAAGTATGCTCATTATATAATTTTTAAAATAACTTTCTAAACTATTAATAGAAAGGGTGATACTAATTATACACAGCACAACCCTGTACGTATACATTATGCACGACATAATTTAGGAATTGCATTCGATACATCACAATTCATCTTTAGGAATTTATTTAATTGGGGAAATTCCATTTTGGCGCCAGAACTTTCTCCAGACAGTCTCATAAACCGCCCTTATTAGTAGTTAGGTGTTGTATTAATAATATGACAGCGAAATTATGGTAAGTCGTTTTACATATTTAGAAATACCAGAATTTATTTTATGATATCGGAAAAAATATATTGATATCACAACATAAATTTATGGTAACAGAATATTCTAATATATCAAAAAAAACTATATTGGCGAACAATGTTCCTCGGTAACAGCATCTAATTTAATGGTGGCAGAAATTAATTTTCTTGTATCAGAAAATCATTTTACGGTATCGCTAATTAATTTTAGGCATCAGAAAATCATTTAATATGCATGCTATTGCCTTCTAAGATAATTTATATAATAAGTATATTATAACAGAATAGTTGCATAATAATATTATTATTACTATTGCATAATAATATTATTATATTAGTTTTGTGTATGTTTGTGTGTGTATGTGTGCTATACAGCCTAAAAGGTTGAAGGTAAATTTATGAAACATAAGTTTTATATATGTCTAGTAATAAACTTCTTATTTTTGAAAAAAAAATCTAACAGGAAGTGCTTGTTTACTTCAGTCATTACTTGCTGTTTCTGTAATATCACCGAAATGGCCGCACTTACAACAAAATAGTTAGAATAAAAATGAAAGATATGAATATTTCGTAAAACTTTTGTTTAAAAATTATTTTCAAAACAGCTACCGTTTACAAGAAAATGTATATCGAAATTTATATTATTTTTAAATCAATTAGTCACAACAGGATGCTAATTTTAAATCTATTTTTTATGATTCTGTTAAAAAAATGGAAGGCATAGTTGATACAATTTATTATATAAAATTCTCCATATCTTGGTTGCTATGGCAATATAATTAGAAAATTTAAGAATTTAAGTTGAAAGTAAATTTTCAAACAATGTTTGTGCAAAAAAACTATTCCTGTCGTAATTCTAATAATTTTTCAGGGATGGTCAAAAGGTACTTATTATTTAACATAGCAAATTAAATACAGCTAATTTCATTTCTTGGTTATTTCTACATTAGTGTTTGAACAGCGTATTATATGTATTATTTTACATTCGTTGCGCTACAATTAATTGCCAAAAATTTATCAAAACAAAAAATCATATGTTTTGTTTAGAATCTTGATTTTTGGCCCAAGAAATATCTCGAGTTGATTTGCTAAGAAAACATTTATTTATTTATTAAATTTACCTATTTTATGTAATGGTTTGTAATTTTATTACATTGATATTTTGACAAATAAGTGCATACATTGACAGCATATGATATGCTACGGTCAGAGATGTTAGTTGTTATTTTGGTAATATTAAAATTCCGTTTTCCGTGGCCATTAGCTTGCATTATAAAATTGTTAAATTATCTTCAGAAAGAATTAGCTGCCGTTAGTAGAAGTTTTCATTTTGTGTGAAAATATAATTACATACCGCATATACAATAATGCTTTTGATTGAGGTGTTAATGAATTGCTATGGGATTATTTACACAACATTTCAGCGGTTCTCCGGCTAATTGGTCGACAATAATTATATATGCAAATTGGTTTGCGCAGTTTCAATGAGTTTTACCGTGTTACGTTTGACGTTGCGTTGCGTTGCATGGATGAGGTCGCACACGTACGTACCGTACCTTAGTAGGTACTTGTACCGCAAATTGAGTTTAGCAAAGTTATTTTCAGGTGAAACACAAGAACTTAAATTAATGTGAGTTTACTACAGTAAACGGAGTTAAACTTATATAGTCGATAATGAGACTATAAAATTAATGACATTCACGGGCTAACTTGAATTTGTGGGTAGAGTGACAATGCACTATTGGATGCGCGCTTACATTGATTTCTTTAGAAATAGATCTACAGTGTCCCGTACTGAACTCTCTTATACGTAGAAGGTATATATCAGTTTGAACAATTGAAAATAAAAATATGAGTATTTAACTGCGCTACTCGAGCAAATACAATATAGTTTTATTGTTATTTTGTACTATTTTATTATGTTATTTTAGTTCGTATTATCGACTTGCAATTTTTGTCAATTGGATAGGTGATAGATGCATAAGTAGGTTTGCGTAATTCTCATATCTTCTTACAAACTTTATGTTTTATTCAAATACATCACATGTTCTGGAATTCTACTTTCTTATAACTTTTCTTTCCCGTTATTTATTCTAAATAATATTTATTGATTTATTCCGAGGACAACCCCCGCATTCTCACACCATTCAATCATTACATACAACCTATTTATAAAATTGCGCTGCTTCTACACCCGCATATTTTGTTTTTCGTCTCTCGTGTATACACTACAAATATCTCTTTATTTTCACAGCAGTCGCACAGTTTTTATGCTGCGTTTGCCAAACTCAACATTCACCTTTGTTATAAAAGGAGATTCAATTGTTTTTTAGATAAACGTTATGTCAGAAAAATCTGTCATTTATGACCTCTGCTCCTTTGCTTTGTGTCTTCTTATTTTATTCTCAATTTATTTGTTTGTGGAAATGAAAGGAATATATATTTATATCCTGGTGTAAAATGTAACAACTTGCCTCTGGAAGGGGCAATCTGTTACAGAACAGGGGAACATTGTTACAACATTCATAACTTATGTAAGCAGGAATCACAGAGACAAATTTATTATTTATTGATTAGATTCGAATATTAGTTTAACAATATTTATTGAAAGAAACTAGCATACTGTTGTTACTAAAAGATCGACCTCTCACCTCTATCAATGTTGGTCACAGGCACCTTTAAACGACGACAATCAGATTTACTTTTGGTAGCTAAGAACACAAAATAGCTTTAAACTTGACGTTTTTTAAGCCTTCTGCAACAAAATTTTGTCGGTGACTGCAGCTTTGTACGATTGACTTGTCTAGTGGCCATAATTGGCGCTACCTTAAGCGGAAATTTTAAAAATGCATGATAACAACTTGTCTCTGTAACAACTAGTCCAGTCCACCACTACTGCTTTCAAGAAAATGGCTATTGAAATTTCTCCATTTTTTTATTACTTTCTTATACGTATAAGAACACAGTATAAGTAAGTATTGTAATCATGAAAATTTTCGATCTCGAGATTTTAACGGAAATATACGTTTTGACCTTCTTTTTGACTATTTTTGGAATGACGTCCGTATGTGTGTGTGAACTCTTCAGGCTAAACGGTTCAAAGTAAAATAGTTTTCAAACCGGAAGTGCAAGTTTACTCTAGTCATTTTTTGCAGTTTGTGCAATTACTCAAAAATGGTTTCAGTTACAAAAAAATTGTATTAACAAAAATTAAAGGTATTTATATTTCGTACAATTTTTGTTTTTCCAAAAAGATGCCTGCTTTCAAAATAATGGCTATTGATATTTCTTCTTGTTATATTTATTTATACATAAATCGTATCATCTGCGTCTGCCAATTGTTTAACAAAATAGACTTAAATAATTTGAAGTTTGACATTTAATATTTATTCTAAGAAATATATTTCGTGTAAAAGCGATCTAAAGGTTAGAACAAATATTATAAATTAGAAAAATAATGAAACTACGATGTGGTTTAACCCAAATGCGTATTAGGAAGTTCGGTGCATGATACTGCAGATGTTTTTTTATCGTTTCTTCTAAAATATATTTATAAGTATTTAAAAATAATAATATTAATACCTATATCATACAACTTTTACTTGAAAAGTCATATTTGAATTCATTACAAATTTTTAGTAAATATACACTTTCAATTTCAAAAGTCCAATCTACTCCAAATGAATTTGCTATTAGTCGTCTAATTAAGGGTTGGGTTGGTGTTTAAATTCGTTGATTCCTGATAAGTAATCTATTTGGAGTTTGATAGTCTCATTTCTAATATGATTGAAAATTTATATATGTCACACTACTATTCGGTATCGCTGCCACCAATTGATGAATTGGTGCTTGTGAGCGAAATTAAACGAGTTGATTAAATGGCATAATTTCTATGTTCAATGCAAGATACATTATAGAATTAACTATTGGTTGAATTACTTGTTTAATAACGTTTAATGGACATCAAATGAGAAAATAATTGATTTTAAAAGCCAAAATGCCATTATTTATGTTATTCTTCCGTTAAATATAATTGTTAACGAACAGTAATGTTATTTTAACTATCTTATGGTTATAAGTAACTATTGTAAACATGAAAATTTTTTAACAGGAAAACTCTTATAATTTGTTATGTGATATTTGACTAAAATAGTCATAAATATAACATATACACTTTAAGTGAACAAGCCAAAAAAGTAGCGGTTTCTGATCGAAATTTTATTTCAAGGTCACTTACCTTATTTTTTCCAGAAAATTAAAATATTGATAAATATACCATTCAAAGTTTACCTAAATGCTTAAATATGAATCGTGAAGTGTAAATTAGAGAATAATGTTTTTTTTTTGTTTTACCAAAAATAACTGAAGAACCCTTGAACAATATAATTGAATTGAATAGACGTGTATTACAGCATATATAAATAATATTACTATACTTGTGAATGTATATCTGTTGTTCGTTTATCATAAATGAATTTAAATAATACCGTGATTGTTTTTATTTGCCATAAACATCTTTCCCAAAAGATTGTATTCCAACATTGAGGTAAATATGTGTTCTGTTTTACTCGGTGTTAATATAAAATCTCATTTCCATTTTAAAGATTGCTTTCATTGAATATCCACTTAATTTATTTATAAAAATAATCACAAAATATGTAAAACACTTTTGGAAAATTTAAAATTCAAATGTAACTGAAATATCTCTCGCTGCTTAAATAAAATATGAATAATTTCTGCATAAAAATACTCCAATAGCCAATATAATATGCCATGATGGAAAATATTTATACTTACAACTTGTTGCTTCGATCATATTACTTCATGGAAATATTTGCTGTAAATATATAATCAATAGCTAATACAGAAAAGAATAATTAAATTGATTAAAATTGATGTAAATTTCTCATATATTTCTAGAATATTTTTATAAAATTGATGCTTTTTTCTTCATTTAGATTTTGTTGTTGGTTACGTGAAAAGTATCTATTGTGCAAGAAATAATATCTGCAGTGTCTTGCACTGAACTTCCTTATAAATATTTTGTTTAGAGAGAAAAGATATTAAAATACAAAATTTTAGATATTCAAGAAAATATAATTATTCATTTACACATAAAGAAATTTTATTGTTAAACTCTATACTAATTACAAACTAAAACAATAGACACAGACAAACGGCATTCCAAAAATAGTCAGACTAGCTTCAGGGAAGGTCAAAATGTATATTACCGTTAAAATCTCGAGTTCGAAATTTTTCATCATTACAATAATTTCTTATTACTTCGTATAAGAAACTAAAAACAGCTAAATTGAACATAATTCTTAACTAACAACCATTTATTCTAATCAAGGAAATATATGTAAAGAAAATAATTGTATTGATAATTTATAAATTTATCATATACTTATTATACACGTGAACTATATAAATAAAATCTAATAAACCTTATATAAAAATAATTATTCAAAGTACTTATATCATACAATAATTATGAGCCATTTATTTCAATCATTATGCTAAATCATACATTATCTTAAAACATAAACAGAATAAATTAGTTCAAATTTCCAGTAATCAAAAGAAAGTTAAACATATGTAGACATGACATTGGTTGTTATTTCACGCTTTAATACCTTGTTTCATTGGTTTTTTTTTGTTCATTCATTCATAAATAATACGAATAAACGATAAAATATTTCATTGATTTGTAGTGTTGAGATTATATTATTTGCAAATTGTAATAATCTGTGATAAACATCGAAAAAATGTTTTTTTTAATATAGTGGATTTTAATTTTAGTTAGAATATAAACATGGATTACTTGACCATCTGTGTTAACTATATATTGTATTTATTATCTTGCGAATCGTTAAAATTAGTTTCAGAATAACAATTATAAATAATTTGCAACATAATTCAGTGTTTAGCCCGCAAGATATATTTTAATGGACATTCACTGTTTGCAATAATCGTTTTATGAATCTTGCGTAATATGATCGAAATTGATATTTGCAAATACTAATATGTATAGGCGAAGCAAGGTTGGCCTCAACGTATGAGTGAATGATATACTGACCTGTGGTCGGGTGTGGCGGGGAGGGGCACAATGAGACACATTCTCCATCGGACACTCGCTTGTATAAAAGTTGCACGAAATTTTGGTAATGGCACAGTCAAGTCTCTTGTCTATCAATACATACTACAACATGGCATTCAAAGTGAGTACCATTCTTTCAAATAATCAATATTAATAAGCTAATGAAACAGTGCGATTAAAAGTATCCCAAATAATCAATGATACATACAGTGTGTTCAACCGTTTAAATCAGTGCATTTTTTTCGATGAAATCAACAAAAAGAGTCGTATTTCTAACACTTTTATTTTTTCTATAATAGTTTGTTATCTTCGCCGCCGCGCTCGCCGTAGCCCAGGCTGGTCTCGTAGACTACTCTTCCCATGGATACGCTGCCGCCCCCGCTGTAGCATATGCCGCCGCCCCCGCCTACAAAGTAGCCGGTCCAGCTGCCTCTTCTCACAGCTCCATTACCCAACACACAGTCTCCCATGGACCACAAGTAGCATACGCTGCAGCACCCCAAGTTCACTATGCTCATGCCGCCCCAGCAGTCCACTACCAAGCCGCCCCTCAAGTCCATTACGCTCAAGCTGCCCCAGCAGTCCACTACGCTCAAGCCGCCCCTCAAGTCCATTACGCATCTGCTCCAGTATCCCACTATGCTGCTCCAGTCGCCAAGGCTGTGTATGCTGAAGCTTATGCCCCAGCACAGTACGACTTCGAATACGCCGTCGCTGATCCCCATACCGGTGATGTCAAGAGCCAGAAGGAAAGCCGTCAAGGAGATGCCGTCCATGGAAGCTACTCCCTTATCGAAGCTGACGGAAGCAGACGTACCGTAGAATACACCGCTGATGATCATTCCGGTTTCAACGCTGTTGTCCACCGTGAACCCGCTCAACATCCCGTTGCCGTCAAGGCCGTGCAACCCATTGTCAAGTACGCCCATGTCGCCCCAGCAGTATACCAACACGCTGCCCCCGTCGCCCACTACGCCCATGCTGCCCCCGTCGCCCACTACGCCCATGCTGCCCCAGTCGCCTACGCCGCCGCCCCAGCTAACTACTATCATCACTAGGGGATGATTGTCTAGTGATAGCTCAATTTCCATATCTATCTTTATTGTCTTCTATGATTGACTTGTACTTCTAAAAACTTTTGTACATACCTTCGATTTTGAAGAAAATGTCCTTTCAATAAATTATTTATTTTTATAAAGTATATGTCGTACTATGATTTAATGACCCAATTATAACTTTCCTTTTTATAGCATTCATCAACTATTATCATGTATACAAAAACTCTACAACTCTACAGCCTGAATGGCTGCAGATAAAATTATGAAACTTAAAACTTAAGATTTATATAGGTATGTCTGGCAAGAAAAAATCCTATTTTTAAAAATAATATTCTAACTCGAGTAATTTTTATGGCTTCTACAATAACTCGATAACGATTGCACTTACAGCCAAAATTAGAGATATTACAATTTCGCACAACTTTCCTTTGAACATTTTTTTGAATAAGGTAAATGGAAAATGGCTATTGAAATTTGTTCTTATTATATTTATTTTTACATAAATTGTAGCTCCCGCGCGTGATAAATGTTTAACAGAAAAAGAATATTTATTCAAATAATTTCTTGACATTTATTAATTATTGTAAGCAATATATTTAGCGAAATAGTGTTTCAAAGGTTAGTAAAATATTACAAATTAGTAAAATAATAATAATATTATCTAAATAAAATGCGTATAAGAAAGTTCAGTGTAAGACATGATAGATATTTTTGTATTTCTGTTGTTGATACGATTTATTAAATATAATTCTTCATACCTACGTAACTCTAGCAAAATTTAAGTTTAAAGTTTCATAATTTTACCGTTTAAGTTGTAAAGTGCATAGTTTCAAAAACAGTCGGACTTGATTCAGGAAAGTTTTAAAGGTATTTCCGTTAATCGTCAACTTATAAATTATACAAATCCTTCCAAGACATCATTCAACTAAAATATCAATGCGCTTTTTTTAGTCAAATATTATTTATTACTACCATTATCTATATAATATTATCTGGACTTTATACTTTCTAATATATGTTTAAAAAAAGCTATCTCGAAATATATGATGGTTTTTAATCAAACATATTTAATATCAACGTAATTATTGTAAATTAATTAATTATAAAATGATAATATACTTTCATATCAAACATATTATCCACATTAAAACAAAAAATAAATGTATTGAAATATTTTTATAATACAGAAATTAAAGTTAAATCATCGCATTTCTTCATATCTGCAGTGTTCCGTACTAGGCTTTCTTATAAGTAATTGTTTAAATAGGAAGGATACTAAACTACTAATATACAGCATATAAAATCAAATTACTTTATTATATGAAAATCGTTAGGTTTCAAATAAATTAAATACCTAACAGAATATATTTTCCACAATCAATGTCAAACCTCAAATTATTTTAGTCTAATTGGTTTATTTGACAAGCATAGTTGATATTATTTATTTTATATAAATTTCCATAACTACATCGTTTCAGCACATATATGAGAAATAAAATTATAAAACGAGCGAAACTCTTGTAATTGGCAAACTTTTTGAAGAAACTTTTCAAACAAAAGTTGTGCGAAATATTAATATGTTTCAATTAAATTTAAAAATTCTGCCTAGCGATATACAAATCTCAAGTTTTATGTTTTATGATGAACGTTTCGGAGATATTGTATAAATAAGAAAAATTGTCTATAGTAAACATGGATATCCGCTTTGAAGATTCTTTTAAAAAATAGGAGGGGCATGTTTGAATTATATACAAGTTTTAATTTTAAAACTTTTCAAATTTATCTTTAACAGTTTTGGCTCTAGGAGGGAGCACACATTCTATATCAAAAATAATTAAACTCGATTCACAATCAAACAATGTATTTCTGTTAAAATAACAGGTTTTTTTCTTAACAATACCTACTTATTATTTCGCATACAAAAGTACAAATTAGGAACTTTAAGGTATATAAATTTATTAGAGATTTAGAGGGTATAAATAATTTAAATAGTGGCAAAAATATAAGTATGCATAAACCAAAAAAGTCATAGTCTTTCAAAATAAAACCAAATTATAATCAATCTCGAATAATAAAGTAGTTTTAATAGTTGCGTTAATTTTTTTTTAAATTGTAGTAATTTATAAAATAAAAAATGTATATGCCTTAATAATTGCTGCCCAGTTTATTAATAATAATTTCGTTTGTTTTTCGGTAAAATAAAGATCTTTTAATACAAAAGTAAAATTACTTAGTAATATTTAAAATTGTTGATAATATCCTAAATCATGCAATTTGCTAACTATTACTAACTATTTATATATGACTTAATAGTTTTTGAGAAACACGTTTCTGCAGTTTTGGGATTTTTATCTGTGACAAGAAAACACTAAAATATGACTAAATTATATACACATTTTATTCTCAACATAATTATTCAATAAGTAATACAATAAATATCAATAAAAATCACATATGATATGCGTATTTGGTACAGAATCGCAATGAAACGCCAAATCAAGCATATAATTATTTACACAGATAGGTATAGTTATTTTTATTCATTTTCTACAATGATTTCTCTACAGCAATAATGAGACGTGTATTGTAAGCTGCGTATTTATCGAATAATATTGTTGTTTTTATTTTTTATTCATCTAATAGGTTATTTTCTCTAGATAAAAACGTATATAGACGAACGAAATACGAACTATACACAATAAATGGCGTTGTTTAGGCTCTTCTGTCGTTCGATCTTCTCTGCGTTTGGCTGCTATTCAGGCGCGCCTATTCCTCGGGTTCACCGCTTGGCTCCCGTTTACCGATCTGGCTTGCTAGTTGGGCTCCCAACAAATACCGGGCTGCCTGTTCTCCTGAATAACCACGGCTCAGCCCTAAATCCATTTTATTTCGTTTGGCCCTAGGAGCAAAATCAAATATCATCAAAAGAAACACTTAACTGAGGAAAATACGACTACGTTTTTCTAGGGAATATATATTTTTGTTTTATGCGCTGTTCAGATGACAGTACATAGTTTCTTTTTAAAGCACTTATAGTTATGTCAATACTACTAAAGACGTGCTACACTGTAAAATTATTTGCCTTAAATTAATAAATTAATTAAGAACAATTTTAATTAATTAAAATATGACTACCAATTTTTAATATAGTAATTGACGTGAAGTAGTACTTATCAAAATGTAAACTTGCTTTATTTGAATAATACCGACACCTCTGGAATGTATACACATGAAGGCTTAGTGAAACTTAATTTAAAACTTGATTAGAAAAGCATATCCACTTAAAATTGTTCATGCAACCGATATAAACTTTCAAGTATATCCAAACTAAAGTATACGATTACTTCGTGATTTATTTGACAAACTGGTAAGAGTCAAAACAAGAAGGAAAAGAAGCTTACTCTTCAGATTCGCTTCGTCGTCGTCTGCCTGGTCCTCCAGCCCATGTTGCAGCGTGAAGTCCCATCAAATGTTTTGCCGCTTGTTGTCCTGAGAAACCACGGTCCATACCAAAGCCAAGACCTCTTTTAGAACTGAAAAATGTCACAAATATATTTAGTACAATTGGATTCACCCAGTTGAGTATACGTATTTTGTATGTTCTTTTAACGGACGTTAGTTTTACCACTTGCGGTATGAAGTTGTATTAAATGTAAATAACGCTAATTTATGTATATAAACAATAACAAAAGGATAATGTAAATATTATTATATATTTAACTGCTACGTTTCAGCTAGAAAATTACTAGAAAATTTGTAATTTTTCTTTTAGGCGAAATTCCCATTTTAAAAATAAATCGATTTTTTTTTATCAATAATTTTATTCAAAAACATTTTAAATAATAATAAATTTCTATCTAATAAAATAAGAGAGAAAAAAATGATTAAAAATAGTCATTTAGTTGACCAAAATATTGAAACATCGCCTTAATAAACGTACAACATATTTCATAAATAGCACAAATGCTATTTATAGATCGATTTGAATAAAAAATTATAACTCAAATGCAATTTGTTGAAGAAATACAATTACTAAACAAATGTGTGCTATTTTTTACTTTTTAGAAACTTCAATAACAAAAATTTGTTGTAAAAAATACTTTAATTTTACATATATGTATGTACCTTATATTCCAAAAAATGTAATTTTTTTGAAGTACATTATTAATTTTTTATTGTTCTGAGAGAGACAGATATAAGGGTAGGTTTCGGTAAAGTTAATTATATACCTACATAAAGTGCGTATTGAGCGTAATGTGCCACATTAACTGAAGAAGAGTATAAATACTTCCGAAATATATAATTAACATTAACAAAACTTGATCTAATTTGATTTTTTCCCATGATCAATAAAATTTAATAAAAAACTCTAATACATTTTTAAAAATAATAAAGTAAAATCAAGTATTTATTTTAATTAATATTTTAGGTAAATTTGGATTACTAGTAGTATTTTATAAGATCTTATCTCCAAAAAATGTATTGCGCTATGACGGTAATGATCTCATTATATTCTTTTACCATAACATTTCTTATAAAAGAAACTAACTATCCTAAAATATGCGACAATTCAATCTTGATTTACAAATAAAAAATATAAAAAAAATCATATTCCTTTATCGTTAACCACCCTAAATACACAAATTAGGAACGCAACATGTTTTCAAATATCTGAAATTAATGGAATTTGATTATACAGTACGTTGTCGATATGTAGATTTTTATGTCACAATGTATAACAATCAAAATTCTTCAACATGACCACATCGTAGATTATTTTCTGGCTCAATCTAACCATAATGTGAGTACCTGCCAACACCAGTGTATTGTATTTGTATGTACATATGTATATATAATAACCATAAAAAAGTTAAATGCTTCATTAAATAAAGTGAACAGTAGATTTATTCATGCTATAAAGTGTCAAATAAACATGACGACAAGCGAAAATAGTATTTACGAGTGTTTTATAGAAATTTAAGAACACATTTTGATACGAAATTAATGATAATTATATATTCTACAAAGTGCTTCGTTTTTGTTTTTATGAGAATGGAAATTAATGAAGTAATGTTTGATTTTATTTTCAAACACAATGGCACAAAGAAGTATTTCTGTAATTATGTATTTAATGAATAGAATAAAAATTTACCTTCGTAAAATGTAGAATAGTCATGCATAAGAATGTTTCTAAAACACCTAAGATCTAAAATACAAAATAAAAATATTTATACATACATAACAGCGACAATTACATTAAATTTATTTATTTATTACATTTACATGCAACATTGATCACTTTAAACATGCATTCTATTATAAATATTTAGAAAAATCAAAATAAAGCCAAAATACGTTAATAAATTTAATGAAGTGTAATTTTTAGTTAAGACACAATATTGGGATTAATAAAGTATTAACAATGTTGAAATTGCTTCACTTTTTGCCGGGTCCTTGAGGATCCTGAGCTATGTCTATGCCTAGTCTGTGGTTGGCTTCCATACGACCCGAATCACCCCGTCGTGTACCAAAATCTAAAAGCGTTCTCCGAGATCGTTTTGAGCTGCAAAATTAGTATTTTGTTATTTATTTATATCCGCAACGAAACATTGATGGTAAACAATATATGCTGTTTATTTGAATGATAATTTGACAAAACTGTATAGGTGCTTTAGTTATAATTGTTCGGTAATTGCATAAAATATGATTTAAATCGTGCATTCAACAGGTCTCCGATATTATATTCACAGCGATAGGAAAATTGATGCAGTATATTTTGAAATAAAAATAGTTCGCTAAATAATATATATTTATTGTTTATTTGAGGTAAACATTAATAGGCAACAAAACTATCAACGTGTTTGTAGTAGTTATTTTGGTCATTAATTTATTGTTTCAACAAATTAATTTTCTTTACACATAATTCAGTTTGTGCTAATAAAAAATTAATTCTGAGAGGTTGATAGAACAATAAAATAAAATGAGCCCAATAAAATATAATCAATTGTTTAATTTTGCAAGATTATTTATATGCGATGATTTCGTTATTAGTGTTTCTTTAAAGTAGAATTTTTCTGGAGAATCTTTGTAAAACTATTGCTTCCATGATAGTATTATATATATTTTATCAGTACTAGAAATGATCTTTCATTCTTATTTATAGAATATATATATGAACGTTATTCGAAGAAAAATGACAATATATATTTTCGATCAAGTGATTTTAAAGTGTATTTATAAAAGACAAATGATCACAAAATGCTTTGTCGACTTCACAGTAATATGACAGCATTATATTTCACAGCGCTTGAACTGCAAAGGAGAACACAATATGTATACTGGAGATGACTGAGAAAAACTCGAAGAACTATTATTTAACTCTATTTTCCATTCACATAATTGTTCCCATAGTAACGAATGCTCAACCACTGTGCATCATTTGATATGGTAGAGAAGTTTTTCTAAGAGAAGGACGTCACTGCTGTATAGTTAAACAGGCGTACTTATTTTATGTTTGTCCCATACTATTTGTGGATGTAAAAAGAGGACAAAAACGTTGTTTTATAGTTTTCTTGTCGGCTTTGATGAAGCATCTACGTTTGTTATCCCTAGTTTATATATGTACAAGAACATGCTAAGGGAAGCAATTTATATCTGGCATGTTAATCAAGAATTACTATTGTAGTATATATGTCTAAATTATGAGCAAAATGTATAATATGTTAATTTATGCGTAACTAAAGGGAAGTTTATATAATAAATACTGTTACTTTTAGTATAAAACTATAATTTGATCAAAAATATAAAAAATTGATTTCTTCATAAATGATGAGTTATTAGCTATCACTAAATAATGAAATAATTGAAGAATAGTTACAAAAAATTTTAAAAATTCGCAAAGGGATGTGTTTAGATTGTATTGTTTAACTAAAATTAATATTTTATCAGACGATAATACCGACATATCTTTTTACTTTCTTATGCGAAGTAATAAGTATTACTTAATAAAAATCCATCGCGAGATCTTTTAACGGTATGAATCAAAATTGAAACATAATTTATCAAGATTGATATATGGGGAACATTTAGTTTTAACCTCTTAGAGAACGGTAATTAATGTCATTAGCAAAATGAGTTTAAACGTACATAGTATGTTTATATTTTATTATTAAATGTGTCTACATTTATGCAATATGTTGTTTTTATTTGATATTTGGTAAATGTTATAGAAATATATTATTAAATTATTTTTAATTATTATAACACCGGATAATGGTATATAATTTTGATTATGTATGTTAGGGATTTTGATTATAATTTCGAAATTATAGTGGTATGGCACACAATCCTATATCTTTTCCTGGAAAATCTGTCGAATGCTTTTGGATGGTATGCGATTTGAACTGTGAACGAAAACTATAACCGCAATGAAGATACGGTCATTGTGGCTTTGGCAATGGTTGCTACCTTGCAACGACCGAAATTTAAATTGACAAAATCAATGTGACGAGTTGTTTGTTAATGATACAACAAGTAAAACTTGCTTTGCACGGAGTAATAATTGTAATGCAGAATATTATCAATTGTAGTATTTTGTAATATTTTTATTTATTATTTCCGTTGTAATTGATTGCGTGATTGCAAACTTATATATATTAAAATTCATGTAGGATTCTAATTCAATATTTCTACTTTTTATTTTGCTATTGATATACGATATAATTGATATCTGTTGACCGTTTATGAAAATGCTAAAGATAGTGATGGATGACGGCACATACCTCGAGTGCTAATTTCACAAAAAAATGTCTGCAATGTCTTACACTGAACCTTCTTATACCTATTTTATATAGATAGAAATAATAATAAAATACAAAATTTTAAACATCCTGCAAAATATCATTTTTCATTTTCTATATTAGAATTTATTATGGTCGGACGATTTTTAGATTTCAAAGCAACTTAACAAAATATTTATATATTATATTTTTAATATTTTACTAACCATCAACATGCTTTTTCCGTAAATATATTTGTTAAAATTGAAGTTAATTGACAAATGTATTTGGGTGTATTTTATGTTCCTGTCAAACAGTTGACCAAGTAAGTATTTCAATAGCGATTTCATTGTAACTGGTACACTTAAAACAAAGCTGTTTGAAATATTAATATCTTTCATTTTTATCGTTTATTCGTTATTATTTTTACTGTAAGTGCAACTTTTTCGGAGATATAGCAGAAACAGTATAAAATGACTAGAGTAAATATGTACTTCCGGTTTGAATGTGTTATTTCAAAAATAAGTTATCTTGCCAGGAAGATACAAAACAGTTTTAAGTTTCATAATTTTACCTTCAATCGCTTAAGCTGTAGAGTGCTCACACACACACATACACACACACACAAACACACATGCACACAAACTAACTTGCACACAAGCACGAACAGAGAGAGCGAGCGAGCGAGAGAGAGAGAGAGAGACAGAGAGATAGACGTCACTTCAAAAAGACTCGCTGCAGGGAAGGTCAAATGGTATTTATTATTTCATGATTACAATTATTGTCTTTTTGCGAATATATTAATGTTAAATCTTAATGTTTGTTAATAACAAATAGTGCTCTTTTTATTTACAAAACAAGTTTATATAATATTTTAGGTACAATCAATGGGTAAGATATGTACGTGCACGGAATTTCAATTACACTAATCTATTGGCTGTACCAATCCATTAAAGATAACATTCTAAGATGTTACTAAATGTTAAAATATTCAAATTCATTGCCATTTAACATTACAACAGCGTATGATGTCGTTGGATACCCGCATCGAATTAAGGCAATTTTACGTTAGTTGTAAGATTTTAATTATTGTTAATTAAGAGTGATATTAAATAAGTTTCATAAGAATCAGTTATGAATAGTTATGTTAACAGAATTTATTGTTTGTTATTTTTGTATATAAAGGTATAAATATTATATATGATGTTTTATTATAATAATGTATACGTCAAAATGTTCCTCACTACTTTAAATGGAAATATCTTGGAATAATAACATTAAGTCATGAATATGCAGACGCTCTTTTATATTAGCCACCGAATATGTGTATACAAACTATAAATATAATGTATCGTTTATAAGTATGATTTGTCTAGACAGATGTTCCTAAAATTAGATTCTTATTTTGAAAAAATGTTGTCAATAGTCGTGCCAATTGAAAATAGCACATTACATTAGTGCTAGTATCACTGACAGTAACAACAGGAAAATGTTAACGACTGTTTATAACAGAGCTTGGAACATTTCAGTTTGTATTTTTTCAGTATTTTATTAATTTTATTTTGTGCCATTCGAACATTATAAATATTCATCGATTTGGTTCCGTTAACATTATTTGTATGATTAATTGAATTTTTATTAGCATGAAGCAAAAAAAAAAATTGATTGCTATTTACTCTTAAACGGTACAAATAATAATTTTAGGGTGAAATGTATGAGGTGTAGCGGTGCTTCGTACAGTTCTGGTGTTTTTGATGGTTTGTGAGCTACGGCATATATTCTAATAAATACCGTTTAAATCCGAACATGCTCTATAATCTTCCTTGGGAATTCGTTAACAAGTCCACTTTGTATCACTATTTATATATTTTCGTCAAAGCACACATGCAATTACAAGAAACTTTAGATCCACAGCAAGGAATATGACACAAGTAAAACTCATAATTGGATCAACGTGTTAATTTGTTTGAGGTAGGGTTGTTAAATAGTATATATATCAAAAGAATATTAAGTGTCCAAATGCAGCAGATATTATGAGCCAATAAAAAACCCCTTGTCCCTTTTTGTGGGTAGATGAATTCATATTAATTTTAAAATCATGAAATTTGTTTAATTACGTGTTTTTAGACAGATTTTGCTCAAACTCTAATTAAGATACTAAATATGGCCAGATTTTAGCTAAACTTCATATATAATGTTAGTTTTTAGAATTGTATGCTGAAGAATGTGCAAAAGTTTTTAGTTTCAGCTAGAATTCTCTAAAGTAGTAAGTTGAACGTACAGTTGTATTTTCATATAAAAAGGTTGACTCATCGAAATTTAAGTTATTGTTTTATTTGTCTTTTGAAGTGCGCAAATAAAGTTATTTGTATTTCATAAATTGTTTTACTATGAAATTTGCCATATTACTGTGCTGGTGTTGGATGAACACCTTGTTACTATTAAGGCTAGTGCGTTCACAACCAATTTTTTTTTGTGAAAAAACTAACAAAATATATTTATATAATATTTTTAATATTTCCTTAACCTTTGAAACGCTTTTTCACTAAATCATTTTATAACAATAGATCATAAATGTTAAATTCTGTTGAACAATTGACTGGCATAGTACATACGAGTTATTAAATACCTACGTTGTTATGACAATATAATTACATATTTAAGAATTTCAATTGTTATTTTCTTTTAACTGGTCAAAAAAAAAAAATCCCAAACAAAAATTGTGTGAAACATTAATATATTTTATTTTCTTTCTACTATTTTTTTGGACATATTGTAGTAACTGCAAAAAATTACACACACACGCACACACAGATATGGATGCCATTCAAAATATAGTCAAACTCGATTCAGGGACAGTTGAAAGATGTACTTTCGTTAATTCTCAAATTCGAACATTTTAATGTTTACAATACTTATTACTTCGTAAAATAAAAGCATAAAATATAATTTTTTTGCACATCTCTACAAGTTACACCTTCTATTATGGTCGGAACATTAAATTATAATATAATTATTATCTTATGATAGTGAATAAAAGAAAAAGTGTAGTAAAGATATTGTAAAATAATGCGCATCAAAAAATTATTTTCCTGACGTGCAGACTTTGGTTGGGTAAAAATTGTCTTTTATTATAGGTAATGTAAAAAACTTTTATAAACATTTGTGTTAAATATAATATAAATGTGCACATTTTTATGGTTTACCTATTAATTTACTAATAAATAGTATAATAGATCCAAGCAATCCACGCAGCATTGCAGTTAAATTGGTTGCTAAAGTTATGATATTGTAACATTTTTACTTTCTTATACGCAGTATAAGTAGGTATTGTAATCATGAAAAATTTCGATCTCGAGATTTCAACGGAAATATACGTTTTGACCTTCCCTAAATCGATTCCAACTATTTTTGGAATGACGTCTGTTTGTCTGTGTGTGTGTGTGTGTGTGTGTGTGTGTGTGTGTGTGTGTGTGTGTGTGTGTGTGTGTGTGTGTGTGTGTGTGTGTGTGTGTGTGTGTTTACTATAACATTAAATAAAGTTCTTCGAATTATAAAACAATAAAACTGCATCAGACAGAACAAAACCATTCTTAAAACAACAGGAAACTCATAGGTTCGAACACTATATGAATGGTGAGATATCATATTTCTCATCTAACTTACTTTCAATTTTAACTTTATTTACCAATGACCTGTAGAGTATCAATTTACACACCTGGACACCCAGTATTTTGAAATTATTGAAATACCAGAATTGTACGGACGGATAAAACAAAGTTCCAAATTCTCTTATGATTTAATTTTTACTTTCTCTAAGTATTTCTACAGCCTAAACGGTTGAAGCTAAAATTATGAAACTTTAAACTTAAGATTTGCATATGCCTGGGGTGTGCACCTCCTATTTTTGAAAAAAATATTCAAAGCGGAAGTGCCTGTTTACTCTAGTCATTTTTTGCAGTTTCTGCAATTACTCAAAAATGGTTGCAGTTACAGAACATATGCATGAACAAAAATTAAAGGTATTTATATTTAGCACAACTTATGTTCGAATTATCTTTCCAAAAAGGGTACTGGTTTCAAAATAAATTTCAGCCTATTATATATATTTTTACATAAATCGTATCATCTGCGCCTGTCAATTGTTTAACAAAATAGACGTTAATAATTTGAAGTTTGACATTTAATATATATTCTAAGAAATATATTTAGTGCAAAAGCGATCTAAAGGTTAGAACAAATATTATAAATTAGAAAAATAATGAAACTACTAACAATAAGTTGTTTAACCCATATGCGTATAAGAAAGTTCGGTGCATGACACTGCAGATGTTTTGATATAACTCATTCTACAAAAAAAATCGATCAACTACAATAAAATATTATTTCAATCCTCAAATAAATTAACTAATAATTAATCATATTGGTGTTTGGTCATTTATTATTTAGTCATATGAAACTGATAGACAATCAATTTTAACAAACAATTCCCGAAAATAAATTTTAAAATTACTAGATTTGTTGGTTTCAGAGATATTGGGGAAAAAAACCATAATCTATAACTTTATAAATTTTATAGAATTACATAAAAAATCTACAATCAATTCATATCTTTCTTGGTTTTATTTCTATTGCTAAACTCCGGTAAATGAAATAAATAAAACTCACAGGTATATAAAAATGCCAGTAATATGGATATATTGTTTATGCATGCAGATATTTGCCATACCGAATTATAAATTAAACAGTTCGCCGAAAATGAACTCAGTATCTACAAAGCTAAAGTTTGTTTATTTCAATTTACAATTACTTTCCCTACGACTCTTGAATTTAATATTTAATTCTAAATCAGCTGTAGATATATAATTTTAAATATATTCAATAAATTTCAAAAATATATTAAAGAATTGGATTAAAGCTCAATATCCTCTGAAAGTAAAAAAATCTCTCGGATTAAATTTGCTCAAGGCACTTTTATTTTACGAGTACCAAATTTAATATCATTTATTGAGTTTGCGATAACTGAACAATTGAAGCTCTTTGTTCTTATAGACAGTAAACTAATAAGCGACGGCGAAACATGCACTAAAAGTATTAGTGGTAAAAAACAAAAATGTTGACATCAAAAGCCAATTTGTTGTCGGTTTATAATGACATGCTCATGAAGCGGTTTTATTAAAATTTAATTTGATGGTGTTTTTTGACAGGGCCAGTATTTGAAAAGAAAGTTAATTATACGACTTTTGTCACTCACGTCACAAAACATTGATGTTCCGTTGGCTTATATGACTATATAATTTTTTTACGAGTTTATGGAGATTATTGTAATATACGCTTTCAGGTAATGTTTGTATCGATAAAAAAATTTCTTATGAATAAATAATTTTAACCAACAATATTAATATAATTAGTACTAGTTTATCCATTTTCGAATAAAATGCACAATAATGCATGTTTTATTTATTATATACGCTCTTATTTATATAAATCCAATTGCATATATCGCTACCTCAACTGCTACAATATTGTAAAATGGTACTAGGTAACAAAGCTTTTATTTAATTTGACAATATAATGTGAATTTATATAAAGCCACAATCTCATAAAAATCCAAAGATGCATATTTAGTATTCAGTCATATGAATATTTATTCGCTTTATGAAATCTAGAAAATGTAAGAACGAAGAATGAAATCAATTTAAGGTTTATTTGATCGCTATCTTTGCAATTGTTCCACTTGACTGCACGTTGCGACGTTCTCAATTCGTAAAGTTCGCCGATTTCTGAGCCGATTGATAACATTTGTACTCACGCGGTTTTATAAGCGGATACTTCTTATATGCCATCAGATCAATTCTTTCTTGAAAAGACCATTTTGCTGTCGATCTCATAGACTTTCAAAACACCCGTCTGTTCCATTTCAAATAAAACTTTTCTCTCAAAGAGACAATACATACTTTATAATAGAGATATTTTATCCTGGAAACTTCACAGTTTATTAGACTATATTATAAATTATTATTCAGAATTCACAGCGATTAATATATGAATTTTGCGTAAAATTAAATCCCGAGTAGATGCGATATTTTTTATACGTTCTTTCCTTTCTTTTTTTGGACTATTTCTATATTTTTTAAAAAATTACAATTGTTGACTGCAATAAAATAAGACATATAAATATTTTGGCGGAATAAAGAATGAACACAAAATTATCTTTTGAAAATAAAGGAAAATCAAATAAAAGAACGATTATTTGCAATTTTTCTTATTCTTACTATCTTTCGCTTTTCTACTCTATATTTACACTTAATTTATAATCAACAAAGTTTTCATGTATGCTCAATTATTGGTGCAAAATAATTTTCAATCATTTATTCATTTATGCTGACGAAGTTCTCATGCTATATACGTAGCTCATTTTAGACGATTTTTATTCGAGATTCTCCACCCTTCAACATTACCACATTATTACGTAATACGTCAAAGTATTACATGCGATATAATCATTGTAATCTAAATACCATTGAAGAATTGTAATTAACCCTTTTCTTTTATGATTAAAAATTTTGTTTTAATTTATTTTTAAATTAGCATATTCTTTGACCTTTTGCTAATATATTTCATAAAATAAAACTCCGTGGTGAGAGTCTTAGTAATATATTCTTCTCAAAATTCTGTGATGAGAGTTTCTTATAATTCTTAAAGGCTTTAAATTATTTGAGTTGAATTGCAATCAAGCATAGTTTTAGCTTCTTAATTTATCAAATACTTTTACAAGGTTTAGTTAATGAACAGAAAGCTTTTAAAAAGCTTGTGAGTCTCTTTCAAAAATATAGACATAATAAAATATAGCCAATAAAAATTATTTAGATATTTCTGAGTTTTTTAAGTACAGCCGCTATTTCACTGCATATAAACAGAAAAGAGAGAAGAAAATATAGGCAAGCTATTGAAAGATGACACAAGAGTATAAAACTAAATTAGCGTAATTCAATGGTTTTTTATTTATTATACGTTATGCAATAATGGCATTTACATAAAAATGCTAATTTCTGCAGACATATTTTTATATTCGTAAATAAAAGAACTTGAACATTAATGTTTTAGATTAAAATAGACAGAAATTCAAATGACAAAAAGAAAAATATATTTGCACTTCAGGTGAATTAGTGAATAGTGGATTCAACAATGTGTCGTTTCCAACCACAAAACCATGTCTTTGAAAGGAAAAACAAACATGAAAGACTACTTCAATTAGCGCCGTAGTGCCACGAGTCAACCATCTATCCACTATCAAGTTGAAAAAAGTATTTAACGAAGAGAAAAGCACACACATACAGCACAGCGTGCTATCTGGTAAAATAATACGACATAAGAAATTTATTGCAAACACTCGTATGGAATGGAAGACTAATGAATTATTTCTGTAGCTACTCTTTACTCGCGCTGAAGTATTTTATGATAGTATGTTTGCGTTCCGTCTAAAACTTTGTAGTTGATGATTGAATATTTTATTATTTGACGAACATTCAGGATGTAATAGAAATTTCTATTTTAAAATATCTGCAGTGGCCCGCATTGCATTTTCTTATTCATAGTAGATTTTTGTATGTATAGATATATATGAATGGCGAAAGGATATTAAGAAGGGAATGAATGCAAAGTGGTTTCTGTCACCCCCATTTGATGAGAACATACATTATGTTATACATGTATGTATTTATGTAAGTATGTATCAGGAAATTTATAATTCGTAAATACAATTTAACAATAAACGCCTAATACATTTTTAATGAAAAAATATCAGTTATATTTTGTTCACTGCTGTATATTCGGTTGTTGGTCTTCTATGAATATAGAAAAATCATTATTTGTAAAATGAATATACACTCAATTCGTGATTTCGTTAAAAAACCGTGTCAATATATGAAATTAGCAAGTTGTAATATCAATTTTAATAAATTTTATTTTATAGATTAAAATGTGTCATGCTCTGAAAAAGTTCATCGTGGACAGTTGGTTGCATTAGTAGCTTCTCAAGTTGATCCTGATTATGTCGTTATGTTTTTTTTTACATTACGTACAAGAAAATAAGAAATAACAAATGATGCAAAGGCTGGTAAATGGTGTGTGATTTGTTAGCAAAGTTCAGGTCGCAATTACGTAGAGTAAGATTATCAGGTGACCGGTTGCGAAGTTAGCAACACAGTAACGTGATTGAATTACAAATGTAACTTTACTACCGCAGCCTTCTGAATCGTCAGCATTTTTCTTTACAAAAATAAATAGAAACCAACTCGTTGGACTATTAATCAAATACTTGTCAAGTAATTTACTAAATTGAAAATTTTACACCAGGTTACTACAGTTCCACATTCATATATCACTCGTTCGTATTACAATGTTAGCCAGCTTAATAATTGAAAATTCATTGTGAAGGGCTTATAAAATAAATTGCATAATTTTAATCCAATTAATATTGCAGTGATTGATACAAGATAATTTATTCTGAGGGTATTTAAATTTCTTTATAAGAAGCATCGACAGTGCTCAGAGCTCTTCAGAACTAGGCTTAGGCAGTTATAAATGCCTAAGCTGTAAACAAGCATAAAATATAACATTTCAAATACATAAAAATGTCATTATTTTCTCTCAGAGCATTACGTGATACATTTCGATAATTATCAACAAACCATACGTGATCCTGCGAGAGGAAATATTGGAATTTGTATGTATGTGGTGTGCACATTCCTACTGTTGCAGGATGCGCAGTCGAGAGAGAATAGCAAGGAGCCACAAGTGTTCCACTCTATAACTAATCGATCACAGTTACTCTGAACAGTTTGCACAAAGTGTGCCTCTTTTCACCTTCAGAAAGTGTCAGTTACCATCACCAATTCTATAGCCCACACGATCTGTAAAAGCTATTGTGATGAGTTAAAAAAAGATCACACCATCTGAGACTGAAAAACGTTATGACGTGTATGTACATGAATTTTCTCTTAATACAGACTCTTCTATTTTTAATAGATTCGTTAATATAAGTATTTATGTATGATGTATTTGCCGTGAATATAAAATAAAGCTTTTGTTCGTTAATTTCTATTTGCCCCATCATTAGTTTATCTCTTTATTATGAGATTAGAAGGAAATTATTCTTTATTATGTCTTTGTATATCCAATTAATTCATTAGAAATGTATTGTATTCATAAGCTTAATCCCGATGGGTTAATAAATATTTGACGAAATGGTATAGTGCAAGAATGAAATTAGACAATGATTATGGCTATATGTTGTATTTTGTGGAATTTATGAAGGGACTAATACATATCTTCAGAAATTAAACACTAATTTAATTGATTTTAAAGTTATTTTAAGATATTAATATAAAATCAAATTTCGAAGTTAACTGGCACAATCATACTTATGTAAGGAACAGATTTATAAATATCGCGGATAAGACTTAACGTAATGAAAGATATTACATGAATGATTTCAATATTGTAGACCCTCGCGTGTAATGTGCTGGGATGGGAAGACATTTGTGTTTTTAAGAAAGTTATATGGGTCTGGTGATTTCTTATATGTATGTACATACGTATATTAGATTTATAACGAACGTAAAATCGTTGTCACAAATTGCTTTAGTAATACCTGATTATCGAATTCTTAGTTATTCTTTACAAACTACTTTATTCAAAAAATTCTAAAAGAACGTGTTTTCTTTAAATAAAAAATTATTATGTTCAATCTATAAGGCATATTAAGCTTATGTTATTATTAAATACTTATTTTGCCTATTTTTCATAAATCATAATTGTGTTGACGGATTCTAATTTATCTATTTAGACTCTCTTTAAAAATAGCTTATGTCATTAGATCCATCTTTCATCATTTGGTTTGGTTTAATCATAATGCTACGTCAAAATGTATTATTTTTCATATAGCAGTTTTTATATCTTTTGGGAATGTAAGTTGCTAGGATGTAAGATGGAGAATGCTTAATGATCTATTTGATAGCATTCCAAAGCAGTAACACATGTAATACGTGTATTTATTATATTTTGTCTTATGATTTAACTATACTTAATTTGCTTGAAAAAATATAGTAAAAATATTAGTATCGCCAATATTTTTATATGCTGTAGTGCTAAACTAATGACCTTACAGACATAATATATTTAGGCTACTGAAAATTGTTTAGAATATATGTTTTAAACATATTTTGTGAACACTCATTTTTACGAGTTGGAATAATTACTTAATGATAATTTTTTTATAGCAATCTTTTGTTAAAATATCATGGCTTATACAAGTTAAACGTTTAAACTAAAATGATGTAGTAATATATAGGGTAAGGTTGGTCAAGTCGTACCAGTGCTTAAATCGTACCACTCGAGTTCTGAACGAACTGCGCAGACAACAGCGCATACAACCAAAAAGAAATTTTAAGTGTCATTTTCTGCTATAAAAGTAGTTCGTTATAAATCCTCTCATCAAGTTAGTTTATTTCAATTTTTTTATAATTTTCTGCATATGTTTGGAAGTTAATATTGCAAGTTAATTATTGATAAAATTATGTTTCTTATTAAATATAAATTCAGAAGAATATATATAATCGTTTGGTCGAAACGAGATTGTATTGATTTTATTCAATATTTGATTTTTTTTTAATGTTAACTTGTGCCGTGTCTTAAGTCGTACCCATATGAGATTCCTATATCGTACTGTAATGAAAATGTAAAAAATGCGACAAAAAAAAAGAAATGCACTAATTAATAAAAAGGAATGGTATTAAAGATTAAAAAAAAGAAAAGTAATTGGTTTAGTTTTATTTGTGGAGTAGATCGAGAGGAAACATGATAAATTGCTTGAAATGAAAATTATGTGCTCACGATTTTTGCGCTGTAGTTGATAAAAGAACAAAAAAAATATTAATGTGATGTTTAATTATGTATCTAATAAGCTGATTAATAAAAAATAAATTTTCATTCATTTGTTGCTTAATTTAATCCTTAGGTACGACTTAGGCTATAGGTGATACGACTTAGGAAACCGGTTTCTTTAGTCGTACCGATATAACTTTTTACAGATTTAGTTTATTTTACGTGAAAGAATATAGATTTTTTATTTTCTTTATAATAAATAACTACTATATTAGTGCAGGTAGTGAACAACACATTTTATTTTTATTTATTTGATAAATCCTAGGTTTTATACGCTTTTTCCCTTATGGGGTACGACTTGAACAACCTTACCCTACATAGAAAGACAGGAGAATTACTTTGTGTTAACTAGTATATAATATAATTGCTACATGTGTTTCAAATTATGTTTTTGGAAAGTTCTAAAATAAATATAGCATTTCGGAAATCTAAAATTACCATTTTTGGATAATTTTTATAGAATTACAATTATATTTAAAGAATATATTTGACAATGTAATTGCTGAGACATATTTCATATTAAACAATTAAATTTTATTTTATTTAATTTTGGAAGATATTTTTAAATTGACATTAAAGTAATTAAATTAAGTATGTTCGCAACGATCTATTGTTTTCGAAAATTGAAGATTTGCTGGACAATAAATCCTGACTGCTGCATTACCAATACATTGATAAAATTTCAAAACGCTACACCACTCTAAAAACATTAGAACTGGAATAAGAGTTTACACATATGGCTGTCTTAGAGGAAAATGATACTTAGCGAATTTTGAATTCTTTTAAAATTTCAGGTTTAATTATATAAAAAATAAAATTAAAATATTATTTTATTTCACTTTGTATGCTATATTATATATATCAACAACATATTAAAGATGTTCGCAACGGTCAGTTTTCTTTGAAAAGTGAAGATCTGCAGGACAATCAATACTAACAGCTGCATTATCGATACATTGATAATATTTGGTGCTGTCCTGTGCGTCAACCAATCGTATTTTCTCATAGTCGTGGGCATGTTTACAACATTCACCAGCTGGGAACAATCCAGACAAACATTGATCACAGATGTCAATATGGCACTTTGGTGTTGGTGGTGGTGGAGATGTAGTTGTGGTTGGATCTGGACTCGGTGTAGTTAGATCCGCTTGGGGAGTTGTTGTATCCGGTTTGGGAGTTGTTGATATTGCAGATCCAGAACAGCCAGCTTTGTCGGCCCAGTCGCAAACTTCTATTGTTGGGTTGAAGTGCAACGGTGATGGACAAGTCTTCAAAGTTGGCTTACCATGTTCGCACTGATAGAAAAGACCACATTCATGCTCGTGAGGAAGATGTAAATTGCAATGAAGTCCTGAATACTTAGCACAACATTCTGTCGCACTGATTAACCCAGATCGGCAACCATCGGGTACATTACAGTTACTTGGAATTCCATTTGGAGTTGTAGTTGGAACTACAGTAGTAGTTGTAGTAGGACCAACAGATGAACTAGATCCACCAGAAGCGCACTGGGCATTTGCCGGCCAATCACACTCATCGGCTGCAACACTCCAATGTAAATCAGCCGGGCAGTCTTTCAAAACCGGGGCTCCATGATCACAATGGAAGAAGGTTCCACAATTGTTTGGGTTTCTCAAGTGAGCATAAAATGCATCAGGCACTTCAGCGCAGCAATCAGCTGCATTTCTGGCACCAGTAAGACAGTCGTTGCTTAAACGGGAGTCACGAGCGTAAATTTGTACGCAGGCAATGAATAAAACGCACAGAGTAGCTTGCACTAATACATAACAAGAGAAATACGTCTATAAATTTTCTTATTTATTTAAATTTGATTTAAAAAGAAATAACTAACCTTTCATGTTGATAAAGTTGGCTGTTTCTACTTCTGTACTCAACAGAGTTGGTTTAACTAAATAAGTATCACCATTATATACTAAATAATGTTATCAATATTTCGAAATAATCATATATATTATAATATTTTAAAATATATTCTTATCTTAATCTCCGGTTTAAATTATCTAAACTACTTGAATTAATAATTTATTAATACCGTTAATTCAAAAAAGAAATCTAAACAAGATATACAACAAATGAAAATAGAACTTTTATTCTCATAATCATAATTTAGCAACGGAATGCACAATAATTTGCATTTATAGAGATTTTTAAATTCAAGTACAGGTGGCTATCACCCTATTTATTAAAATTTAAATTATTGCAAACAAAGCAAGAATCTGTCTTCACACATATAGTAATCTATAAGCACTTGAGTTTTGATAACAGGATGTAGGATTAAAGAAAACATAAGCTATTGAGATTAGCATATGCAATCAATTAAAAAACCAAGAAATATATTAGCTTTTCTTAATCTGCAGGGATAATGCATATGATTAGCATGCATTTTTCAATGAACTTTAGTATATAATGCACTAATTTTGCCGTTGAAGATAACTTGGTCAAAAGCCGAGGTTGGTAGATATTACGAATTCATTCACAATGAAGGGTGAGCTATGTTTTTGCTATAAATATTACATTTTCTTACTTCAAGTGCAATTTTAAAAATTTATTTTGACCCTTAATTATGTTAACTGTTATGAATAATTTTAATTTGTATAACAAATATTCTAGGCAGATAAATTTGCACGATGTGAAATTAATATATTTGTCAAAATTAATAATTAATATATTTGTAGTGAAGAAAATTAAGCAATAATGCAATATTAATCTGCAGACGTATATATTATTCCTTGCATTCTATTCAATAGTGAGCCCAATAAAATAAACACTTATAATAATATTTGCTTGCAGTTCATGCAACGTTGATCTTACTCGCAATCGCTTGTGTGCAAATTGATTCCGCTAGTATCAATGATTGCAGTAGGGTACCTGCTGGCTGCCGAACTGGAGAAATAAGTGCTGCCGAATGTTGTGAAAACTACTCAGGAACCACCTGTAATTTGCATCTTCCACACGAGACTGACTGTAGTAATTTCTATCAATGCGAGCACAACAAACCGACTTTGAAAGTATGTTCAAATCCACTTCACTTTAATCCAACATTAGAGGTTTGCGACTGGGCTAACAATGCTGGATGTATTTCAAACCCTGGACCTGGTCCAACCTCGCCAAGACCAACAACACCATTTCCAATTCATCCACCCGTAGATGATTGTAAAGTAGCCATTTGTGATAATTGTCGGAAAGGTGAATTCGACGCAGATATCTGCTGCTCAACAATTCCATATTACTACAAAATATACTGGCGAAACCCGAAAGATTGTAGCTCGTACTATCAGTGCAATTCTGGCAAAGCAGAAAGTAAATCTTGTCCAGCTGGACTTCATTGGAGTGACGCAGCCGATCGTTGTGAATGGCCAAATATTGCCAAATGTTCAAGTGATATTCAAACTACCACTACTCCAATTCCAACAACAACCACTCCAATTCCATCAACAACAACTCCAGTTTCAACAACCACTCGTTCAACATCTCTTAGACCACCAACGTCAACTGAAATTTCTGGAAGTCAGTGTGCGGCTGGAGTATCTGAAGACTGTCGTCATGGTAGAAAATCAGCAGAAGAATGTTGCAGTGGTGTGCCAGCTACTGTAGATGTACTTCTTCAGAACAATGGAAAATGTAACACTTACTACCAATGTGTCCATGGCAAACCTATGGTACGCAATTGCGCTGAGAGCTTCCAGAAATGGAATGCAGATCTCTGCAGATGCGAATGGGCCGATAATGCCACTTGCTAATCATATAAATATTTGGTACTGGCTATATTATAAAATAACCTTTATGAAATAAAAATGTTTCAATTTACCCTTTATTTATTTAAACAACTCGTTGATCATTATACATTTTCAATGTTTTTAAATTGAGTATGACTATATTTCAAAAGATTTGTCCTCGGCTATGTGTTCGTGTACGCATACGCGATTCCGCGTAACTGTAAAAATAATTTGAATTTATTTTTGAAAAAGAAATTGAAATGAAAGTTACAATAGCTCTTGCAATATTTTTGAAATGGCTGCACTAAAATGAATCTTTTGTTGTTTCTTTAAAAAGTGTGCTGGGCATCTTATAATAGTTGATATTTTCAAAATTTGCCATAGTTATGTAAGATATGGATAGTTGTAATTATTCAAACATATCAACCTATGTCTGTCCATTTTTAAATAAAATAAAAAAAAATGGATTACAATTTCTTTTGGATATGATCTAAAAACATTAGAACTGCAAGCTCTACCTCTTAAGTTGTATGTACATACGTGTACTCCATAAACTTGCATGTCAGATGAAGAGAGTTTACATTTATGGCTGCCTTAGAGAAACTGACTCCCAAGAGTTTGAATTTTTAGTGATTTAATTAAAATATTGTGGTATTGAAGAATTTATTTTGGTATAAGAATATATGTGCGCGCGTGCGTATATGCTGATACTAGCATGTGAGTATATGTGCAAATGTGTGTGTGAACGCTTTACAGCTAAAATTGTTGATATTTTAATTATGATACATTGGCCTTCTTGAAATGAATATTCAAATCGGAAGTTCATGTTCATTATAGTCGTTTTTGGAAAAATTTTCGACAGGTAGCATAATCTTATATTAAACATTTTGCATATCTTTTTTACATTATCTACAAAGCAAACATATTTACCTTTTACTAACAGCATCTTTATCCTAATGCCTTTTGCTCATAGTTATTTCTACCTAAATTTTGCTTAAAAATTGGTGGCATGCATATTTTGTTTTAAAAGCAAGTGCAATATTCTTATATGTTTGGTAGATTTAGTGTTTCGATCAATAAATTAGTCATCATCAGGGTAATCAGGGTGAATTCAAAAAGCTGGTCACCAGTAATGGTTTCCCTGAAGTTGACTAATTTATTGGATTTCTATCCGAAAACTATTTTGGGCGTTGTGGAGAAAAACTGTCTTAAAATTTCTTTTACCAATAAATCTACAACAATTAAGTATACGTTAATAATATTACATACGATCTCACTTCATTTTCTAATGGATTGTTGGCAGATATTATTTCCAAAACAAGCTTCAGATTTTGAAAGAGCAGAAAATACCATCTTTTTCCATGAGTGTTAATTTTAGATTCAAACAAGTACTTAATTTAGTAGCGAAATAAAACAACGAGCTGACTGAATAAATTTCTTATAAGGGTGTGCAAGATACTGCGGCTATTTATTGAGAAATTATTCAACGTAAAATTTCAAAATGCTACACCACTTGACATTAAAGTAATTAAATTAAGGATGTTCGCAACGATCTATTGTTTTCGAAAATTGAAGATTTGCTGGACAATAAATCCTGACTGCTGCATTACCAATACATTGATAAAATTTCAAAATGCTACACCACTCTAAAAACATTAGAACTGGAATAAGAGTTTACACATATGGCTGTCTTAGAGGAAAATGATTCATAGCGAATTTTGGATTCTTTTAAAATTTCAGGGTTAATTATATAAAAAATAAAATTCAAATATTATTTTATTTCACTTTGTATGCTATATTATATATATCAACAAAACATTAAAGATGTTCGCAACGGTCAGTTTTCTTTGAAAAGTGAAGATCTGCAGGACAATCAATACTAACAGCTGCATTATTAATACATTGATAATATTTGGTGCTGTCCTGTGCGTCAACCAATCGTATTTTCTCATAGTCGTGGGCATGTTTACAACATTCACCAGCTGGGAACAACCCAGACAAACATTGATCACAGATGTCAATATGGCACTTTGGTGTTGGTGGTGGTGGTGATGTAGTTGTGGTTGGATCCGGACTCGGTGTAGTTAGATCCGCTTGGGGAGTTGTTGTATCCGGTTTGGGAGTTGTTGATATTGCAGATCCAGAACAGCCAGCTTTGTCGGCCCAGTCGCAAACTTCTATTGTTGGGTTGAAGTGCAACGGTGATGGACAAGTCTTCAAAGTTGGCTTACCATGTTCGCACTGATAGAAAAGACCACATTCATGCTCGTGAGGAAGATGTAAATTGCAATGAAGTCCTGAATACTTAGCACAACATTCTGTTGCACTGATTAACCCAGATCGGCAACCATCAGGTACATTACAGTTACTTGGAATTCCATTTGGAGTTGTAGTTGGAACTACAGTAGTAGTTGTAGTAGGACCAACAGATGAACTAGATCCAACAGAAGCGCACTGGGCATTTGCCGGCCAATCACACTCATCGGCTGCAACACTCCAATGTAAATCAGCCGGGCAGTCTTTCAAAACCGGGGCTCCATGATCACAATGGAAGAAGGTTCCACAATTGTTTGGGTTTCTCAAGTGAGCATAAAATGCATCAGGCACTTCAGCACAGCAAGCAGCTGCATTTCTTGCACCAGTAAGACAGTCGTTGCTTAAACGGGAGTCACGAGCGTAAATTTGTACGCAGGCAAGGAATAAGACAAACAGGGTTGCTTTGACTAAATATAAGAGAAATATGTTTAGATATCGGTTTATTTACGTAAACTTAGAATTAAAATAACTTACCATTCATGTTGCTGTTGTACACTGTTACTGTTTAGGCACTCGATAGAGTTGGTTCAACTAAATGAGTATCACCATTATATACTAATAATGTTATCAATATTTCGAAATAATCATTTACATTAGTACATTTTTGCATTTATATTAATCTTTTATCTTAATCTATTTTAGCCATTGGATTTATTAAAAAGATATTAATAAAATGTTATGCTAATAACAATATAGTAATGCAATATAAAGTTATATTTGCAAAAGGCTATATACTTATATGAGTTACATATAATATTTGTAAGAAAAAAAAAACAGGGTTTGTTGGAGCTTCCACTGCAATCACTTGCTAAATATATAGAAGATAATATCAATAAGGAAAATAAAACTACTATTGTTTTGCATAAAAGGCAGGAAATTATTAATATTTTAATCCATGATAAGAAAAATTCTGATAAAATGCTTAGTTTAAAAGTATTTTTAATGCAAACAAGAATACGCGCAAGGAAAGATTGAACAATCATTGAATAGAACAAAAATATTACCATATCATAATCAGACAGGATTATGCATCTGATTATTATATATTTTTTGATAAGACATTTGTATATATTGGTGTCATTTCGCTGCTGAAGATAACTTGGTAAAGTGCCGAGGCTGAGAGATATAACGCGTATATTCATCATGAAGGGTAAGTTATAAGTTTATTTTCATAATTTATTGTAGTATAAGTTGAAAATACATTGGTCCGTGTTTAGCTGAACAAGTTTTATATAAAACACGCTTATTTTATTTTAATGAATTGCTTGTCTATAACTTACTTTTTATTATAATTGATATTCTATATAATTGCTCCCGTTTGAAAATAATTGAGTGATATATTATTTTATATATCGTAAAAATTTTCACACAATTACTATGCAGATATTCAATAACGTTGCTTCAACTACATTGATAAATTTGAAACATGATAAATTTAATGTATAATTATTTGCAGTTTATGCGACTTTAATCCTACTCGCAATCGCTTGTGTGCAAATTGATTCCGCTAGTATCAATGATTGCAGTAGGGTACCTGCTGGCTGCCGAACTGGAGAAATAAGTGCTGCCGAATGTTGTGAAAACTACTCAGGAACCACCTGTAATTTGCATCTTCCACACGAGACTGACTGTAGTAATTTCTATCAATGCGAGCACAACAAACCGACTTTGAAAGTATGTCCAAATCCACTTCACTTTAATCCAACATTAGAGGTTTGCGACTGGGCTAAAAATGCTGGATGTGTTTCAAATCCTGGACCTGGACCTGGTCCAACCACGCCAAGACCAACAACACCATTTCCAATTCATCCACCCGTAGATGATTGTAAAGTAGCCATTTGTGATAATTGTCGGAAAGGCGAATTCGACGCAAATATCTGCTGCTCAACAATTCCATATTACTACAAAATATACTGGCGAAACCCGAAAGATTGTAGCTCTTACTACCAGTGCAATTCCGGCAAAGCAGAAAGTAAATCTTGTCCAGCTGGACTTCATTGGAGTGACGCAACCGATCGTTGTGAATGGCCAAATATTGCCAAATGCTCAAGTGATATTCAAACTACCACTACTCCAATTCCAACAACAACCACTCCAATTCCATCAACAACAACTCCAGTTTCAACAACCACTCGTTCAACATCTCTTAGACCACCAACGTCAACTGAAATTTCTGGAAGTCAGTGTGCGGCTGGAGTATCTGAAGACTGTCGTCATGGTAGAAAATCAGCAGAAGAATGTTGCAGTGGTGTGCCAGCTACTGTAGATGTACTTCTTCAGAACAATGGAAAATGTAACACTTACTACCAATGTGTCCATGGCAAACCTAAGGTACGCAATTGCGCTGAGAGCTTCCAGAAATGGAATGCAGATCTCTGCAGATGCGAATGGGCCGATAATGCTACTTGCTGAATGTATAAAAATGTGCCCTATACACATTTGTTACTGGCTAGATTATAAAATATGTTTAATTAAATAAAAAATTATAAAATAGCATCGTCTTGGTAATAAAATATATTCTATTAAATAAATATCTTCTAATGATTTTTTTTATTTTCGAATTGCATAAGATCGTTCGTTACAATGTATCGTTTCTCTTATATTTGTTTTATCGACCCTATCATAAACTTGATGCGATGAACTAGTGGCCTGTTTTAGAATAGGCTGTTGGAATGATTTTACAATCTCTATTATAATTTTAAGTCAAGATATGTTATAAGAAATAGATATAGGAACTGTTGCAGATATAAGTGTCATTGTTGTCTGTTTTTGAGTTACATTGTTACCGCTATTTGAAATTGTATGAACTTCATGCAGGCTAAATCAGACAATAAGGTATGCTGAAGTTTAATAGTCTGCCAAATAAATATTTATAAGATACAAATTCCCGAAGCAATAGTCATATGCTAACAACTAAAGTATTCGCAATATCCAAATAAAGAAATTTATTATACAATTTAAAATTGCGAAACGTTTCGAAAACCATTCTGTTTCCACTCTCTGTTGCTTGTATATTATTTGAGTATAGGACTTTTCCTTTCAACGTCAAGCTTAGATCCGAGTTGATAAAAGAACTGTTCTGCTCTATTTGACCTATCCGGAAATGATCTTTACTACATTGTTGCTACGTCCTCTCGTCACCCAAAATTTGACAGTATAAAATGAATCTGTTCACAGTATACTTAGCAATTCATATTTTATGTAAGCATTGTTTGTCATGTACTACGTACATATGGACCGAGATTTGAAGAAAGTACACTAATTTGATATATTCTTTTAGTTAAAAGTGCTTTAATAAGCATTTAGAAATTACACTTCATTTTAATTTATAAATTCATTTTTAAGTCAGAATTGAACAATACTTGTTACAAAATACTACTAACTTAAAATGCAATTGTAAATCATTACATTTCTTTAGATACCAATTTATATGTTAGAAACTCACATCATTCATTTCGAAATTTATTTGAGATCACATCACTTATGACCGCTCAAATCAGTTCTATTTATTTTTCTAGATAAAAATAAACACTTCATGAAATGATAAACAACTTATGGTCAAATAGTGGACGAGCAACTGAGTATGCGAACAGAAAAGTTTCGAAAACATTTCTGTAATTTACTAATTTTACGGTAATGATTAAATTCAGACTAGAAAATTTCCTATAAAACAAATAGCTAAGTAAATCATATGGAGAAAATGCTTAAAATTAACTATATTTGTGAAGAAAATTTGAACATTTTAAACAATATTGTTAGTAAAATATTTTTCTATAATTCAAACAAATTTAATTCATATTGTGAATTAATTTAGAATCGATTTATTTTAATGTTTAAAACTATTAATATTTAGTAATCTTTACTGGTGTCAATTTTATCTGAAATAATTATATAACTACATGACTGTAGTTTTTATTGGCTACACTTGAGTATTTTTTTATCACATAGGGCATTGTTTTGAAAAACTAGTACTTTAAAATAGTACCTACTAATTCTTCCTTTATTTTTTTCTTGTTGTAAATTGTTATTTATGCAATTACAAGTAGTTGTAAAGTATTTTATTTTAATGTATCAATAATTATTATGCATACTTTATTGACAGACTATACAAAGGATATTTCAGAAAAGTCGACTCACAAGCAGATACAACAGTTATATTGTAATTGTAAATTGTATGGTATGGCGACTAAGGGATACTTTATGGTTGTTGTTCTGGTTCAATACAGGATATATTGTAATCCTTAGTTTCGGTTATGCATATTGCTTAGTTAAGAACAGAACATTTACTATAACATATTGACTAAATCAAAATTCAAGATATCCAGTCACTATTCAACATAACTGAATTGATCGGACAGTAGGTAGGGCAAAGATAAATTTTCCGACAAGCATGTTCTATGTACACTTATATATTGATTGTTATATAACCGCTTCCAGTTTTAATCGAGAAAAATTGTTTAATAAATTTGTTAACAAGAACATTTTTTTAATGCAGAATAATCGGCCGAGAATGACGCAAATATTAAATCACGAAAAACGGTATTTAAATGATGCTTTTGTTTATAACAATACTAATAGTATTCAAATATTGAAGCTTAAAAACAAAGTTCATGTATTCTCGAAGAACTGATGAGAGATATAAAGAAGACAATAATAGTTCATTATTTGGAAAAAAAAATGTTGTTTGATTTCAGATCGTTGAATACTGTACAAAAAAAAATATCCTCTAGAATTTCACTTTTGTAAGTATGATTATTTTAAATGGAAAATGATATTATAAAAAATGTAAATTTAATTAAACTTTTTATTTCATTTGGTATGATGATTAAAAATTACATCAAAATACAATAAATTTAAGGATGTTCGCAGCGATCACTTGTTTTCGAAAAGTGAAGATCTACTGGACAATCAATACTAACAGCTGCATTATCGATACATTGATAATATTTGGTGCTGTCCTGTGCGTCAACCAATCGTATTTTCTCATAGTCGTGGGCATGTTTACAACATTCACCAGCTGGGAACAATCCAGACAAACATTGATCACAGATGTCAATATGGCACTTTGGTGTTGGTGGTGGTGGAGATGTAGTTGTGGTTGGATCTGGACTCGGTGTAGTTAGATCCGCTTGGGGAGTTGTTGTATCCGGTTTGGGAGTTGTTGATATTGCAGATCCAGAACAGCCAGCTTTGTCGGCCCAGTCGCAAACTTCTATTGTTGGGTTGAAGTGCAACGGTGATGGACAAGTCTTCAAAGTTGGCTTACCATGTTCGCACTGATAGAAAAGACCACATTCATGCTCGTGAGGAAGATGTAAATTGCAATGAAGTCCTGAATACTTAGCACAACATTCTGTCGCACTGATTAACCCAGATCGGCAACCATCGGGTACATTACAGTTACTTGGAATTCCATTTGGAGTTGTAGTTGGAACTACAGTAGTAGTTGTAGTAGGACCAACAGATGAACTAGATCCACCAGAAGCGCACTGGGCATTTGCCGGCCAATCACACTCATCGGCTGCAACACTCCAATGTAAATCAGCCGGGCAGTCTTTCAAAACCGGGGCTCCATGATCACAATGGAAGAAGGTTCCACAATTGTTTGGGTTTCTCAAGTGAGCATAAAATGCATCAGGCACTTCAGCGCAGCAATCAGCTGCATTTCTGGCACCAGTAAGACAGTCGTTGCTTAAACGGGAGTCACGAGCGTAAATTTGTACGCAGGCAATGAATAAAACGCACAGAGTAGCTTGCACTAATACATAACAAGAGAAATACGTCTATAAATTTTCTTATTTATTTAAATTTGATTTAAAAAGAAATAACTAACCTTTCATGTTGATAAAGTTGGCTGTTTCTACTTCTGTACTCAACAGAGTTGGTTTAACTAAATAAGTATCACCATTATATACTAAATAATGTTATCAATATTTCGAAATAATCATATATATTATAATATTTTAAAATATATTCTTATCTTAATCTCCGGTTTAAATTATCTAAACTACTTGAATTAATAATTTATTAATACCGTTAATTCAAAAAAGAAATCTAAACAAGATATACAACAAATGAAAATAGAACTTTTATTCTCATAATCATAATTTAGCAACGGAATGCACAATAATTTGCATTTATAGAGATTTTTAAATTCAAGTACAGGTGGCTATCACCCTATTTATTAAAATTTAAATTATTGCAAACAAAGCAAGAATCTGTCTTCACACATATAGTAATCTATAAGCACTTGAGTTTTGATAACAGGATGTAGGATTAAAGAAAACATAAGCTATTGAGATTAGCATATGCAATCAATTAAAAAACCAAGAAATATATTAGCTTTTCTTAATCTGCAGGGATAATGCATATGATTAGCATGCATTTTTCAATGAACTTTAGTATATAATGCACTAATTTTGCCGTTGAAGATAACTTGGTCAAAAGCCGAGGTTGGTAGATATTACGAATTCATTCACAATGAAGGGTGAGCTATGTTTTTGCTATAAATATTACATTTTCTTACTTCAAGTGCAATTTTAAAAATTTATTTTGACCCTTAATTATGTTAACTGTTATGAATAATTTTAATTTGTATAACAAATATTCTAGGCAGATAAATTTGCACGATGTGAAATTAATATATTTGTCAAAATTAATAATTAATATATTTGTAGTGAAGAAAATTAAGCAATAATGCAATATTAATCTGCAGACGTATATATTATTCCTTGCATTCTATTCAATAGTGAGCCCAATAAAATAAACACTTATAATAATATTTGCTTGCAGTTCATGCAACGTTGATCTTACTCGCAATCGCTTGTGTGCAAATTGATTCCGCTAGTATCAATGATTGCAGTAGGGTACCTGCTGGCTGCCGAACTGGAGAAATAAGTGCTGCCGAATGTTGTGAAAACTACTCAGGAACCACCTGTAATTTGCATCTTCCACACGAGACTGACTGTAGTAATTTCTATCAATGCGAGCACAACAAACCGACTTTGAAAGTATGTTCAAATCCACTTCACTTTAATCCAACATTAGAGGTTTGCGACTGGGCTAACAATGCTGGATGTATTTCAAACCCTGGACCTGGTCCAACCTCGCCAAGACCAACAACACCATTTCCAATTCATCCACCCGTAGATGATTGTAAAGTAGCCATTTGTGATAATTGTCGGAAAGGTGAATTCGACGCAGATATCTGCTGCTCAACAATTCCATATTACTACAAAATATACTGGCGAAACCCGAAAGATTGTAGCTCGTACTATCAGTGCAATTCTGGCAAAGCAGAAAGTAAATCTTGTCCAGCTGGACTTCATTGGAGTGACGCAGCCGATCGTTGTGAATGGCCAAATATTGCTAAATGTTCAAGTGATATTCAAACTACCACTACTCCAATTCCAACAACAACCACTCCAATTCCATCAACAACAACTCCAGTTTCAACAACCACTCGTTCAACATCTCTTAGACCACCAACGTCAACTGAAATTTCTGGAAGTCAGTGTGCGGCTGGAGTATCTGAAGACTGTCGTCATGGTAGAAAATCAGCAGAAGAATGTTGCAGTGGTGTGCCAGCTACTGTAGATGTACTTCTTCAGAACAATGGAAAATGTAACACTTACTACCAATGTGTCCATGGCAAACCTATGGTACGCAATTGCGCTGAGAGCTTCCAGAAATGGAATGCAGATCTCTGCAGATGCGAATGGGCCGATAATGCCACTTGCTAATCATATAAATATTTGGTACTGGCTATATTATAAAATAACCTTTATGAAATAAAAATGTTTCAATTTACCCTTTATTTATTTAAACAACTCGTTGATCATTATACATTTTCAATGTTTTTAAATTGAGTATGACTATATTTCAAAAGATTTGTCCTCGGCTATGTGTTCGTGTACGCATACGCGATTCCGCGTAACTGTAAAAATAATTTGAATTTATTTTTGAAAAAGAAATTGAAATGAAAGTTACAATAGCTCTTGCAATATTTTTGAAATGGCTGCACTAAAATGAATCTTTTGTTGTTTCTTTAAAAAGTGTGCTGGGCATCTTATAATAGTTGATATTTTCAAAATTTGCCATAGTTATGTAAGATATGGATAGTTGTAATTATTCAAACATATCAACCTATGTCTGTCCATTTTTAAATAAAATAAAAAAAAATGGATTACAATTTCTTTTGGATATGATCTAAAAACATTAGAACTGCAAGCTCTACCTCTTAAGTTGTATGTACATACGTGTACTCCATAAACTTGCATGTCAGATGAAGAGAGTTTACATTTATGGCTGCCTTAGAGAAACTGACTCCCAAGAGTTTGAATTTTTAGTGATTTAATTAAAATATTGTGGTATTGAAGAATTTATTTTGGTATAAGAATATATGTGCGCGCGTGCGTATATGCTGATACTAGCATGTGAGTATATGTGCAAATGTGTGTGTGAACGCTTTACAGCTAAAATTGTTGATATTTTAATTATGATACATTGGCCTTCTTGAAATGAATATTCAAATCGGAAGTTCATGTTCATTATAGTCGTTTTTGGAAAAATTTTCGACAGGTAGCATAATCTTATATTAAACATTTTGCATATCTTTTTTACATTATCTACAAAGCAAACATATTTACCTTTTACTAACAGCATCTTTATCCTAATGCCTTTTGCTCATAGTTATTTCTACCTAAATTTTGCTTAAAAATTGGTGGCATGCATATTTTGTTTTAAAAGCAAGTGCAATATTCTTATATGTTTGGTAGATTTAGTGTTTCGATCAATAAATTAGTCATCATCAGGGTAATCAGGGTGAATTCAAAAAGCTGGTCACCAGTAATGGTTTCCCTGAAGTTGACTAATTTATTGGATTTCTATCCGAAAACTATTTTGGGCGTTGTGGAGAAAAACTGTCTTAAAATTTCTTTTACCAATAAATCTACAACAATTAAGTATACGTTAATAATATTACATACGATCTCACTTCATTTTCTAATGGATTGTTGGCAGATATTATTTCCAAAACAAGCTTCAGATTTTGAAAGAGCAGAAAATACCATCTTTTTCCATGAGTGTTAATTTTAGATTCAAACAAGTACTTAATTTAGTAGCGAAATAAAACAACGAGCTGACTGAATAAATTTCTTATAAGGGTGTGCAAGATACTGCGGCTATTTATTGAGAAATTATTCAACGTAAAATTTCAAAATGCTACACCACTTGACATTAAAGTAATTAAATTAAGGATGTTCGCAACGATCTATTGTTTTCGAAAATTGAAGATTTGCTGGACAATAAATCCTGACTGCTGCATTACCAATACATTGATAAAATTTCAAAATGCTACACCACTCTAAAAACATTAGAACTGGAATAAGAGTTTACACATATGGCTGTCTTAGAGGAAAATGATTCATAGCGAATTTTGGATTCTTTTAAAATTTCAGGGTTAATTATATAAAAAATAAAATTCAAATATTATTTTATTTCACTTTGTATGCTATATTATATATATCAACAAAACATTAAAGATGTTCGCAACGGTCAGTTTTCTTTGAAAAGTGAAGATCTGCAGGACAATCAATACTAACAGCTGCATTATTAATACATTGATAATATTTGGTGCTGTCCTGTGCGTCAACCAATCGTATTTTCTCATAGTCGTGGGCATGTTTACAACATTCACCAGCTGGGAACAACCCAGACAAACATTGATCACAGATGTCAATATGGCACTTTGGTGTTGGTGGTGGTGGTGATGTAGTTGTGGTTGGATCCGGACTCGGTGTAGTTAGATCCGCTTGGGGAGTTGTTGTATCCGGTTTGGGAGTTGTTGATATTGCAGATCCAGAACAGCCAGCTTTGTCGGCCCAGTCGCAAACTTCTATTGTTGGGTTGAAGTGCAACGGTGATGGACAAGTCTTCAAAGTTGGCTTACCATGTTCGCACTGATAGAAAAGACCACATTCATGCTCGTGAGGAAGATGTAAATTGCAATGAAGTCCTGAATACTTAGCACAACATTCTGTTGCACTGATTAACCCAGATCGGCAACCATCAGGTACATTACAGTTACTTGGAATTCCATTTGGAGTTGTAGTTGGAACTACAGTAGTAGTTGTAGTAGGACCAACAGATGAACTAGATCCAACAGAAGCGCACTGGGCATTTGCCGGCCAATCACACTCATCGGCTGCAACACTCCAATGTAAATCAGCCGGGCAGTCTTTCAAAACCGGGGCTCCATGATCACAATGGAAGAAGGTTCCACAATTGTTTGGGTTTCTCAAGTGAGCATAAAATGCATCAGGCACTTCAGCACAGCAAGCAGCTGCATTTCTTGCACCAGTAAGACAGTCGTTGCTTAAACGGGAGTCACGAGCGTAAATTTGTACGCAGGCAAGGAATAAGACAAACAGGGTTGCTTTGACTAAATATAAGAGAAATATGTTTAGATATCGGTTTATTTACGTAAACTTAGAATTAAAATAACTTACCATTCATGTTGCTGTTGTACACTGTTACTGTTTAGGCACTCGATAGAGTTGGTTCAACTAAATGAGTATCACCATTATATACTAATAATGTTATCAATATTTCGAAATAATCATTTACATTAGTACATTTTTGCATTTATATTAATCTTTTATCTTAATCTATTTTAGCCATTGGATTTATTAAAAAGATATTAATAAAATGTTATGCTAATAACAATATAGTAATGCAATATAAAGTTATATTTGCAAAAGGCTATATACTTATATGAGTTACATATAATATTTGTAAGAAAAAAAAAACAGGGTTTGTTGGAGCTTCCACTGCAATCACTTGCTAAATATATAGAAGATAATATCAATAAGGAAAATAAAACTACTATTGTTTTGCATAAAAGGCAGGAAATTATTAATATTTTAATCCATGATAAGAAAAATTCTGATAAAATGCTTAGTTTAAAAGTATTTTTAATGCAAACAAGAATACGCGCAAGGAAAGATTGAACAATCATTGAATAGAACAAAAATATTACCATATCATAATCAGACAGGATTATGCATCTGATTATTATATATTTTTTGATAAGACATTTGTATATATTGGTGTCATTTCGCTGCTGAAGATAACTTGGTAAAGTGCCGAGGCTGAGAGATATAACGCGTATATTCATCATGAAGGGTAAGTTATAAGTTTATTTTCATAATTTATTGTAGTATAAGTTGAAAATACATTGGTCCGTGTTTAGCTGAACAAGTTTTATATAAAACACGCTTATTTTATTTTAATGAATTGCTTGTCTATAACTTACTTTTTATTATAATTGATATTCTATATAATTGCTCCCGTTTGAAAATAATTGAGTGATATATTATTTTATATATCGTAAAAATTTTCACACAATTACTATGCAGATATTCAATAACGTTGCTTCAACTACATTGATAAATTTGAAACATGATAAATTTAATGTATAATTATTTGCAGTTTATGCGACTTTAATCCTACTCGCAATCGCTTGTGTGCAAATTGATTCCGCTAGTATCAATGATTGCAGTAGGGTACCTGCTGGCTGCCGAACTGGAGAAATAAGTGCTGCCGAATGTTGTGAAAACTACTCAGGAACCACCTGTAATTTGCATCTTCCACACGAGACTGACTGTAGTAATTTCTATCAATGCGAGCACAACAAACCGACTTTGAAAGTATGTCCAAATCCACTTCACTTTAATCCAACATTAGAGGTTTGCGACTGGGCTAAAAATGCTGGATGTGTTTCAAATCCTGGACCTGGACCTGGTCCAACCACGCCAAGACCAACAACACCATTTCCAATTCATCCACCCGTAGATGATTGTAAAGTAGCCATTTGTGATAATTGTCGGAAAGGCGAATTCGACGCAAATATCTGCTGCTCAACAATTCCATATTACTACAAAATATACTGGCGAAACCCGAAAGATTGTAGCTCTTACTACCAGTGCAATTCCGGCAAAGCAGAAAGTAAATCTTGTCCAGCTGGACTTCATTGGAGTGACGCAACCGATCGTTGTGAATGGCCAAATATTGCCAAATGCTCAAGTGATATTCAAACTACCACTACTCCAATTCCAACAACAACCACTCCAATTCCATCAACAACAACTCCAGTTTCAACAACCACTCGTTCAACATCTCTTAGACCACCAACGTCAACTGAAATTTCTGGAAGTCAGTGTGCGGCTGGAGTATCTGAAGACTGTCGTCATGGTAGAAAATCAGCAGAAGAATGTTGCAGTGGTGTGCCAGCTACTGTAGATGTACTTCTTCAGAACAATGGAAAATGTAACACTTACTACCAATGTGTCCATGGCAAACCTAAGGTACGCAATTGCGCTGAGAGCTTCCAGAAATGGAATGCAGATCTCTGCAGATGCGAATGGGCCGATAATGCTACTTGCTGAATGTATAAAAATGTGCCCTATACACATTTGTTACTGGCTAGATTATAAAATATGTTTAATTAAATAAAAAATTATAAAATAGCATCGTCTTGGTAATAAAATATATTCTATTAAATAAATATCTTCTAATGATTTTTTTTATTTTCGAATTGCATAAGATCGTTCGTTACAATGTATCGTTTCTCTTATATTTGTTTTATCGACCCTATCATAAACTTGATGCGATGAACTAGTGGCCTGTTTTAGAATAGGCTGTTGGAATGATTTTACAATCTCTATTATAATTTTAAGTCAAGATATGTTATAAGAAATAGATATAGGAACTGTTGCAGATATAAGTGTCATTGTTGTCTGTTTTTGAGTTACATTGTTACCGCTATTTGAAATTGTATGAACTTCATGCAGGCTAAATCAGACAATAAGGTATGCTGAAGTTTAATAGTCTGCCAAATAAATATTTATAAGATACAAATTCCCGAAGCAATAGTCATATGCTAACAACTAAAGTATTCGCAATATCCAAATAAAGAAATTTATTATACAATTTAAAATTGCGAAACGTTTCGAAAACCATTCTGTTTCCACTCTCTGTTGCTTGTATATTATTTGAGTATAGGACTTTTCCTTTCAACGTCAAGCTTAGATCCGAGTTGATAAAAGAACTGTTCTGCTCTATTTGACCTATCCGGAAATGATCTTTACTACATTGTTGCTACGTCCTCTCGTCACCCAAAATTTGACAGTATAAAATGAATCTGTTCACAGTATACTTAGCAATTCATATTTTATGTAAGCATTGTTTGTCATGTACTACGTACATATGGACCGAGATTTGAAGAAAGTACACTAATTTGATATATTCTTTTAGTTAAAAGTGCTTTAATAAGCATTTAGAAATTACACTTCATTTTAATTTATAAATTCATTTTTAAGTCAGAATTGAACAATACTTGTTACAAAATACTACTAACTTAAAATGCAATTGTAAATCATTACATTTCTTTAGATACCAATTTATATGTTAGAAACTCACATCATTCATTTCGAAATTTATTTGAGATCACATCACTTATGACCGCTCAAATCAGTTCTATTTATTTTTCTAGATAAAAATAAACACTTCATGAAATGATAAACAACTTATGGTCAAATAGTGGACGAGCAACTGAGTATGCGAACAGAAAAGTTTCGAAAACATTTCTGTAATTTACTAATTTTACGGTAATGATTAAATTCAGACTAGAAAATTTCCTATAAAACAAATAGCTAAGTAAATCATATGGAGAAAATGCTTAAAATTAACTATATTTGTGAAGAAAATTTGAACATTTTAAACAATATTGTTAGTAAAATATTTTTCTATAATTCAAACAAATTTAATTCATATTGTGAATTAATTTAGAATCGATTTATTTTAATGTTTAAAACTATTAATATTTAGTAATCTTTACTGGTGTCAATTTTATCTGAAATAATTATATAACTACATGACTGTAGTTTTTATTGGCTACACTTGAGTATTTTTTTATCACATAGGGCATTGTTTTGAAAAACTAGTACTTTAAAATAGTACCTACTAATTCTTCCTTTATTTTTTTCTTGTTGTAAATTGTTATTTATGCAATTACAAGTAGTTGTAAAGTATTTTATTTTAATGTATCAATAATTATTATGCATACTTTATTGACAGACTATACAAAGGATATTTCAGAAAAGTCGACTCACAAGCAGATACAACAGTTATATTGTAATTGTAAATTGTATGGTATGGCGACTAAGGGATACTTTATGGTTGTTGTTCTGGTTCAATACAGGATATATTGTAATCCTTAGTTTCGGTTATGCATATTGCTTAGTTAAGAACAGAACATTTACTATAACATATTGACTAAATCAAAATTCAAGATATCCAGTCACTATTCAACATAACTGAATTGATCGGACAGTAGGTAGGGCAAAGATAAATTTTCCGACAAGCATGTTCTATGTACACTTATATATTGATTGTTATATAACCGCTTCCAGTTTTAATCGAGAAAAATTGTTTAATAAATTTGTTAACAAGAACATTTTTTTAATGCAGAATAATCGGCCGAGAATGACGCAAATATTAAATCACGAAAAACGGTATTTAAATGATGCTTTTGTTTATAACAATACTAATAGTATTCAAATATTGAAGCTTAAAAACAAAGTTCATGTATTCTCGAAGAACTGATGAGAGATATAAAGAAGACAATAATAGTTCATTATTTGGAAAAAAAAATGTTGTTTGATTTCAGATCGTTGAATACTGTACAAAAAAAAATATCCTCTAGAATTTCACTTTTGTAAGTATGATTATTTTAAATGGAAAATGATATTATAAAAAATGTAAATTTAATTAAACTTTTTATTTCATTTGGTATGATGATTAAAAATTACATCAAAATACAATAAATTTAAGGATGTTCGCAGCGATCACTTGTTTTCGAAAAGTGAAGATCTACTGGACAATCAATACTAACAGCTGCATTATCGATACATTGATAATATTTGGTGCTGTCCTGTGCGTCAACCAATCGTATTTTCTCATAGTCGTGGGCATGTTTACAACATTCACCAGCTGGGAACAATCCAGACAAACATTGATCACAGATGTCAATATGGCACTTTGGTGTTGGTGGTGGTGGAGATGTAGTTGTGGTTGGATCTGGACTCGGTGTAGTTAGATCCGCTTGGGGAGTTGTTGTATCCGGTTTGGGAGTTGTTGATATTGCAGATCCAGAACAGCCAGCTTTGTCGGCCCAGTCGCAAACTTCTATTGTTGGGTTGAAGTGCAACGGTGATGGACAAGTCTTCAAAGTTGGCTTACCATGTTCGCACTGATAGAAAAGACCACATTCATGCTCGTGAGGAAGATGTAAATTGCAATGAAGTCCTGAATACTTAGCACAACATTCTGTCGCACTGATTAACCCAGATCGGCAACCATCGGGTACATTACAGTTACTTGGAATTCCATTTGGAGTTGTAGTTGGAACTACAGTAGTAGTTGTAGTAGGACCAACAGATGAACTAGATCCACCAGAAGCGCACTGGGCATTTGCCGGCCAATCACACTCATCGGCTGCAACACTCCAATGTAAATCAGCCGGGCAGTCTTTCAAAACCGGGGCTCCATGATCACAATGGAAGAAGGTTCCACAATTGTTTGGGTTTCTCAAGTGAGCATAAAATGCATCAGGCACTTCAGCGCAGCAATCAGCTGCATTTCTGGCACCAGTAAGACAGTCGTTGCTTAAACGGGAGTCACGAGCGTAAATTTGTACGCAGGCAATGAATAAAACGCACAGAGTAGCTTGCACTAATACATAACAAGAGAAATACGTCTATAAATTTTCTTATTTATTTAAATTTGATTTAAAAAGAAATAACTAACCTTTCATGTTGATAAAGTTGGCTGTTTCTACTTCTGTACTCAACAGAGTTGGTTTAACTAAATAAGTATCACCATTATATACTAAATAATGTTATCAATATTTCGAAATAATCATATATATTATAATATTTTAAAATATATTCTTATCTTAATCTCCGGTTTAAATTATCTAAACTACTTGAATTAATAATTTATTAATACCGTTAATTCAAAAAAGAAATCTAAACAAGATATACAACAAATGAAAATAGAACTTTTATTCTCATAATCATAATTTAGCAACGGAATGCACAATAATTTGCATTTATAGAGATTTTTAAATTCAAGTACAGGTGGCTATCACCCTATTTATTAAAATTTAAATTATTGCAAACAAAGCAAGAATCTGTCTTCACACATATAGTAATCTATAAGCACTTGAGTTTTGATAACAGGATGTAGGATTAAAGAAAACATAAGCTATTGAGATTAGCATATGCAATCAATTAAAAAACCAAGAAATATATTAGCTTTTCTTAATCTGCAGGGATAATGCATATGATTAGCATGCATTTTTCAATGAACTTTAGTATATAATGCACTAATTTTGCCGTTGAAGATAACTTGGTCAAAAGCCGAGGTTGGTAGATATTACGAATTCATTCACAATGAAGGGTGAGCTATGTTTTTGCTATAAATATTACATTTTCTTACTTCAAGTGCAATTTTAAAAATTTATTTTGACCCTTAATTATGTTAACTGTTATGAATAATTTTAATTTGTATAACAAATATTCTAGGCAGATAAATTTGCACGATGTGAAATTAATATATTTGTCAAAATTAATAATTAATATATTTGTAGTGAAGAAAATTAAGCAATAATGCAATATTAATCTGCAGACGTATATATTATTCCTTGCATTCTATTCAATAGTGAGCCCAATAAAATAAACACTTATAATAATATTTGCTTGCAGTTCATGCAACGTTGATCTTACTCGCAATCGCTTGTGTGCAAATTGATTCCGCTAGTATCAATGATTGCAGTAGGGTACCTGCTGGCTGCCGAACTGGAGAAATAAGTGCTGCCGAATGTTGTGAAAACTACTCAGGAACCACCTGTAATTTGCATCTTCCACACGAGACTGACTGTAGTAATTTCTATCAATGCGAGCACAACAAACCGACTTTGAAAGTATGTTCAAATCCACTTCACTTTAATCCAACATTAGAGGTTTGCGACTGGGCTAACAATGCTGGATGTATTTCAAACCCTGGACCTGGTCCAACCTCGCCAAGACCAACAACACCATTTCCAATTCATCCACCCGTAGATGATTGTAAAGTAGCCATTTGTGATAATTGTCGGAAAGGTGAATTCGACGCAGATATCTGCTGCTCAACAATTCCATATTACTACAAAATATACTGGCGAAACCCGAAAGATTGTAGCTCGTACTATCAGTGCAATTCTGGCAAAGCAGAAAGTAAATCTTGTCCAGCTGGACTTCATTGGAGTGACGCAGCCGATCGTTGTGAATGGCCAAATATTGCTAAATGTTCAAGTGATATTCAAACTACCACTACTCCAATTCCAACAACAACCACTCCAATTCCATCAACAACAACTCCAGTTTCAACAACCACTCGTTCAACATCTCTTAGACCACCAACGTCAACTGAAATTTCTGGAAGTCAGTGTGCGGCTGGAGTATCTGAAGACTGTCGTCATGGTAGAAAATCAGCAGAAGAATGTTGCAGTGGTGTGCCAGCTACTGTAGATGTACTTCTTCAGAACAATGGAAAATGTAACACTTACTACCAATGTGTCCATGGCAAACCTATGGTACGCAATTGCGCTGAGAGCTTCCAGAAATGGAATGCAGATCTCTGCAGATGCGAATGGGCCGATAATGCCACTTGCTAATCATATAAATATTTGGTACTGGCTATATTATAAAATAACCTTTATGAAATAAAAATGTTTCAATTTACCCTTTATTTATTTAAACAACTCGTTGATCATTATACATTTTCAATGTTTTTAAATTGAGTATGACTATATTTCAAAAGATTTGTCCTCGGCTATGTGTTCGTGTACGCATACGCGATTCCGCGTAACTGTCAAAATAATTTGATTTATTTTTGAAAAAGAAATTGAAATGAAAGTACAATAGCTCTTGCAATATTTTTGAAATGGCTGCACCTAAAATGAATCTTTTGTTGTTTCTTTAAAAAGTGTGCTGGGCACTTATAATAGTTGATATTTTCAAAATTTGCCATAGTTATGTAAGATATGGATAGTTGTAATTATTCAAACATATCAACCTATGTCTGTCCATTTTTAAATAAAATAAAAAAAAAATGGATTACAATTTCTTTTGGATATGATCTAAAAACATTAGAACTGCAAGCTCTAACCTCTTAAGTTGTATGTACATACGTGTACTCCATAAACTTGCATGTCAGATGAAGAGAGTTTACATTTATTGGCTGCCTTAGAGAAACGACTCCAAGAGTTTGAATTTTTAGTGATTTAATTAAAATATTGTGGTATTGAAGAATTTATTTTGGTATAAGAATATATGTGCGCGCGTGCGTATATGCTGATACTAGCATGTGAGTATATGTGCAAATGTGTGTGTGAACGCTTTACAGCTAAAATTGTTGATGATATTAATTATGATACATTGGCCTTCTTGAAATGAATATTCAAATCGGAAGTTCATGTTCATTATAGTCGTTTTTGGAAAAATTTTCGACAGGTAGCATAATCTTATATTAAACATTTTGCATATCTTTTTTACATTATCTACAAAGCAAACATATTTAACCTTTACTAACAGCATCTTTATCCTAATGCCTTTTGCTCATAGTTATTTCTACCTAAATTTTGCTTAAAAATTGGTGGCATGCATATTTTGTTTTAAAAGCAAGTGCAATATTCTTATATGTTTGGTAGATTTAGTGTTTCGATCAATAAATTAGTCATCATCAAGGGTAATACATGGTGAATTCAAAAGCTGGTCACCAGTAATGGTTTCCCTGAAGTTGACTAATTTATTGGATTTCTATCCGAAAACTATTTTGGGCGTTGTGGAGAAAAACTGTCTTAAAATTTCTTTTACCAATAAATCTACAACAATTAAGTATACGTTAATAATATTACATACGATCTCACTTCATTTTCTAATGGATTGTTGGCAGATATTATTTCCAAAACAAGCTTCAGATTTTGAAAGAGCAGAAAATACCATCTTTTTCCATGAGTGTTAATTTTAGATTCAAACAAGTACTTAATTTAGTAGCGAAATAAAACAACGAGCTGACTGAATAAATTTCTTATAAGGGTGTGCAAGATACTGCGGCTATTTATTGAGAAATTATTCAACGTAAAATTTCAAAATGCTACACCACTTGACATTAAAGTAATTAAATTAAGGATGTTCGCAACGATCTATTGTTTTCGAAAATTGAAGATTTGCTGGACAATAAATCCTGACTGCTGCATTACCAATACATTGATAAAATTTCAAAATGCTACACCACTCTAAAAACATTAGAACTGGAATAAGAGTTTACACATATGGCTGTCTTAGAGGAAAATGATTCATAGCGAATTTTGGATTCTTTTAAAATTTCAGGGTTAATTATATAAAAAATAAAATTCAAATATTATTTTATTTCACTTTGTATGCTATATTATATATATCAACAAAACATTAAAGATGTTCGCAACGGTCAGTTTTCTTTGAAAAGTGAAGATCTGCAGGACAATCAATACTAACAGCTGCATTATTAATACATTGATAATATTTGGTGCTGTCCTGTGCGTCAACCAATCGTATTTTCTCATAGTCGTGGGCATGTTTACAACATTCACCAGCTGGGAACAACCCAGACAAACATTGATCACAGATGTCAATATGGCACTTTGGTGTTGGTGGTGGTGGTGATGTAGTTGTGGTTGGATCCGGACTCGGTGTAGTTAGATCCGCTTGGGGAGTTGTTGTATCCGGTTTGGGAGTTGTTGATATTGCAGATCCAGAACAGCCAGCTTTGTCGGCCCAGTCGCAAACTTCTATTGTTGGGTTGAAGTGCAACGGTGATGGACAAGTCTTCAAAGTTGGCTTACCATGTTCGCACTGATAGAAAAGACCACATTCATGCTCGTGAGGAAGATGTAAATTGCAATGAAGTCCTGAATACTTAGCACAACATTCTGTTGCACTGATTAACCCAGATCGGCAACCATCAGGTACATTACAGTTACTTGGAATTCCATTTGGAGTTGTAGTTGGAACTACAGTAGTAGTTGTAGTAGGACCAACAGATGAACTAGATCCAACAGAAGCGCACTGGGCATTTGCCGGCCAATCACACTCATCGGCTGCAACACTCCAATGTAAATCAGCCGGGCAGTCTTTCAAAACCGGGGCTCCATGATCACAATGGAAGAAGGTTCCACAATTGTTTGGGTTTCTCAAGTGAGCATAAAATGCATCAGGCACTTCAGCACAGCAAGCAGCTGCATTTCTTGCACCAGTAAGACAGTCGTTGCTTAAACGGGAGTCACGAGCGTAAATTTGTACGCAGGCAAGGAATAAGACAAACAGGGTTGCTTTGACTAAATATAAGAGAAATATGTTTAGATATCGGTTTATTTACGTAAACTTAGAATTAAAATAACTTACCATTCATGTTGCTGTTGTACACTGTTACTGTTTAGGCACTCGATAGAGTTGGTTCAACTAAATGAGTATCACCATTATATACTAATAATGTTATCAATATTTCGAAATAATCATTTACATTAGTACATTTTTGCATTTATATTAATCTTTTATCTTAATCTATTTTAGCCATTGGATTTATTAAAAAGATATTAATAAAATGTTATGCTAATAACAATATAGTAATGCAATATAAAGTTATATTTGCAAAAGGCTATATACTTATATGAGTTACATATAATATTTGTAAGAAAAAAAAAACAGGGTTTGTTGGAGCTTCCACTGCAATCACTTGCTAAATATATAGAAGATAATATCAATAAGGAAAATAAAACTACTATTGTTTTGCATAAAAGGCAGGAAATTATTAATATTTTAATCCATGATAAGAAAAATTCTGATAAAATGCTTAGTTTAAAAGTATTTTTAATGCAAACAAGAATACGCGCAAGGAAAGATTGAACAATCATTGAATAGAACAAAAATATTACCATATCATAATCAGACAGGATTATGCATCTGATTATTATATATTTTTTGATAAGACATTTGTATATATTGGTGTCATTTCGCTGCTGAAGATAACTTGGTAAAGTGCCGAGGCTGAGAGATATAACGCGTATATTCATCATGAAGGGTAAGTTATAAGTTTATTTTCATAATTTATTGTAGTATAAGTTGAAAATACATTGGTCCGTGTTTAGCTGAACAAGTTTTATATAAAACACGCTTATTTTATTTTAATGAATTGCTTGTCTATAACTTACTTTTTATTATAATTGATATTCTATATAATTGCTCCCGTTTGAAAATAATTGAGTGATATATTATTTTATATATCGTAATTTTCACACAATTACTATGCAGATATTCAATAACGTTGCTTCAACTACATTGATAAATTTGAAACATGATAAATTTAATGTATAATTATTTGCAGTTTATGCGACTTTAATCCTACTCGCAATCGCTTGTGTGCAAATTGATTCCGCTAGTATCAATGATTGCAGTAGGGTACCTGCTGGCTGCCGAACTGGAGAAATAAGTGCTGCCGAATGTTGTGAAAACTACTCAGGAACCACCTGTAATTTGCATCTTCCACACGAGACTGACTGTAGTAATTTCTATCAATGCGAGCACAACAAACCGACTTTGAAAGTATGTCCAAATCCACTTCACTTTAATCCAACATTAGAGGTTTGCGACTGGGCTAAAAATGCTGGATGTGTTTCAAATCCTGGACCTGGACCTGGTCCAACCACGCCAAGACCAACAACACCATTTCCAATTCATCCACCCGTAGATGATTGTAAAGTAGCCATTTGTGATAATTGTCGGAAAGGCGAATTCGACGCAAATATCTGCTGCTCAACAATTCCATATTACTACAAAATATACTGGCGAAACCCGAAAGATTGTAGCTCTTACTACCAGTGCAATTCCGGCAAAGCAGAAAGTAAATCTTGTCCAGCTGGACTTCATTGGAGTGACGCAACCGATCGTTGTGAATGGCCAAATATTGCCAATTGCTCAAGTGATATTCAAACTACCACTACTCCAATTCCAACAACAACCACTCCAATTCCATCAACAACAACTCCAGTTTCAACAACCACTCGTTCAACATCTCTTAGACCACCAACGTCAACTGAAATTTCTGGAAGTCAGTGTGCGGCTGGAGTATCTGAAGACTGTCGTCATGGTAGAAAATCAGCAGAAGAATGTTGCAGTGGTGTGCCAGCTACTGTAGATGTACTTCTTCAGAACAATGGAAAATGTAACACTTACTACCAATGTGTCCATGGCAAACCTATGGTACGCAATTGTGCTGAGAGCTTCCAGAAATGGAATGCAGATCTCTGCAGATGCGAATGGGCCGATAATGCTACTTGCTGAATGTATAAAAATATGTTTTTTGCTTGATAATAAAGTATTCATTATGAAATAAAAAAAATTTCAAATTTACACATTTTTTATTTATAACTACACAATCTCTAATGATTTTACATATGAGCATGAGATAAAATATAAGAATCTTTTTACAATCTTATTTGGTGTAATAAGTATTTTAATCATGAAAACAAACTAAAATCGAAATCTTAACGAAGTTATACATCTTTTCTTCCTTGAATTGAGTATGTTTATTTTATTTGAAAGGTTTCCTCAATAAGTGTCCTAGTCATCTTAGGTATGACTTGACATAGTTATGTAAGTATGAATATTTATAATTATTCGAACCAGCTATGTATGTCAATAATTTAACAGAATAATAAAAATAAATAAAATACCTTGTGATTTGGAATCTATTGTACAAAACTGATTGAATGAGAATGTTGTGTGATTTGTTGAAAATATTATGGTTTTGAAGAATGTATTTTCTCTTTTAATTTAAATTGTGTGAGTGTGTGTTGTCAGTGTGAGAGCGCTCTACAGCTTAAACTGTTGAAGGTATCAAAAAATACGAAACTTCAAACTTAATATTTTTATATGCTAGGCAAGAAGTGCACGTTTATCCTAGTCGTTTTTGGCGATTTTTGCAATTTTTCCGAAACGGCTGCATTTTTAGTAAAATGATAGGTAAGATATGTAAAAAACTTATGTATTAAAAATTTCTGCAAATCGTTACAAAAAAATTGCTTTTTAAAGTTATGCTTATCTTATTTATATTGCCATAGTTCTTAGTGAAAAGGCATTTTTAAGTGAATAGTAATACTCTTTTTCTGTTAAACCATTGCCAGGCATTTTACATACGATGTATATATATTGTATACCAACATAACCATAAAGACATGAATAAAATAAGAAATATTTTAATAGCACAGAACAGAACTTTTTTTGAAAAACAAAAGTTGCGAAATATTAATATCTCTCGTTTTTATTGTGATTATTTTACTGTTAATATAGTCGTAATGAATAATTATATATCCTTGAATTGAGAGTTAAACCACAGAATAATACAACAATTCCCGCATATACCTAAATTATACTTTTCATTTCAAACCATATTATCAAGAGAATATAAATCAAGCTAATTGACAATTCGCCTGAGACCAATAATATATTCTGTAGGTAAGGATTATCCAAAACCTTGTTGTATCGCATTAATTTATCGAAATTAAAAAAAATTATTTATATATATATATATATATATATATATATATATATATATAAATAATTTTTTAAAAAAAATTATTTATATATATATATATATATATATATCCGTTTCTTTTATTTATATTATTATACAATGAAAATATAATTGCATAATAGATTTATTCAAAAGCAACATGTGACCATGGCACATGTATTTTTCTTTTGTGTGTATTCGTATTTCTGATGATTTAAATTGTCGAGAAAACCCCAACACCTACTGAAGCATTTCTGTGTAGGTTCGTCTAAACTTAGTTTTCGTTTTAATGTTTACATTAATGGACACATGCAATAGATTTAAATATGTTTACTAAATAATATTAAAAACAGTAACGTACATAATCCATAAATAATAAACAATGCTATTTCATTCAAATGTTCATGCATATTTGCTTATTAGTTTTATTTTTGAAAAGTATGCTAAAATGTAACTTACTTTTCTAAGTCGTCTCTGATCATATTTTGTCCTAATCGGGCAAGCATCTCCAGTATTTCTAATTGCTGTTGTGGACCTTCTTCTGCCAGTTCGGAGTAAAAATTGGGGGGCATACTATTACAAACAAAATTATCAATTAATCTATTGTTTAAATAAAATATTCACAACTCGCCCAAGTTAAACTAATTCGATTTTCATGATATCTTTCCAGAGCAAAAGCAAAAACGTGGCGACTTTATAAACGTCATTTTCATTCGAGTAAATTCCGGCAAACAGAAAAGTGTGTAATTTTACTTTTTAAATTTGTAGGCATTGAACGAGGTTTGTTATATACGAAACATATGTAATAAATAATGTACGTTAATTGTATCTATGTTTGGTGACATGATTGCCGAGTTCCGCGGAACGTCCCGAAGGTTGCAGCATTGTACAATTATACACTACGGTACCTGAGGTACAATTCTCACTGGTACAACATGTGCGTACTTCTGTAACCACTGAAATAAGCTCCTGGCACCTGCAATATTTGTAACCAGGGTTACTTGAGCTACCATCAAAAATAAAAGTTATATTCATAAACAAAATTAATTTGCAAATTATCTACTTGTTTTGTTTTTTTTTTTACAAAATAAGTTGGAACATATTATGTTTGTGCCAATTTCTTAGTAAACATTCTAATGGTAAAACTATTGTCATAAAATTAATTGATTGAAAATAAAAACATGCTGATTTTCCGAATGTTTTTATAATGAAGAAATTCATATAATTTTTACTTATAAAATAAATATTATTTACATTTTAAAAAAGAGGTGTACATTTTCAACACTTCTAATGTAAAATATTATAAAATTATGTAATTTTACTGAATTATGAATTGTAGTCAAATATCAAGAAATATTATATATTTTCATTCATGTTTATTCAATTTATATCTAGGTTTACTGATGTTTTACACAAATCGAATCAAATTTTTATGACATGTCAAAATAAACATGTGCTAACAAATTGAACATTGACCTACACTATAAAATTTACCACCAGACATTATATTTTTAATTTTTTTAATCATTAAATGCAAATGCAAATGAACTAGTTATTTTATGGCAACACTGTCATGCTACGGCAATAACTTTGTCGATAGCTATTCGGATCTACATTTTACTACTGCAACGACAAAGAGAGCATTTTATGATATTTGTACTGCATATAAGAAAATTTATCAGATTAAAATGATATTTACGATACATTGATCTAATTATTACATGTTCAATTTATTTATTGCATTACATTAACCGTTAATTGATTATTTGTTATAAAAGTATTTTGCAAACGTAATTTCTCGCAAGTATAATGCACAATTCATATTTCAGCTATGAAAACAAGAACATAAAATGATAATAAAAAATTATAAAATTACTTTAAATCATTATTTACTATTAAAATTGGACAAATTTTTGAATTATTTAATATTTTATTGACATTAAAAACATTTATTTTTAAAATATGATATATTAATTATTTAATGTTTACAATTTTTCAATGTGATTTATTATTGTTTGGTCCTTTTAGTACAAATTTAATTAAACAGAAAAGTAAAATAATATAATAAATTATTACGTGCGAACATACTGCTTAATTAGCAGAGTGCTTGAAAGGCTTTTGAACTGGCAATTGGAAAAATGTTTTCGTACGTGTTGGACATTTCAAAAGTTATAAAAACTTTATTGGACGTGCATTGTAACAGGTTTTAAACTACCGTGCTAGTTGTGCCCAAATATAAATAGTAGTACCTACTATCATAGATATTTTAATCAAGGAGAATGCTAGTTTTTAGAATGCTGTTAAGGTAAAATTTAAGTAATTTGAACAAATTTTTAATGTAACATTTACCTTTACATGAAATGTTTTTTATATTGAATTTTTTATAATGCTCTCATACATTTATAATTAACGAATTAGTTATTGATTTATCACTTTTAATGTTATCTATTTAAGTTTGAAATGTATGATGCTATACGTATAATCAAAATATAAAGTAAACTGCTATTTTAGTTAAAATAAATGTGCAGGTTCAAGCATTAGAAATTTTTTTAAAAAGGGTGCAACGGTTGCTGATTTACTGTAAATTAGGTTTACGACCAAAATAATTAGATTATATAAGAAGAAAAAGGATAAAATACAACAACCTGGGTGATGGAGCGGCGTCAAGCGTAGCGATAACGAGCAAAAGAACACCGACTACAAACGAAGTCGTTCTTACTGCACCGCACATTTTCTGCATCGTTACGTTCTAATAGCACAGCAAGTTACAGGATCTGTCAACAAAAAGAGCACAAGTTCAAATTAGTATTATACAACAGTATTACGTAAACTTTCACACAGCTATTGGTCCATTTAATTCAGACGTAAATGACAAACACAATTATTTTAATTACTTAATATTATATACAATTATAGAGAAAGCAATGGGGTGGTTTTAAACTCTGTAAATATGCAAAACTTGCTTTACGCCTGTAAATTATCATTAGAACGTTTGCATACCGTAAAATAAAACAAAGAGAAATTGTATAGTACTCTGCTTTGATATCTCAATAAGATTGTTAGTGGTGTATAAATTCTTATTATTGCTAAAATTACTGTTAGTATTTTGCTGCTATATATATATAATAAAGATATTTTTTAAACATATTCAACTGCAAAATAAAAAGATGTTATAACAAACGTTGTAGACAATGCAATTATATGAACGGTAACACTAAAATATTATTTTGATTTTCAATTTTATTTATTTCTATATATTTTTGTAATACCTAAGTATCCTGTGAAATAAAATCAATGAATGTTCGGATATCAATGCACAGTACAATATATTGAAAAGAAGCAATTAATTCCAAGGCAGAGCATCTTTCCTTGACATTTAATTGAAATGATTGTGCTTCATACTAAATGGACTTGGGTGATTTATCATTAACTTAGTCTAGGTTCATATTCTACTTAAAGCAGTGGTTGTTTATAATATTGGGTACTGATTAATAAATATATATTTTTGAAGTCAATATAAATGAGTGAAACTGACAAATAATTTCATATTTATTTTTGTGATGATATTTATTCATTATGACACACGTCATCCACAATATCGTACATGTAAGTAATGGTTTATTTTTGACCAGAGTATTACAACTAGAATTTTGTATATAAAACTATTATTTAAATTTATTTAAATGGTGGTTGGCATTTGAAAAAAAAGTTTTTGAACTTGGTATACCTTTCATATAATTGTATTTATATTAGACGCGTTTCTACTATTAGGTCATCTTCAGGACATTATTTAGTCCTGATGATGACCTAACAGTTGGAACACGTCGAAACTTATAGCAAATATACTTAATTTAGTTCATCCTATCAAAAACTATTAAAGTTATAAATTATCAATTAATAATAACGATTTTTCTGCAACTGAATATGAAGTTCTAAATATCGCGTTAACTAACTAATTGCATGAATATTTTAATTAACAATTTTGATTTATAATACTTAATGTTATTGGTGAAACATATATGGAACATCAGTATAGAATAATACAATACACGAGTCAAGAAGAAATGAATTTTTAAGAAATTTTGACATATATCCTGTTTATACATATGAGTAAGTGTATCGTAAACATAAAACTATAATTTTATTCATTTCGTCTACGTCAATATTATCTGACAAAAATTCATTTCCATATATGTCGTACATATATGAATATAACGTATAGTGATTGATGAATTCTACTGTAGTGTGATTTCAATTTGTTTTATTGTTTCGCGTTCTTTTATATTTTAAATAGATGTTCACATCGGCGTGTCATTGTCGACAGCTGAAGAAATATATTCAAATATTCTGACGACGGAATAAGAATTTTTCAATAAAAATATAAATATACGTATTTGAGGATATACGTAACATATTTTATTGAAAGTAACATGTATACCTTAATATACGAATTTACGTCTCTAAGAATTGCTTTTACAAAGAATCATAATTAACACGAGCATTTAGGGGTGATTTAAAATAATTTTAATTAGTCTTAAATAAAAGAGGATATTTTCGAAATGCATAGTGTTATCACTCATAAAATTTTTTTATTTAAATAAGTATTTGAAAACTATTTCGTAAACTGAATATGAATTATATTTTCACGGAGATAAATTATTTAAAAAATATATACATTTTTGGTACGGGCTGCGGAAATACATGTTTAATACTTGAATACAAGTTTAAACGATAATAATTTGTATATTAGTTATACGGTTTGAAGTGAGATATCGGTGTAATAAATTATATAATATGAAAGTTATAATACAGGAACAATAATAACAATGCGCAATGTGCTCAATACATTTCGTTTATTTAAACAAACTTGCCAATATATAAACTGATCCGTGCTAAGATAAAGAGCAGGAGCAGTCTGCACAAGAAACCGCCCTGACTGGTCTAGCAGATAATTATTTTTGACAAGACAATAAATGCAGAGATCTGACAACACGCAATATTGGATAGTTGTTCATCATGTAACACGGTTTAGATTGTCAGATAATCGAATTATAAATTAAAGCAGAAATAATATTCAAGGAAATTAAACATTCATGTAGCAATATTACGGATTATAAAGTTACACAGAAATATTTTCCATAATTATGTTTTTTTTTGCGAAATATTTCGTAAATGTGAGATACTTTAAAATTTATAAAATATTTTGTGAAAGGTTATATGTATTTGTTAAAACAATGATATGGTAGTTATTATTTGTTGTTACTCGTTTTTTTTTGGAATTACATAGAATGCCGTTTCTGTCCAAAGTGATAGTAATTTGGTGGATTCGCCGGTCGAACTCAGCTCGAGCACCTACAGTATTTTCCACTGAATCGAGAGTTTTAATGAAAAATAACTCTTCTAATTTGGTTTTTATAAATTAAACGCTGTCAAATGTTTTGTGCGGTTTTAACGTCTTGCATGTTCCTTGGGCGAAATGTGTCATAAGTAACTCAATTATTTTTTGAAAATATTTTCAATGAATATTATTCTTTAATAAGTTATTTATGTTGTTTACAAAAGAAATTTAAAAATAAAATACAAATTCATATTTTATGCCGATTTAGAATATAAATTATTATGGTTTTTTGTATGTTTATCTATTTTTTAATTAATAAGTTTCAAATTTCAAACAACGCTGTAAAAAATCAAACATTTTATAATAAAGAAGCTAAATGTTTAATGTTGTCGCAGAATATCAAAATAGATGACATCAAGCCGTATTTTAAAACAAGTCCGACTCGGTTCAAGAAAGGCCAAAAGATATATTTCAGTTTAGTATTTAAATAAATTATTTTGTAGCTTTATTAAATTGTGTCTACTAAAATAATATTTTTATGAAGCAGAAAATGTTTTATATTCATAATAGTTTCTGGTTCAAATCTCCATGAACATTTAACAAAGTGATTTAGTTTAATAAAAACATATTTCAGTTGGATGCACATCATCATGCAGTTTTTATTTGTCATACAAAGTTGATATTAATAGCATAGAAACTATTTTAACAAAATTGTACCGGTATAATTTGAACTTTAAAAATATATACATAACATAATGCCTATTCCCATCAAATAGGGTGGCAATAAACCCTTTACATTAACAATTTTTCGTCATTCAACTCTATCCTTATATTCTTCTTTCGTTTCACGAATGCAACTATTCTTTTACGCAACTCATTCTGTTTTTATAATAAACTTATTACGAGGACCTCACATTCTCACATCATTAATTTCGCGTACCATATATATATAATGAATAAAGTTTTAATAATATAACCGAAGTGGGAGTAAACCTGTAACGCGAAATATTCACCTCTTGGCGAAAAGGAAACAAAAAAGAATATAATAAACAAATAAAAAAGCACAGAACCACAGAAAAATATACAACTCCATGAAATATCACCAGTAGAAAAATTTAACACTGAAATAATGAAATTTTATTAGATTCTGCTGTGAGAGTTTGCAATTTGTTTATTTATGCTACACTCTTGTTTTTTTATGTATTGTGTTTATTTATGACTTTGCGTCATTCAAATTTATTTTTTCCTTATTTACATAATATATTCTCTTGTGGGTTTTATTTAAATTTTAATCGTTTTGATTATGATTAAGCCAAAATGAATAGAAGGGGTAAATAAATTTTATGAACGACCACATGAGTTACCTGTTGATACTGATAGGAAATCGAACCCGAAGCCATGATAACTAATTTACGGCCAAAATCTAGTGTTACAATTTAAAAATATTAAAAATTGAGTATTAACACAAAAAATTATTTATAAAAGAATTTTTGTGAAAATTCCCGAAATTATTAGATATTATGTTTGAGAAAATAATATTTCGCATTCGAATATTAGGAGTTTTAAGCATATATTTACATCATAGAATTAAAAAGCCAATTACAGTTATTTACTATAACTATAGCAATATTAATCAAACGCATTTGTTGAACTATTAGCTATTCAACTAATTCCAAAAGTGCTCTACAAAAAAAAAAGAATTAGATCAATAGCACCTGGATAACACATTCAATTAAATAGTTTTAGTAGTTGCTTTTTATATGGCTAAACCAGTGACAAAATATTTGAATATTAAGATATTCCTTCTATTAATCATTGCTAAAAGAAAGTTAAAAGTAATGTGTAATTATTTATTATTTGCACTTGAAACGTGTACTTGTCTATGTAATTTAGTGTCTTATAAAATAAAAAATTAAAATATAAATAGTGGTATTGGAAAAGTACCTGGAATTATTGGTATTTGAAAAAAAAAATTATTAAACCAATCCACGTATAATTGTAACTAGACACCTATGGTAGTAATCCAATATTTAATACAAAATCCAATTTCGTAGATCTATATCTTTCATAGTTATTTTCAAGTAGAAACATCTGTCTATCGAATGGATTCTATTTTCCAACATTTTTCTATATCTTGTTGTAGAATTTTCATTTCAGCAGTTAACGAACCATGTTGAAGAAATGTAATGGTATACGTTTAAAGTAATGTAATCGTATTTAGTAATCACGTGAAAAATTATTTAACTTACCGCCTGCAGGTTTCAGGCGCGCTTGATAATATATTTCAATTTTACGTCTTGTTGATTTTTGTCATATTAGGAAATATGACGATATAATATTTAATATCAAATTCATGAATTTGTTAATACATGAATTGCATGCATTTTGAACTGTGCACATTAGGTATTTTATCAGTAGATTTAAATTTTCTGATCATCTTTATGTTGGACTTCATTACTTGCTTTCTCGTAGTGCTTTATATTTTATTGTAGTTTTATATAAAGAAAAGTACCCTAATGCTGGACGGTCACACATGCAGTATTTCTAAACTACAATGAACTAAAGTAGAATTCTCGTCACAAATTGCTGTTGAAATAATAGCAATTGAAATTAATATAACACAATTTTTTATCTTCTTTGCGCTTAAACAATTTGTATGACAAAGGACATAAACTATTTGAGAATAAATTAGGGTAATATAAAACTATACCTTGTCTTCACAATGTAATAATTAAGGTATAATTACGTAACTTACAATAATTAGCGAATGTAATATATACTTATCAACTCACGAATAAACTTTAGCGGTAACAGTAACAATTCTTTTTGTCTTGTCAATTAGGAAATTGGAAACTTTTATTTTAAATCTGATTGAATATCATATGTCATTTATTTAATTTTGTAATAAGATACATTTCGTGCAAATCTTTTGTACGTTTTGATTACAAGAATTTAAAGGATATAACATTTAAATTTGTTTTGATGATAACATAATAATTAACATTGAACTTATTTCCAATATAGCGAAGTAAAATAAAATTTTAAAAATGTAATCTTATAAGAGATAAATAACAATTTTATAATTAGTAAACTTTTCGATAAACTTTCTCACTTTTTTCCGCTTAAAGTACTGGAAAATAAAATTCTAATGAGGAGCACTTAAATCAATTAAAAATATGTTCAGTAGATTAAAAAAATCATAATAAGCGACAAACATTATATTGAAGAAAAGTTGAACATTCTTGAAGTTTTATGATTTTTATAATCAAATTTTATGCAAATTTATTGACTTGTTTTACAACGAAAGGTATTTAATTAATATATGTATTATGATTTGATGGCTACGTAATAGGTGTAAATTTGGAAACTACCATAAACTGAAAAATGAAACGAAAATAATAGAAAGGAAAGTAACAATTTTTAAAAATAGTATGTCAGGATAAAAACTATGTGAGAAATTATTTTATGCACTAGAACAAATATGAACTCTACTCCTACCTTAATTCTAAATCAAACACTATTTGTTTAATAGATATATAAGAATATACAAATTAAAATATTTTAGAGGTATTTGTGGTGTATCTAGGAGAGACAGAAAATGGCATACGTAGCTGTATGAGCAGTGCGATATTGGAAAAAAATGTACCACAAATAGGTGAGAGAGTAAAATGAGATGATATCTTTTGCAATATAATATAATAATATATTGAAAGAATGTTGAATGAACGTGGAATACAAGAGCGTTTTACGAAGAATTTGATGAATTAGAATGAAGCTAAAGAAGAGTGTAAGGATAGTTAGAATGCGAATGATTATCAAGATATGAAGTAATGCTTCCTGCTACCCCATTTGATGGAAAAATAAAAATACATCACACTTCTTACGTCATATTCTATTTTTTCATGCCTTGGTTAAAAAGTGCGATATCTTTTGTAATACAAGTAGAAAACGATGCTAAATAAAATCTAATATAAGATGCACTTATCGAGGGATGTAGGTAACACAATACCACAGCTTCCAAAGATGCATTTTATGGTTGCACTTTCCCATTTCCAGGATATTGGATGCGGTTTACTATAATTAGCTCATTATCAAATTAAAGAAGGGAAGGTGCGGCATGGATAAGCACGTCGGAAGCTAAAAGAAATATGTAAATCGGGCACTCAATTTAAATTCAAATTTGAACTGATATTTCTTTGTTATCTCAGAATAATTCTTTCGCACGATATCTCGTCGATTTAAAATATATGCCAAAAAAAAAATTTGATATTAGCGGTGAAATTTATGATGATAATTTTAGCAATTTTCTTAGGTCTACATTCACGAAACTTAACGTAAACATGAGACAAGCATACAAGGTATGACATTCTTGTGGACAACAGCGTGTCCACTTTATGCAGGCATCCGGTTACGTCATAGTGGTTGAGAAGCAAGTACTCAAAATGCTTAGAACATTCTTGTATTGCAACCTGTTACTATAGAATGCAAGACAAACTATCAAAATATTCAGTGAGCCACAAGAAACATATTTTAGATAGGAAAACTCCTTTGAATATCGTTGCAATCATGCAATCGAAAAGATGTTTAACTTTTTGCTTTCAATGTTCTTTAAACATTAAAGTGGCCTTTCTTGATCATTGCTCAATGGTGCACCAGTATGAGAATATTAATTTTAGCTATTTTACAGCATATACAATTATTATGGTAATAATGCAGAAATTGCAAAAAAAGACACTTCCTGTGAGAATCTAATTTGTACTCAAATATTATTTATGAATTAGTTCTATATAAGATATATGTAAAATAATGTTGAAGCAACTTAAAAAATAAGTATAAAATTAATAAATAATTCATTATTTATTCCACTACATCTATATACAATTAAACATCGCGCAAATAAAGGCATGCTAAAGTCTATCACGAGGCAGAAATAAAAACTAATCAATTTATAGACTATATATACCCTATCTATTTCACCGCGCAATTCTCTCAAAAGGCTCGTTTTTTTTTGAGTTGCAACGTAAATAGAAAAGGCAAAAAAACAAGTAAAAATATCGTGTTTTTGTGTGTAGCTGCGTTGTTAATTTCCAGCCTAGGATAAAGTAATATTCCCCCAGAGACGCAAAGGTATATGCGAGGTGAGGATCAGATCGGTAGGTAGGTTTTTTATTACAACAATAATGCAATTAAGTTGCTGTGATAGGTACTTGAAGTATTCTTGCTATGGGATACTAAATAACATTGTCCAATCGGAGAGTTCCAATAAACACCGAGCTGAATACTAATTGTCTTGTTTTATTTAGCAAACTGTCGGGTAAATATGTTTACCTAAACATAACACTCTTTATATTTAGTAAATAACAGAAGAATAAAGAAAATCAGTTCATGATCACGCTAAAATATAAAATACGTTTTAGGATATATTGATTACTTTGATATTTGAGAGATGAAAAAATCATTCATGGCAATCTTTTTTATACGCAGAATAGTAATTTACCATTTAATAATTTATTGCCTACCATTTCTATATTTTGAAATATAAGATGAATTATTCGAAAATAAGACATTTTGTTTATAAATGTCTGTCTTTTGTTTATGGTTGCACCAAAGATTGTATAGGGTTCTACTATTTTTAAAGGCAATTTATGTGTTTTCGTTTTTAAGTTTTTTTGGCTTTTTTATAAAATATAAACATAATCAAAGACAGCAATAGCGTTTATATCGGACAAACTGGACGGAATATCCAGGTCAGATTCCAAGAACATTATAGGTCGTTCAGATTAAATAAATCTGATTCTACCTTCGACAACCATCTGCACATCACAGGACACCAAATAGACGGCAACTACAAAATATATATCATTTAGATCCGAAAGGACATAAACTGGATCTTATGAAATCTCTGGAAATCCATAAACACCTTAAGGACCAGTCAGTGATTGTACACAATGAACAAACAGACATTTACAAAACCCACCTTTTTTGCTTATATACAAATAGACCACCAAATAATTGAATAACTATAGTATAAATATTATCAATGTAAATTTGAAGTTTAGTATAGTCTGACAATGCTACTGTATAGCGAAACTATAGTAACGTGAAATAAATATACGAAAGTGAAACTTAATACATCATTACTTAATTTTATTTAACTAACTACAATGAAGTTTCACATTATTAAGGATGAAACCATCCTAGAAACTATATAAGTTATTTTAATGATCAAAAACTTGTAAGTTATCAAAAATATATAATATCTAACACAATATATTTTTTCAATGTTACAATATTTTACTAATTTTTTGAATATTTATTTTATTTTTGATAATTGTTTATTTAGTCTGTAACAATATCGAAAACACACTTTTCATAAGAAAGTTATAAAAATTCTTTAAGTACTTAGAACATTCTATGAATATTGATGTTAATTAATTAAATTAGTCAACAATATAGTCGATGAAATACTATCACTCATTTTAAGATGTCAATTTCAGAGCCGACTTACATTCTAGGGCAACCTAGTGGATCGGTTATGACTTTCAATTTACAGAATGCAAAATTAATGAATTGGTAAAAATATCAAAATTTCTAACTTAAATGGTCATTTATGAAAATCAACTAAGGGCACTGAATAGTTCTTAAACATCAGACACTAGAGATGTTTTCAACAAAATCAATCAGGCTAAAATAACTGTCGACTCACTAGATATGTTTCTTTTATGTAGTGCATGACATGTTGGTAGTAATTACATATAAATCAATTTGTGTTTTATTCTGAAAACATAATAGAGGCTGAACCATAGAAACATTAAATTTATATTCCAAATCATATGGTATCTCCTTCTAACATATTTAGTTACATCGTAGTACAATTTTAAACAAATAGAAATTAAGAAATTTTGTTCACAATTTACAACTTGTATTTTATTAAATTTGAGTGTTTCGATGGTAACTTCATTACTTAAAAGCAACTGTGAAATTATCAATTAAAATCAGTAGCAAAACTTAATAACAATTTTTAGGGAATTAGGTTGAATTCTGTGTAAAGTAATTGAAGAATTCGTTGGTTGTTGACTGGTACTTTTTGCGTATTACTGTATAATACAGGGAGGTTTTTTGTTCTGTTTATGAATCCATTTGTGGTTTTTTTTATGACCAGTCACACAATACACCTACACTATAATTAATGAACAAAACGTTCAGAAGAATGAGGATATGATTACAAAGGGACCAAATTAAAACAGCAGAATATGCTCTTTGCAAAATTTGAGTTTCAAACAGTGGTAGAACAAAAATACTACCATTTTTTACAGGCATAATTTGCTTTATATATGAGTGTGAAGTCTACCAAAGCAAATGGTTAATATCTAATTGGATTCGACCATTTTTAGAATTGGATATATAAAGGTAGATAAATTAGCTTAAATACCGATAAACTGGCTAAATAGGACTACTTAATTTTTTTGTGCCGGAGTTTGTGGGTAGTTCAAATCATCAATAAAAGTGTTTAATTCAGTATTAATTTTCTAATACAGAATATTATTTTTTAATTTCGAATACTGCTATATTTGTTGGAAGTGCAGAATCTTCGGAGACATTGAAAACATGTCCAAAGACATTAACATGCACTTCCGGTTTGAAAATTATGTTCAAAATTAAAGTTTTCTTGTGAGCCACTTACAAATCTTAAGTTTGAATTTTCAAGATTACTAATCTTCTTATAATAAAGTAAAAGTGGTATTTGATACCAATACTCAGAAATATTTATATTTAAATACTAGTTTACACGTCTATATTTTAATTAGAAACAATATTTAATGTGATATATGTGTCGTCATGGATTACAAATTTCATTATAATTACGAATGTTAATTACAAATATTAAATAAAGGGAATACAAAAGATAAATATGGATTAAATTACATTCTAAATGCATAGGTAGGTATTCCATATAATGACTCAAGGTACCAACCCTATTATAATCTATCTAAAATAAATGCAACGAAAACAAAAATAGAATTAAGTTTTGGAAAAAAAAAGTAGAAATTAACCGGAATTTCGTCTCAAAAATTTTTCATATAACATTTGTAGTATATTCATAGATAATAATAAAATTGAGAAACAAAATAAACAGTTTTAAATACAATGTGCCATTTGTTGCAGAAATTTAAATAGCACATTTACATTTAATAAAATTAGTTATATTTGTTTTAGAGGTATATTGCTAAAGTTTCCAAACATACAGACGGAATTTATTTTTCATCTCATTGTTAGTTATGTTTCGTTTAGAAGAAGGGAAGAATAGAAAACATGCCATTGATTTATAAATATAAGAATTGAGACCCAAATTCTATAAGTACAAAATATTTTCTAATTTTATTGAAATTTTCATCAGTATATGCAAAACGAAACATTAGTCGCAGGTAAATTTAATTATAGCTATAACTCAATGTCCATTTTATAATGCAATTAATCAGATCCTCAATTCCGCTTGGACTCTAAGGAAGCGACGAATCGAAACTTCCATATTATCAAACAGAATTTATAATTACACGGCTAGCTTTAATTATTGCAAATTCAGCAAGCGCACTTTTCCATCGGGAATATGAAATAATTATGTATTCTTTTGTTAATATCAAAGTATATTCAAATATCATTTGAGATGAATATAAATCTATTCTTTAATTATCACCTAGAATTTTGTGTTCAGAAAAATACAATTTTTAATATATAAATTTTAAATAAATTGCTATAATTAAATGCTGTTATCTGAAAATATAATTAAGTGGAAAAGTATTTAAACTTATTTTCTTTTATACTTCACTTGCCATTATTACGTAATTTTCACAATGCACTTATTACGAGTTGATGTTTTCTAAATATATATTTTGTCTTTTAATTGCATTATATTTTTTAAATAATTATTTTTCAAGATATCTCATTTTGATACTATAATTGATATAATAAAATTTTAAATTACGTTTGAAATAAAATGTTAAATTTCTTTCTCTGCACTTATAGTTTTTAAATTGTGCCACTTTCGAAAAGAATATGCGGTATCAAGTTTATTATAGAACTAACAATATAAAAATGTTATAGAATATCAGAAACGATGCTCTCAAAATGCACTCACACTAAGTGTGGATAAAATAAGACATAATAGGGACCTGGACATTGTGAACAAGATACAACGCTATTGATCGCATATTGCGTGATAATTAACCAGTAACTCCAATGCATAAAAAAGAGCATTCACAATTTAACTATAAGAAACTTTTTCAGATTTAACAAATTAGTGCACTTCGGCTATAAACATATGACGTTTGAAAAGTAACACGTTATTAATTATTTCAATCCGCTTCACTGAAATAAAAAGCGTTTCTTCATCATGCGTGTTTATATAAAGTTGATCTTTGTATTACGATGGAAAACAATTTACTATATTTTCCTGATTGATGTATAATAAATAATATGTTTCAAAGACAATTTTTTGAATTTATGTTTAATCAAATTGTATAATTATGTTACATATTTGCACAAATAAAGTACTTAACATACTAACAATATACACACATACATATTCACACACACACGCGCGCCTATACCCATTTTATTGTCAGCCAATTACATTAACTGTTAGTTTTCATATATGAAGTGATAACTAAATAGCGAAAACCTGATAATTTAGTTTTTGTGTATTTTTAATATTCTGATAACGAAAATCAATTTAAATATTGAAGCAAAAGTGTGCTTATTTGTAATGATAATTTAAAATCACCATCAAATAAGAAATCAAAAGGTCCAACATAAAGATATTAGCATAAAATATTAATGAAAAGCAACTTGTATAATTGGAAATATAACTCAAAATGACAAACAATAGCAATGATGATTTTTGATGTCATCTAATTTCCATTCTTTATATAATTAATACTTATTGTCATTAAATAGAATATAAACAAGACAATTAACGTAATTTAATTTGTATATATCATGAAATAATTATGAAAAATTTGTGACTTCAATGCAAGTATACCTTTTCACCTGCCCTGAATCAATTCTGACTATTTTTGAAATGACGTCTTTCTATATGTATGCGTGTAAGTGTGTATGTGTGTGTGTGTGTGTGTGTGTGTGTGTGTGTGTGTGTGTGTGTGTGTGTGTGTGTGTGTGTGTGTGTGTATGTGTGTAGATTGGTGAAGGTAAAATTGTGAAACTTTAAACTTAGGATTTGTAAATGCCTGGCAAGAAAACAACACAAGTAATACAGCTTGGTAGTATACAAGACCGTTTAAGGTCCGCTTGAAGTTAAGTTATAGCGGCGCAACTGGGCATAAATGTAATATCGGTTTCATCATTATAGGATGACTGTCAACGTGCACTCTAAAATATTTATATTTGAAACATTAAATTAAAATTCATATGTAACATGAACCTTCTACCCCTTATAAAAAAAAATTAAATTAACCAGCAAATCATGCATACTACGATTAAACCTAATCTAGCATTAAAAATTCCACAGAACAAGTACATTTTTAAGTTATGACAATTCGGGATTAACTTGACCTGATGACAATTTTAATGTAATTAGTAAAGTTGATACCGTAGTCGGGGAATTTTATTATGACAATAATAATTAATATGCAAACATACATACATATGTATATAAGAATAATTTCATGCGTAATTCAAATTTGTGCAAACTAACAATTCCTTGGTTGCGTTTTCGTTTTAGAGCAATTTTTTCAGTGTAAAAATAAAACACGTTCCTTTTTAACGGCATTTTTATTTGTTAGTTGAAGCGTTGATATTTTATGCCAAGTAATGCTTAAATAAATATTTTTTCTAGTCAAGTGCACCTACTACACTGTATGTTAAATGTTAGGAACTGCAGGGCACACAAACTGCCAGTATAAATATTTCAATATTTTGCTATCTTTCTATGGGTAATGGTTGTCGTAGCAGAACGAATAAGCATGCTGGTCATCTCTATGGCAACAATAAGGGCGAGCTAAGCAAAACCGAATGAAAAGAAAAGCAATATTGTTATATCACATATATGATAAAGATAAGGAATTTTCATACAAATGACATACTGAATTTAAAGGAAACGTATTGCGCGCTTACATAAATGCCATCATACATATTCGAATGTATGAGACCATTTCAAATATTCACAATTTCATTGTCTTCACCATTCAAATTTATCCTGTCAAACTGTGTGTATATTCATGCAATAACTGTAATAAGTTAATTATTTTATTTAATACATTTCGTTTTAAATCAAATATAATAACGAAAAAAAAATTTTAAATTGCCACGTGACAAAATAGGAACACTGGGTAGAAGCATCTAAAATCTAGAATTAATAAAATAAATAGAAAGCGCATCGTAAAATTATTACCCGATTTATTTATGAAAATATTAATATTTTGAGAAGGAAATAAAAGAAACTATATAAATTACTTTAACAGAATGTAATTTAGTTGAACAATTAAATATAAGTGTTTTCTCAATTATTTACTATTTTATTGATTTATTTACTAATACCAAAATAGAGATATTTAAAAAAATAGATATACAAACAGACGTCAATCCAAAAATAGAAAATTGTCAGAATCGCGATTCAGTCGAAATCAGTTGAAATCTCGAGATCTATTTGTTTAATATTACAAAACTCGGAAAGATATAATATCTGCAGTATCTGTCAAATAATTTATGTTTATATTTATTAAATATAATCGCCCATTATAATTTCGCGAATATTTTTGTTAAAATACAATAAAAATACTAGAGATCTCTTATTAATATCCTGAAAGCCGGGCATGTTCAATATAGTTACATTTGACGTGCCCAGTTTTGCAATGCAAGACAATTATTAAAATTTGATTAACTAATCGTATGCTTTGGAAATTGGAAATGTCAAAACTAATAATCATGCTAAAATACAAATCAATAAACCTCGGGAAGAAAGAAAAATTATAAACTCCGTTTAAGGGGTACTTTCACTTTTTTTTCCAGAAAGTCAAATTTTTTTATTTTCTTTATTTTTGGTGCTATGAGTTTCAAGAACAAGTGATAAAAATTTCAGTTTAAAATTCCAACAACTTTTAAAGTTATACTTGTTTTCATGTTTACGTGTAATTTTATTAAAACTGTTATTTTCGATAGAGCGTGGTCCCTCTCACTGAATTTTTAAATGCGTTTATCTCGAAACTACGTTTTACAAAACGGTTGCCATGATATCTCGAGTGATTTTAATCCGATTTGGATAAAAATTAATTGCATATTATTTATTGATAAGTTTTTTAGTCCGTGAACTAGGATAAGCTATTTTCATTCATTTTTAATATATTTTTTATAATTCGAAGTATAAAAATTTTTTTGCACGGACAAGATTGAAGTATCCTCTGTAAAACTACTTTTCTTTTTTTAAACATTTAAACTTAAGTTATGGTGTCTACCTAAAATCGGGAAAATTTTGGTGCTTCCATTTTAACGTCCTCTGTAGCATTAAAAAAATTTAATATTATGAAATTTTTTTTTATTTACGTGAATGATATGAATTATATATTAAATATTTTTAATTTCTAAAAAAAAAAATTAAATTTGAAAAAAATTATGAACATTTGTTATATTTTCGCTAAAAAAGTGAAAGTACCCCTTAATGATTTTCGCCAGCAATATTGTTGTTAGTTTTTTTTAAAAGGATGCCACAAACTGACTTTACATGTCTAAATTTTATTCTAGTGTAAACTCTGTTCTGTTTATGTCAGTAAGATAATAATAGTGTAAAATGGAAAAGCATGACGTAAACTATGTGAAACAAGTTTTTTTGTTCTATTTATGCCTTGTGTTGCTAGATTTCTGTGTACGATATGTGACGGTCGAATATACTATTATCCTATGGTTATAGTTGCGGTGTTGTTTTGCAGTTGAAATGTTTGTTTGATGTTATTATAGATAAAAAAGAAAAAAAAATTCGTTATTCTATCAAAGCTTTAAATCGGCTTTGTAAATAATAACTTGAATATTTAGCTTATTACTTTATTGATTAAAGTTCTTTGATTTGTTCTAACAGCAAAAAGTTAAACACTTTTGAGCGAATATTCCTCTCATACATGTTAAAGATATATATTTTACTAAATAATTATAGCTTCACGCACAGATCCATATACAATTTTTATTATAAAATATCTTTAAAAGTGACAATATCACACCATTATTAAATAAATATTATATTTAGATTAAAATATTTCGAACTTTATTTATTTTGAAATTAACAACTGGAGCGTTCAATTAATATAATTTTGTATTTGGTGAAACATTTTATGTTGATCATTGTTGGTTTTTTGGAAACGTTAGCAGTAAACAAAAAAGAAAGAATTGAGTATACGTTTCGGTCTGTACAAGACAAAAACCAATATGAAACTGTTTCAGTTGCGAAGTATGATCAAAACTTCTAAATATTGCAAGGCAATATGTTTCTGTGCGTATCTTGGTACATTGTATCGACATTAAATATTTACACCAAAATAAACGCAAAAAAATTGAAAAAAAGCCGTTGAGACAACATCTTTTATTTGCTCCTGAATACATTTTGTTACACAATTCCCTTGGTATGTCTCTATATAGGTATATTTTCATCTTCCAGTACGTCGGTTTAAATTATTCAGAGATTACGAGTTATATATACGTACATATATACTAGTTTTGTTTTTGCGTATGACAGTTTTTTTTTGGTGATGTAGAGTATATAATTACAAACTAACTGAACATTTACATATGTACAAAATGATGATCAATTCTTTAAATAAAAAATCTCCAGAACTTACTTTGTTGCTAATTGCTACTAGAATAGTTTTTAGTTAATTATTTTAAAATAACAATAACAAACTTTGTTATTAGGTAAATCAAGACCTTTAATTGTGAATATGGCAGTTAAACGAGTATAGGTAAAAAAGAGGATTTAACAATCTACAAATACGGTAGTTTTTTATGTATAACCTTTACCAAAATTATTTGAAATTATTATCCATTTGAAATAGACTCTTAATAATTTAGAATTTGACATTTAATATCTGTGGTGAGAAATACAAGTTCCGGAAAAGTGTTTCGAATGTAAGAAAAATTTAAAAATAAAGCTTAATGAATATGTATTCTTGGATTATTCAAAATTTGGATTTAAATACTCTTCCTATCCAAACAAAATACAGATATGAAAGTTCGGTGCAAGTCACGTTGTTATCGTGTTATTTGATATATATCAAATATCTTAAATACTTCAATATTTGAAAGATAATTAAGTAACGGTTATATTTTATTTGCCGAGTAAAATAATTTTAGAATTATACAAAAATAATATACTGTTTTAATTTCTACCAAAGTTATAATAGCGTAACACTAAATAAAAAATAAATCCTGGTTTTTTTTTCGTACGTATTTATACCACGAAGCTTCATAAAGTAATGGAAATGAAATTCAAACAGAAATAATGTTACTCTCATTCGTAAAAGTAAATAAGTAATGAACAAAATATATAACTAGTTACGTGGTTATACGTGTGATAACAATGAAATTTTCAAATTACGATACTGTCATACACAAGAGACTGTTATCAACTAAAACTTGTCGTTGGAGGTATGATTTGAACATTTCGTTATTGTCGCGCGGTAATATTACGTAGCAAGAGAAAATACTGTTGAAAGAAAGGGAAATTTATAGCACCAGCGACGAGTTTGTTTATCAAAGGCATACAATTGCGTCATTATGGTTAAGCTCCAACCATTTAAAATATTTGAGTCAGAAATGTTGCTATACTGCTCAGCCAAGGATAGTAATGAGACGAAATTGTATTTAACCAAATTAACATAATTCCATTTAATTGAATCAAACAGAAGGTCGCAGCATTGTGTTTTATAGTTACATAATAAAATGCGACAACTAGAAAAATTGCATGGATAGTATTTACTATTTTTCACGAGAATAAGTGCTTAAATTTAATATTAACGAAGAACAATATATTTATTTGTTTGACTTGAAATTTTTTAATATTTAATCCGAGACGAAAATATAAAAACGACTATTGTTGTATGCGATGTAAAGAATATGCAAAATTTAACAGACTGTTGTTTACTGCATGTAATAATTTATTAAAAAAATATATATATTTTTCGAATTTTGAAATGCAAACAAATCTTTTCGTTTTATATTAATGTTATATTTATGACTCGTAAAACAACTTAAACAGTTTTGATAGTTCGCATAAAAATTACGTATATATATTCACATCCAGTGACATCAAAATATCCAGAGCTATGCATAATATAATAATTTATTTTCTTGTGTCATAACTTTGTATGGACCATTTTTGCGCAAATTATCCATCTATAAACACATTACTGTAAAGGTATTTTGCTTGAAAATATGGAAACGTAAAAAATCGATTTGCAATGTAATTAAAAAAGGCATTTTAATACGGTGGTGGTTCTACTTTACTAATTATCCAGTTTAATAACCTGATAATTACATCACCGAACACACATAGGCATCAACGCAGCCAAACATTCGATTGCTATTTAACGCTATTTTCCTTCATTCGCAACATATATTCACCTGTACAACATATATCCCACGCACATATTTAGATGTGGTACTGATGAGTGGTAGTAGTACACGCATACGGATAGGATTAACCAGAGTATTCGACGAGAAAGCAAGCTTACCATTCGTAAGCTCGTGCGACGCCACAAGACAACTTTAGAACTATGTACTAGTTTGCTAGTTTTTGCTTTCCGTTGTGTAAACCGGAAAATAACAACGGAACGTGAGTGCGTTGAAGTGGTTTTCAATAATGCACTCGAGCATGTTAAATTATTGTCAGGCATTTACCGAAATTGCTTTGAAGTACATACAATTAAATACTGGAATAAAACATTCAAATATATAAATACAATTATATAAAAAGACTGGTATTTGATTAGAGGGATAGTTATTTAATAAAGTTTCCTAAATATTGTAATCAATAATTTCTTGAGTATGTTTCATCTTACATAAGCCCAATTTGAATCTGAAACTCAAGCTGATTATAAATAGCTATACATGCGTGTGAAAATTAATTAACAGTCTGCCAATTATCTAATTTTGCATATAAACATCTTCGTTGTTGGTTGATGTGGCTTTGCGTGTTTGTACATGTATATTATATTTTCTCTGTTTTGAGCAGGAGCGATGGTTAAATAAATCTCATCGATGTATAATGCAACGCCAGTGGTTTACGTGATAGCTACTATGCCACGGTGAAAGGACAAAGTCACCACTAATTAATAGATAACACAGCGCACAGGCCGGTATTTTGATGAATTAAAAATTGTGGATGTTTGTCACATGTTAGGCTTTCATATTGTTGTGTTTTCATATTATTGTTTAACAGTTAGGATAGATTATTCCGTTTCGAACTAGTAAACAATAATAATACATCAATAAGTATAGCTTTCATTGCGTCCCATTAGCTTTTAAAACATTGTAATGGAAATCTATTCATTATGAACATAAACCACAACATTTTAATTAAAAATTATATGTTACATGAAAAACTAATACTATTTAATAAATTTTTTTTTAAATATTAAATATAATAACGTCATTCCAAAACAATAACACAAATAATAAGCTTTATTTAATCAATAATTAAATCAATGTTAGTTGATACAATTCGATATATTATTATTTTCAAATTTCTCTTCATTTTTACTTTCTTATACGCAGTATAAGTACGTATTGTAATCATGAAAAATTTCGATCTCGAGATTTTAACGGAAATATACGTTTTGACCTTTCCTGAATCGATTCCGACTTTTTTTGGAATGTGTGTGTGTGTATCTCTGTGTGTGTGTGTGTGTATGTTCTCTAGAGCCTAAACGGTTGAAGCTAAAATTATGAAACTTTAAACTTAAGATTTGCATATGCCTGGGGTGCGCACCTTTTATTTTTGAAATAAATATTCAAAGCGGAAGTGCCTGTTTACTCTAGTCATTTTTTGCAGTTACAGAAAAATTGTATGAACAAAATTAAAGGTATTCATATTTAGCACAACTTTTGTTCGAATTTTTTTTCGAAAAAGGTTACTGGTTTCAAAATAAATTTCTGCTTATTATATATATTTTTACATAAATCGTATCATCTGCGCTTGTCTATTGTTTAACAAAATAGACTTAAATAATTTGAAGTTTGACATTTAATATTTATTTCAAGAAATATATATAGTGTAAAAACAATCTAAAGGTTAGAACAAATATTATAAATTAGATATATAATGAAACTACGACATGGTTTAACCTAAATGCGTATAAGAAAGTTCGGTGCATGACACTGCAGATTATTACATATAATATAAAATAAGAATTTGTAATATGAATAGACATTCTATAAAATACAAATACATGAGTAACTAATCCAAATACTAAAGACCATTTAAATACAAACAATAATCGAAAGAATTTTAATTATTTTTATTCTTATAATGTTTTATAAAATAATTGCAAAAGTATTGATACAGATTGAGTAATAATTGATTTTAAAAATGGTTAATCGGTATTCGTCTATAAAGCTTATCAAAAATGCCATATAGTAACAGACGTGAATGTATTTCATTTAAAATAATTTTACAACCAATATGATTTACCTTTTGAATGATAAGCGTATAATTTATGCCAAAAGAATTTATAAAATATTTTATCCATTGAAGCGGTAAAATCGATTATGTAGAGTAAATTTATTTTGTGGAAAATAAGACCATATTTTATGATGTAGATATAAGACACGTATAATAATATCCATTTCATAAATTATAAAAACGTAATTATATCTGAATTCGTATTAAAAAGAAAAGTCGTTATAAATTGTTATGTTTAGATATTGTACGATGAAAACGATATTTGTTACTGAAATGAATATGTCAAAGGATTTTTATAAGTTTATTTGCAGAATACCTAACAATGCCTTATAGGAAGAATCGGATTCTGGTTCTGAGAAGTGCGCAAATATTGAGCATGCAAATACTATGGAATGTGCGTATATATTCAAAGATGATTGAACATGATATATGTGAAATAGAATATGTATGTAGATCAAAACTATTTTATTTATTGTGTAATTTTAATTCGGATAAATATTATATTTCCTCTGTTGGATATACAGGATGTTGTTATATCTGAAACTCACTATTAAAACATACGTCTTATTCTCAAACTAACTGAAAAACAGTTCATTGGCAGACCTATGATTATTAAAAAAATTTAATTTTAACTATTTTTGCTGTAGGTAGAATCGCTCTTGAGTTATTGCAGAAACCCCAAAAACTAGACTACAGGCAACATGCACTTCCGGTTTGAATATTCTTTTAAAAAATTAGAGGATTCCTTGCCAAGCATGTACAAATCTTAAAATTAAATTTTCATATTTCTAAATTCAGTCATTTCGGCTAGAGAGCATACACACACACACACACACACATACACACACACACACACACACACACACACACACACACACACACACACACACACTAAGATAGACGTCATTACAAAAATAGTCAGACTCGATTTAGGTTAAGGTAAAAAATTTGCGGAATATATCACAACATGATAACAACTTCCACTAGAGATTTTAAGGGGCTAGGCCACTGAAGAGCTAGAAAAAAAGGGTCTTCTTTCAGATTTTTTTGACGAATGTGTACACGTTGTATAAAAATTGTTTACAGGTCTTTATTAAGCATGTATTTGACTACATTATCAATTTGTTTCATTACTTAATATATAAAATTGGGGGGCGCAAATATCATCCAATCTAACCCTTTAAGCTACCATCGACCAATATATAAATAGATATTTAATAAAAGTTAATCAATCCTATTCATAGTATACTACCGCATATACTAAGCTGTATGTTTATTTAAAGAAATGTGGAATAAAGTGTAAGTAAATATGATACCTACTTTGCTACTAAAACACAGAGCAGAATATCGTCTTTAATTATGAATACATTTTTTCTAATTTATTTACCTATTTAATCTGTATTTACTTGTTAATAAAATATATAAACATTAGTGCTTCTTTTAGGATTATTTAATATTAAAATAAGCCGAATATAAAGTAATATAAACGGCTTTCTCTTTTTAAGTAACCGAAAGAGCTTCTGCAATGCATTTTGTTTAAACTGGCTTTCATAAAGAGACTTTAATTAAGATTTAAGGATAGATGGCGGCATAAGACTAATAACTAAGCAGTATATATTGTTGCTTTATTTTCATATTAATTACTACAAGAACCAACGGCTATCAAGTTGCAATATACCCAAAAGAAATTTGTTATACTTTTTTATACAGAAAATTATTATTTCCTATGTATCAGCCCAGTCAAGTACTTTATTATAACATCTTCTGGTTAAATTGCAGATAGCGTTTTTTTAATTTTTTTTTAATGTAAATAATTCTGAAGCTTTCTCTCGCAAATGCAAATATATATATCCTATTTCAACTTATCTGTTTCACTACTTTTGCTTTAAAATTGGAAACGAATAAAAAAAAATTGTTTCAATAAAAAACAGATTAGCAAATTATTTAAAGTATATCTGCCAGTGTTTTGCACTAGTTTTTCTTATATTGGAGCTATATCTATTTAGATTGAAATATATATAAAATTATAAATGCCTAAGGAAATATAATTAATAATTTACTATATTAGTAAATAAAATGACGGGAAATTTATTTTTCAAAGAAATCAAATAAGTTAAAAATTAAACATAATATATTAGGCAATACTACAATTTTTTATATATTTTACAACCATTTTAATCATTTTCACATTCAATATACTTATGTCAAATCTCAAATGAATTGATTCCTCCTGGTAAAATATTGGCAGATATAGTTGATACACATTTCTATGCCTATGTATTTATTACAAAATAAATAATAAATTAATGAAATCAGTAGGTGTATTTCTATTAAAATCTCAATATCAATTTTTTACATGATTACTTATTACTTCGTATAAAAAAAATAAAAAATAGCTCCCCTATCTACACTTGACCTTGTATTGGAAACTATGATTCAAACAGGAAGCAAACACCTGATAGAATTCGATTAGGCTCAAATGACGTCGATGTAGTTAACGTAGTCTATGATATCCAATTACAAATAGCAGCAGCAGGGGCCCGTTTGTTTCCCTATTATGCAGTGTAGTTATAGAACAATAATATTGAAAGTAATAATGTACACTCCCAAAGGAAATAGACCCTACCTAATGTGTCATAAGATACAGTTTGCACCAGATTCAAATAAGTTCGCCGTACGTAATGTCATCTCGTATGTGATAGGAAACGTAGCATGCTCGCATAGAACTATAACATAAATTTGTGTTCCGTAAGACAGCGAACCTATAAGTATAAGGCAACGAAGATAACCATTTTGGGCCTTGGAACACTGCCAAACAAGATTGTCTTGATTACAAGGTAAAGTGATAACTCTTACACACTTATCGACTTTTGGCACACCACACTTGAGTCTCAGATTTTAATTTTCACCAACGTTTTATCCATTTTTTTTTAACATCACGTTCAAAGCGGTAGAACGATTTTGTTGCGATAGCAAATGTAGTAAAATAAATTTAATTCCAAACAAACATATAAAATGAACAGGCAACAAGAAAATAAGGTCAATGCCTAAAGTGATTCACATATATGTTGTAAATAAGAGTTTGAAATAGCAATTTATTTTTTTGACAAGTTGTAGGTATAATATTGTATTGTGACTGGCTTATATCGATTCAATTTTAAGTGAGAGTGGCCATTTCTTAAATACACTACTGGACTTGAGAAATGCAAATAGCAAATTTTATTTCTAATTGTATTGTATTTTTCATATGTTCATTAATTGGTGGAGGTGGACCGGTTTTTTAGAATTTTAAATTCATATAGATTTTATTCTGTATTTTTTTTTAATATTTTTCCAATAAGTATTTATTATGCCCATACTCCAAAGAGGCCCAGTGGCCTAAAATGGAGCATGACTATAATAATAATAAATCGGATACTTAATTTATACATATATAACGAACTCTAACCGTAAGACTAACAAATGAATATATTGGGATTTTATAAGGTTTCTATGTAGTTTTAAAGATTTCCATATAATAAATAAGATATACATCTTTATTTTCGATTGATTACGACATAAGGTAATTTCAAGTTAAATCCTAAGGTAGACAAATTAGTCTTGATAGCCAGAACGTGTGATCGTATAGTATACAGCAAATTTAAAATTAATGCAATGAAATTACAAATAATCCATTTTAAGATTGGATTCAGGATTAGAACGCAATTTGACTTGATATAGCCGAAAATGTGCGTATATTCTATTTAAAAAAGGTTGAACGCTTCTGATTCGTTTACACACGAAAAAGTAATTTCCAAGCATTTGTGACAAATAGATTTAACATCAATGTTTGCATTACGCCAAAAGTTTGATTAAATTTCCTGAAGCTATCAGATGAATCCCCATGTTAAAACTTTTACCAACAAAATTGCAGCTGGAAAATTATGCCACATAATGTGCACTTTTCGACAAAATCTCCGTCATATTATTATACAATATAATTAGACAAAACTGTGTGCAGAAGTTTCAAACAAAACAAAAAAAAAAGCGGTAAACTTTCTTGGTATAGGTAATATTGAACAAGTAACTTTCGCGGAAGTTAGCGCAGGAATGGATCGTGTCGTGCGAGTTCATTTTATTACCATCAGCACTCAACAGAATACACTTAATTTACTCGAGTTAGTTTAATAACGTTTATTGAGCAATGGTATTTGCACCAAATAAATATTACTCTAACTATATATACGCTATCTGCTAGGATGAATGTATTAAGCTATTTTTATCGACTGTGCAAGAGTAATTTGTATTTTTATGTTACTGATTTGCGAAAATATGTTGACACATGGATATGCTCCGTAAATTTTTATTATGTTCATTTTCAAGGTTAATTGTGTTGTGATTTTGCTGATTTTATTTACTATTTATTTTACTACGCATTTTATAAATTAACTTCATTTATAAATTAACGTGCTACCTTGGAAAAAAATGAAGCCAGAGCTTAATTATAAAAATGGCAGTATATTTTACAAAATGGCTTCAATATGTAAATAAACTAATTAAAATATTGAATGAAATTGCACCTGCACATTCGTTCAATTATGTTTCTCATTAGTGACTAATAGAAGGGCTTTACCACTTCCGTAATGACTGGTTGGAGGGTTTGTTATTATGTTGTTGCAACATTTTTTCTTAATTTGGTATAATATATGATGCAGAATTTTAAATATCGAGTTTAATTTAAATTAAGATTAAATATCAAATTCTATATTATTTGAGTCGCTTTTGTTTTTTAGTTAAACAGACAGATAAAATTGATTTTACGTAAAATTAAATAAAATAAGTACACATTTCAATAGCCATTTTTTTGCAATCAGTACTAATTTTGGAAAAAAAATTCAAACAAAAATGCGAAATATTAATATATTTCTGTTTTATAAAAACTACTTTTTGCAGTCGTTTCGATGATATTTACGAAACTGCACTACACGACTTCCGAAGTGAATATTTTTTTCAAAAATTTTATAATCTTAAAGATTTATAATTTTACCTTTACCAGTTTAGGCAGTAGAGCGCATCCACGAACACACTCACATAGACGGACGTCATGCCAAAAATAGTTAGATATCATCTCAAGAACTATTTTTATTTCATGATGAACCAAATGTATCATATATTCTTATTTCAACATTCTCCAATAACCATTGGAGATTGTTTATAAACTTATTACATATACGGAAAAGAAGTTTTTCTTGTTTTTATGGTTCTCTTTCTGTTAATATATGTACATTTTCCGTATTATGTTCATATACACATAGAATGAAATATATTTATGATTGTTCGTATAGTTGAATATATGAAAACTACAAATCAATAACTAATCATCATAATAAAATTTGAGACTACCTATCATTTATGGTATGAATGTTAATTAATATGACCATCTGCCCTCTAAATTCACAAGGGAAATCTACAAATTACAATAACTCATATAAGATGATAAAAGTTTTGATAAGTCTAAATGATCTCGTCTATCTTTTGCTATACTTTCTCTTCGTTAAAAACTTTGCACCATATGCTAAATAAAGATAGATGTCGTAGTTAATTTAAGCCCGGCAAATGTAAACTTTTGAATATCTTCATATACGTACGTTCAACACATTATTTTGGCCTTTACCCCAACAAAAATAAGTATTTGAATTTTGATCACGTATACCAAGTAAATCGTGCGCCCTCGAGCAAAGTATGAGGCATCTACTTACAAGCATAATCTCGGATTTAAAATAATGCCAACGCTGACTTCACCAGTATCTGATCTTAAACACTGTCTAAAATATATATTATTAAGAGCGTAATATTCTCACGTACAAAGCATTCGTTTATATTTTCCCTTTAAAGTAATCACAATATTTCATGTGCTTCGAACTTATTTGAAATGTCGGAATATAATTTATTAATAGTGACTTAATCCAGACACAATTCTACAGTCGTACATGATCCAATTAACGGGATATTAACAAAATCATTTTGAGCAATTTCGGATATTTTTATGATAATAATAGTACGCTATTTATTTTAATTTTCTTGATTACTTTGTCATATATTTAAATATGTATTATTATAATGCGTGTTGACAGTTCTCCTGAAAATTAAACAATAACATTTTTTCTATATCATGCGTTTTATGTAATAAATATATATGCATATTTTTTGTAAATTCGGACATATGTAATGGCAAAAAATTCATAAGCTTGCTGCACTTACTGGCAAGTGCATAAACTGCATTAGCTGTCATTGTTAAAGTGACATTGGTTGTTATAGAAATTCATGTAGCGTCAATCTGGATACTTCTGTCAAAATATATGTGTTTCCATAGAAGCACTGTAATTTTCGTTGAGAAAATACAGACTTTAGTAACTTGTCCAATCTGCTAAGAATCACTCAAGCGTATATTAAACAAAAAGAAAGAATCAAAGCTATGCCAGGTGGTAGTGTTTCTAATAGGTGAAGTTGCCTATTTTCTACATGACTTCCTTACAATCAATCTTCAAATGCCATTATGGGAAAGTTCAGAATTAAAGAAGTGCTGCGCCACCGGCACTTTTACTTCGGTATTTTTTATCAAAGTTTACTGCACACAACAGCACAATATTATTTAGAAACAACATAGTATTCCTACTATACTACATATAACGTAGGATCAAGAATGTCAAATACTATAGGATATTTACGGATTGTGTAGTGCAGTTTAGTACTCGTATTTCCTTTTAAAGATAGACTGACTTTGTAAATGAAAATGAAATTCATAGGATATTATTTATTTAAGAAAATGTAGATACATAAACCTGTGAATAAAATATGCGCAATTTCTTGCACTGAACTTTCTTATACTTTTTTATTTTAAAAGAGATATATATATATTTCAAGAATATATAGTTTTTAAAAATATATTTTTCTTATTATACTAAAATAAAATAATTGATCTTCTAAGGCTAACTCTAATAAAAATATTATTTAAAAATACCCCTAAGCCTTAATACATTATATATTAAGGCTTAGGGGTATTTTTAAATAATATTCTTATTATACTAGTTTAAAATATTTTACTAACCTTTGAAATTCTATATCACAAAATATTTTTTCTAACCGGTACCTTTTCGGAAAAAAATGTCAAACAATTGTACGCCATATTAATATCTCTAATTTATATTCCAACTATTTTTGCTGTATTTACAACTATTTTTAAATTATTGCACAAATCGCAAAAAAATATTAGAGTAAACTTGCACTTCCGGTTAGAAACTATTTTCTTTCTAAGCATCTTAAATATTAAGTTAAAGTTTCATTATTTTACTTTGAACCGCTTAGCCTGAAGAGTTCTCAGACACACACACACACACACATACATACACACCCACACACACACATACACACCCACAAACACACACACACACTCCCACACACACACTCACTAACACACTTACACACACACACACATACACACACACATACACACACACACACACACACATACACACACAAATACACACATGCACACAAAAACACACACATATAAATAGCTAGAATTTATTTTTAGCACCTTGTAAATAATTGCATTATTTATGAATATATATTTAATTTTATATACTTTTTTAAAATACGGATTAACAAATTATTACTTTCATTAACAGAATATATAGTTAATAATTTGATTAGAATTAAATCCGGGAAAAAAGTGATAACATTAAATTAATGAGCAAAAGAATACATGCAAAGGACGTATGTGTACTATATTTTTATAAATTTTTCATCAGAAACTTAGCAACGGATTTTCTTATATTGAAATTACTACAGGTTTTTGTAAATTACGTACAGCTAGTTAAACATTTTTTTAAATACATAAACGTAGAATGAAAAAGTTCTAGACCCTTGAATATTGCATGTGAGATGTATGGAAGCAGCGGAAATATGCAGATAAAAAAATAAACGGAGAGATAATAAGTGCCTAGCCTGAACATGACTGAACCAGTATATCTTTTCACATTTTCATGAAAGAATATATAATAAAGATAATCGTCTTTTATAATATTTCAGTCCATCACTTGTTGACTGTGTGTGCTTTATCTTTCACTTTCATAGAACTGAAGGAATGTGTTCCTGTAAAATATAAGCAAGCTGATCCCAATCTTTTAAGAATATTAAAGCCTTATTTTAGCTAAAAGGCACAAAAGAACATTCTACGACATGATTAAAATTGTGTATTTCTTTCTTCGTTTTACTAAGCTTAATATTTTCAACAATCTTAATTCACGAATAGGATTTTGTATTATGTCTAAGATACATAGTTTATGAAAATCAGTTGATATTTGTATTGTATACTTACTTGCCATCTTATCTATCCATTTCGAACAATAACTTAGAACTTTGTTAGTACAGTGGAATCAATGCATTGTTTCAACAACTTTACAGATAATAAGACTACCGAATTTCATATATATTGTCACATTTGAAATAATTATTTACAATGCTATTTTCAATATAAAACAGTGCAAATATAAAGCGAATTGATGTTTTTTAATACAAGGATTTATTTCGATCCCTTAATGATAATTTCCAGCTTTAGTATAGTTCAATTATTCTGTGATCAGTATAATAATAAAATATCTGAAATGTCTTTTGATGTTTAATACGTAATTATAATATGATGATCTAATTCTACAATGATTAACACGCATCAGGCGAAAAATGCATATACTCACTGACGTACAAACAAATCAAAATTAATTATATCACTGCCCGTTATTATACTCATGTATAATGCAATAATATAATTATATATTTAATTATTTTTAATAATGCAAATGTTAATGTCAATAAATTCAATAAAAGTGAAATTGGCAAATGTTTAATAATTATTTAGGTGGTCAAAAAATTATGTAACTAATTTCGTATTATAAATTAACACGCATGCAAATACGTTATCATCGATAATTTTAAATTATATAAATGTTACCGGATCAAAATTGCATTAATTGTAAAACTATGAAATGCTCACTACTAATTCAAATGGTTTTCTTTTTGATTCAATAGAATGTATCGTAGCTATAGTAACGAATATAGAAATTAATTAAATTCAAATTTTTATTGCTGAAATGTATCAAACAAAAGTTGTTAAAAATGTTAATCTCTTTTTCTGTCGGTTAAAAATATTAATCACTTTTTTTTTGTAGGGCAAGAGTAAACATGCATTTCCAGTTTAACTATTTAACAAATGAAAGGTTTTTCTGCTACGATACACACATTTAAAAGTTTCATGCTTGCAACAGTTTTGAAGCTATAACTTTCAAATACTGGCAGACAGTATGTATGCACATACATCTAAATAGCTGTTTTTTTTTTGTAGTTACTCTCATATAGTTTAATTGAAAAATAAATGTAAATAATTTATATTATAATGTTTCAAATTTCTTTAAATAAATAATTTTCAGGAAATTATTTTTGTAGGACAGAAAATAATATAAAGTTTGTTTTCATCTTAAGAGACGCCTTCAAATTATATATCATAATAAATCAGTGTCAAAGTATTTTCAGATTCCTAAAAGTAGCACCTACAATTCATAAATTAATTATGCATAACCCTTTGAAAACAATTATTATTCTTCGATATTTTGTTTCTCGAAATTAATCGATTTATATACTAGATTAAAATTTATATATGTTTACCCAATTTAAATTAAGAACGTTTAATAGCTAGTAGATAAAATTGGAAGTCTATTAAAAATATATATTTTATTGCATGGCCATAGCAAATATTTTTATTTTACAATTAGTTGAACAAATAGGTTTAATCTATATGTAACTGATTTTTTATGCTGAAATAATTCTTACAGATGCTTGAAAGTCAATGTCAGCACACTCAAAAAAGGAAAGAGAAAAAACTGTTTGTAGCAGAATAATATAACGAACATTTCAGTAATATTTCCTCTCAAACGCAGTTGAAAACTTCCTGAACATAATGCGTCTCACGTTGCAGATTTCCATAAATTTGCCATATTTACTTTATTTATTGAAAATTCCATTAGCTGTTTTAAATCATGCAGTATCGCATAACTTAAACTCATAATTCGACATAAAAATAATTTTCTAGGTACTCTTTTGTATATTTTAAATTAAATTCAGTAACTTTTATAACTTTCTCATAATTTTTAAGCTGTTTATTTTTACACGAAGTAATAAATAACTATTTATAATGATGAGAAAAATTGGATCTTTGTAAGTCATAACTTGAGGTTAGTATAACCCATTTTTGAAAAAAATAGTGGAATTCTAGCCATTTTTTGTTATTTCAGCAATATTTCTGTTACGAGTAAACTTATATAGTAATATTCATAGTCAACTGGTATGGTCATTGAAAGACACAAATAGGTTGTATGTGCTTCAGAGAAAAATATCCTTTGCAATTCTGTAAGAAAACTTATGAATGTAGTATGAAAAGAATCAACTAGAACATTCCTCAAAATATGCATTGCCTTGTTGAAACTTTGAGATGGGAGTTTTCATGATTGCGTTATATTTTTTCCAACAATGCACATTTCGAGGAAAATATGTTCCTAGCAATAATTTTAATAAGTGTGTGTGCTAATACCTCAGTCGTATTACTGGGTATGGGTTGCGTATTCTCTTCTGTATTATCACATTAAAATTGTTTAACCCTCTTCTGCATTCCATTGGACTTGAGACTATTAGTATAAGTGCTACTATAAAGAAACTTTTTGCCTATGGCTGTAATTTTTTTTATGTAGAATGTTGTAAATGTGTACATCAGATTGAAATAATAGCATCGAGGCTTTTTTCGCAAAGTATACTTGTTAAATAGTAAAAAATACAATATAAAAATCAGAATTGTGTACCTTCATATACTGTGATATTTGATTTGGTTTAATAATCTTCAATTTCTCAAGCTCGATTAAGATTTTGATATTTATTTTATTAATGCGTTAAATTTGCGCTATTAATGGTTAATTGTAAGTAATTATTGTTCATAATTAGACAATAACAAAAATATATTAATTTCAAATGGTTACATTTCTCTTTTTGATTTCTTATACGTATTTAAAGTCATGAAAAACATCAATCTGGATATTTTAACGGAAATATACATTTGACCATCCCTGAATTGAGTCTGTGTGTTTGTGTATATGTGTGTATTATATCTGTAAGTGCGCTACACCCAAAAGATTGAAGGCAAAATTATAAAATTTTAAATTTAATTCCACTTTTGAAAAGAAATTTCAGTCCATCAGGTTATGTTTACTCTAGTCATTTCTAATTCGGTCCAAATTTAACTTCAACATATTTGCAGTAAATTTAATACATCAACAATCTACAAAGTTTTCTAGATTTTGACTTTCTACTTTGGAGAATGTGATTATTCATATCATGTGTGAAGAAGGACGATGATAAAATAAATTTCTTTTACGGTTAAATATGAAACAAAGTTAAAAAAAACTAAAACTTTCTAACAGGAGAACAGAACACGCAGCTTCAAAGAACAACAGCGATATTGTATGAAAATCTCTCAAATTTTAAACAGAAATAATTTCTTTGCACATATAAATAATGTGAGAAACACAGAGCCATGCAGACAAGTATCTATGTATATAATAGTAAGTGTTTGTTGTATACCCACATAATACGCATTGTATATTCTTCTTTGTCGTCTCACGTAATATAATATATTAATTTAATTAAAAACTTCTCTTTACTTCTGATCTCATTCATCTTTTAAGTTTCGTCTCTTGAGACGCAATTAATTCAACAGTCATGTTATTTATTCGTAAACGTTATCTAGTTGTTATGTGCAGACTGTTCTCAAGAACAATACTATTCAGTATCGCAAACTTGACATGGGATATTTGAATTTTTATCACTATCGGTAGATTTATTAATTTTATTAGTATTAAGTAAGTATTGTAATCACAAATCTGGAAAATTCAAAAGTAGCAAATGATTAAAAATATTAGATATAAATATTTTATTAGGTTTTAAGTACATTTGATTTCTTAATATAGTCTAATTAATTATTATGTACTCTAGAACGTTTAAAACATTGTTAAACTTTTGTATTTTATGAATATTTTTCAGCTCTTAAGAAAACTGAAGATAAGTTCATTGTTGGTGCGACAATCATTTAAATTTAAAGATGTTTTATACATTTAAGAAGCTCAATGTAGTTAATAAATGGTGGTGCAGTCAGGCATTAATAAATTTAATTATCTGCACATTCATAAAAATCCATATTCGTTGGAGTCAAAGATCTAAGAAGTGTTTTATGTTAAAAAATGATAAAGAACTTGGTCAAGTTCATGTCCAGACTTCAAAAAGGTTTGGCATAACACTTTAAAAAACCTATTCTCGATTTTTTGCCTTTTTTTTCGACATGGCATCATTAATGTTTGAAAACGATCGCAAACGTTTGTAAAGAATCCTTAAATGGCCGGTAAAAAATGAACAAAAAAACCGAATCCTTTAAATTTAAATGTCGTTATCTATTCAAAAATGTTTACTTTGCAAACAAGCTAAAATATATCCGACAGTTTTGTTTGTTCGTAACTGGAACACTATTGGGAAATGGATTAATTTGACTAGAAAGGACCTATGTGCAATAAAAAACTTATTCAAGATTGAAGCAGTGAATTCGATTTGAATGGTTTTCCCAGAAAAGTGCTTCTTTCAACCTTTATCGAGTTGTTTCTCTGTTTTTTTTTCCAACTACGCATACGAATTTGTTAGAACGTTTACAAATATATCTTTGTACATCATAATTCCTCTTGTGAATTTATTTAAATTGATAGCAAGTTAAGTTAATATACATTTTATTAATAAGTATGGATTTATTCGCGAAAATATAGTAAAATGTTGATCCTAACAAAAAAAGTTAATTGAATAATTCCTGAGTAGAGTAAATATAATAGTGAAATATATTTAGGTAATGTCTATTATTAGAGTATTTATAGTAAAATAAATAATAATATATATTGCCCATATTAACGTTGATAAAAAACATCTGGCTACAAATGAATTACTACAAACAAATTTTTTCGCTATCACATATATTCTAAATATTCATTTACATTAATGTTTTACATATCAATAAATGCAGTTAATTTGAATATTTACGTATGCATACTATATAGAATATATGCATATTTCATACGTACTACGACCGACAATCAAAGTTTCAGGCAATACCATTAAAAGTTTTCTATGCATAGGCATTAATTAGATTGAAATTAAATGCAATGTGGAGTGAAGTAGGTGACTATCAAATGATTATGGTTTGGATGGGTTTAATATGGAGCGTAATATTGCTTTACATTTATATTGAAAGAATCTATAATATTAATTCTAATTATCAGTTATGCGTTTGAGCTATTCGCAGATACGAAACATTAGCTCGCTCAAACGTAGTTAGTGAACCAAAAAACTGTGTATTATTTTTTATTCGTATAAAAATGGTCATTCTTCTAGTTCAAAAATTATTTTGTACATACCCGTTTTTCGTTTCCCTGATTACAAACGCACACGCACACACACATCCGCTTATACACACAAACACACAAACTCACACACATGTATGTGAAGAATTAGAAATTAGGATATAGTATGATTTTATGTTTTAACGCAAACAATCAAATTCATTTAGTTTATATTTTTTTAAATACAATTATAAAATATTTGACTTTCTAGAAAACATAAAACAATGTTCCATGTGGCCTACTAGGGTTCAAGCCCCATGCTCGGCTCCAATTGTAAATTATGGTTTTGAGTTTAAACGCACACGAGCAGATTCAATTAGTTTTTTTATTAGAACGCAATTACAAAATATCCGACTTTTTAGAAAACATGAACATCATAAAACAACATAAAACTGTCCTGCTTCGCCTTCTAGGAAAGCCTTGCGCGGACGTCGCCATCTAGAATAGTGCTAGAATGTAGTATTTTTATCGAGTTTCAGTGGAATTTTATAATTAAATATAAAACTAATAATACGAATTGCATTAGAAACAGACATGGTTTTCTTTGATTTGATTATTATGCTACTAGTTTAAATTATATTTTGATTGTGCATATATACCGAACATCGGCGAAATCAATGCCAAAAGCATCGTGATCAATTTCCTCTTCAGATACTACTAGTTCTGCACACGCTATTACTTGAATTATATTATTCCATGAATGATTATGTTTTGTTAACTAATATATGATGATTGCTTCGATTGTTATTTACATAAAAAACTAGCGGTTTGCATATTATTCTTGCACTTAATGTTGATTGCTTAAATTATGTTAATGATTGTACATATATAAGTACTTAGGCAAAGCCAAACTTGTTTATAAAAAGAACACATCTTTTTTTCATCTAGATTATTATTTTACACAATCATGCATTTAAAATATTCTATAGCTATAGTTTACACTCTAGCACATTCTTTTTGCCATAGCTTTACTTTTAACCGTATAGGTACATCTAAGAAATCGAATTTATTCCACACCCTACGTTTATATTTCCGCTTCTTTATCCAGCATTCACTCACTTAAGCATGCGTTTGTAAATATTTTAAAATATTTTTATATTTTTAGGATACATTCTTAAGGCATCTAAAGTATAATAACCAGTAGAGACTTTTCATTTAATTACGCAATTAATTCCTTCCGTAGTACATTATCTAATTGTGTGGTTGGAACAATTTTCACAAATTTTATAACACTATAAAATGAATGAAAAGTCGACAAGCGTCTCTATTTATAAAATAGTAAAAATTTGTGAAAATTACTAAGTGTGAAATTTACATTAATAAACTGATCCATCCTTTTAAATTTCAAGCAACTGTCCTGAGTCTTATGTAACGTCTTATAGTATAGTTTGTGAAATATGTGTACGATATATTAGTTTTCCTTTTATTGGAATTACAAAGATTAGTGGATATCTCACAGAACTATTGAACGGTTTAAATCATATAAATGAATAAAAACCGAACTAACGAGATTTTAGAATTAAAGAGGCGAGCACAATAGCGTCTGTTCGTTTAATACTTTTTGACATTAAAATTTTCAATAACGGTAACAATAACAATTCTTTACGATGTATGCCGAAGATCATTTCAAATATCGCATTGCTCATATTTCCAATATATTATATTTCATATTTGTATTTTACATTCATGTCTCATCTTTATTGAAGCAAAAAGACATTATATTATATTATTTTTAATTGTATATAAACTATTTATGAGAAACAAAATTATATAGTCGTGAATGTGAAACGCGTATATCAATAATTTAAGATCATCGGATAAAATTGTCTGATTGATAGTTTAACTTTATGACGTCACATCTAGTCTGCTCATCTAAATATATCTCTTTATGGTTTTTGTGACAATGGTATTATAAAAAATATTTAGAAGGCTAAATAGTTTCTATTTAAGTATCATTTATAAAATAACAGTTTATACATATTGAAATATGCTCTACATATATATATGTATATGTTTATTATGCGTATTATTTATATATTTACATAATTTTATATAAAAATTGGTATACATACATGCATTTTACTATTTATGGCAAAATCATAACAATCATTATAGTTTTATGTAAAATATCTGTGACGCGCACATTATCACATGAAAAGTGAATTTAAGTTAAGAATAAACGAATGAAGATATTGTTAACACAGCTCATTTTGAAGTCATTCGTAACACCAGAAAGTTGGAAATAGAATTTGAATATGTTTAAAACTTCCGTGAAAACTTTTATACCGCATTCCATATGAAATTGTGATAAGAATAGCTGAGCTAGTAGTATAAGCTTAATACTAACGTTAGTGCATGGTTAGTCTGAGAGTGGTTTGTCATCAAATTGACAATGCTGCGAAGAAAATTAATAATCTAATACTTCAATTTGTTGAAAGAGTATCATATTTCTGATATAAGAAAAGAACTAATAGAAGGACATGTATGAATAATTAAATGAGTTTAAATGAAGCGAAAAAAGTGTGTAAGGATATAATTGAATGGCAGAAGATTGTAAAGATATGAAAGTATGTAAAGATGTGAATAATGTTAAGGGTTTTCTGCCACCCCATTTGATGGGATTAGGCGTAGTGATTATGTATGCGTATATGTATTATTTGCTACTACCATTTAATTAATTTGTGAAATGATAAATCTTTTATGTTTATGAAAATTGCAAATAAATAATGACATTTCAATAATAACATCAGAGTAGACGTCACAAAAATTAAAAACGAATCTCGAGAAATCGAAAATTGAATTATCTACTGGCGTATTAGTCTAATCAATATACCCCTGTAGAAATGTTGCTTATATTTCTAGATTATTAGATATTATATACATATTATTATGTATATATTGCAGTTATATTGTTATTCATATTTCGAATTGGCGATGGAAGCAAATGGTGTAAATTTGAAACAATAACATCAGAAATGAAATCATAAATATCGTGTATGCATCGTCATATATAACGCAATTGAATACATGTAATATGTTTCATGGAATGAAAAACACAATTTTTCATATTTTATTAACAGAATAAAACTGAAGTGGGGTTTACGCTACACTTGTTTAAAAATGATTGATAATATGTTGAAGAGTGTATGCGTATGTTTCATAATCGCGATCATTCCAAAGAGAATTAATTTCAATTTTAATTGATTCGATTTTAATTACAAATTTATTGTTTTTCGCCAACTTAACAAATGTGATATTTTTGTAATTTATTACTTGTGAAACCAAAGCCTACAAGGATTATCTACCAGGATGAATATGTCAAGGGATGTGAAGCTTTGAGTGAATTATTGAGTGTTAATGTCTATGTTGATATACGAGCGTGAATGCTGGGTAAGGAAAACAAAAAGAAGAGTATGAACAATGCAAAATAAATGTACGAATCATCGAATAAAATGGTTCAGCCATGTGAAATTATATACAATGACTGGATAATAAAGTATTCATATATATGATGTAAAATTACGAGCGAACAAAATAAATGTGTACATAGAAGTATTGATGAATGTAGATAAATAAATTTAAATCTAGTTAAAACGTCAAATGATTGCATTTTGTGAAGATTCGACTATGCATGCAGTTTAGTTCAATCTAAGCATTAGATCTACTTACAAATGCAATAGAGTGAAATTCACGTTGGCAAATAGATTCAAATACAAATACTGTGCCAACAAGATCTTTTATAATTGACAAACTTGACCTGGAATACCAAAGAAGTAAAGCTACGTATTATAGTATAAATTTTAGTTAAATACAATTTCGATACAGAAATTTAAGTAGTTTCTATATTGAAATATATAAATGTACTACATTTTATATAGAAATGATTCTTGAAACGAGAGTAATATATGTTTTATGTTGCACTGGTTTTTCTCTCGTTATGTTTTAGAAAATAAAAAATATTAATAGAAATAGATTTTATATACATTTTAAAATAAATTGAACGTTGTTATATATACAAATTTCAAAAATACTCTCAATTGAATCGGAAGCTCGTTGCGTTAAATATCGAGTCAAAAAATATCTTCGTGAACGTTATCTTGTTTGGCAATTATCGCTGGGAAAATCATTAAATTTTGTAGCGTTTCTTAGATGGTTTTAAATTTATTTGTGGAATTATGATTTATTATTGAATAAAATTCCTAATAAAAAACACTCGTTTAGTTAGAAGATTCTTTGAAACTAAACGAGTGTTTTTACTTTCTTATACGCAGTATAAGTAAGTATTATAATCATAAAAAATTATGATCTCGAGATTTTAACGGAAATATACGTTTTGACCATCCCTGAATCAATTCCGACTATTTTTGGAATGACGTTTGTCTATACGTACTGCGTATAAGAAAGTAAAAATAATGAGACTACGATGTGGTCTAACCCAGATGCGTGTAAGAAAGTTCGGTGCAAGACACTGCAGATGATTTTTTTAGAAATTTTAGTAAATATTTCAACAAGTGCCAACAGTCTATTAATTTTATGATTAAATACTATCATATTATGACTATTTTGAACTTTAGTTAAATATTATGTTAATATATTGCTAAATTAAGATATTTTCCCGTAATTAAAGAAAACTGTATATAATCATCTCTTTAATGAGCATGGAATGATTAACGTATATAATGAAAAGACATTTTCAGTTTGTAACATTAAATTATCAATAAATTTCAACTTGGAACACGAAATTGATATTTTAAAGTAAGATTATGTAATATGACTTGGTTTTACGTCATGTATAGTGGTGTGCCGGTATGTGACATTATTGTTCTGAAGTCATGTAACAAAGTTTATATAACTTATGGTGCTGTGATTTCGAATGTGCTGAAAATACGTTTTGGTTCAGCGAGCATGGTTACTGGAACTCCCTGCTTACAACACGAAAAGTACTAAAAGTACTGCAATGCATAACATCAAGACAAAACATTTTTTAGTGAACCTGGTACTTTTATTAACAAGATAACGAAGCTAAGTTAAATTGTGAAAGTATATTCCAAAAATGTTTTTGTACATTTAAATTTTTCGTTTCTCATCGATTTTTGCTTTTCAATCATGAGTTTGTATTGTAATGGAGCCAGACTTTTCACATGGGCTTAGAACTATTGTTGTTTACTATTTGAATAAGCAAATATATTTATTTTGCTGAGCAATAAGTCCATTCTTTTGATAGTTCCGCACGAATTGATTCTAAGTTGAAATGACTTTGGAAAACGGATTTTTGTTTAACTCTGCGATTTTATATATATATATATATATATATATATATATATATATATATATATATATATATATATATATATATATATATATATATATATTTATTTATCATAGGTATATACAATAGTTACGACTAATATAGGTCATGCATACTGACATCACACAACACACTGAACAGGGAACATTTTTTACCATATTGCCAATTACTGTGTTAGCAGATGGTATTTTGCGTTGTTAAAAGTGTTTTAAGTAGATTGAATAATCAAAGGAATTCTTTTTTTAATTAAAATCTAACTTATTTAATTATATGTTTATAGCTACAAAAAACAAAATTTCCAAAAAAATATTGGAAAAACAAAACAAAATTGCGTCTTCTTACGCAGTTCCACGGAGTAAAATAAATACTTTTTATTATTAATTAATTTCGAACAAATATAACAAGAAGTGAGATGATGATACAAGAAACAATTTTTCTGGAAGTACATATTCAAGTCACTTGATTTATTTTAAGTTCCAATGAGCATGTATTTGTCATGCAATACTATTACAAGGCAAGTTTACTGATTGTCTTTGTCTTAAGTTTTATTTGTTCTTTTTGACAGTTGTTTCCACACATTTCAGAAAATCAGTCGTAATCAAGAGCGCCCTGCAGTTATCTTGGGAAACACACTCTTTGTATGGTGCGTGCGAAGTGTCGAAATAGACGCAGAACAAATTGGAACCATCGAATAAAATGGTCCACTTTCATCGAACGTCGCGATTTGATTACATTTTAAATTACAATTGACGACGCAACACATATTTGATGCCATTTTTCAAATTATGCTGTCTCACAAAGCGCAAGTTAACTTGATTCGGTATCAACTGATGTTGCTTTATTTATTCAGCAACAGCAATAAAAAAAAATTGTTTCTTACTATATATATTATAAAAATATATATACTTACTATATATATATATTATAAAAATATAACGTTTCAGTATCTATTCTCAATCAAACTGAAGAATAATTAAAAAATAGCGATACGCTTATTCTTTTGAACCTAAATAAATTTCGGTTCGATAATGTTAAGATTTAAATATTTACAGTTTAAATAATTACGATTAAGATTCCGGTAAACGTTAGTTGTTATACATATACTAATTATATGAGATAATTAAAAAATCATACTATCAAACATTGTACCATTTTATTTTTAAAACAAAAATTGTTCTAAATATGTTTTTTTCTATAATAAAAGAAATATAATTCCACAAATAGTTGTTGATACATATATAGTTTGTGTTTTGATTGTTTACAGACGAATAAGATCGCCGCAGATGATCTGCAATCATTGACTTAGTTGCTTCAGTAAATATCCTGTATTAGGATTCATGTAGAAACAATCGACCACACATAGTAAAAGAATATCACGTTGAACCGAAAATATCTTTATTTATTTATTGAATGATTAATAAATATTTGGTTGCAGAAAATTTTATTCTATTCGTTTTGTGTCTTGAAATTAGATTCGTAATACGAAACAGACAATAGAGGAAAAAAACTAACCGAGAAAATTAAGCCTCGATAATTAATTGCGGTATCAGATTTCACTTTTTTCCGTACTTATAAGACGTTATAAATAAGTAATAGCAATTATAAAAAATCCAAGTTGAGATAATATTCGTTATAAGCATCTCTTAAAATTACTATTTAGAGTAAAAAATTTGTATAGTAAAATACTTGTTTGTCTATTAATAAATTATTTAATTTTGTTTTTATAATAATCCAAGTTTTAGTATACATGACTAATTAAGTATATAATACTTTTCAAAATTAACCTTTTGCCGATTTTATATAATGATCAACTTTCGTGAATTCCATTTTTGTAGTTCTGATTAAAGCATACGTAATACGGAAACGTCGTGTTCAATTACATAAATTAATAAACCAAGACGCAAACGCACCAATTATTGCTCCTTAACACATCCTTGATTCGTAAAATTACGTAAAATAAGTGATACAAATAATTAGAAAATCCAGTTTCATACAATTAGATATTTAAGTACAATTTCGTTCCATATATATTTTAATGAATTACAGATGATGTCTTCATTTATACAGATTAAAAATACAAGATGGTTTATACTAATATTAATTAAAACCCATATTGAATTACCCTTAATTTTATCATTGCATTTAAAGCATTTTTGGCTTTCCAATCTGCACAAAAAATCAACATTAATCGAGATTTGAAATTGCTGTATATACTATGTATGTCAAATGTTTAAATATGCAAATATGTACTTTTAATTATCAAGGAACATTTACCGTAAGCATAATTCTTTATGTTCTAATAGTTAACTAATCACATTTAGCTACTCTAAAACAAAAAACTAATATTGTGAATCGATTGAAGATCTGTTTACTGGTGTTTTGGAAATGTATTAAAACTTTTTCCTGTTAAAGCTACTAGGTACATATATATATATATATATATATCTAGGATAATCTACTGGATTATAAGGTATAGTGCATCATACTTTTGTTCTGTTTTAAATATGTAATCTACTGACGTCAAGCCTTTAAAACTCGCATTTTTCGAAGGGTACATTATGTTTATAGTAAGATTCATAAACGAAATGCACTAATAAGTTTTATCACTACATTAAATTTTAAAATTAAATAACATTAAAAATTCTATAAAATGTATGCACAATTTATGTATAGTAACTAAATATCAATACCACTGTAATACAGCTGGAAAACTATTCAAATCAAATTGAATTGTATTATGAAACTTTGATCTAAATGAATAGATATTTAATAATTGTTAAAACTATTATGCAATTCATAGACACACATTTCAAAATTATCCTTGTTAATTATTTCAGAAATAAATATATTTTAAGCAAATACAACAGATACAATTTTATTTATTTATAAAAGAAAATACTGGTAGTTTTGTTTCAATAGTTTATTGGATAATTTCAAATAGTTTTGTAATTTTTACTTCTTATACGAAGTATAAGTAAGTATTGTAATCATGAAAAATTTCGATCTCGAGATTTTAACGGAAATATACGTTTTGACCTTCCCTGAATCGATTCCGACTATTTTTGGAATGACGTCCGTTAGTGTGTGTGTGTCCGTGTGTGTCTGTGTCTGCCTGTGTGTGTCTGTGTGTGTGTGTGTGTGTATGCTTTCTACAGCCTAAACGGTTGAAGCTAAAATTATGAAACTTTAAACTTAAGATTTGCATATGCCTGGGGTGTGCACCTTCTATTTTTGAAAAAAATATTAAAACCGGAAGTGCCTGTTTACTCTAGTCATTTTTTGCGGTTTCTGCAATTACTTAAAAATTGTTACAGTTACAGAAAAATTGTTTGGACAAAAATTAAAGGTAATTATATTTCGCATAACTCTTATTTGAAATTTTTTTTCAAAAAGAGTACTGGTTTCAAAATAATGGCTATTGAAATTTCTGTATATTATATCTCATCTGCGCCTGTCAATTGTTTATCAAAAAAACAAAATAGACTTAAATAATTTGAAGTTTTACATTTTATATTTATTCTAAGAAATATATTTAGAGTTATGAATTTGATAAATAATGAAACTACGATGTGGCCCAACCCAAATGCGTATACGAAAGTTTGGTGCATGACACTGCAGAAGTTTTGAATATATATTTAGTTTAAAATAATAGTCTAAACATAGTAATATCAGAAGAAGCAATTTATGAACGTTGTCATGGTGGACGGTCACACTATATAATATTTTTATAAAACGACAAAAGTTATCATGAATTTACTGGCTAAATCACAATTAATTAATTAATTAAAACCCCAAGAAACCTGTCTTTAAATATATCTTGTAGTTAATCACAAATTTGTAACATTTAATATCGATATTACAAAGTAAAACAATATAAACTTTCCTATGTACTTTCTTTACTATTTAAAAATGTAAATACAAAATTTTTTAGTAATTTATTTTGTTCTGAAACTATGAAACGTGACACATTTCGGGTCTGAATTCATTCGGAAGATACCGTATGTGCTTTGTACTAGCGTTTCTATAAAAAATAAAATAATTAATTTGTTGACGGATTAGCTTAGTCCTAACGTTAGTTCCTCAGAACAAATTTATTCTAAAACTTCCGTAAGTGCACGAAAATAAAGTTACAGTAATGAAATATTCTAATTAAGTCTATGGAACAACAAATTGTCTGATGGTTAGAAATGCGCAATTTCTTTTACCATACAAAACAGATTTACGTAATTTTTAGCAATAGTGCATGTGCATTAGTATATATTTGTTACTATTTTTATTTGTCCCTAGCATTAAATAAATTACAATTACAAGTAAAAACTAACAATGAAAATAATATGTTCTATATAGACGATTACCATACCGGATATCATAAACTTATATTAGTGTTTAATTAGGCTATAAAATAGAAAAATAAATTCTTTTAAGCTACTTTTTGTATAGTTTAAACAACTTAATATATGATAAAAAAAACCTATAAATTTTTAATATTCGTCTATAAAAATGCTGATAATTCTCGTGATAACTTATTATATCGATTAGAAATTGATATAATTTTTATAACGCTTATTTCGGTGGAAATTTATCGGTTGGCATTAAAAATACTTTTGACGAATAATTCGGGAAATTCGCTGAAAATGCGCATCACTTTCTTTTAACCACAGCTAATATAACATGTAAAATGAAACTCACCCTTGAAAAATCCTCGGATTGAACCGGTGAATCAGATGGTCGCGGAGACGTTTGGCTTGAATCGAATCACCTGTTGACCCAAGAGTTCGCGAAATGATTTCCTTTACTTAGTTATGCGATGTGTCGTGTAGTGTGATGTGAACGCGAATGTGCAGTCGACAGCCAGATGTCGACCAAGTTTTATAGGCGACGGCAGCGGAGGCGTCGGCGTCGGACCCGCCCTCCAACCAATCGCACATTACCATCAACATCCCTCAGTACAATCAAACATTATTATTAACACATACTTGCAGTAGAGTCATTATCTTATGCATACCTATGTAGGTAAGCAAGCAGCTGGTTTTTGATTGATATATTTATGCTATTAGAGCTTGAATTACAAATCTGTAGGGCATCAATTGTGGCCCACCTAACTTATTTCGAATCATCGAGCAATACTGAATATATTAGTAAACATAATCCGTAAAATTTTTAAAAGGATCTCAGTTTAAAAAATATATATAATTTTAGTTATTTTATAAAATACAATATTTTCGATATAATCAGTAAATTTAACAGATTTAAAATACAATTCAATTAATTACTGAATCTCCTTACAAAATTATAATCTCACACCATTAATCTTATTTTATGAAAAAGAAAGCAAAGTGCTTTGCTACGTCATTTGTAAATAATCAGAAGAATCATCAAAACAACATTCAACACGATAATTAAGATTAAACATAAAAAAATCAAATTAATGTGATGATTATATAGCCGATAAAATTAGCACAAAAATAAATAACAATATTATTTTATTATTCAATATTTTTAAACAAAAAATGTTTGGTAACTATAGGTAGATTATTTTGCAAGTTTACATATCTGGTTTAACTAAATTTCAATGACAATTATTTTACTTATACATTATATAATAAAATTAAGGTAAGGTAATGTAAAAATTTTAATGAAATATATTCTGAATGTGGGTTCTAATGTTTTGTAAAGAAAAAGCATATCTGTACAGTATTTATTTTTGCCACTAACGTTAGACTAAACGTAGCACTGAATTTGATTAATGTGTCAAAAATCCTAGAATGATTTAGAAGTAGAAATGATATTATACATTTTTTTAAATGTAAGCGGTAATTTATTTCGTATGTAGCTAAATTTGTCATAGTTTCTCCAGTACTTGTTGCTTCTTTAATAACTTTCCATTAAATTCTCTGATCTAAACAAATAGTTGGGAAAGCAGCATAGTATGATTTTAAGAGTACCTACTTTATTATCACGCATACAAAGCATGATTGATTTACACCATTTGGCAAACTAGAGTGTAGATATATGAATCAACTTACATCAAATTTCTTAAAATTTGAAGTAAAGCATAATAAAGGTCGCTTGCATTAACTAGTAGAAGTAATTGTTTTTTATGACAATTTAGAAATTGCCAAAAAATATAGAAAATATAATTTCTTTGATTTGTAGAACATTTCTAAAATGAATGTAAAATTCATAAAATTTTAATATTAATTAAATAAAACGAGATTTATTTTTTGTATATCTTAATGTGGATCGAATAATAAAACTTTGACTATTATCTATGACTGCAATAATTAAATATTTGGCTCTCTTGTATCAAATTCAAATTGGTGATAACTATGTATAATTTGCTGTATTATTATAAATAAAACTATTCACATTATTTAGTTATTATTTTTAAATATAGCAACCATAGTTGTTTCTTAATTAACGTTAAGAATATATTATATTATTTACATATACATAACATGACACCTAAATCCCACCAAATGGGGAGGCAGAAAACCCTTTATATTCTTTCACATATTTACATATTTCACATCATTCGCCATTATTATATTATCACATCATGCCAATTCCCATGGGAACGTATAAAACTCTTCACATTTATTTACATCTTAAAAACATTTCGACATTTAACTCAATCCTTACATACTTCTTTTTCTTCCTTCAAATTCTTCATACACGCTTCTCTATTCCGCTTGTTCTTTAGCTTTTTTTCACGCAATTAATTTTAATCATATTTATCTATTTATTCCGAGAATTTTCTAAAAGTGTATAAATGATATTTGAAAGCTTAAACTCCAATTAGGAGCAGCTTATTGCCCAATTATAATTACAATTATCACCGGATCGTTAATGATTAATAATAGCTTATTGGCTGAATTAAGCGGGTGCAAACTATAGTACTTTAAAAACAAATAAGCTATAGCATATTAAAAATAGTTACTCTGTGATATAATATAATATTCAAAGGAGGATACTATAATACCTGCAAATGAAAATTTCTGGTTAATGATAGAATTTTTATGGAAAAAATATCAAGTTACGTTATACTAAATTACTATAATGGTATTTAGAATATTTTGTTAAAAACATTGAATTAACGTTGTAAACGGATAAGTGTATTTTTGCTAGATTACTCAAACAAATTCAACTTTGAATGCATTTGATAATGAGATGGCTCTTGAAAGCTTATTGGCTCTTCTATTTTAGCAATATTAGAAAATTATACTTATAATACTCCTATGATTAATAAATAGTATCCAGAATTATCTAAAAAAATTTGAAATCAACTTTTATTTCTTTTATGGATGCATTATATAATTTGCTAAATCAAATATATAATCAAAAATATCCTGTCAAAAGAGTGAAAATAGATAGATCCACTCAAACTGGCTCCCCAAGGTATGGGTTAGAAGCTGGATCAACCTAAGCTAACTACGGTTGAGTAATGATGTCATATACAAAATGCTAAAACGTCAAACTTGGTCAAACCCATTTAAACTACAAGTTAACAAATATTTTTATGTGGACGTATAAAAATCCGAAGTTTAAGAAATTGTTTATGTTATTTTGTACAATTATCGATTTCCTATACTTCGGTCTATAGTAGACGTAAGCAATTCTTTGTACCAGTAATTTTTATAAAAATGGACGTGCTTCATATCATTTTTCAATATGTTATATAAAATTAAGATAATGTACATGCCTCTCAAACGTCTGTTATTGACAATCTATGAACCTGAATTTTAACAGTACTGTGCCTCTGACTTTCAGCAGATATATTGGTCATTGTTGCATTAAGTTAACATTGGCGGGAAACATTAACTAACATGTACAACTTTTTTTCATATATGTTTTCCAATTTATGTTATGAAGGAAACTTAGAAAAACTGGCGTCTGAGCGTTAACCAGTCTGATCCAATCATGCATACACATTTATGTTTGAAACAAGCAATTGTTTTGCTAATTCTTAGAGCTTGAGTTGTTTAACATTGGCTGCACCAATGCCATAAGTTACATATAATGAATTTCTGTTCAATTTGATTTTTGTTATAATGTCTATTATTATATCTCGAATAGTATAAACATAAAATGAGCTATTTAGTATTGTCTGTGTCAATGACTATTGTTTTACATGGTAAGTATTTGTATAAATAAAGTAATATGTGTACTATAATAAAAACAACAAATTTAACCAGCAAACTAAGAAAGGTACAGTAATATATTTAAGATATCATTGTTTGTCGGCATTATAAAAAGTATATTTGGCGAGCAGTTTCCTAAAGTTTAACATGTATAATTTCTATATAAATAAGCAATATATGCACTATAATTAAAATAATCGGTAATTTGGTAGTCAGAATTTTCTAAAAGTCTGCTTTTTTTCCGCGGGGCCAATATCACCTAAAGTACAACACTGATTGAAAATTCAAGCGGATTCAAGTGGGCACTAACACAATATATGTGCCAAATTTTGGTTTGGTGACAAAGTTTTATGTCACCGAATATAGGACATATTTACAAATGCGTAAATTTCTATGAAAGAATTTTTTGAACACAAGAATGTTACAATATACACAGATAAACATCTAAACTCTTCTGTACTATGCACTTCTAAAAACAAATTATTATCTATATTTATACTGAAACTAATTATATTAAAAGAATAAATTAATTATAAATATTGAAGATTCTGAAAGCATAGTTTTTTAGATTTTTCGTAACGGTCAAATCACCACGAGAAAGTACACCAGAAAATATAAATGAATTCAGTAGCATATATTTTTAAAATGATAAAGTAAAACTGATGCATGCTTCTATTTGCAACGATAAATTGCATCGGGTGATTATAAAGAAATCTGATTCTACTTAGAACTATAAATGAGAAAATCGAAAGATTTTATAGTTCAACCAAAGATAAATAAAACTTAACGATTAAAAGTTAATGCAATTTATACTATTATATATTGTATAAAGTATTTAATAGACAGTAGGAGGTATATGGTATATATAAAATCAAACAATATGATTTTATACTGCGCTGATTTGAATTTATGGCTATTCAATTTTATGATTTTCTGTTTTATATAGGAATACTACATATATCTAATATTTTTAACATTTTCTCAGAAGACAATGTTCATATTTTGAAAAATTGTACTAACATGATTTTGTGGCGATTCAAAGCAAATCTATAACAAGCTCTAGTAGATCGGTATAAATTTACAAAGACTATGCTTCTTCTATGTATCTTGCAGTAAATATATTGTTTCTATTATTTTGATATTCATAACTATACTGATATACATTATAAATGTAAATGTTGATACTATAATTTGTCTGAGATGCATAAGAAAAAATTTCAATCGTAATTTATGACTTTATTTATTGATTATTTTATGTTTACATTTTAAACAGTAACTAACAAAATATCGCGCGTATTCAGAAAATAAACCTGTTCTAAAGTAATAACTGTTAGGAATTTTATTTTGAGACATGAATGCTTCGATATCTATATTGAACTTTGCTCGTACTAAAATATGGTTTATGGTTTAAAGTGTCAAGCGAGTAAACATTTGAGAGATGTTTATGACCCCAACTTAAGTATACAAAATGAATGCACCACGCAGTGTTCCTTTGTGGATGGTGGTAAATATAATATTAGTTTGTGTTGGGTGCTGAAATGATAAGCAGTGTTAATAATATTACTGTGTTACAGTGAATTGTGAGTGATTGTTGCCGAAATCATTGGATTAATAGCAAGCATGATAAATGTGAGTAAATCATTGTTATTCTGTGCGTGTTTCCTTAACATTCCCGAAATTATAAATAAGTTGTCAATTGTACATTGCCGTCGATGTCAGCTTCTCCTTTCTGAAATCACAGGTCGTTTGGGATTGAGCATTATTGTCGATGCATTCGGTCTGTGTATTTCTCCGTTAGGACCTAACTCCTGGTACACGGGTCGTTTGGGATTGTACATTGCTGTCGATGCATTCAGTCTGTACATCTCGTTCAATTTCTAGTAGACAGCCAGATTGTTTATCTGGTTTGGGCCTGGGTAGGTCAGATCGACTGTGTGTCGATCAATGTAGCTGTAGATAGTCGAATTGTTATCCGGCTTGGGCTTGGGCAGGTCATGTCGGCTGGAGTGTCGACCAATGTAGTTGTAGATAGTCGGATTGTTATCCGGCTTGGGCCTGGGCAGGTCAGATAGATCAATGTAGAAATGTGTTTTTGGGCCTGAGTAGGCATATATAATTTTTGGGCCTGAGCAGGCATTTATGATTTTGGTCTGTTGACCAGTTATTCGATTGAATTGAATTTTATTGTGTTCCTAATTCCCTATGTTGTCCGTTGGGCGGATACACATTTGTGGATTCTGTGTGAAATTCAAAGTAAGTTGTTCTGTGACAACATAGAGTAACATGGTGTATTTTTGTATTCAGGTGAACAGGACAACGTGTAGACCCGGAGACGTGTGCCACGGCTTCAATGCGCCTACTCATCAAACCCTTTGCCCCAAGTTCAATAAACGAATCCATAATTGCAAATAAATGTAATACTTTGAAATTGGCAATATATACTGCTACATTCAACTACTTTACTTTGTCTTAACTTACGTTTTATAATTCACTTTCAAAAAAAAAAAAGAACTTCGGTTTAACATAATGAATTTACGTCTTCTTTTAATTCATGTACAACTACATAAGGTTATCTTTGTTTATCAAGTTTAGTCTTGGTCTAAAATTAAACGCTTGACTATAAATACAGTAGATACTATCTTATATATATTTACAAAGATAATTATTAATACCTTCAAAGATAATAATCAATTTTCATTAAAAATTACATTTATGAATGAAACTATCTTTTATAAAATATTTTATTATCAAACATAATAAATTAATCATTCGGGATACTCTAAAATATAATATATGCAATAATATTATATAGTTGTTAGGTGAGAGCTGAACTCTATTTTTGCAAGTATGCATATTTTTTAAGAAATATCAAAAAGCATCTCTCACTCATGATGAAACACAGATTGGTACAGGTTGATATATTATTTAATGTATTTTTTTTTAAATCTTAATTTCTTATTAAAATTGAAAATATATTCAAGGATGGTTCATCGGAAGTTGGATAATCTCAGATAAATAAAATTTACCAAATTTCGCTAATGTTTCGGTCGATGACCTTCATCAGAGCGTATCATATCACTTATTTTATTACAATGTACCTGGACGAATTTTACATAACCATACGCTCTGATGAAGGTCAGAATCATCGACCGAAACATTAGCGAAATTTGGTAAATTTGATTTATTTGAGATTATCCAACTTCCGATGAACCATCCTTGAACATAAACTTTTTGGATACGATCAACTACACGAAATTGAAAATATATTCTGTTAAATACTTATGATTATGATTTATTGCTTCTTAAAAGAAAGTAAAAGCAAGTACATTTATATTTACAATATGAAACTTATTTTATTGGTCACCTCTTATACGACCAAAAGAGGAATTGCTGGTTAACTATTACAGTATTGAATTGAAGCCAATAAAATTATGCATTTACGTATCATAGTGAGTTAGGTATAGATTTAATATGTTAATGTGACGGTGTATATTATGCAAATATGTCGATAGTAATGGTATAATTCCATTAGGCACTATCGATTTTTTAAATATACATGCGTCTACATATATGCGTTGGTATGTATGCGTATTCTATTCAGTTTAAATTTAAAGTCAATTTGCGGTGACAACAGGAAATTGCAGCAGCGGCTCCACTAGTGACGTTGGCACCAATGCGATTTCGTGTACCGAAAATTTCATTTTCATTATTGTTGGGTGGCCGAACTGGAAAACTATCAGTGTATATTAATTGACTTAAATTATTTGTATCATAAAATGCAATTCAACAAATTTTCGTGTAACACAAAAACATAATAGGAAACTTAAGAAATTGAAGACAGAAAGCAACTTACCACAATATTCAGAATGTTTAACAACGTTTTGTTAAATTGAAAGCAACTATATAGATTTTATATTTTTATTTAAATTCATAAAACCATCAAATATTTTATTGGATATTAAAACGTATAGTTGATATTTATTATTTAAATGTAACAGAAATAATTGTTTAAATATTATTTTTAGAGTTTAACAATTCAAACAATAAAAAATCATCATCGTTTTCTTATGTAATAATTTACAAAAATATCTATAGAATCTATTTATGTATCTATACAATATTCTAATACAGATTTCTTCAATAGTTAAAACGAATCATATCTAACCGATTATTAGTCATGAGTTTGCTAAACTAAAAATTTTACTTAATTACAATAGAAAATGAATATAACAAATACATTTAATTAGTTTTTCGACTGGTATAGTTAATAAATAAATTTTTTTTTAATTACAAAAAAAAATTATTTAATAACAAATACAGTTATTATATTTCATTTATAACAAAGATATTAGTACGTTTAGTTTTTATTTTATACCATAACATACCTTGAGTTATAATTTCGAATATCCACAAAGATAATTTCGATATGCGTTAATTTTTTAAACACGAATTTCTACACAAAAACCATTATTATTCAGGTTTCACGGTATTATTAACGAACTGAAAGCAAAGATACGTCTAGGAACACGTGGCCGCACGGTCATCGTAAAGAAAGAACCGAAATGTGAGTAACTGTTGTCGAATACATGGCTTTGCACTTGGCTCTCTATTTCTAAATGGTACAATAGATCTACGCAAAAGTATGCTTACGTTTAACCAAAACAGTTCTGAATCACCTAACATAGAACAGTTCTGGATCGACTAGAATTTAGCGAGTTTGTTTGAAGCTGCACATTGTTTATTATTTCTATAATATATGTGACAAGTAAACAATTCTAGACCAACCTGAACAGTTCTGCATCGACAAATATAGTTCTGAATTGACTGAAACAGTTTCGCTACGACAAAAACATTTCTGGAACAACTATAACAGTTCTGTCTCTACTAGAACGATTCTGGCTCTACTAAAATTATTCGTAGATCGACGAAAACAGACATTAGAACAGTTTGTGGATCGACGAAAACAGTTCTGGATCGATTGAAAAGTTTTGGTTGAGTAAATCAGTTTCGGATCAAATGGATCAATTTTGGATCAATTAATATAGTTCTGGATCAAATTGTACGATTTTGGATCAAACAAAATGTTTCGGAATTGACTAAAACAGTATTGGGATAACAACAACAGTTCGCCATTGACTAGAACAGTTCTGGATCGACTACACAGTTATACGTACATACATTCATATCATCACGCCTAATACCATCAAATAGGGTGGCAGAAAACCCCACATATTTACATACTTACACATATTTACAATCTTACTTAAACTTAAAAAGTGTGTATGGATAGTTGAATATCCATACACACTTTTTCCGCTTCATTCAAACTCATTAAATTAATCAAACATGTCCTTCTATTCCTCTTGATCGCAACTAGTCTTCTTCGCATTCCAAATCATATATGTATCGACTAAATCAGTACTGAATCGATTAGAACAGTTCTGGATGAAAAAGAATTGTTTTAGATCGAAGAAATCAGATTAGGATCGAATAGATCAGTTCTGGCTCTCAATTAGAATAGTTCTGAATTAACTAGAAGAATTTTGATTCGAATAAACCAGTTCTGAATTGACTTAAACAGTTTGGTAACAACTATAACAGTTCTGGAATAACTGTAACAGTTCTGCATCAACAATAACAGTTGTGGTTCGACTAAAACAGCTGTTCTGGTTCAACTATAATAGCTGTGAATCGACTATGATAGTTTTAAATTGACTAGAATAGATCTAGACCGAACAGAAGAGTTCTGGTTCAACTAGAATAGTTCTGGATCGACTATAACAGTTATGGATCCACTAAAACAGTTCTGAATTCATTATAATAGTTTTGGATCAACTAAAATACTTCTGGATCGACTATAACAGTTGTGGATCGACTAGAAAAATTCTGTATCAACTAGAACTGATATTATTTCTTTTAATAGCTTCTCAGTCTAAATATACTAATTTACATTAATAATTAGGTAATTTATACGTCCTTAAATATCGTTATATTTAAATATAGTGTTCTATATTTTGATTTCAGTACAGTCAAATTCGGTTGTATCTATTTTCTATACGAAATTGTGATTAATTTCAAAATGCAATACACTTCCTCTAAACCGAGTCCGTCTACTATTTCCTTGAATGTGTCAACATTTTATTTTGTTATCACAGCACAGCAAATATTATAATTGCATTTTGATTTAGTTTTAATTATGCTATGTAGGAATTATTGATATCAAATATAAATTGAACAAAGTAAAAGGATGTAATTAGAAATTACAATGATTAAATAAAAAAATTCCAATTCATATATATATATATACTGCAGTTTTTTTTTATTATTATTTAAAAATGTCAATATGTTTAAACATTTGCCTATTTTTGTACTTTGCATTATAATTATATGTGGTGCAACGAAAACTGTAAGTAATCACCTAGCATATTTTTTTAGTTAGTTTATAAAGTATACATATAACTTTGAAAAAAACCAACATTTAATTTAAATTAATTTTAAGAACGATCAAGCAACACCAAAAGTTACAAAAACCAAAGCAAAATATACAGTAGTTGTGGATCGCATTTCTGTAGATTATCTCAATGAAAGCTATGGAGAAGGAAACTTAATTGTAAATAAAATTAATCGATATCAAACAGCCATAAGCGCAAATTTAACAATGAAACTGGATTTCAATACCGATTACAAGGTAAAAGAATTATATGTCAAAAAGAAAGAAAAACGAATTTCCACATAAAATGAAAGGATATTTTCTAGCAGCCATTTCACCATCTAGTGTTATTTAATGAGTTTGTAATTGTAGGTACAACTTAAATTATATGCATTATATAGTAATCAATATCGACTAATGCCGGTGGATTTCAAAATGGAACTCTGTTCTGCACTTGACTTCGTGCATGAACTGATTGTGGAACAACTCAAACCAGCATCAAATTACGACGGTAGCTGTCCCATGCGAAAGGTATGTGTAAGCACTAAACTATCGTTCATAAGTAAGTTTAACAAACCACAATTGAGCTAAGAATCTAAATAATAGAATTCTAATAAAAGCTGGCATTAACTCAGAAGAATGCATGTGCAAACTGTTGTGTCTAATTACTAAAGAAAATAAAAGCTAAACAGCCTTACATACATAACTACATGCCTATTTTCATTAAAGGTTTGGCTACCCTAGAGATTTCAAGATTAGCAAAAAAATTTCGAATGCTTTACTACTTGAAACTTTAAACGCGTTTTTCTTGAAACAACATTTTTCAAGTTGGCCGGACCGATCACGCGGACAAATCTTAACCGATTGATTTGAAAATTTAATTGTATACTTAAAACTACTTTCTTCATGGAAGTATGTAGGATTTTTTAATTATGTTGCATGGTTCAATTGTTATTATCAATGTTTGGGCGATTTTTTAGCGATTGTCGACAGTTTTTTTTAAGCACGCTATTTCTGCAAAAATCGTAAGTACTTCTCTAGCTATATATAAAATCGAAATTTGTTTAGTTCATGATTTTAATTTTAAACATCTGCAGTGTCATGCACCGAACTTTCTTATACGCTTTTGGGTTAAATCACATCCTATTTTCATTATTTTTCTAATTTTTAATATTTGTTCTAACCTTTGGAACATTTTTACACTAAATATATTTCTTAGAATAAATATTAAATGTCAAACTTCAAATTATTTAAGCCTATTTTTTTTGATAAGCAATTGACAGGCTCAGATGATACGATTTATGTAAAAGTAAATATAATAAGAAGAAATTTCAAGAGCCATTATCTGGTTTCCGATATCGTTTGGGAAAAAAAGTTTCAAATAAAAGTTGTATAAAATGCTAATATCTATAATTTTTATTGTAACAATTTTTCTGTTTTCAACTATTTTTGAGTAATTGCAGAAACCGCAAAAAATGACTAGAGTAAACATGCACTTCCGTTCGGAATATGGTTTTCAAAAATAGAAGGTTTACGTACCAGGTACATATAAGTCTTAAGTTTAAAATTAAAATTAAAACACACACACACACACACACACACACATATACACACACACAGACGGACGTCAATCCAAAAATAGTCGGAATCGATTCAGGGAAGGTCAAAACGTATATTTCCGTTAAAATCTTGAGATCGAAATTTTTCATGATTACAATTAATAAAAAATAAAAATGCAGGAGATATTGGTCCGGGCCGCAAAGGACTGAAAAAAAGAGGTGTCACCGGGAAAATGCTGGAAACCCGCCATTTTATTCCTCAGCGCTAATAAAAAAAAATTTAAAAGCCCTGCTCAATATTGATATAATAATGCCCTTTTTTTAAATTTTGATCTATTGTATAATTTTGCTGGAAAAAATTCACAAAATTTGCCTATTTTTTCCGCCTCTAGGGTAGCCTAACCCCTTAAATGGGTTTGCCGAAAACCTTTTATTACATCCACGCGCATCTTGATAATTTTTCATTCATTTTGTATCAATATCGACTTGGATCAATTTTACCAGAGGCGATTAATTAATTCGAGTCGTGGACGTAGACGAATATCAGTAAAATCGTTATAAATTAAATATTAAGGTGACTCTTATTATTGTTGCAGGGTTTTTACTGGCTAAAAAATTTCACCCCGAGTACCGCTGGATTATATCCTATACCTTGGGATAACGTGTTGCTGGCTTTAAATTTAACACATACAAATGGTGACTCTGTCTTTAATTTAGTAATCGTTGCAACTACTAATCATGATGAGTATTTTATCAATACATTTCTTAATGGTACAGCTTAACAAATATTATTATTATATTAAAATTTATTGTCGTAAACATTAAACACGTAAATGATTATTTTTACAAAATATCCCTAATGGCCTTCGTATGCGTATTTTGTTTAGATGTGAGGGATATTCAAATACAAATTTTGAATATTTCATGAAAATATAATTTTTGAAATAAACTAAAACTTATCTGCAATATATTGTATTATTTTACTAATTTATAATATTTTACTAACATTTGTACACGTTTTCACTAAATATATACAACTGTGTTGACTATCTTAATTATTTAATGAATTAATTCAGGCAAACAATATGTAGATTTATAACGGACATTTTATTATATTACTTATTATTATGAGAACCGGTGTGCAATATGAAAATTTAACATTTAATTTCTATTTGTGATTTATTTGTGTGCATATTTTCGATGAATTTATATATACTGCCTATTTGCATATGAAATAATCCTTGGCTTGTGTTTTCGAATCAGTTCGGAACTAATCACTTCACATAAATGATACATTTATACAAACTTTATTATGAATTCACAATTTTGTTTCACATATTTTATTGCTTTTAAAATGAATAAATACGGCACAAAGCTCTAAACTATATCATTCGATGTACTACAGAAAATATTATTTGGAGTTAGCATAGAGTATTGTTTATTATAATAAAATCGATGTGATTGAAAGAGTTTTAAATACACATGGAAGCTAAAATTAAATCAAGCATCTTGTACTGGACATTCTTATACGTAGTTTGCATATTTTGTTAATACAAGGATAACAGTACAGCACTTGAAACATTGAAAGAAAGAAAATATAATTTTCATTGCATTATAAAGTTGGACGTTTTTTACTTTTTTATACGACGTAATAAGTAGAGTAACCAAGAAAAGCATTTACACACACACACACACACACATGAACACACACACACGCATGCACGTAAACACACACGCACACACATACCTATGTTTGGTCTGATCTATGAATGCGACTTTGAGCAAGAAAAATTTATTCTTCTATTATACGAACGATAGTATAGTAGAGCTAGAGAAGTAGCATTATTTTTTTAAATCATAAATTCAAGGGGTTTTAAATCGTAAATCGAATGTTATTTTCAATTATTAAACTAATCGATTTATTCTGTACCTATTAATTACAATTACTCATTTACACCTAAATTCAACACATTGAGATGAAATGAATCTCTTTGTTGAAGATTTATCCCGTATGAAGCCCTTCCTTCCCGCTGAAACTGCTATTGAATCCAATCTATTCGTGTGCTCTATTCAATTCGCTAATAACGTTATCCGTGTATACACGGCCCGTGTTGTACTACTCGAACTGCAAACAATTACCTGTCAAACAAATTCTTTACAGTTCCATATACAAAATCAATAGACAATAGGTACACAAATCAGCTAACAAATTGATAAAGTATACATACATTAGTGCATGCAGCAGTGCTGCTAGCGTCTGATGGTAAACTATTATAATATATAAATATTTATGTGTCGATTTATACATACATACATAGCATCACGCTTAATCCCATCAAATGGGGTAGCAGAAACCTTTAACATTCTTCACATCTTTACATACTTTCTCATCTTTACAATCTTTTGCCTTTAAACTCTATCCTTCTTTCGCTTCATTCTGTGTGTGTGTGTGTGTTTCTGTAGGTGAGTGCCTTACGGTCTAAAGTTTAGACTCTAAACGGCTGATAAATATGAAAAATAAGAACTAATTTACAATCTACGTGAAATGTAGAGGTTTATATTAAATTTAGTGACTGGATGTATAAACCCTATTCTGAAGCAATTATTATACATGCATTACGTGTGAAATTATTATAAGTGACATAAATATACGAGGTAGTATCTTAGGATTAAGCGTTTTTCGGTTAAATCATTGGAATTGCAATAAAAACTTTTTATTTGCGTATGCTTATGCCTGAGTGTAACGTTCGTATTTTTATTCTTAAATATTAAAAACTTATCAACGCCAATATAAATATACACACATCTATATACTTCAATCAATTTGTATTTTAATACATAAAACTGCTATTAGCTGGTGATGTATTTATACAACAGAGAAAGGTCTATTGGAGCATGTTTAATTATATTTTAATAGGTTTATTCAAGTAAACCTATCGAGTCATTTCAAACTCCAATAAAATAAATAAACAGGGCAAGATTGTTGCGTAAACCACATTACTGTACTAATATAATATTTATTTGCTTACTGGAAGTAAATTCAACAACGATATATTTTTGATATTTTATTTCAAACTGCGAATATATGATATACTGATATTTAAAAGTACCGTTAAACTTACAAGTGCATGAAATTGCCATTTGACATATTTGGGTATAATTCAAAAAAATATATGACAATATAAATCTAGTAAATGGTGCATATTATGATCAAATAAATTACGCATATAAAGAGGTGGTGGTATGTATTATATCAGTGGTCAAACAGAATATTTCCACCACTACAGACTCCGGCAATGCGCAGATATACCGACACGTGTCCAGGCGAGACCATCGACCCCATTTCAATACTATACACCTTTACTAAGCTCAAATGAATTGGAATAGTTTACATAATACATGCATGAATTCATGGACATTTATACGTTTGCGGCTACATTAAACCTGTCCACTTTTGTTTACCTTTTTTTAAGGGTAGAGAAACTTTGGGAGAAATGGCGAATCAAATTTAAAATGCTAGTAATTTTTAAATAATTGAAGCTTATAACACTATTACAAAATAAATAAATCTAACTAATATTTCAAATACTGAGAATTTTATGATATTTTGATTACAGTGAGTATTTAGAGGTATCTTTGACAAAATTGCTATTCAATTAATATATATTTATCGGTTGATCATTCTATATATGTATGTACATGTATGTAATTATGCGTAAATTTTGACAACAATAATATGTATGAGCTTTACACATTATATAAAGCAAAACCTGATTAATTTATGCACTTTTATAGATGAATCACACATTCCCAATCACTATAAAATCTTGGTTTACAAGAGTAGCTTACAGGCATTAAATGTATTTTCTAAATATTACAAATTTTAAAGGAAAATAACAAATATCGGAAATACATTTAAATTTCTCTAGTTATTTATAGTTCATATAACCAGAATAATTGCTTTACCTACTGTATCGCTGGGTCGTCGTAGGTGTATACTCTTTTATAGCAATACTTACTAGTGATTCTAAATCATTTTTCTCTGCAAAGTTAACTTTTATATTTGTGTGTATAGTTTTATATTATTAATATTATTTTCCTTTATGTCATTCGTCATTCTATATATAATTAAAAGCTTTATAAAAACATCTGCAGTGTCATGCATCGAACTTTCTATACGCATATGGATTAAACCACATCGTAGTTTCATTATTTTTCTAATTTATAATATTTGTTCTGACCTTTGGAACACTTTTGCGCTAAATATATTTCTTTGAATAAATATAAAATGTCAAACTTCAAACTATTTAAGTCTATTTTGTTAAACGATTGACAGGCGCAGATGATACGATTTATGTAACAATATATATAATAAGCGGAAATTTATTTTGAAACCAGTCCTTATTTTGAAAAAAAGATTTTGTTTTTTTTTTCATAAACAATTGACAGGCGCAGATGATACGATTTATGTAAAATTAAATGTAATATGAAGAAATTTCAAGAGCCATTTTCTTGTTTCCGGAACCATTTGAGAAAATAAGTTTCAAATAAAAGTTGTACAAAATGCTGATATCTATAATTTTTACTGTAACAATTTTTCTGTAACTGCAACCGTTTTTGAGTAATTGCAGAAACTGCAAAAAATGACTAGAGTAAACATGCACTTCCGGTCGGAATATGGTTTTCAAAAATAGAAGGTTTTCGTGCCAGGCACATACAAATCTTAAGTTTAAAATTTCATAATTTTCCCTTTAGCCGTTTGGGCTGTAGAGCGCTCACACACACACACAGACACACACACACACACAAACACACAGAAGGACGTCATTCCAAAAATAGTCGGAATCGATTCAGGGAAGGTCAAAACGTATATTTCCGTTAAAATCTCGAGTTCGAAATTTTGCATGATTACAATACTTACTCATACTGCGTATAAGAAAGTAAAAGCTGAGAATATAAGTAAAAACGCAATCATAAACGACTAAAAGTGTTGAAATCAAATATAATTCATTTTTACTTCGAATTAATTTAAATTAAATACTAACTCAAATTTAATCATCACAGCAACTTAAATTTGTTCGAAGAAAAGAATCCAATAGTTCATTTATGAATTATGGCCAATATGTTTGCATTACCTCAATTTATCTAGGTTCTATTTTACACACAAATATAAAAGAAGTTATAATTAAAATTTTCAGATTTACTAACATTTTCCAAATGCAATTAAATACTTTTTCAAAACATTATAAAATATAGTATCATTTAATTATTTCGATTTCTTTTAATTGCAACATTTCAAAACTTCCCTTAGAGAGACGATTAAACTAAATGTGTTACTTTATAATATTTCTTTACGAATATAATAGTAAGTTTTAATTATAAATTTTAGTTCATCATCTATTTCATACAGGAAAGAAACATAGTTGCCGCTATTAAAATAATCTGAGTTAAGAAAAAAGAATATTATAATACTACAAAAATAAGCAAATATAAAATTGATTACTTAATATGTTTATAATATAATATGCTATTTTAAATTAAACCCGAACTAGCACTATGTCAAAGCGCACTATAAAATTATATCATTTGGTATTTACCACTTGTTTTAAGTGAAGGTATTTACGGCAATATTTGTTCAAATTGGTTAAAAAGTAATCAGTTTTGTTAACCAAATAAGAAAAAGAGTTACTGGGGAAAGACCGATGGCTATGATTATATAAGGAGAAAATTATTTGCAGCAGACCCCTTTATAATTTGTGTGGTAAATATAATTAATTAATATGTAAATTAGAACAACGTAACACGAACGTTCATATTTTTTGAGTGATTCGTCTACAAGAAATATTCAAAAAAATTATTTTTGTACCTGAGAATTCTGCAATTTTCAAATTACAAAGTCAAATTAAAATATAAAATCTCCAAATACGTCTATTTCAATTTTAAAATTAGTAAATACTAGGAATAGTAACATATGTTAAACAATTTACATTATTGGAAATTTTATTTTCCAGGCATGAATTATAAATTAGCATATAATTATTATTCATATTAATCAGTAAAACTATTTATATTAAATCATAATGTAATGCAAAGGTGCAACTACTTTGAATAAAATTATAAGTATGTAAAACCTATTTTTTAATTCAAAATTTAAATTATTGAGCTTACATAATATAATTTAAATTTTAATATGTGAATAAACTGAACCAAATAATGTAAATATTAACTTTAAAATAAAAAACGTCGACAGATATGTATAGTCAGAATAATCCTACACAATTACAGCTTACGTAAATCATCACAAAATACAATCACAGATGTGTTTACAAATGTGATAAATTGAAACTAGCACTAACAAATAGATTCCAATTGGAGGAGTATCTTTACAGTACCAACAAGACAGTCAACAATTGATCTTATTTAATTGACAAACTTGACCTACAATTCCGTAGGAGTAAAGCTATTAACGAGGTCTTCGCTGGATTATAATCCACATAAGCAATATGGATGAAATACCAATTCTTCATAGTTCCCCGTTCCCCGCTCTCTATTGCATTCATATTAACTTAAAAAAATACAATATAAATTATAATTTTTTAAAATTAAAATACATATTAAGTATACTTCTTAAAAAGTAAATACATGCATACGAAATAAACACGGGAATACAAATAAGTAAATAGCTACACAAAAGTAGGACCTGTGCATATTAATGATGATACATCAAAATAATATAGGCAGGATAATAAAATACAATTTTTGTAAAATGTAATGAAAAATAATTATTTATTATATAATAGAAATTATTTTGACCAAAATTCGTTAGTTTTAAAATAAATTTAATAGATTACAGAATATATCATTTAAGACTAGAATATTTTCAATATATCACAAACACAAAAAAGTACTTCTCTCTCAATTTATTTTGCACAATCTTAAACTATTTTAGCCTCTTCGTTATGCTGTTAAAATATTAACAAGCATAGTGATATGATTTACAGTACGATCTAAATAAATTAAATATTTTACATTGAGAAATTTTTATCGGATGCCGCTGGGAAGGAACTGGTTTTGTTTCCCAGCGACATTCGATGAATTTTTACTTTATGTGCAGACATTTTCAAGATATTGCTAGAATGACAAAATGTACGCATGCATTTCCGGTAAAAAAAATTTTCAATACTAACTAGTTTTTTGCGAGCCATATACATATCTTAAGTTTAAAATTTCATTATTCTAGTTTCAATAGTGACTTTAGAACGTCCACACAAACAAATTAGTGGTCGCGGTCACACATGTACTCATGCGCACATACAAAGATATCATTCCAAAAATAGTTATACCTGGATTAAAATATCGATTTTTACAATTTTATAATTTGAAATAATGTTTGATTAAACTATTCACTTTCGGACTGTTTCAATTATAAATATGATTAAAATAACAAAAGTTGTGAGCAAGCGAAATCGATAAACGTGCATAACGAATCGAATGATGCCAAAGAAATGTGAGTCGAATATAATAAGAGATATTAAGGTTTTGTACATTTTATTGTGCCTTCATATTACTACAAATGAACAATACATAATGCTGATTGTGCTTATTCAATGATTATTGTTATATTACATATATTATAAAATGTATGTATGCATATATGTGTGCTGCATGAATACGATCTAAAACGAACAAATAAGATCTTTGCCTATGCATTAAAAATTCCACATTTAATTTTTAAACAAATAATATACATATTAGTGCATCTTATTTCTACATAAAATTTAGCAATGTAATTAAAAGTATTTCTCAGTTAAAAAAATATTAAACTCGCAGTAATGTTATTTTGACTAAATCAATAGTATTTAAATTCTATATTATGTTAACTAAAGAATATATTAAAAGAAAATTAATAGAACTGGGGCATATCATAGCAAAAAATTTAATTTATTGTTACAGTTAAAAAATTAAAAAATAATTCGATTTATTAACCGACGATCGTTTCAGCCCATTTGGCTATTATCAAGATACCTTGATAATAGCCGATGGGCTGAAACGATCGTCGGTTAATAAATCGAATTTTTGTGAAACTAATCAAGTGTTTTTATTATATTTAAGACACTTATTGTTAATAACCATTTACAGGTGGAAGTGATTTAATTTAAATAATAAAAATAAAATTACAATGTGCATAAAGTATAATCTATTTATTCATTAGTACAAACACATATTTAGACACGTGTATAATCATAATTATTTCTTTGTTTGGTATCGTAATGATTGTATCGCAATAACTGTAGGCAGGTGATTGGTTTGAAGTGTGGTTTTATTTTGAATTCCAATGTTGGCAGTAGGCAACTCAAGTGCCAGAACTACTGACAAACAAACAACTAATAACATGATATGATACTTATAATGACGACCGTATGACAGAATTTATTGAAATCATTCAAAATATATTAATGAGATAACCATATGCCCTACTGTTTATCATACAAAACAAACGCATACTTTGAATAACTATAACGTAAATGAGAAATGGTTTTGGCAGTATAATATGTCCAGAGAGAAAAATATCTGCAGTAAAATGCACTGAACTATATTATACGTGGTAGTTATAGGAAAGATACGAAAATAAAAATTTGGAAAATTCTAGGAAATATAGAACCGTAAATTTGGTAATTTTCAAATAAATAAAATAAATTTAATATCTATCTACTTATGAAAATCTTTCTTATACGAATTTCGTTTAGTTAAAAGGGATAATCAAATACAAATATTTATAATTCAAGAAAATATAATATTTCAAATAAACTAAATATGTTATTATTATTTTACTAATTTATAATGTTTTACAAATCTTTTTCACTATATGTATATATTTCTTACAATAGATATTAAATGCAAATTCCAAATAATATGAATTATTTTTGTTTTCTGTTAAACAATAGGCAGGCATAGTGGATAGGATTTATGTAAAAATAAAATTAAATTACAAATTTTATTAGCCATTTACAAAGTAATTTAACGAAAAAATGGCAATGTGTGATAAAACAAAATATTCGAATTGGTAAAATACACCCGATTGAAATATGCATTTGTTTTTGTAAGACAGTGCTGCATCGATATTTTATAGCTCAATAAAGCTCCCCACGCATTTGGAATGCGAAACACACAAAAGCTTATTTGGACAACTGCGATACATTCAAGCAAAAACAAAATAAAGCACAAAAACAGTGCTTTTTAGCTACACATTTTTATACTACGGTGATAGCAAATTTAATATTTTTATATGTATGTACACATGCTTGTTTCCCAAAATTTATTTATTATTGTTATAGGATGTATTCATCAGATTATCAGAATATAACACATCGTTTTTCAATTCCTTATATACCTAGTATATATATATATGACAACAAATGCATGTGGTGTAAGCAATACCAACAAATACCAGTAAATATCATAACAGTCTGATCCTTTTGAGTTTCCTGATACATTTCAGATAACTAGAATAGTTTATTTATGTTTGGTGAGAACTAAGTTAGCACTATAAATATATTATGATATGGTATAAGCGTGAGACTATCAGCTGTCCTTATGAAAATAGTTCATCCTTACCGTTCTGATTTAGTTAAGCCTTGGGACATGTCTCTATCGCTAGTATCTACTTTCAAGAGAATACTCTACTATGGGCCCGTTCTCAACTATCATTTGCGTGATAATCAATGAAATTTATCACCTGTTACTGCTCATGTCACTTTATACTTAATTACAAAATATCCACAATGGCTTGCACATTCTTATACTTATTTTGTTAGAATAATTCATATCATATTTTTATTTTATTTATATTTTACTCACCTACATTCTCACTAAATATATTTCTTGCAATAGATATTAAATGTCAAATTTTAAATCATTTGAGTCTACTTTGTTTTTCTGTAATTTACAAAGATAATTTATATGATTTATATATAAATAAAGATGATAACAAATTTTCATAGCTATTTTCTTGTAACCAGTACTCATTTTGAAAAACCAAATATCTTCCGGACTGAATATTATTTTCAAAAATAAAATAAAAACAGGCATAAACAAATCTTAAGTTTAAAGATTCATTTTATCTTCATCACATATAAATCGAATTATTTCACAGTTAGAATATTTACGTATTATAAAATTAACTGCAATCATCAATTAATCAATTAACTGCATTAACTATTGCCATGTTTTTAGTATCACAAATAATTAATCCATGGGCAAATTTCTAATGATTTTTAAACTAAGTAGAAACTGTCACATATTTTTTGCAGAGGTTGGGAATATATTTAGTTTAAAAAATTAAATTGTAATGAATATGCATGATCTGTGTGCCAGTATTGATTAAGTCGATATCAATTTCGTGAAAATAAAAAAGGTCTATCATGTGATTAGTAAATTCGCTTATTTAAGTAATTTATGCACAAATACATCCGACAAATATGCTGGGAATATTTTGTAAATCGTTAAATTTAGAGAAATTTGCCATTTTCCATTAGTAATTTACTCTTTTTATCCATGTTTAAGTACACATTGTGCGTATTAGATATATTTAGCATAGTATTAGCAAGTTTCTCTAAATTTATCATGAAGTTTTCTGAAACCCGAAGCCTATATTTGTTTATTTTTGAAACCATTTAATTTATGAAAAATAACCCTTAACATTTTTATAGTGACGTAGATATTTTAAATGTGTTTCCTAAGCTTTACTAGACAACCAGGCATGAAAAGGCATTATAATGACAAAATAATTTGATTTTAAATTCATTTACATCCATCTATAACTATAGTTTGTAACTGAAGAACGCACATGCAATTTATTTTTCACAATTTTGTTCTTGTTATAGGAACTAATTGAAAATTGTAAAATTCGAAAATGAACGACTTTTTATAAAAATATAGAAGACAACAGCATTATATTTTACTCAAAAAAAAATCTTTTATGCACAGGAAATTAAAAGATTGTACAGAAAATATATTTTTTGATTGAATTCTCTCCGCCAAATATCTACCTAGTATTTCAAGCAGCACATGCTGTGTTCTAAATTCTAGACTTTATGTTCTAAAACTGCGGATCAGTAGTGTGAGTTTATCGATTTTAGATTTTAATTATATCACAAGTTTTAATAAATAAACAACGGGAGCACTGGTAAATCAAAGAATTCTTTAGTTGCACTGCAGATTTTCATGCACCTTGAAGTGCATCACGGATTTTCGTTCAGATTGGAAATACTTCGCCAGTTAATTTTGCATGCGATTCCAGGCGGTGTATTTTATTGTAAAATTGTTTTAAAGATAAGTAAAATATTATAAATATGATTTCTTGCACTATTTAAAATTTGTTTTTGTATATCTTTCTTATCTAAACAATATACGTATAAGAATGCCCAATGCAGCCCATTTTGGGTATTTATTTTCTTACACAAGTATATATAAGGAATTATTGTAACTATAGATATTTTCAAATACGATATTTTAACGGAAATACTCATTTTGACGTACCTGAACCGAATTTGACTATTTTTGGAATATCATCTGTTCGTGTACATAAATTCGTAAAAAAAAAGAAAAATCAATAAAAATGTATATATTTACGAGTTAAATATTAGTTTATTACAAAATAATATTTTTAAAAGAATTTTGTATTGCCTATCCACTTCCTTTACTAGGCCTGTGGGCATCTCTGATGAAGTTTCTGTGTGGATGCACTGAATAGGATATGCGACAAAAATTCCAGGTTACCGATCGATCCGTAAATATCGACCGTGGATATTGCAGTATATATGTATACGGTTTCAGTTTCACTACACATAAATCCGAATCCGGCGTGTTCTGTTTACATTGTATATCATTTCTTAAAATAGGAATTAGAATTATTAATGCGGCTTGTTTTGATCTTGAAAGTATACCTCGTATAGTAACCGTAATTCATTGTGATGTAAACATTATCGCTTCGCAAATGTAGTGGATGTGATATATGAGAGAAGAAACTTAAGGTAAGTAAAAAGATAGAGAATTGGAAATAATTCTAGAAATGAATTTATTCTCTGCCACATTCAAAAAATATGATCCCATGGATTATTACTATAAATACATGATAATCTCCACTAGATAATATAATTAGAATTGAATGATTTTAAAGTGAAAATATAAAATGCAATGTATTCATTTTCTAGACTTCAAGCTGATTCATATACATTCTATGTATTTATACGGTAATCCAGTGCAAAATAGGATTTACGAGTGAGCCAATAATTATGAATAATTGAATGGTTTAGTCGATAAGAAAATTATTTTATTTATCACACATAAGCCGTATTACATAACACGAATTAATTATAATTAGAGATTATTTTGTTATTAGGTTACTTAGGAACGAATTCTAAAAATATCTCTGAATAAAACGAAAGCTTTTAAATAGTTTAACTTTTAAAATATATTTTAATAGAAACAGGTTCTACTAAAGATGCTAAACTAACAGTAATAAAGAAGTGAAGATCAAGATGTTATTGTTTATTTTTGATTAATTGGAACTGGTGAATATTTACGATTTATTTCAGTTATTTATATAGATAAAAATTGAATAATATTCGTCAAACTTTTCATACACACTTTTTAACATGCGAACACTGTTCTATGCAAAATATAGTTTATACTCAGAAAAAGTTTGAGTTACAACAATAATAACACATATAATGCACTATACGTGCTTGTCAATAATGCTAAAATATGAAATGCAAAACCAAGCTGAAAAATGATCTCAATTTTGTTATAGCAGATTCTCTAATCGTATAATTTTTAACCCCTCCTCCAAGAATTTTTTTAAGTTTTGCAATTATTTGATTTTAATAAATATTATTTAAATGAAATACTCAATAAATATATAAGCGCCGAGCATCGTAAAATTATGCAAACTATGTGAATTACATACATTTATAGCCGCGAAATTGATTATTATTTGCTATTAATTTTGTTTTGTTGCCCTTATATACTAGGTAAATGTGTTTCTTTTTATTTCAATTTATGTATAACGTCCAAAACTTTTATCGTTAGCTATTTATTAATATTAAATCTTTAATTATTTTGTTATTAAAATTAATTTGCAATTTACATAAAATTAATTTAATAATGCAATTATTTTCGCGTTTAAAGAAGCTATAAAGTTTCTAATCTTAAAAATGTCAGTATTGAAATTTAATAAATTCGCTTTCCTATTTCTATTTAAAATGCTTGCTGATTTGTACATATTATATTATTACAATCACTATAGAAAAATATTTACCAAAAGAAGAATTCTCTGATGCAAGAAACATTGTGCGCAATGTTTTTGCATTTTTTGATAATCTAATGAATACTCTATTCAGTAGCCATATTATGTGATATTCAAATTTCTTTACTGATAAATACGTGCTTTTTACATTCTTATACGAAGTAATAAGCAAGATATGCATGCATGAGAAAAAAACCGATCTAGATATTATAACGAAAATATATTTTCTGTCCTTCCGTAAATCACTAATATGTGTGTGTGTGTGCCCTCGTACATAAGTGCGCGTGTGTAAGTTTGGGCATTCTACAGCTAAATCTGTTGAAATTATTTCATGAAACTTTACAGTTAAGGTTTGTATTTTGGCCCGAAAGAAAAGCTTTTATTTTTGAAAATAATATTGAAACCAAAGTGCATGTTGACTCTAGGTAACCTTTATTGTTTCTGCAATATCTACGAGACGGCTACACATACTTAAATACAAAATAAAAGATGCCAATATTTTCACGGCTTTAATTTCTTTAAAAAGTCTACTAGTTACAATAAAATTACTCTGAAGTAGTGATCTAAAATTCTTATTTCTCACACTATAATCACGTAGGTATGGAAATAATATGTAATAAATCATAGAAATTATAACAGCTTTTCCTTTTGTTATAACCGAATTGTGGTTTACCGGATAACTTGTTGAGGTGATAGGAATGCTTAAAGTAACCATTAGTATATTTTATTGCAGATATTAGTAAACACTGTTTCTATAGCATTATTTTTACCCACACTTAAAGCTATATGTAAATTCATCATTAAAACTGCATCCTTTCTTCATAGTTTCACACACTGTTTAAACATTCAACGTAGATCTATACATTACATGTAAAAGTTCATTCTTTCTACCGTATATGCCTCAACTTACTTTCGTTTAATTTGACATTTTCTCTTGCATTTATGCTATGTCGCATATCACAACAGTTATATTATTATTATTAAAGAATTAATTAAAACAATTATTTAATGTCAATAAACCGGAAGTGGTGAAAAGAATGGACGTTAAATTGTATTTTTCTGCCAGTATAATTCAGTTGGGAGTAGAGATAGCAGATTCGAAATATCATAAATTGTAACTCACTACTATTTATTGCCGATACGATTTATCGGTGATGATATTTTATTTTGTTCCATGTTGATAGTATATTGCCATACATATTGAAACTATTGAACTAAATTAAATCATAGGTCAAACAATAAATGCTTTTTAAAGAATTTTCCGCTAACATATGATTTATTAATGAAGTTTACAATCTAGAAGTACTCTACAGACTGCCCTTGAAATTAATTTACGAAAAAAAACACATTATCTAGTGGGTCGGATGCAATCAACTAGTGTAGATTCGGTTTTAAGCCTTTTACAAGTATCCTTAGTTGTTTTCGTGCAATGTTCACTTTTTTGACGGCTGTCTGTTAGTTGAAATTTTAGTTGTTTACTTGTGTGTTATATAATTTATTACATAAATATATTCAATATTTTAGACTCCTACGCCTCGAAAACGGCTATGTCAAACATCGACTGATGTGCTTTATTTTGGGGTTTTCAGTTATGAACAGTTCTTTTTATACCAACGTTTTGGAATTATAATTATTTATTCATCAAGACTTTGAACAAAATTATATGCAAACTATTAAATATTTATTTGTTCAGAAAATATTAACACAGTTTAGTCAGAGGAATTAATAATGGTTTAATTTATATTATATATTCGAAAACCAATTAAAATCAACATCAATCGTTCCACTTTTTATATTTATGTACATGCAATATATAAAAGTAGAAGAATATATTCTCTATATATAAATGAAAAATATCTGTCTGACCCTGAACTTACTTATACGCATTTTCGTTAAACCAATATAGATTGAAATTTATTCATATTTTTAATTAAAACAAATATGAATCAACATACAACAAATGACTTATTTATTAAAAGGAAATATAATAAAAATGATCAAAGTAATAATCAAGCCAACTATGATTTAGTAATTAATCTAAGATCTATATTTATTTGTCGGGTATTACAAAAAGCACATATTCGATGTTAAATGTGATATACAAATGTTATATTACTCTAAACATTGTATAAGCAAAAAAAAAACAACAGTTTCAATTTATATTGATTTCAGTTTTTTTCAATTATTATTTATATGAATCGACTTGAAGTAGTTAAAAGAATTTATGATTTTACGTGGATTTTTTTGGTATAATCAGAATTTTATCCTATATGATGGCCTAATATTTCCTGAAGTATATATAGTACCTTTAATTAACTTTGTGTCTAACTTAACAAACTTTCAAATTAATTAAACTTATTAATCAATGATTCTTCACTTTCTAATTATGAATTTGATAAATTGGTGTAAATTAATGAACGTTCATTCAAATCTTCATCAAGCCACTTATAGTTCAACGAAACGTTCAACAATCTATTTATTACTTTCTTATACGAAGTAATAAATAGGTATTGTAAACTTAAAAAATATTGATTTCGAGATTTTAACGGAAATATATCTTGACCTTCCCTGAATCGTTACCGACTATTTTTGGAATGACGTTTTTATGTGTGTGTTTGTGTGCGTTGCACTTACATATAAAATTATGAAACTTTAAACTTAAGAATACCTATTATTTTTGAGAAAAAATATTCAAACCGGAAGTGCATTTTTACTCTAGTAATTTTTATATAATATTTAAATATTTGACTTGTTCGCCATGTTTATTATATTTAGTGAATATAAATCAATGTATCGCTAAGTGAGACTAATTGTCACATACAGAAAAAAAATTAGAATCATCAAGAATCACCCTGTCGGTTCGTTATTTTCAAAAATTAATTGTATGTTATATGCTGAATGCTTTTATTCAAATTATGAATACCAGTTCTTTTTCAAGAATAGATGGAACATCTGTATTAAATTAAAAGAGTATTTTCTTTTCTGCGCGAATGGATATCTAGCATTCTATTATTATTGGCTTTTATTATCTTAAGATAAAAAATAATAAAACCGTCATAATTAAATAAATTTCATCATTAGAAACATATGTGACATTTTATTTATAGGTTTTAATTATTCATTAAATGACAATTATAAATTGTAATAATATAATTTGTTATATAGAATATTAAATTGTTTGTTTATTTATGAACGCATTAAAGTATCTTAAAATTATCAACAAAATAGGTAAACTAATATCGTTTGACATCAGATAAACAGATAGGTTTGCTAGATTTTATATGGTAATAGAAATCATGCATTGCTTCAGCGCCATTAAGAACAAATAAACGAAATAAAATACAAATGAAAAATTTGGAAATTAATTTATTTTACGTTTTTATTATGTTTATCTATTTAGTAATAGTATTATGAAAGATAACTAATCTATATTTATGTATAGAAATGGAAACAATTTGTTACATTTGTAATAAAATCAATCAGAAATTGATAAATTTTTATATATATAAGTGTTATTATTTTATTCTGTCTGATAATGAAATTATATGAATTTTGTTTAGATATATTCAAATACAAATTTTAAATATTTGTAAAAAATTATAATTTTTATAATAAAATAAACTAATAATTTATCTGCAAAATATTTTATTATTTTACAAACACTTTCTCGCTAAATATATTTCTCGAAACAGTTATTAAATATCTATTTACAAATGATACAAGTCTATTTTATCTTTTTGTTAAACAATTGACAGGCACAGTTGATATTTATGTAAATATAAATAAAATAAGGGCAAATTCAGTATACATTTTCTTGTAACCGGTGCTTTTTACTTTCTTATACGCAGTGTATTCATGAAAAATTTCGACCTCGAAATTTTAACGGAAATATACGTTTTGACCTTCCCTGAATCGATTCCGACTATTTTTGGAATGACGTCCGTCTGTCTGTCTGTGTGTGTGTGTGTGTGTGTGTGTGTGTGTGTGTGTGTGTGTCTGTGTGTGTGTGTGAGCGCTCTACAGCCCAAACGGCTAAAGGGAAAATTATGAAATTTTAAACTTAAGATTTGTATGTGCCTGGCACGAAAACCTCTTATTTTTGAAAACTATATTCCGACCGGAAGTGCATGTTTACCCTAGTCATTCTTTGCAGTTTCTGCAATTACTCAAAAATGGTTACAGTTACAGAAAATTTTTGTGAGCAAAAATTAATGATACCTATTTATATTTAGCATAACTTTTTTTTGAATCTTTTTTCCAAAAAAAGTACTGGTTTCAAAATAAATTTCTGCTTATTATATATATTGTTACATAAATCGTATCATCTGCGCCTGTCAATTGTTTAACAAAATAGACTTAAATAATTTGAAGTTTGACATTTAATATTAATTCTAAGAAACATATTTAGTGTAAAAGCGATCTAAAGGTTAGAACAAATATTATAAATTAGAAAAATAATGTAACTACGATATGGTTTAACCCATATGCGGATAAGAAAGTTCGGTGCATGACACTGCAGATATTTTTGAAAAAAATTTTCAAACAAAAGTTGTACGAAATATTAATATTTCTAATTTATAAGCTATCTATTTTCGCTGTAAGTGTAACCATTTTTGAGTTATTACAGGAACCGAAAAAAAAAACGACTCGAGTAAACATGCACTTCTGGTTGGAATATCCTTTTCAAAAAAAAAGAGGTTTTCTTTCCAGATATATACAGAACTAAAGTTTAAAGTTTCATAATTTTACTTTCAACCGTTCAGGCTGTAGAGCGCTGTCTCTCTCTCTCTCTGTCTCTCACACACACACACCTACCTCTTTCCAAAAATGGTCTGACTCGATTCAGGGAAGGTCAAAAGGTATATTTTCGTTAAAATCGCGAGATTGAATTTATTCTTGATTACAATATTATTACTTCGTATAAGATAGTAAAAATAGCTGGCGAGAAAGAGTCTATCATTCGTAACGGATCAACGAACAGCAGCGTTGGATGAAATGTATAATCCTGAGAGTAAACTGCTATGAAGAGTAACATTGGTTTATCTTGAAAAATGAAGTACTTTTTAAAGTATTTTTGCACGGATTTTACAAACCAACCTTACCTTCCTAACTGTATTTTCTAAATAATATTGGTATAATTGTTATATAATTTGGTTCAATTTTTAGTTCTTAATTTTAATTTAATAAAGATCTACTTAATAAATTAGAATATAGCGTAAATTTCTTATAAATAATTTTATAACTATACACCTATCTAGTGTAGTCTCTAACGTATTTATTTTTGAGATCTGTTTTCTAAAGAATAACCCTTGTAGACATTTATCATAATTTTAATATTTCGTCTATAGGCGAACACAAACGCCATTTTAAATGTTGAATCGTTAATTGTGTTTTTAAAATTATAATCTCCCGTATATTTCAACAAATAGAGACGTTTAGTGGAAGATTGTTAAACGCCCAGCTAGACAAGAGTCAGAAGAAGGAACCTCGAGATGTAGTAACGGATAGTCCTAAGCATTTCGGAAATTAGGTAAATGTTGCGGGTGAGAGAACTCCCTACCAGGGCCTATTAGCGGAAGAGTCTACCGGATATATGCAACCGCTGCAAGAAAACCTTCCGTCAACCGAATTCATCCGGCGTGTGTTACACCGTGGGTAGTATTGGTAAGGAGGAGGTTGACAGGAAGAACGAGTGAGTGGCAGCAACCTAAGTTGACAGATTACAAAGTAACAGAGGATTTAAGGTGAAACTAAATAGCAAATATGTAAATAATAAAAGACTAAAAGGCAAATCGGTATTACTTCGTATTTAATAAACTATATTTTAACATGAATAGAAAGTAGGCATTTGACATCAACTGTGCAAAATAGATAGAATATTTATTTTAGAGCAAAATCTGGTTAAAAGGTTAGTGATATATTCAAAATATTGTAGAATTATGTAGTTAATTTATTTTAGAAGCAAGTCATAATAATTGCTAACATAAAATGAATAATTGTATTCAGAGTTTTTAAAAATTTGTATTTTATCATCACAGTATAAAACACGTAAGGGGAACAAATTTCAATAGTTATTTTTTTGTAAGTGGAACTTTTTTAAAAGAACAAATATTAATATCTCTAATTTCTAGTCTAAATATATTTGCTGTACATTCATTTGTGACTTATTATTACCAAAATATATTATAAATTAATAAAATGATACCTATATATTGTATGTTTTAGTTTATTTAAAACATCTGCAGTGTCATGCACCGAACTTTCTTATACGCATTTGTGTTAAACCATATCGTAGCTTCATTATTTTTCTAATTTATAATATTTGTTCTAACCTTTAGATCGCTTTTACCCTAAATATATTTCTTAGAATAAATATTAAATGTCAAACTTCAAATTATTTAAGTCTATTTTGTTAAACAATTGACAGACGCAGATGATACGATTTATGTATAAATAAATATAATAAGAAGAAATTTCAATAGCCATTATTTTGAAAGCAGGCAACTTTTTGGAAAAAAATTTCATACAAAAATTGTACGAAATATAAATACCTTTAATTTTTGTTCATATAATTTTTCTGTAACTGATACCATTTTTGTGTAATTGCACAAACTGCTAAAAATGACTAGAGTAAACTTGCACTTCCGGTTTGAAAACTATTTTACTTTGAACCGTTTAGCCTGAAGAGTTCACACACACACACACACATAGGACGTCATTCCAAAAATAGTCAAAAAGAAGGTCAAAACGTATATTTCCGTTAAAATCTCGAGATTTTCATTTCATTTTCATATTAAATGTCAAACTTCAAATTATTTAAGTCTATTTTGTTAAACAATTAACAGGCGCAGATGATACGATTTATGTAAAAATATATATAATAAGCAGAAATTTATTTTGAAACCAGTACTCCTTTTGGAAAAAAAATTCAAACAAAAGTTGTGCTAAATATAAATATCTTTAATTTTTGTTCATGTAATTTTTCTGTAACTGTAACCATTTTTGAGTAATTGCAGAAACTGCAAAAAATGACTAGAGTAAACATGCACTTCCGGTCGGAATATTGTTTTCAAAAATAGGAGATTTTCTTGCCAGGCACATACAAATCTTAAGTTTAAAATTTCATAATTTTCCCTTTAGCCATTTGGGCTGTAGAGCGCTCACATACACACACACAGACGGACGTCATACCAAAAATAGTTGGAATCGATTCATGGAAGGTCAAAACGTATATTTCCGTTAAAATCTCGACATCGACATTTTTCATGATTACAATACTTATACTGCGTATAAGAAAGTCAAAATGATGGTAAACATTCGTAAATTTTTAAAAATTATTAAGCGTTCCGCGTCTTTTAATTGCATAATATGAATTCACTAGTTTAAACGCGGTGAAAAATAATAAAGTAATCATCAATGAAAATGATATACAAATAAATTGATTTAACGCGAATCCTAAAATCAAAATGACAACTGTTGCTATGCCGCCAAATCTGGAGGTAACCTAAATTTACCATAATCACTCAAACAAATAATAACAATCGAATAAATGAGGTACAAATTTATTTAATATGGTACTGTAAAAATATTTGATAAAAATACAATAAACACACTACTCCAAGTCACTAATTTTCAATGTAAGTTATCATAAATATATAAATCATTTTATGCTATAATTTCACAGTATATATGCCCTATTTTACAATAATATTGGAATAAAATAGAAATCTATTGCGTACATTTAACCCAACTAAAACAAAATTGAAATGAAGCATGACAAATTATTACAAGCAAATTACACATGAGCTGATAAAACAATAATCGAGATTATACAGTTTAATGATCCGAATTTATTCTTGGTTCAATATGAGCGGCGAAGTTTCTTTGTGAGGGTACAGAGGGTGCCACCAATCCAGTACCTGCACATTGGTTATTGGATCTAGCACAATATCCGCACTAGTAGAGACATCTAGTGAGCGCGCAGTATAATTAAGTCCGGACCCAAACCCCAACTGAAGCCAATAACCCGAGTATCCTTGCGATGAATTCAGGGATAACGTCGATAAAGTTAATCCCATTATTGGCGATATTGGGACGAAATGTAGGCAAGTAACTAATAAGATCCGGCAACCGAATTCTATATTTGCCGAAACATCTTCTAGTTGTTCGATTAAATCTGGTTTCTCGGTTAATTTGCTTTTCTTTACGTACATTCGTTCTTTGAACTTGAAGTAGTAGTACCATTTGTCTTTGCGTTTTTGATGCCACATTAATACGCATTGTAGATTTAATAAATGATAAGGATTTCCTCCACCTCTTATAAATCGTATGCGCTTCATGAACGGTTCATACATAAAAAACAACGCACGAGTCACACACGCTTTTAAACCGTATAACCGAACCATACATTCCGGTTGTAACCGTTCCGGCAGGTTAGTCGTTGTTTTATAATAGCGTTTATATAATTTAAACCAAAACCGTGCACTGTTTATTACGGCGCATGTACTTTTGCAAATTCTCGCGAAGCGACCAACATCTTCCGGTCGAATATAATCAGAAATTAAAAACCAAATATCCAACGGATACTGTACGCCATCCACACTATAATTGATTGCTTTCTTTCCTTGTCGACGTTGGATTACAAATATCTTCTCGCCTCTATCGTTTTCTTTTTCTACGAAATCAAAATCGCCATCGTAATCATCGTCTTTCTCATCCCAAGATCGATTATCAATTTCTAGTTGTTTGATAACATTTGTAACACTACTTATGCCCTTTTTCGCTCGATTTGTGCACTTGTTTGCGTTCGCAAAATCATTTATTGTCACATCTAAAACCAAACAACAATTATTGAACAATATTTAGGTTTCGATTTTGAGCTAACCTCCAATTGGTCTAGTAGTCGGTTTACGGCGAGATTTCTTACTCTTGCACGACATTATTGTTTAAATCTACTTTCGTATGCGGCTAAAGAATGAAAGGAAAACATTTTAATTTTAAACGAAACGAATTATAAGCAAAACACTGAAATAATCTTAAACCACCACTATCAACAGCCATTGCAATTTTTGCTGCGGACAAATGTCAAATTTATCAGCAATGTTGCCACGTAGAACATTATATTCGATAGATTTTATAAATAAAATAACTTAATCTAGATTAGTTTCATAAATTATTATTTATTATCAGGATTAGTTAAGAAATAAATTAATTAAATATTAGTATTATTGTAAATCAATATGGCCATATTGTGATTGTAATCACGTGTTCCTTTATATGGATTTGTGATTGGTTGCGCTAACTGATTTGTTGCGAGTTTTAGGTTTAAAGAATGCGTTGAATGTTTAAAATTACTGATTAAATTGCATTATAAATCATTAATTCATATCAAAAATACTATTTAAAATTGTATGAAAAGAAATTTATAAAATCGGTATATTTAAATTCGGTAAACTTTATAGTTTTCGGTATGTTAGACGGGAGAACAGCTGCTGACAAATGTCAAAAATTCAATCGCTATCTACTAACCGACTGAGTCATTTAAAAAATATTTAAAATATTTATATGGTTTTTAACAAGTTTTGTTTGATGTTATAATATATTTTGGGTTAATAAAAGAGGTGAACAGTAGGATAAATGTTAGATGGGTATATATTTTCTTAACTTTGGTAATATGTGACCGGTATTGGATCTGTAATACCGGCCGGTTCGACTTGTTTGACGTCGAGTTCAAAATGGCTGGTCGCATAGAGAAGTGTAGTGATAGAAGTGTGCTGGTAGGAATTTGTAGGTGTGTCTGGGTCTAGTTTTTTGATCTATAATGTTTTTAATTCAGTTAAGTGATAATTCGAGAATGTCCACGTGCCATTTTACGTATCGGTCGCGCAATTCGCTCGCGAGTTTTAGTTAATAGTGTTATTTTTTACAACTGCCCCTCGCGTATACTAACACACAGTTCTACCCCCCCCGTGATACTAATAATAATAACTTGTACGTAATGTAAATCGTATCGTTTGATTTGATCGCGAGTGTGTTCAACAATTTGTAAATAAATTGCGTTCGCACACCGTAACCATGTGGAATATGATGTGTGATGTTATGCCGACGATATCGGAGGACAGTATTAGTCAGCGCAGTTCCCAGTTCTCCGGGGAAGATGCGAATTTCGAACAGCTTATGGTTTCGATGTTGGACGAACGTGATAAATTAGTGGAAAGTTTGCGCGATACACAGAATCAGTTGTCAGAAACTGAGATTAAGTTGACGGAAGTGGAGAAGGAGCGAGATTCACTTCAACGCCAAATTGCTGCTAACCTACCACAGGTAAAATCTTTCTTTTTTTTATTTATTACCCATCCACACTATCAAACATTTTTATATAAACATACATTTATTTTGTGTGGAATTATTACTACTTAAGCTACGCTTAAGTGTTTTGCGTTTGGGGTGAATAACCCAAAAGTTATTAAACGATTGTTGGTAATTGGAGAAACCGGTGATCCAACCACTATATATTTTTAAGTAAAATGACACACGTTTGATCCCATAAAATATGGTGACAGGTGACTGTTTCGCATAGGGGGTTCTCAATTCGTTTAATTCTTGGGTGCGATGGTGGATTTCTTTTGAAATAATGGCGCCAGGGAGCAACGTACTAGTTTGACAGTTTCTGGGGAGATAATTTCGAGTATATTTATTGTTTATTTAAATAGGTCAGTGATCCACTAGTGACGATAATGTTTTATCGTTCATCTGCGATGATTCACCAATCGTTTAATTGCTAGCTTTTTTTAGTAATGAGCTATTTTAATTTTGTTTATTATTTTAATTATATGCCGGTGTCAACAATATTTGATAACGCCTAAAATTGTATTGAACTTTCTTATACGTATTTTGTTTAGATAAGAAATGTCATTTGAAAAATAAAGCCATTTAGGTTCCAAGTTAGAGACGGGTCTAAAGTTAGAAAATTAATTTAATTATGTAAGATAGCGTTAATGATTTAGGAAATAAATCCCGAGAGATACGTACCCCCATTGGAAATTAGCGGACGTTGTATTTTCGGTCGATTTCAGTTTATTTTAATATTTGATGAGGATTTAGGTAAAACGTGTGGTTATGGATTTTTGGAATTGCATTTATAGGAATTATTTAATCAGATTAGATCTATCGTACGATCTTTACGACATTATTATAGTGTGTTTATCTAATTTCACAATGATTAGAGCGTGCAATGACCATCTACATATATAATTCACTCACGCTTATAAACTAGTAACATTCTCACAAAAATCTACATTGTTGTTTTTAGGTTAGGAATTTTACAAATGATTGGTTTTAGTTAGGTTATAATCTTGTTAAGTGATTTTAGTTTCTATGAAACTAACTTCACATCAGTTTTGAATAAATCGTTCAATGTGCATGCACACAAATGTTTTCTTTTACTTCTGCATCGACGTTCTTTCTGCAACTGCTCCACCAATGTGCACTTAATTGAACGCATTTGTTCTACTGTTGCTGCACTACAAATCGATTTGAAACATCCAATTTATTTTTCTCAATTTCTTTTATTACCATTGACATCGCTTAGAGTTTTCAATATATTTGATTAATAGTTAATTTTGTTTTATGTCGCTTCCACCACCAGCTTACCGTTGACTTAATAGTGCAATTTATAATATTGATTTAAAGCATAAATATTATTTTAATATTAATATTTAATCTACCGCGTACTTTAATAAATAAACACTGTAGTGTAGCTAAACGCTAAAAGTCTCTTATTTTTTTTCGAACGCTACAAACAACTTAATCAATGCGATTTTCAACCTAACCTATAAATTGCACCACGTTCACTTTGAGTGCAAACTCTTGCTTGTTATAGACAGAATTATAAATTTGTTTAGAATCGTATTCCTAAACAGCGAATAGGTGTAGCTTTAATGATCTTAAACCATGTATTATTTACACATATTAATTAATTAATAATTACGAAAATAAACCCAAACATTTTCTCAATCGTTTTATTTTAATTCAAATCTAGACTTAATTAAAAATATATGCCTTAAATCTAGGATTGATATTTAGTATTGTTTTATTTTGATTGTGAATATTTACGTTTTAGACAACATAAAATTGTATTTCAGTGATTTTTTTTATTAGATCTGTAATTATAATATTGAAATAAAGTGAAATTATTTGTGAAAATATGTCCAATTTATTTCTTTATTTTGCTTTACAATCGGTAGGTTTTAATGATACTGTGACGTGTAAGCTGCTTCAGGCTTATATTTCGCTTCGTTAGTTTTGTCTACGGGTGCACTACGTCCGATTTTCTCTTTGATAATACATCTAGGCAGTCCTCTGCTGTTTTTGACGTAATACTCAGTTTTTCTAATGGTCTATCATGCTCGAGAAATTTTAATTGTCAGTTGTCAATAAAACCACGTTTGATGATGCCTTATACTTGCTTTGCTTCATAGCGCTATTTTACTAATCAGTGGAACATTTTTTCACTAAATATATTTCTTACAATAGATATTAAATGACAATTTTCAAATGATTTAAGTCTATGTTGTTTTCCTGTTGAACAATTAACAAGCATAGTTGATACGATTTATGTAAAAATAAATAAAATTGTAACAAATTTCAATAGTCATTTTTTTGTGAACGGTTAATTTTTTTTGAAAAAAAAAAAATTGGAACATTTTGTACGAAATATTATTATAATATCTCTAATTTTTATTTTAACTGTTGTTGCTGTAATTGCAACCATTTATTGAGGTATTGCAGAAACCACAAACATGCCCTTCCGGTTTGATTCTTCATTTAAAAATAGGTTTTCTTGTCAGGTATATACAAATTTTATGTTTATACACACTCGCATACAGACATGCCAAAAATACTCAGACTCGATTCAGGTAAGGTCAAAAGATATAATTGCGTTAAAATCTCGAGATCGAATTTTTTTCATGATTACAATACTTACTATTACGTATGAGTAAGTTAAAAAGTAATGAACTAAGTGTCAAATCTCAAGATGCCAGGTAGGAAGATGTGTATGTTATTATTTCACAAGAAGCAAGTAGCGCATTTAAAAAGATGCTCTGAATATCGTTGGAATGACCCAAGAAATTTAAGTACGCGTTTTTGTAAATGTGGGACACTAGCAGAGTACGTGTGTCGATGTTTCTACATCATAGTCACATATTCTGCGAGTGCTATCGTCAAAGAGTCCAATTGTAGTTAATGTTTGTTGAAGTGGAATTGCCCGGTTTACGTTCCCATATATGGTCTTAGCTGCTTTCTGTTTTGTCCGTGCAGAAAGCATTTAATTTGCTCGGGTGTTGGTTCAAGTATCAAAGCCTGCAAGGATTAAATTTATATTATTGCTTTTATATCAAGTGATATTTAAAAATTATCGACGAGTTCTTTAGTATTGGTTGCACTAATGTCGAAAATTGGGCATGGTGAATTTCTATATAAAATATATGCAGTGTTATGCACCGAACTTTCTTATACGCTTTTGGGTTAAATCACATCCTATTTTCGTTATTTTTCTAATTTATTATATTTGTTCTAACCTTTGGAACACTTTTACACTAAATATATTTCTTAGAATATATTTAAAATGTCAAACTTCAAATTAATTAAGTCGGTTTTGTTTTTTTAAATAAACAATTGACAGGCGCAGATGATACGATTTATGTAAAAATAAATATAATAAGAAATTTCTATAGCCATTTTCTTGTTTCCGGTAGCGTTGGGGAAAAAAAGTTTCAAATAAAAGTTGTACAAAATGCTAATATCTATAATTTTTACTGTAACAATTTTTCTGTAACTGCAACTATTTTTGAGTAATTGCAGAAACCGCAAAAAATTACTAGAGTAAACATACCCTTCCGGTCGGAATATTGTTTTCAAAAATAGAAGGTTTTCTTGCCAGGCATATACAAATCTTAAGTTTAAAATTTCATAATTTTCTCCTAAGCCGTTTGGGCTGTAGAGCGCTCACACACACACACACACACACACACACACACACACACACACACACACACACACAAACACACGCACACATACATACACACACACACACACACACACACACACACACACACACACACACACACACACACACACACACACACACACAGGCAGACGTCATTCCAAAAATAGTTGGAATCGATTCAGGGAAGGTCAAAACGTGTATTCCGTTAAAATCTCGAGATCGAAATATTTCATGATTACAATACTTATACTGCGTATAAGAAAGTAATAAGCAATACATGTATTGTAACCATGAATATCACTGACATTTTTGACTGCTGTCGATTTAATTAATGCTTAATTGTTTAATATATTTCAACGGCATTAGGGTTCAGTTGGTTATATCAAAAATAACGACAATATTTCCGGTAGTTGCTTTTTTTGAGACCCAACAGTTTTCAAAACAAAGGGCTTGGTAGACTTAAAATGCGACCAGTATGAAGTACATACCCATAGATTATGTAAAGCAAAATTGGTACCAATGCGTTTGGTATCTTCAGAGAAGAAGAAGCGACAAATGTCTTACGAGCGACCAAGCGAGCGTTGGATAACATCCAAGTCTATATGAGTGATAAAAATTACTGCCATTTATAAGATCGAAAAAAACAACATAATTTTAACTTGCTTCTATAGCTGTAATTAAAAAAAAATTACGAAAGTTAAAACTATTAGAAATTGTATCTTGAAAATTTCTGTCTATACTCGTACTTCAAAGAGAAGCTATTTTATATTGATAATAATGCAATAAGAGAAGTAGGAGTTACTTTTCTCTTGTTTCCAATTTTTTTTATCAAAGATAAACCTTGTCGGCTTTTCCCTCAAATAAAAAGTTCGCCAATTTATAAATAGGTGAGAAAGCACGGTTGGGGTCTTTGAAATGACGCGGGCTTTAGTTCCTGTTTTGGAGTTTTATCGATCCCCCAGCACGCCATTTTCAATGAGCTTCTGTTCGCCGGTGTTGTGTGTCTGTGATTACTTCTCTAAAAATCGAACAGACGTTTCTGGCATCTCCTAATATGAACAGCGCTTGTATTACCTTTTTTTTCCCGAAGGTCACTTTATGGGTTAGCGTACCAATCAGCCCTTGACAATTCCTGGCCTCCCCGGTCAGCCACCGTTGCGCATGTCATCTACCTATTTTCACTCAAGCATTTCTTCGATAAACCTTGAATGAGTTGTTTTAAGATTTGCACAGCTTGTCTACCACAGACGTATTCCATTTGGCATAGTATGGAAATTTAAGGACAACTATTTTTAGAAGGCCAATTAATATTATGTGGAGATTTCCAATAGTTTTTATTTAAATTGAACAGGATTGTTTGATATGAAACTCAGCCTACACATTTTACATAATAAACAATATTTCTGTGTAACATTTAAATAAAAAGTGTTATTTCTAGTTTAAATGTTCTAATTTTTATGCAATATAGCTAGATGGGGTTGATCGATGGTTAGAGTAAATTACGTTATGTTACGCTCAGTTAACTTTGGTACGATTAAGAATTTGTTGCTCTAAGTTGATTTAGGTTGGGTTAAAGTTTTGGATGACCAAATATCTGGTTGGTGGTTAGATTTATGTATAAAAATGTTTCGGTGAGTTTCAACGTTGGGTGTGATTAAATTTAAATAAAATTAGATAGGTTAAAGTTGTATATTTTTAATAAAATAACAATTTCCGCTGTGATTGTTTTCGTGGGCTGGAAAAAATGTAAGTATAAAAATAAAACGGCAAAAGAAAACAGACCAAATAACATAACCATAGCAACGAAATAATGAGCTAATTCGGAACAAGGTTATTATTCTGTATATATCTTAAATGGCATGCACTGAGCTTTCTTATACATACTTTGTTTAGATCTGTATTATAAAATAAAATTTGTTGTTAAATTCAAATAAATATAACTATATCATCGACAATTTCTTGGTCAATTATCATATCCCAAATTATTTTAGTTTAAAACAATTACTTATTATATTATCGTAACGCAACTTATATTAGACGCTATTTTAGTCTATTTTGTCTTCAAGTTAAAATATTTACGCCATAGTTTATATGATTTATTAAACGTAAATATCCATACCTAAGTACCATACCTCATAACTCAGGGTAATGTTATAGTTTCGTATATTGAAAGTAAGTCTAAGTATAGTCCAAAACCCAAGGCTAATTATATGGCGAAGGGCTAAATTTACCAAAATCTTGCCGTAGGCAATGCGACGTAAATATAGACATCATTTGTATACGTCTACCTAACATATGTTTGTAGTATATAATTTCGTGGTTCAACGGAACACCAAAAAAGTCCTCTAAACGACGTCATATTGCTTTTTGTGGCATACTATTGTTATTTTGAGCTCTCACAACTGCACTAACATTTAGACATGCAGTTTGATTTGCGCGACGTATCGCTTCCGAAAAAATATATATATTCGGAAAGCGAAAACCTTTTTATTCATTTATATTCTCTAGCAGTACAATAGGGAACCAGTATGCTTTTGCTACGGAGAAATGAACCTTTACATTAATAATTCGTGCTATTATTAATAATATATAACGCATCAGTTGACTTAAAAAGGCTTGAATTTAATCTTTTTTCAAATTAGAAATTCGGAACTAGATTTTGCACATTTCTCACTTGAATATATAATTCTCTGCAACCATTCGTAATCTTGAATATTTTTCTTTCGAAATTTAAAGTACATGAAACGCTTTAACTAAAATTAAATATATATCTTACAATAAATATTAAGGCGATGTTCCAATTTTTTTTTTTAATATCGATTTTTTTTTGTTCAATAATTTTATACAAAAACATTTGAAAAATATATGAAAATTTCGAAACCGTTTCCAAGATATTTACATTTCCATAAGTAGTAACCGGCTAATAAATACACTAAAATTAAACTTTAATCACGTTTTTCTCAAAACTACATTTTTAAAAACGGTGTGCACTCTAGCTCAAAAAATAATTAAGCTATTGACTCAAATCTTTTTAAATTTTATTAATTAACTTATAATGCAGTACGCAAACCGACATTTTGACATAAATATACATTTGTTCCATTTTTATTCAATCCCAAAGGTCCAATTTTGTGTACAAAACATAGAACTTTTCTTAAACTCACTCTATTTTCTAGGTTTTTCTTAATTTTTAACTTTTTATTGCTTTACGGGGAAGGTAATTTTGTACTTAATAAAACCCCGTTAGATTTTTTTGGTTTCGACATCCTGGACTGGCGTTATCGTGCACACCGCAAAACGCCTCATCTCCGTGGCCTCTACTTTGCCCCCTCCTATATAAGTAGTTATGCATAAAAATAAAAAATAATTTTTTTTTGTATACTGTATGAGTTATTTAATATTGTAAAATAAAATTTAATTTTCTATCCAATGAAATAAGAGAGAAAAAAAATTATAAAAAAGGTCATTTATTTGACCAAAAAATTGGAACATCGCCTCAAATGTAAAATTTCGAATTATTTGAGTCTATTTTGTGTTTCTGTTAAACAAATAACGAACATTTTTGATACGATTCATGTAATATTTCCTATACCTACGTAACTATGCCAACATAAATAAGATAAGGCAAAATGTCAATAGCGATTGCATAAACCACAAAAAACCACTAAAGTAAACAAGTATTTTCGTTTTCTATATTCTATTAAAACATTGGAGGTTTTCTTGCCCACCATATACAAATCTTAAGTTTTCTAAATTTTATCTTCAATAGTTTAGACTGTAGAACACTTACACACACAGACATTATTAAAAAAATATATTAGATTCGATTCAGGGAAGGTTAAAAGGTGTATTTTTATTTACGTTAATATCTCGTTATTTTTCATAATTACAATACTCATTACCTTATTAAAAAAACCACATCTAAAATTAGACGATTACTAAACATTTCTTATTTTTCCAAATGTATGACTGTTTTAGTGATTGATTTAAATTCAAACTGACGTTTTGCATAAATAAGTGCTCGCATTTTAAATTTTCTTTTTTATAAACGAACCATGAAGCATTTAATACGATTTACGGACTAAATTAAGATTCTTTGTGTTATTCCTACAAACAAGTTTTGACGTGAGTATTAATTAATCTAATTGTTGATACTCACAAAAGAAGAATCCAGTCCTTTGGGATGAGCTTGGCTTTGAACATTTTTAGAGTGCTTATTGACAATTCGTCTAAAACATTTATTTATTTTTCCTTTAAAGTAATATACGTATATAAAAGAAGCATAACAAAAATGTGATAGAATCAATAATTTCAGAATATGAGAAAAGGCATAAATTCAACTTTATTGGTGTTAAATAAATACCTGAAAGCAACGTTATTTATAATAATAAACAAAAACGTTATTTCCACTCTCTTGTTTATTGCATTTGAACGGTGATTTATATATTATTTTGTAAATAAAATCCAACCCATCTCTTGTGTATCAATTTGTAACGCGATTCAATAGGAAAAACATCGGAAATGTTGGACAAACTCGAACAACGCGATTGGTCACCGGTTAAATATTTATTATGTTTAAATTTGTGCAAAATTTATCTTGGATAAAAAACAAGAGCGATTCAATTTAAAAACCATCTTGATTTAATTTGAATTAAAAGTTTTAAATTAAATAACGAAAAGCTTAATTGCATCAACTTGAATTATGTTCCTTTGAACATTTAATCATGTTTTGTTTTTCTATTCTACGAGAGAATATCAAATTTTGTACTTAACATGCATAATTTTGGATTTAGTAAAATTAATAACTTTTTTCTTGTTAAATTCCATCGCAGTGTAATATTTTACTTCAAGTGACAACTTATAAATTAACGTTTGACGGTTTAATGAGTATTTTGTAGCTTACAAAAATTTGTAAACATCAGTTACAGACTTTATAATACTTTTAAAACAGTTACGATTACAAATTTGCTATTATAAATATACAGATGTTTCAAACACTTTGAATACATCTAAGACGAGTTATCTTTCTCTCCTACAGTTATTAATTCAAAATGAATTTCAAATGACCGTAATGTTTTTGTATGATTTAAAAATAAAATTAATCGTTTTATTCACCGGATATTTGTACTTGTGCATTTCAAGGACGAATTCTGTTTCAACATCTGGTTTCAATTTCTCTGTATCTGTGATTACTGTTATTTTTTCCGCTGTGTATGTCAGAGTTTTTTGCTTCGCGATTTTTTGCCATTTTATTAAATGGCAAATATATTTTGAAAGTATATGTTTATTCCAATATGGCGATTGGAATACGTAAAAGTCAATGATATATGTAATTAATTAAAAATGATTATAGATCTCGATCTCGAGATTATAACGGAAATATACGTTTTGACCTTCCCTGAATCGATTCTGACTATTTTTGGCATGACGTCCGTCTGTGTGTGTCTGTTTCTGTGTGTGTGTATGCTCTCTATAGCCTAAACGGTTGAAGTTAAAATGTTGAAACTTTAAACTTAAGATTTGCATATGCTTGGGGTGTGCACCTCCTATTTTTGAAAGAATTATTCAAAGCGGAAGTGCCTGTTCACTCTAGTCATTTTTTGCAGTTTCTGCAATTACTCAAAAACGGTTACAGTTGCAGAAAAATTTTATGAACAAAATTAAAGGTATTTATATTTAGCACAAATTTTGTTTGAATTCTGTTTCCAAAAAGTACACATTTCATAAACAATTTCTGCTTATTATATATATTTTTACAAAAATCGTATCATCTGCGCCTGTCAATTGTTTAACAAAATAGACTTAAATAATTTGACGTTTTATATTTATTCTAAGTTTGACGTTTTATATTTATTCTAAGAAATATATTTACTGTAAAAGCGATCTAAAGGTTAGAATAAATTTTATAAATTAGAAAAATAATGTAACTACGATGTGGTTTAACCCATATGCGTATAAGAAAGCTCGGTGCAAGACACTGCAGATGTTTTAAATATTATGATCTGTAAGAAATAATCATTTGTGGCTTATCATTTTTAATATCATAAATTATTTCATGCATGAGTTGAGAAAGGTATGCAAGTTATAGCAAAAATATTATTTTTATCTTTGCCTTTTTATTACATTTTTATTGTGCCACAAGAATTTAATTATAGATGTAATTTGTACATTTTCTTGGCTTTCGTGTTTATCTTGACGTTTACCTTTGAAAGAATTTTTTACACGCTGCACAATGTGGTCTTCCGCACAATAGACGAGCAATTCTTTTTGTTGCCATCTTACATTGTTACGTAAAAAATAGACAATAAAAGAACATATTTAATATAAAATACACTGAATAGAACATATAAAATAGACAAAGAATTCAAAATAATAACAAACGAATATAATGCCGTGCAAATGCTACCGAAACAAAACAAAAAAACATTAGAGCACTCTTTACTTATTTATTAATAAACTTTAAACATTTCATAAAGTTTTGGAAGCAATTTTAAATAAAGAACACAAAAAATCAGGATACACATTGCTTAAAATATTTAACCTTTGGATTTTGGATATTAATTTGCGTTAAAATTTAATTATATATTTATTTAATGTAATTATACATTTTATGTCAATTTGCTACCATAGAAGTAAATGCAAATTTTTCTGGCTAGTACATAATTTAAAATATGAATATTCTAGTTTGAATTGTGGAGTGTAAATTAGTTTTGCAAGGGTGCTGTATCGTGTAAATCAGTCTTTAATGCTTCCTCTTGTAATAATGCTATTAGAAATAGCTTCCGGGCGCCTTTATGGTTGTCCATTATCTACGAACTTTGAAATCCTGTGTAACAGTGCAGTCAGATGATGATGTGGTTTGTTGGCAACCATCAACTTTGTTTTCGCCTCTGTCGTTTAACTTTGCTGTCTGTTTTGGTCTATATTGTACTAGAATTCTGTACTCTGTCACTCGGTCCTTATTTACTCATGAAACTGCTTTGTCATTTGACGTGTCTCCACGTTGTATTTATTAATATTATCGAGTAGGTTAAATATGCACTAATTGTAATATACTCAAATTCAAAATTTGACTCGTTGATTACTCGTAAATATTCATTATTTAAAACAAGAACAATTTAGGAATTTAATTGTTATAAAAATAATAAAAACATATGTCGTATTCCAAAAAAATTGAAAACAATAACCGTTTTTGCAGATCATAATTAATAAACGCAATAATTTATGTAGTAATCTTATATTAACTAGTGCAAAAATATTAATGTTTTATACGTAATATTTTTCCTCGTAATTTAAATTCTATAAAAACCTTCCAGAAATATAAAACATGAAAGCATTTTCAAATTTATTTTTAAAAATCATCCATAAATATAACAAAAACATACAAACATATTGATGTATACAAAGTTGTCTAAGATTTTACGCAAATGCTGCAAAAAATTTAAAACTTTTTTTCAAATTGGACAGTTAGAAATGGTTGGAAATGCTTGAAAATTAAAATATGGAATTGATATTTATTGTTGAGGTGGGAGTTGTTGCTTTGACATGAATTGGTAAAGAAAACGTTTACGTTATATAAATCGCGACAAATAAAAGACTTGCGGTAGGGTCAAAGAATGGTGTATGACCTATGTAGCTCACATAAATTTAAAACTAATGTGTTGCATTTGAATAAATCGTGCAGTAGATTTATGTACCTTTTGTATGAGTGATTCGTTTTGGTTTTCATAAACCAACTTGATATTTTCTGTATTATGTGAATTTTTAGAATAATTCTAATAAATTCAACGTAATTTGTTGGTGGTTCCGGCTGGTTCATATATAATGAGTTTGTTGCATGTGTCCGTCGCTCGATGCGATGTGATGCCGGATGCCTGGTTTAATAAACATCTCTCCCCCAATAGCAAACCTGTGTAAAAGGGCGCGTGAGGTGCAACACCGTGAAATGCACAGTGAGGTCATCGAGGTGCACTAAACCTACTATTTATTATAGCTACCCTTGTTAAATATCATTATTGCACTTCACTACCTACTTTAAGCGCGTTTACCCACCTTCAAGTGTCACGCCATTTATTTTTTAAATTAAAAAAATATTCTAAACTGCACTGTTCACATTTGCTCACTTTTATTTTACGTAATTCATTTTGAATCATATTTATTCCCGTATTCCAAAAGTAATCCCCTATTAATTAAATTGTTTACCCATATAAATACTCACCCACCTTAAATATGAAAGTCTTGTATACTTTTATGAACCAGTTGTTGAAACAACTGTATACTATATTTATATAAGTATATGATATTTGAAGCCCGTCGAAAATTTAATACCATCTGCACCCAAAGTTACGTACCGTGAACTCACCTGATCGCATTACGTTTCTTCTGTTGTGATGTTTTATTTTCTTTTTCTGATTTCCTTTTGTTTCCGTGCTTCTTTTGCCTGGTTTGTTTGTTCATCTGTTTTAACATCAGGACAATGTCATGCCATGCGTAACAACAGGGGCATTTAATCCGATTTCAATGTAAGCTGTAATGGCTTTTGAATGTTTGTGCATTCAAAATATATGCCGCGTAAGGTGCCGAACGAAAATAAGAATTGTTGAATATTTTTTCGAGTGATTTGAGCGAAATAAAAGATTTTTTTTTATAAAAGACGTTACAACCGCGGTATCTCTTAAAAAGTGGCGAATGATCGGTTGTCTAGATTTTAATTACAATATAAACAATAATAATAAAGCTATCCATTTATAAACATATTGTTTTAAGAAATTCATTATTTGAAAAGTATTACTCATTTTCAATTTTGTGTCACGTAAGAATGGTTCGTTTATGATTTTTTTTAAAATGAAGAAGTTCCTCCACCATTTAATATCATTATGTGGCAGTGCGTAAGATCACAATTATTATTAATTATATTATCAAAATACCTACAGCCTCTATAACTGAGGTATATCTATTTAGATATGGATGCTAAAATACAAATTTTGAAATTTTTAGATAATCTAACTATTCATTATACTATGCTATAGTAATTATTAAGACCGGGTATATTTTGGTTGTAAAACCCAAAATTATTTCAGTAAAGGCTCATTCACAACAATAAATTAGTTTTTTTTTTGTATTCTGATATGAGACAAATAGATAATGTGAAAGTGAATTGGTTTGCGAAGTTGACTTAAGGGGTAAGACCACTCTAGAGAATCAATTTTTTTTTGTCTTAAATGATACTTTAAGTTATTTTAAGTTTAAGATGAAATGGTCAACTCAGTCGTGGGTTAGTTATAAATATAAAGTAAAAAGGAAGACTTATTTCAAGTTTCTTAAAATTAAAATTACTGCCTGGTATCAAATATTTAAATTAAATATATAAATATTTAAAAGATTAAGAATTAGGGAATTATGTAAAAAATAGTAAAAGTGCTTGCACATTTTTTACACTTATATTTAAGGGGTTAGGCCACTCTAGAGAATCAAAGAATTTGAATTTTTTTTTTTTTGCCTTAAATGATACTTTAAGCTGTAAAGCATAAGTGACAATACAAATTATTCTCGAAAAAATGTTCTGTACGATTTATTTTGGGGCAGATATTAGGCGACTATCAGCGCGCTCCTATATGCAAGCATTTAATCAGAAACTGTAACTTTATCATTAAACGCGATTTTCTCGATACCGTGTTTCTGAAACTGGGCGAAAACAGTACGCCTATACAAGCCAATCAATAGATGTTTCTATGAAACATCGTAGGATTTTTTTTTATTGTTGATAGTTTTTTATTTATTAACAAATTAATATGCAATTTTTAGCTAAAAATCGTACTTCTTTTTGAATCGCGTGCCATTTTAACAAAAATCAATATTTTTAAAATCGGCTACGTAGTCCGAGAGCTTATATATTTCAGATTTATAATTTGTTGTCGCTTTTGTCTCAGGTAAATTAGTGGCTGCTCAACCTTTTCGCCCGATTAGTGCTGCTTCTAAAAACCTTCATAGGTTAGACGACACTAGCGCCACAAACGTCATATAGTTATTAATGAAAAAAATTCATAATGTAATAAAATACATGTTTAATAAAGCTCCAGAGTGGCCTTACCCCTTAATTTTTATGAAATGAATCGGCAAGAGAAAATATTGGCTGTGACTTTAATTTCGTATGTGCTATTTATATGACAAAACTTTCTGAAAATGACATAAAACTCGAAATGGGAGAACAAAGTTTTTGGTTACGTCAAACGGTAAACATAAATGACGATATTTCAGAGTTTCTTAAAAGTGCTATTCATTCTTCGTAAGAATACTATACGAAATTATTGACCTAGTCTAACTTTGAATATAAATGTCAACTTTTCTGAATGACCGTATTTATAAACATGACTATAATTATAACTAATAATTTCGGGTTATGACCGTAACTTATCTGATACAACACACTTTACAAACAAAAGTTTCACATCTTTGGTTTTAAACGTAACTATTTTTACTGTAAAGATATTGCAAATTACAAAACTTTAAGAGTAAATATGCATTTGCAGTTTACATATTCTTTTCTTGCACAAGTATTACATTTAAAGTTTCATGATTATTGATTTGACAATTTTAGTTATAAAGCTTTCTCTCTCTCTCTCACACACACACACACACACACACACACACACACACACACGCGCACACGCACACACGCGCTCGCGTACGTGCGCATACTTAATGCTTTAGCGATGTGTAAATAACATATTTGGAGTATATTAATATGTTACTAGAAACAACATAAGTGGCTGGCTCTAGCTCTAGTCACAAACCGCCATTGAAATAATTAATATAGCATCGTTTTTAATCCGCTTAACGTTTACATAATTTGTTTGAAACATTCTATGACAGAATACATACGTTGCTATTTAGCAAATGAACGGTGACGTAAGTTTCCAACTTGTGTTTTTATTGTATAGATCAGTATCGATACTGTACTGGTATGAAATGAGGACTTTTTTTATGTCTATATAGCCGATAGGTTGGGAGCTTTTGCTGCAATTTTTATTGCTAATATATATTTCTATATGTTGGCGTGTGTGAATTTTAATTTTTCTATATTTTAAAAAAGAAAAATAATTTTACAACACTAACTGATAATAAATAATAACCAATGCTAACTAAATCCTTACTGTGGTCGTCGTGTTTAAATCTTTTTAATTTTTTTTAAATAACAAAATTTAAAAACTTCCATAAATGGTAATAATTTTTAAAAGAATCTCTAGCGCTAATTATCTTAATTCAGATAGACGTGCTTGTATAAGTAGGTCGACAATTTTTCGAAGTTTATTCGATCGTCCAGCTACTAAACAGATGTTTTATCATTCGTGCTCACACTAATCTTATTAAAGTTTATTAAACGGTTAGATATTTATTCAGTCATTTATAATGAAATTACGGGCTAACTAAACAAATATTTTTAACATTTAAAAAGAAAATTAATTAAAAATAAACACGAATCAAAATTCTTTTAGATACTAAATTGCAATGCGAAACTTTTTTGTTTGAAGTACGTTTTATAAAATGTGCTGTGCAAAATTTCAATTAGAGGTATTTGAAATAATTAATTGAAATTTACTGCATTTAATTAATTTTTCGTAGGCGTAATTTGTATTTCGATTAAATATATTTTATAATCATCGCCTATACGCATCGATGTACACACGTTGTAAAAGACATTTAAGAGTTCTAATCATTTATAAAAATATTACATTTTGCTTTCAAATATTGTGAGATATTTATAAAATTTCAATTAAAATTCTCTTTTATTTACACAAAACCCAATTCATCCGATAAACCTAAATACAGTCCAAAATTTTACAAATTTTCGTATCAAACCTATCAAGATCTTTCGTTATATGAAAATATATACTATTTTTAGTACTATTGCCGAAAATTAAGCAATAATAAAATATAATTGTTAACGTTTTCCTAATTCATACAATGTTTGTTATAATAAAGTATATAAAAACGATGATGCTATATTTGTTTAAATAAAATAAAAATAAATCTTCAAAGTTGTTCTGACTCAAAAATAAACTAACATGTATATATTTTTAACAAGATCTACAGTATCTGGTTGTGAACTGCGCTATCTAACAACCTTCTCCAGCTACAAAATCCTATAAGACGACCTTGTCGTAAACACGTATAGAGTTAATGATTGTCAAGCAATTTACGAGGCGTAAATCTCGCATCTTGCTGCTGCAGCGATGTTGATATACCGAGAGCACAGATGCCAACAACTTTTTGTTAATTCCGCCGAAATTCGGCATCCAACGTCACTAATTAGGGCAAAGCGAATATAGTCATATAAGTGGTGTTTCAATTACCATTTCTCACAAAGTATTTAGTTAGCAATCTAATGCACGGTTCTTTATATTTCTCGCTTTATTAAATAATTCAATTCGAATACAAAAACGATTCACGTTTACTTGTAAAAAGTGTATGTCCGGAATGCATGAATGCTGATTATGTTTGCTATATGTAATTTGAATCTAGATAATTTGTATCTTAGAAGTTTTAGCTTTTTTCATATTATCTAGTTCAAATACATAATAATAAAGTCTTAAATAGTTCTTATTTACGAAGCTTAAGCATCCGTGCGTGTGTTTCTATCATGTTAGAATCGACAAATTAATCTCGCAAAAATACTTTTCTTATCTCCATGATTTTGAACTAAATGTAGTCAACTAGCACAGTGGTTAAGGAGCTGTTGTAATAGCCGCACCGATTTTATAATGTTCTCTCAATAAATTATTGTTTTTTGTCCACCTATGCAAAGCACTTTTAGAATAAAACTAAAGTTGTTGTGGCGAGGGGTTAACAACAAAGGCTTTAGTACTGGGTAAATTATGCAGTAATCTGGATGTTGAGTATTGGGACAATTTTAAGGAAATTTCATCGGAGGAAATATTGGGGAATTCTTAGGTAGTCTAATGCAGTCTAGGGTTTTCTTAAGGGGTTACATGGGTTTTAAATTTTGGAAGAAATTGATTTTTTTTATTATTTCATCTTATAGTACATCTTAGGGAAAATATTTTCCCAAAGTTTCAAGTCGATTGGAATAAAACTTTGAGAGATAGACAATTTTGAAACGAGCGCGAAATATTAGAAGCAGTGTAAGCCACTTTACTTTTTTCGTTTTTCTCAAAACCACATTTTGAAGTCGGTAGGCACGATTACTCAAAAACTAATATTCCGATCTGATTGAAATTTGCACACTTTTTCTACATAGTATTGACTTGTATTTGAAAGAAGGATTTTTATTTTCGTTCACTACATGTCATGTTACAAATACAAAATTACCCAAATATACAAAAATTTTCACCGAAAATCAAATTTATTTTGTTAAAAGCACTGTCAAAAATTGAAATATAATTTTTTTCTCAAACCCTTCGTTCAAGTACAAGCCATATGTATCTACTAACAGAAAAAAGATTATTTTTTGATTTAAAATTAGCATATCACGAGTTATTCTGCCTAAGGTATAAAACATCGACTTCCATAAACCAGCTGTTAATGGCTTAGCTTTCATTTTTTTTTTTGTGATTTTTTTTAATAATTTGTTCAAATGATTAACTTTTATATGCCATAACTTATAATAAACCATATTTATTTATTTCGTGACAAAAATCCCGAAAAATAGTGTTTTATTTTTAAAACCCATCCAATCCTTAAAGACACAATTTTTGTTGGCGACTGTACTGTAGTATCGGGAAAACCTATATAAATAATAGATCTAGAATAGCCAAAACAAATTTGGTAAATTACTATCGGCTTCAATCAGTCTTATTCACAAACTCAGATGGAATATCGACCTGCACTTTTGTGCGTAGCGCACATTCGTCAAACATTTGTTATTGATATTCGCCATTTTTGATATATATATTTGCTAGTTCAACTAGTAACTATAAGTTACAAAACAATTATAGCGAGAAACTATAATCACTCTGGAATTAATTTCAAGTTGTTGCAATACATTAATTATAATAATAAGACAAATGTTTCGCACTATGATATTTGTCTTCGCTAAAGAGATAATACAATGTATTTAAAACACAGTGACGAAGTAATAATGAGTTTCACGTTTAACTAATTAGACTTATATGGTTTGCGCCGGAGTCGGCTAATCAAAACAAACAGCAAACGGCTGTTCTTAACGAGCCAATTTACTCGCCATGTTCTTACATATTTAACATTGTCATGCCTTACCATACAATCTCTTCAAATATTTTGTCTAACAAGCCTAAAAATATACACTTCAGACGCATATACACATCAGGAACTTATACGAATAATTTTTTGCTTTAAGCATTCATCATTTTCTTAAAAATTAACATGTAATGAATATGTTTGTGTATGTCTGGAAATATGGAACCCATCACATTTAGCACATTAATTACCAGCGTCCTATTTATAGACTATACGACTAATTATATTTAACTCATACGATGTAAATGTATGTGAAGTTATATTTGAACAAACTAAATCATTTTATAAAAATATTATAATATCCTCGAATCATAGATTTCTTCAAATTTAAAATATGAACGACACAATCTTAAATTATATGTATAAATCGTTTAGAATTACCGAACGCTGCAGTAATATATCTGCGTGTTTCAGTGATAAATTGAATAGAATTTACCAACCAGTAAATAACTTGGAACAGGTAAGATATATGCATAAATTTCATCATGTAAAAACATTCTTATACGAATCACTGGTGTACGTTATCAGGACGTACACATGAATGCTCTTCTGGTTATTAAATGATGTGTAGAATTAGGTTTAGCCCCCGAAAACGACGCCACTGCTCACCACAAGCGTTCGTGGCACAATTAACATCTTTGTATGTATTAATTAAGAAAGGATAGCGCATACGGGTTGCACGGAGCTTATAGCAGACAAAAGGTTAAACTACATTACATATTAGAACAAGGAACATGTTGATATAAGTTTCTATCTAAGTAGTATCTTACGATGGCACGGGTTTAATAATTAAAATTAATTTTAGTACAGTCTGGCGCAATGTTTTCACTTATTACTGTTGTTTAGATATACTACTGTTTCAAACTACCATATAGGTTCATGGATACTACATAATATGTTTATTGCTTTCTTATATAAAGTAATAATTACGTATTGTGATAAATATGATGAGATGTGGACGGAAATAACCATTTTGAAATTTCTTGAACTAATATAGACAATTTTTATAACGATGTGTATATGCGTATTAAGGCGATGTTCCAATTTTTTGGTCAGATAAATGACTATTTTTAATAATTTTTCTCTCTTATTTTATTAGATAGAAAATTAAATATTTGTTTACATTATTAAATAACTCATGCAGTATACAAATACATTTTTTATTTTTATGCATAATTACTTATATAGGAGGTGACAAAGTAGAGGCTGCGGAGATGAGGTGTTTTGCGGTGTGCACGATAACGCCAGTCCAGGATGTCTAAAACAAAAAAAATCTAACGGGGTTTTATTTAGAACAAAATTACCTTCCCGTAAACCAATAAAAAGTTAAAAATTAAAAAACACCTAGAAAATAGAGTGAGTTTAAGAAAAGTCCTATGTTTTATACACAAAATTGGACCTTTGGGATTGAATAAAAATGGAATGAATGTATATTTATGTCAAAATGTCGGTTTGCGTTCTGCATTATAAGTTAATTAATAAAATAAAAAAAGATTTGAGCTAATAGCTTAATTATTTTTTGATCTAGAGTGCACACCGTTTTTTAAAATGTAGTTTCGAGAAAAACGTGTTTAAAGTTTAATTTTAGTGTATTTATTACCCGGTTACTACTTATGGAAATGTAAATATCTTGGGAACGGTTTGAAAATTTACCTTAAAATTTTTTTTACATATTTTTGAAATGTTTTTGAATAAAATTATTGAACAAAAAAAAATCGATTTTTTTTTAAATTGGAACATCGCCTTAATACTATAGCTACATAATACGTTGAACTTGCAAATACTAACATTTAAATTAAATATCTGTGTATTCTTCGGAAGCGAAAAAAATACAGTTATAAATATATAAAATCTTAATATCCGTGTGGTTGTTATGAGCCCGACGAAGCATAAAAAGAAGATTACTATTGTCGAAATGAGATTTTCGAGAAGAATTTGTAGTGTAACAATGAAAGAAAGAAAATACGGAATTCGTGGTTGTCTAAAGAGAGCGGCAATGAAAAAAAAAATGTCGTCTGATCAAATGAAAATGCTTTGGTCGTGAAAGAATGTCGCATGAAATGTTAACTGGAAGACTATGTATAGCTGATATAAATGGAATCTTCGTCCGGCCGCTAATCTGTAAGAATGGACAACTGTGGGGATTCGATTTAAGAAAGTTCAAATGCACATGCACATATTATGTGTGGGAGTAGGAAGACACCAATCACTTTATTTCTATCTCATTTCAAACAAGGAGTAATCCCATTTAGCTATTCTTCATACACACCCACATTTACCGTCATCACAAACAACGAATCTGTCTCAATTCATGACACTGTGCCTTGTTCTTGCTGTAAGACATTGCTCTCTTTGATCTGTTTTCAAACGTAATTAAATAAATATGTCTTAATTAGATTTTTTTCTTTATTTATAAATGTCTGTTCAAACAAGTTATCCAATTAAGATTCTTTTTAATGGCTCGTTCAATAACTTTCAATTTAGGCAGTCTATTCTTTCATCTTTAATTTGTGCCCGGCTATATTAAATACAAATTCCCGATAATTAAATTCATTCGACTAACGACCGAATTTTTAAATTTTTATCTATCTATTTGCGAACACTCGTCAAATCGAATGAGCGCTTTGCACGTATAACTAGGTGTTATCTTTCCATTACACACTATCATATTCATTACTAGTCCATTCAGCCTTATGTTGTAATTTTACATATGGTACAGTTATCGATTAAAATTAGTAAAAATATATATGTTTATAGGTGCTTTTTACCACTGTAAGAAGATCAATCAAAATAATATTCTGGTAAGCCGTGTTTAACATTGTAAACAATTGTACAAGTAGACTTACGCGTAAATTTCAATTTATTCGATGTTGAAAATAAAGTAAATTTACATGAAATAACAACTTAATAAAAATAATAATATTTTTATATAAATAAATGTTTTGGTTTTGTTATAGTTGCTATTATTGTTTACATTTACATAAATACATTGAAAATTATATGGTGGGTTTATACAGAAAAATTTAGTATTACATTTACTATTATGGTTATATTTAGGACTAAGAACACCATGTTAACCAATGTTGTCGTTTATACAGAATTTAGAACTTCATTTATTATTAGTACTAATGATAGAAGTTGGCCAAAGTTTGTCTTTTCTGCTATTATAACTGAACAATAATAAATCTAAATCGTTCTTTTTGTACATACGATCAGCTCAGTTGGAAAAACGCATCTGCGCAAGCGTGACCGCATTCACATTATAGGACAAGTACAATTTCGTGCTTGTCATCTTCAAAATTCATTTTTATTTAAAACAAATAAAAACCACTATATCTATTAAAAAATTATATAATATTGAAAATCAAAACACAAATTGGCACAAATCGGTTTGTACCAGTATGCGCATATGCTAATATTTTTAAATTAGATGTATAAACGCCAGTTTTTTTTTTGCTATTAAATATAGTCATACAAGTAATATTAAAATGTAATACTAAAATTTTCTGTATAAACCCACTAATACTGTCTGTAATATTATATACACAATACATATGCATGTATATACAACATGTATTTACCTGCATCTAAATAATTCTGGTAGCGATAATATTTACGATTATGGGATTAGATATTTTAGCACGAAATTAATTATTTTATTTAACTTCATTAAAATTATGAAATCTTATCAACAAATTTTAATAATCAAGTAGCTAACAGCGCCCCTGGTATTTGCTTGATATTCACTAACTATCGGATTAGTAATAAAGCATTTCATTTTAGAGCATGACTAAATTTCATAAAAAAAAAGCTAGTAGTTATGGGCGTTATGCGCGTGTTCATCAAAAAACTAAACCTATATTAAAATAATACTTAATTTCCATCATCCTTTAATTCATGTACAACTACATATGGTTATCTTTTTTATCAAGTTTAGTCTTGATCTAAAATTAAACGCTTCACTATGAATAGACTAGTTGTGTGTTTAACAAGACATATACTAAAGCCCTAGGCGAATTAACAATGCCCATCAGTATAATAAAATAACCAGCTCTACACCGTTGCTTACTAATTATGATGCTGCTTTTTGCTCATGTTTAAACTAAATAGTATTTTTTATTGTAAAAGTTGCTAATATATGTATTTAATAATATATTATTTGAACACGATACAAATGCTCAGTTACTTCATCTATGTTGCTTTATAGATATAACTAAACTAAAAATCTTAAAATAATATAATAATAAAGGAAATACGAACGTTAACTTAATAATAACAGCGAATGAACGTCTACTCATATTAATTTTTACGCGGCTTTTAATGCCCTTCGTTTGCATATTTTGCGGCGTTTTAATATGTTACTGTAACACCAAGCAAATTGAAGCTTTGAAAGGGCATGGTTAGCGTCTAATTTGCAGGTATACTCTCGAAAAAAAAAAGTTTATTTTACTGCATAAATTCAAAACGACAAATAACAGAAAATAATCATATATTTTAAAATAACATGAACACGAAAATTACAACAAATATATTATTATTATTTCTGCACGGACTGTTCGGTCGACAAATTTGCATCTTACGCTGGTCAAATTAAAATTTTTGCGAATTTTGATGCATTAAATTATCTATAAGAAATTTATATTCTACGTAAATGATAATATAAACATTAGTTAGATTTTTATTTATAATTATGTCTCGTGTAAATGTTACGCCAACTTATATTAAAATAAACTTCTTGCACAAGCTCTAAGTGTAAATTCACAAATCTTGGGTTATTCAGTAGTTGATGAAGTGATTTCGTAATTTTGGATGAGTATTGCTAGTTTTGTTGTAATTAAAATGTCTAATTCAAGCATTTAAATTAAAATCGTAATCGTACTTGCGACACCTTTCGTAAACAAGTATCATTTAACTACAAGAACGTAATTGAAATCCGAGTTTTGCGAATTCGAATAACAGCGTTGATTCATTTATTATTAATACTATGGATGTTTTGAAATCCAACACGTAAAATATGACACAAACAGATATGAGATGTAATGTAATGTAACATAATGTATCCTACATAGAGAAATCGTGTCTACTTCATTTATTTACATCTAGCGGATATGACAGTTTCTGTCAGTGCGCGGAAATAATAATAATTATTATTAATGTGTGGCTAAAACCGGAAACAGAACTTGACCATTAGCGTTCTCGTTTTTTTTTTTTTTTCTTCATTCATCTTTATTCTTATATACTTCTTTCGCTTTATCAAGTTCTTCATCTATTCCGTTTGTTCACAATTATGCTTTCGCGGAAATTATTTTCGATCAATTATTCCGAGGATAACTTTACATGCACACACGTTCGCGCTCACGTTCTTCTTCGCTAACCTTTCATTCGACATTCTCTCAACATGACCATTTCATTTGACTCATATATTCTACGTATGACATTTTTTATAATATCTTACTTCGTATTTCGATTTTTGTCCCTCTTAAATTCACCACAAATACGCTTAACACGCAGTTTATGCTTGGTTTGCCAAACCCAACATTCACCCTCATCTATCAACAGTATTGTACAAAGGCACAATTTACATATGTACTAGCAACTGTTCTTCTTCCAAACTTCCTTCTAATTTGAGGATATTTACAGAACTGTGCACACATCTAATTTCAAGCATAATTTAATTTACAATACCGTGAAATTTTTCCGCTGTCTTGACATTTTGATGTTTAGAACGTAATTTTGATTCGTATCGTTTCATCTAATTAATGATATAATTTCCCGGATCCGTTTATCTGTCTGTGAATTCTTAACAGTCTATCTCGAACTGTACAGAGTATTATGTGAGTCATTTTAAACTAGTTATGTCATTTCGCAATATCTGCATATATGTATCATTGTACGACCACCTCTAACTTGTTTTTTTCTTTATTTCTAAGAACTTGGTGCTGTATTGTTGACTATATATCATTCTGTAATAAGAATCTACATTTTTGAAAAGCCTACGCGTCTTTTGACTACATTTCTCATTGCGGTTCATTGTATACATTTAGAATTAAATTAATTTAATCATTAATATTGTACGTAATAATTTATAAATAAAATTTTCTCCATCGCAACTACTTCGCTCATTAACTTAAAATTGATGAAGTAGTTTGCTTAAACTTTAACAACAAATTGAGAAATATTCCTTGAAGATTGCGTAAATATAGTAGCAATTACACAATAAAGAAACTTTTTTCAGTTTTCTCAAATATAGCTCAATTCATAATTGTAGAATGTTTTTGCGTTGTTCACAACTTTAAATTGTAATGAGTAGTATAAAGCAAATACGATTGGTTTAAAAGGTACAATATTATAAACTATATTGTCAAATTTAATTTCCCAATTTATAATTATGATAATGAAAAAGATTTTAATTTTGAGACAATGAGAACAATTTTGATAATTAATTGTAACAGACAAATCTGTAATATTTCTATATACATATACTAAAATCGCAATTTTTGAAAACAAGTACCATAATTAGCCATTTATCATAATTACCATTAGCCTCGAGCTTTTTATTAAGATATTAAAACAGATAAAACAAAATGTGTCTTAAATAACGGATATAAAATTAATAAATAAAATCTATTTTGGTGTATAACTGCTACTATATTCTTATAAATCATTTGATTAGAATTTATATTTATTTTTGAAATATTTTAACTTGCAATTATGCAGAATACAAGATAAATGTAAAGTAAGTACAAATATATAATATTTAAGTTTGCAATACCAAATATCCGCAATGTATTTTCGCGCGCGCACCCACTCAAGCACACACACAAACACACACACACACAGATGTCATTAAAAAAAAATAGTGGAGCTCGATTCAGAGGAAAACAGCATATAAACGAGAATAATTTTATTTTAAACTGAACAGGAAAATTAAATAATTTGTATAAATAAATATGGCCTCGAATTTGACAAAATTATTGCCCAAAGTACGTGTATGCTATCCAAAATGTGATATTTGGTGTTGAAAATTTGAAAAGTGGATTATTTGGCAAGCCCAAATTGAATAAAGATGCTTCTTTGCAGAAAGACAGTGTAGTGTATAAATCCATTTATTTAATCGTGATATAATTTATGGCATGGGCCAGTGCTGACCTGTAATTGAATCTGTGGCCACATCGGGACCCATAAAATATTGAGATAAGTCGAGAGAGGACGCTATATATGCTGTGGGCAAATGGGCAAACTGCCAGTACAACACACGCATGCACATACCAAGCATTGGTGTATATAGATACTATATACAGTCCAGCCAGCCTGCGCTGACTTCCGCAATACAGGACATTCGCTATTATAAACGACTTACCCACCTCAAGATATAAAACCATGATGTCCTCCCTGGCTATGTGTTGTACGTAAATGACAAATTTCTATTGTTGGTACAGCGTCTGGTTTTCGTACGGACATTTTATATTTGTAAACAGGCAAATTTAATAAATTGCCACACAGAATATCCGAGTTTATTCCGTGTACTAATTCATCCTACGCTTATATTATTATGATTATACCTATACTGAGAATATACACTGCAAGAATTGAATTCCATTGTGTTGATGCCATATTCAATTATTTTATATTAGTTTCTGTAACATTGTTTGTAAAAGTCAAATGACAAAATAGCAATTTATTTAAAATATGCAAAAATCTTTCAAATTGTTTTTGAATTATCTTGTTTCGCTAACTAATTCAATTTTATCTATTCACTACCATACATCAACCATGGCACAAGTACACCATTGTACACACCGTTAATAAAAACAAGTCATTCTAATTATTACACCTTAATACTATTGCATTTAGAATAACCAAAAAATGAACTAAGTATTCTTAAGCTAGCAATTTGTACTGTGTAATACAGGAAGACTTATTTTCAATACATTATACCTGTGTAAACATTTGCATTTACATAATAAGTGGCTGGAGTAGGAAGTAGATATACGCTAATTGATTTCAGCGAACAAACAAACACACACATTATTAACACTACAAGATACACAGCGCAAAATATATTATAATTCAAGGCAAATAAAATAGTTAGAGTTCACCGTACTTGATGGTACGTGATATTTCATCGTTATAAGCACATATATGCAAGCGCACAACATACACGGCTATTTGTGATGCTGTCTCTTGATTCATCTGCGTGTGTTGGTATGTCTATGTATATATGTGTGTGTGTGTATGTGTGTGTGAAGAACCCATACCATGCACATTTAATTATGCACGGCACAACACTCGGCACATGATCAAGCAACCTATGCAAATGTATTTCTCGCTTATACCCTTCCTGGCTTTATAACGCGTTTGCCACCATATGTGACGCTTGTTTGGTTCATTTTTCGAAAATAGTACACAAACAATTATTAAATATACTGAATTCAGGACTTTAATACACATTTATACTGTATAAAATAAATAAAAAAAAAATCTTTCAAACTAAAATTGTGCGAAATATTTATATTTATCATTTTGATTGTAACTATTATTTTATTGTAAGTTAGCTATCTAAAAGGTATTGCTGAATTGACAAATTATTTTTCGTGCGAACCATTTATAAATTTTAAGTTATTTCAACAATAATCAGAATTGTAAATATGACGTTTAATAACGTTGGACTCATTGTTTCGCCTACTGTGATTTTGATTTGGTCTACTAAAGGACTTCAACTAAAATTAGAAATGAGATAAGAGAGATATTTCGCTAAAACAAGACCTAATTATAAGAGACACCATGCAATAAATAAATGAGACATTAAATCATGAATAAAATTATGTGAATATTTGTTTGTTTACGCATCCACTGTTGAATGCGACTCTAGTTAGATAATCGGGTTAAACATATTGATGGAACCATCTCTATTCTGACAGAGTTTACAGTATGTGCCTAACTAAACTAAACCTTAACAACAAACTTAAGTCTAATTATTAAAAAGTTGACGTGTCGGTCACTGAACTTTCTTATACGCATTTTACTTAGATCGTTTGAATTAATTTTTTTTAGGTTTAGGTTTATAAAGTCCAACGATCTAATCAAAATGCGTATAAAATAGTTCAGCGACAGTCATGTCGCATGTCAGCAGATGTAGTGCCACACCGTCGCGAGTACTTCAACTACTGACGTAGAACATGTATATATATATACATGTATATAGACGTGAGAGGTATTGAATGTAATATTGAAAATAACTTGTTTTTTTGTAACCAGTACCTATTCTGAAAATTCTTTTCATATAAAAGTAATGCGAAATATTAATATATTTTATTTTCATTCTGACAAATTTTGCTATAAGTACTACCGTTTTTGTGTCATAGCAGAATATTGAAAAAGCTTATTCTTTTGTAACCGGTACCTTTTCTGAGAAATATTTTTAAATAAAAGTTATGCGAAATATTAATATCTTTTATTTTCATTCTGACTAATTTTACTGCAAGTACAACCGTTTTTGAGTAATAGCAAAAAATGCAAAAAATTACTAGAGTAAACATGCACTTCCGGTTGGAATATTCCTTTAAAAAATAAGAAGTTTTCCTGTCAGGTATATGCAAATCTTAAGTTTGAAGTTTCATAATTTTATCTTCTACCGTTTAGGCTGTAGAGCGCTCACATACACACACAGACACACACACAGAGACAGACGTCATTTCAAAAATAGTCAGACTCGTTTCAGAGAAGGTCAAAATATATATTTCCGTTAAAATCTTCAGATCGAAATTTTTCATGATTACAATACATACTTCGTAAAAAAAAGTAAAAAATACTTATGTCACTTTTAAAATGCCAACTTGATTTTGTCTTCTAAGCACCTTTGAAGTCTACAATACGAATAGAAATCAATAAATTTGGTAAAATGGAGTAGACTGATGCGGGTCAGGTGCTTTAAAACTATCCATATAGTATTACAGTAACATTAATTTGAGGCAATTCATGTATGACACGAGTGTATTATTGGATCACGCATTAGATTAGGTTGTAGTGCCATGGATATGGTACAGATCTGAACAGAACAGATATGGTAGACCTACATGTGCATACACCACATATACTCTAACTACCATGCGTGTGTCGTTCTCGCTGTCCCCATATAGATTACAAACACAACAGAACATGCGAGATGCATCTCTCACAGCATGAAGTAGATTAACTCCCCGCGACAGCGATGGGTTATATTATTTGTGCTGGGGAACTCAAACGCACGTTCACATCCAGAGTATGTTTTCAAATTTTAACCACGTAACCACGATATTATTCTATAGCTATATATTACGATTTATCTTGAGCAGCATAAAAGAATTTGATTATTGTGCGATATTCACTATTAAAAAGCAATTCAATATAATGGTGTTATTCATATAAATAAATATAGATCTTAATGCATCCTGATTATAAGTTCATCCTAAAAGATGAAATTTTACAATTTATGTAGATTCTTCATTCGTCATTTTTGTAATTGACCAGTCAATTAGAGACAAGATATGATTTTATATGTATTGTGAGAATTAAAAACATTAACGCCACTCGAAGATGAAATTTCCACTGCAGTAAAATCAATATATATATTACTCTTGCTAAACATTTATTCTCGTACAATTTTTACATTCAAACAAACCATAAATTTTACTTTCTCTAGCCGCCTCTGATATATGCTCATCGATCTAACTGTGGCGTTTTTTTGCTTCGCCTTTTGTTTGATCAGTTCACTTGTGCGGAATAAAATAACGTTCATTTGAATTTTGATTTGGTCATTTGGTTTGGCAATAGGGTTGATACCTTCAGTTACTAAATGTTATAAAAACACAGTATTGTAATTCAATTCGTGTTTTTTGTATTTATTCATTTTTAAATCGAATTGTTTATCAATTATTTGCTATGAAAGTTTCATATTTATAACCATCTTGGTGATGTCAGTTAAAGAATATTTTATCTATCGATACCAAATAAAAAAGAACTCAATGTTTTTCTAATAACGTCAACAATGAGGGGTTTAGAAGCAAGTATATCATTATTTAAAATGATCAAACTGGCAAACTAAAATAATTCTGAAATAAAAAAAAAAGTAAGGTAGTCGAAAATGTTACAAAACAAATATTGCTTATAGTTGTAGAAAATTTTTATGTTACGTGTTTGTCACCAAATATTCATTATATACCAAAATTAAACTTGTACAATAGTTCATATGATAAATATTTGAAAAAAAAAAGCTAAGGTGTCCGATACCCCCCGACTCTGCCCTATACAGCAATGTAGCAACATTGAAAAATTCTTTGGCTAATTTCTCTAGTCATCTTATTGGGGTTACTTGTTGAGTAGTATAATTATAAATAAATGAGTAAAATTCTGACAGAGATTTCCGATTGCAATTTAGCTAAACCATAACAGTACCTACGCGTAAAGTACCGCCTTACTGTGTTATACCTACATGCTGTTAATTCTGAAAAGTGTATTTCTACGTGATGACGTAAATGAAACAAATGAATGCAGCCCTTGAATATGTCATGGTTACAGGTTGTCATGGTTATTTATTTATATGTACGCTTGCCAGCGAGTGGTACATTATGTCTGGACGCTTTCGAAACAGTCACTGGTAAATACATCATCATTGGTAATTGCTTAGTATAAAATTAGTAATGAGTTGCGAGTAATGGTAGAAACATAATTTTTATATTTGATGGGAATAGGCATAATCTTATGTGTGTATGTAATCTTTTTCAAATATAACATAAATTTAAAATATGTTATATATATTATTAAAACTGGTTCTGCATTATATATTTTTCATGATTACAATACTTGATATTTCGTATAAGAAAGTAAAAGCTCAATAATGACAACAACATAGTAAGTGAAATATGAATCCGTATGCAGAATTAATTTTATATGCAATGAAAATCTCTGGCAATCTATAATAATGATAAAATAAGAAACAAAACTGCTAAAGATAAAAACAACTTACCTATGAAACGTTAGAATTTTATGACTATTTTTATCACTATTATATGACTAAGAATCAAGATCTTGATATATATAGCAAAGTCATACAACAAAATTGCACTAAATGATACAATTGTATGAAATTTATTTCACAAATGGCCGGCAGCACTGTTTACACTTAACGCTAAGTTAAGCTTAACTTATTTTTAATTTTTGCATTATAACGAACCTAAACTCTGAACTGTCCTATAATCATTAAAATTTAATTTGATTGATCAATTTCTACGATATAGAAGAAAAATTATTCTTGAATTTGTTTTTATTACTAATTACAACACAGTTTAAATTTACTTAAGGGGGTAGCACACTCTGGCGGCCTGAAAAAAAGGTGATTTTTTTAAAGATAACTATAAGTGTACGACAAAAATGAAATGTATTTGTCCGTGTTTCGGCTACAAAATGTGATTTTTTGGCCGCCATTGGCCAACTCCTATGGCCGCTACACCAGGTGCAGCGTGGCACCTCCGGCGGCACCCTGCTTGTCTGCGGACATCGCAGCGGCCGCACACTTCGAGCTAGAACAAAATCGATATTTTTCCGTTAATCTCTGATAAATTTCCTGTCATCGTACGTAGGATTTTTTGATTTTGTTGAAAAATAAAAAATTGACAACGTTTTGAAAAAAAAGTCAGGTTTTTGGACGCAAAAAATCGACATAAAAGCTTGCACCGAAGAGCCATTTTTTAGGATAAAAAAAACGGCTACGTACGATGACAGAAAAAAATGTGTAGAATTCAAAACTTCAAATCGGACGAACCGTTTTTGAGTTATGATGTCCGCAAACTTCAAAAACATGGTTTCGAGATAATCGCGTTTGAAGTTTTGAGTCCAGCTCAGAGCGCTGTGACACGGCTTCGCTTTTCGGCCTGTAACTTTGGAACGGAGTGTCTCATGAACTTCGGGTAAAGTTTACAATAAAGTAAACATTTCAAAGAATATTTTACGCCAAAAACCAAAAATTCGATTTTTTTAAACTTGCAGAGTGTACTATCCCCTTAAAGTTGCGTGCTGAAGGTTGAATTAGGCATATTTTATTTAGTTGCTACTAGTTCTATTATTTAGACAGCTTACTCAACGAACTCAAGCATGAAACCATAGAATCTTACTGATATATAATATTGTTTGATCTCATCATAAAACGATATAATTTGGCATAAATTTCAGAAATTATTCATCCGAATTAATTCTATAATTACGGGATTTGGCATTAAGCGATTTTATAACATTTTCCGTAAACATTGGTGTCATCAGTGAGTGATTTCGGTTGCAATCATACATTAAAATTATTCCCGCATTTAACGAGTTACACGAATATTGTGTCGCCATTACGTGTTTGTATAATACACAATGTTGATTGCTAAAAAGTATAGGAATATCATGTCTAACTTTGTTTTTGTAACTAATTATGTTATATGTTCAATTATATTAACTATATTAAAATAATGATCGAGATGTTTTGACAACTATGTTCAAATATGTCAAATCAAATTGTATAATTTCCGTTGTAATAAATTAATTGCTATATGGAATTCGTCAACTGTTACAATGGCAATTAAACCAACCACGCGATATTTCGAATATGTACTTGTTTAATAAACACGAAATAATATAATTAATTTGTCATATTTTGGCTTGCAAAGTATTTGTTTAATATATATTCCTGTGTACATGCTTAAAAATTTAGATATGTGTTAATTTATGTATTTAAGTATGGAGAATATAATTAATAAGTATAATTATGTTTCTTTGTTTTCATAAACAATTTTTTATATTAAATATTTGACATTGAGAAAAATGTATGATGCTATTAGGGATTGATCCCAGAATCTGAATGTTGACAGGCGCAGATGATACGATTTAGGTAAAAATAAATAAAATAAGAACAAATTTAAATAACCTTATAACTAAAATATTATCATCTTTTATTTTTATTAAGGGGTTAGCTACCCTAGAGATTTCAAGATTAGCAAAAAAATTTTTTTTCTTAATCTATTCTTTAGTATATTGAAAATACTATGCTAACGTTTTATGCCCCGGAAAATTCTAAAAGAGCCTAAATTTCGAATATGGTCCGCGCGCAATAACGCTACAGCTTTACTACTTAAAACTTTAAACGCGTTTTTTTCGAAACAACATTTTTCAAGTTGGCCGGACCGATAACTCGGACAAATATATACGATTTACTTGAAAATTTAACTGTATATTTAAAACTACTTTCTTAATGAAAGTACGTAGGAATTTTTTACTATGTTGCATGGTTCAATTGTTATTAGAAATTTTTGAGCGTTTTTTTTAGCGATTTTCGACAGTTTTATTTTAAAAGCACGCCATTTTTGCAAAAATCATTATAAAAAAAAATCGCTCGTAAAAAAATTTAAAAGCCCTGCTCAATATGCATATAATGAAGTCCTTTTTTCCAAATTTTGATCTATTGTATAGTTTTGTTGGTGAAAAATCACAAAATTGGCCTATATTTTCCGCCTCTATAGTTTTTTCCAAACAGATATACTTATAGATTATAATAAGAAATTCCAGTGCAGAATAGTGCTGAACTTTTTGTTGTGCATCATTAAAATATATATGTATACATATTTTGTACCCATGAACATAATTAAAATAAGCGTTGGTACTATCATAAATATTTCTAAATTTCAGAGTCAGTGAACTATGAACAAACTCGACGAAAATTGTGAACTTTAATAATGTATCGTGTGAGTACAAGGAAATCCTTTTAAGTTTAGATTTAATCAAATTTTATATTTAAAGTACATTGTAAAAGTTAATGATTAACAACATTTGTGAAATTATGTTATTTTCTTAAATTACACTAATAACAATAATTATTTCACTTATCTTTAAAACAAGCAATGATGAAACCAATGCTTGTTTTTTAAGATAAATTAATTTATTTATTGCTATAAACTAGTAAAGGATTTATAAATATGAATCATACAATATATTTATAACAATTATGTTTATTTATTATACTATTATTAATTTCAATTACACGCCGTGCATTAAAACGTGACAATTGTTTTCATAAATGGATAGTATATGATTTAAGGTTGCTATTATTATTATTAATATGAATGCAGGCAAATATATATATACAATTTTTTTTTTTGCAAAAGTATGTGAGACTAACTATTAAGATTAGCAACAATTTTTTCAGTTGTTTGAACATTCTTACTCTCTTGATACATTTTACTACTATAGTTTCGTAATAATGGAGTGAGGAAAGTTTCTATAAAACATTTTTATAATTCTGCGGTTGCGCAACTGTTCTCTTTAGACTTCGGACAGTATTAGCAAGATAGACGTGTGGTTATAGTATGTAGTGAAACTGGTAACCACTTGTTTGTAAGTTGTTTAAATTTGACATAGTTTGAATGAAGTTTATTTATTTGTTGGAAAGTCAAACTTTGCGAGTATAGTACGAGTACAGTATAGTAGTTAACTGTTCAATTGACTGGCCGAAATACGATCCATATCTAATATCAGTTGATGTGTATTTTGAGGATAGAGACATTATTTTATCGGGGTGACACATGGTCGAAATAGAGTTCTTTACTGTGTGGAATGATGTATGACAAAATCCCGTTGCGTTATTAAGGCACATAAATCACGGATTGGCATGACATCAGTACGACTGCGTCATGTGATGCGATGTCATACCTACCTGCCTATGCCTACATATATGCATCACGGACGATTTATCCACTCCCTTTCGATTAGCCACCATCGTTTTGTGAATTTTGATTTGTGTTATAACTTCTACTATCTAGCTTCCCTTCATAACTAGATTCAGTGATTATTTCTCTTTTTGAAATTAAATGTTATTTTATTTGTTAATTATGTCGTTTCATTTAGTAAAGGCTGAGAATATTAAATATTTTTCATTTTTATTCATGTGATTTCTCTCCAAAACTAAAATCATCTATTTTTATATGAAATAATATAATTTCTTTTCTAATTGATTAAAATATTATTAAATATAAATCTACATGTCTAAATAAGCAATTAATATAATAATAATAAAAACCAATTCTCTTGTTATTTGTACAATTTTTGAAGAACCGAGTTAAAATTATATGTATATAGTATATAAGTCAATATTAAATTAAAAATCAGTATCATGTTTAATCAATTCTATTTTTAGCTACTAGATAGCTACTGCTTATATTATATTGTGAACCTCAGTGGATTTAACTGAGAAAGTTTTAAATTCAATAAAGTTTCATATTCCTTTTGATCATAGTTGAATGAAAATCCAATATTGTATTAATCTTGTGCTTCTAGTTCAATTAACTATTTCTATTAGTACGTTGCACCTCTTTAGATACATAACAACCATATTTCACTTCATCAATATTCATACAAATTTATAAATGTATGCGTACATGTTTACAATACTTATTGTGTTATTACATATTCTTTTAACGATCAAACAATTCGAAATTTACGACTAGGCTATAGAATTCGAAATAGTCTTATAGATACCATAACCAAATTAAATCAGTCAGAAATTCATAAATTAAAAAAGCATTTAAAATGTAGATACTTTTTATTTGTTTTATTTTATACTAAAACCTTTGAAATATTTTCCCTATTATAAAAACTGCTTGGAATCTGATGGCTGATCGGTTTAAACGCGCTTCAACCAATTGCATTTGTGGCCTCACCACTGCCACTGAAATAATTTAATTTGAAGCGTTTTAAAGCAATTTTGATACGTAGTCTGTATACATAGAAAACTTAATTATTCGCTAAACTTTTTTTTTTTACTAAATCTATTGGTGGCAGTTGATGTTAAATGTCAAATAATTTGAATTTATTTTTACACATACACAAACTCGCGCGTGTACCTTTATAGAAGGTTAATGGAAAATATTTTTAAATACACAAATTAAGAAGGCGAAAATAAAAAAAAATAAACGCTTTTAAAAGATTAACCAGGCGAAGGTGCTAAAGTACGCACTCTCTATGGATTCAAGTGACTTATTGATAAATAAGCACTTTACTGTTATTTTAGAAAATTGAACGCCTTACTAAATTATTTATGCGTAGATTTACATTTTTTCACGTCATTGGCGAGAAATCTGTCCCAATAGACTCAAAATCATATCTATAGAGTATTTTTATGTTAAATCTATCTTTTTTTTTTGGCAATGGGTATTTTAGCAAATCAGTTTTCAAAGAAATGTATTGAAAATCCAAGATAAAATCACGACATATAATTTTTAATATACCTATATATTATAACGCTGCATAAATAGTACAACGAAACATTTGAATAATGAACCAGTTTTTACTGTATTAAAGAAAATTTTCACATATTTCAAATTTAGTTCAAACATTTTTGTTAATTTCCGTACCTTATTTGTAACAAATCTAAAAGATGTACAGGAAATTGCATTTTTACTGGAACTCAATGTCGTTTTTTTCTTCCTTTTTACATAAATTTGTTCCGTCAAATCATAATAACTACCATTACGCTTGCAGTTCTGTAGTATTGCTATTGTAAATTTGACATGTATGCCAGAGGAGCTTTTAATCAGAGTCTAATTTATGTTATTCAAACATCATCGCAAATGCGATATATGAACAAACAAATCGATAATGCTAAATTATAATATGTGTTTTTATTCTCATCGTATCTATTAGGAAGTCGTTACATTAACAAAATTTGGATAAAATTCACAATACATACCTCATGAAAATTGCCATTTTAATTTGTCTTTATTAGTATTTCTTATTGCAATTTATACTATTGAGCTTTTAATTATTAAAATAAGATTTGTTCATGATTTATTATTACATATGTTAGTTACCATCGGCAATAATAACATTTATTGTTATTAACTCGTATTAATAACTGCAACTTTTTAAAAATCAACAATTGTAAATACAATAACAATTTAAACACCAACGTGCATATTCATAGAGAAAATAAGTCTATACTAAAGTAATGCTAAATTTCCATCCTTTTGTAATTCATGTACAACTACATAAGATTATCTTTTATATCAAGTTTTGTCTTGATCTAAAATTAAACACTTGACAATGAATACGGTAGAAAAAATACAAATAAGTAACAATAACGAGAACTTGACATTAAAGAATCCCTAAAGATTTTACATGTGCGTTTCACTAATGTCATTGTTGTTTTCTATTTTAATTCAATATTTTTGATTAAGACACACAAAATAGAGGTCATGAAGTACGGAACTTATTGGATTTAAACATATTCAATGGGAACTTACACAATATGTGTTAAATTTGGTTAAAATCGGATCAGTAACTTAAGACGAGAAGAGGCAACAACATTTGGGCGATTAATTTGCTACTATGCATATTATCATCGGAATCAGAATGAATATTTGTAAAATAATTTTTGAATTCGAGTATATTACAGACAAAATATGCAAACAAACTTTTAATCTCTTCTGTACTAACGATGACGTATAAAATGATTACATTTAGAATCAGTTGTAAAAAAACAACTCATTCGGTTTTGTTGTCATAGATCGACTATATATTCTCTTTGCCCCATTTTTCTTTTGTTTTAACTGCGAATTTCAATCAATTTTAATTGAGTATTCATTGAATTTGTGATATTGAAGATATTTTGACAATTCTTTCCATTAGCGTTATTCCAAGAACGACTTACGTTTAGAATATGCTCATTTTAGTAATTTTCCTGATTCATACTAAGGTTTTCAAATACTTTGTACTTATTAAATGCTATATTAATATATTTATGACTATGTGCCGGCATTTTTGAAGTTTCATTGAAAACAACTGATTGTACCAAGACGTAATTGAAATGTCGACTGGTTCTCTTCTGAAGATACCCAACCAATTTCTAATAAGTATATAAAAATACACAACCGAATTCTTATGTTCTTTTTTACCTCATATATTGGGCTAAAAATAGATATTGGGTAGATGTATATGATTGACATTGGCACAATTGATATTTATATTAATTTACGACTAAGTTTTGCATAATTTAACAAGTTAGCATTTATGTTTCCAACTAGACATTACGGCATGTGAGGTACTCACCTCTACTGAACATATGTGTAATATATTGTTATCATAATATTCACGAAAACTCGACAATAATGTTTATTATTCTTGTTTTATCTTTTAATCACTAAAACCACTAATAATAATAACAACATTTCCATTAGTGTTAATCGGAAAGCCAGACATGCTTTATGTGTGATGGAAATTCTCTAATGATACAAAAATAATAAACTAAAACGCTCAACATTAAAAGCAAAAAATTACACGTTTTAAAGCATATTAAATAATTTTTTCTCCGCGTTACGTTTATATGAAATCCTACAAAAACTAGCATTATAAATACTTATCTGAAAAAAAAAACCTGTATTTCTATATAAATGAGCAATATATGTACTATAATTTAAACTATCGAGGTAAAATCTAACCAACAAACCGTGACCTTTTATTGTGGCTCTATATCCACTGGAAAACAGTACTAATTGGATTTAAAATGCGAACGGATTCAATCAGACACCTGCACAATATATTTGCTAATTTTGCTTGAAATCGGTTCGGTACCTTCTGAGAAGAGGTTTCGACAAAATTTGGTCTTACGACTAGCGAGCGACCAATATGCCATCAAGCATATGACGCATTTACATTTTCAGAATTAGGACGATGTGAAATGCATTTCTTTGAAATAATTCTAGAAATCTCTTTTGTATTACGAACGGCATTCGCAGACTGGGAATATTTTCATTCCAATAGTCAAATCCATACCTTTGAATATAATGTGGCCGTTCTCTTCGTCAATTTTCTTAGAATTGCTAGACGATATTTCAAGAATGTATGTTTGTTATTTTACGTTACGGCTATTGTTAATCTAGCTTTTATGTGTGCTATGCTTTGATTATTCGATGATAAAACGAATAGCAAGAATCTTGATGGCATGCTTGGTATGACAAATGCCTGGTGCGAGACCGGGTTTTAGTTCTAGCTACAGAGATGCCGGCATGTAACCCAGAGCCCCGGGCAAGATCGCGCGCAAGCCATTTGCATACTTGGTGTCTATGGATCTACGACGGTCATACAATACTACATACACTTAATATATGTACATATATTGTAGGTACCACCAAGAATAAAACATAATTCAGTTTAAATTTTATTTGATTAACATTATGAATAATAATCTCACATAAATGTCGAAAGCGTTAAAATCGGAGTAAATCAATTAGTATCAAATATTATACATATTAAATAAAATTTATAATTTCCTAAATCGTATTATCTTCAATTCTCAATTGTTTAACAGTAAAACAAATAAAACTTAAGGGGTTTTCTTAGTATTAAAACCGTAAAATAATTAAAATCGTTGTCTGATGAAGAATAAATTACCGGGATTCAATTTCTAGCACTGAACAGTTAGCATTGCCTTATTTACCATTATTTCTGACCCTTTTCTATTACGTTATTATTATATACCAACTTTATAGGAAATTTTGATTATAACCCACTTCAATTCTGATTAACATACGTGATATTTCAACATTGATGCTTAACTATTTACTGTATTATATCAAAGTTTGTGTACACAATTCTGTTTGCTTTCGGTAATACCTCGGCGGCTAGATATAGAGAATCAAACGCTACACTGTTAAAAGTTTGTGTAAATTTACATTACTTCAAAGTTCTCATGCATATTTACTTTTAAAGTAATGTTATTTTATATGCTTGATTTATCTATGTTATGCTCTATGATTTAATAAAATTGCAAATGGAATTTGCATAATTACTGATGTAAATGTACCATTATTCGTACTGTGTTGTACAAGTGCTATTTGATACTAGTCAAATGAACTAATTATTCTGCTTTTACATTACATAGATTGTAACATTTTTATTTATTTGTTTCAGGTATGTCAAAACGACTGAGACAAGTGCTCTATTACGTTGTAAGTACATGTACATTCTAGTTTTACTTTGTAATATTCATTAATTTATTATATAGATTTGGTATTTAATGTACACTTTAATAATTCGAATTGAGCCAAACTCTATAGCAGTATCTGCATAGAGTAAGTTTAGCAATGTAGGTTTTCGAAAAATGTGAAAATCTAAGTTGAAAAGCTTCCCTTTAGAATGAATAAGAAATGTCTGTATTTTTATTTTCCATATGAAATTTTAACCAATTACATAAATAGCGCATTAATTATGTTCTTAAAACGCTGTTTTCAAATCTCAATAAATGAAGAAGATGACGTCAATTGCTAATGGTAATTCTTGGATTTATTGCAAACGAGAACACTTGACGTCAGTTGTTAATGTCACTTATTTTTATTTGCTATTTTACACAAAAATGGTAGCAATTCTGAAAATCTGTGGTATTACGAAATATAGTAACCATTTTTCGATCTGGAGAATTACACCTTTTGACCGACTTTGAGCCGAGTCTGACTATTCAACATAACGCCTGTGTCTGTTTATGAATTTTTAAGCATTTTTAACTTGTGCACTTACTATTACCGAAATGAATATTCAAACCGGAAATGCGGGTTTACTCTTGTTATTTTAAGCGGTTTTTTTAATAGCTCAAACGGTTACACGTGCGGTAAAAATTGTTAAAATAAAAATTATAGATAGTAATATTTTACTTAGTTTTAGTTCGAAATTTTTTTTCAAAAAGTTTACCGGTTGCAAAAAAATTGTTTTTGAAAATTTATTTACGTTGCCATATTTATGTAGGTATAGGAAATTTTAATACATAAATCGTATCAATTGTGCCTGTCACTTGCTTATCAGAAAAACAAAATATACTCAAATAATTGGGAATTATAGAATATTATCTATCTATTATCTGTAAGAAGTATATTTACTGAGATCTAAACATTTATCCTTTAATAGTGCTCTCTGGTTGTAAGTTTACAAAATAGATACAAAACACCTGCCGTGTCATGCACCGAACTTTCTTATACGCTTTTGGGTTAAATCACAGTCTATTTTTATTATTTTTCTAATTTATAATATTTGTTCTAACCTTTGGAACACTTTTACACTAAATATATTTCTTAGAATAAATATAAAATGACAAACTTCAAATTATTTAAGTCTATTTTTTTTTGATAAACAATTGACAAGCGCCGTTGATACGATTTATGTAAAAATTAATATAATGGGAAATTTCAAGAGCCATTTTCTGGTTTCGGTGCCGTTTGGGAAAAAAAAGTTTCAAATAAAAGTCATACAAAATGCTGATATCTATAATTTTTATTGCAACAATTCTTCTGTAACTGCAACTATTTTTGAGTGATTGCAGGAACCGCAAAAAATGACTAGAGTAAGCATGCACTTCCGGTCGGAATATTGTTTTGAATAAAAGGTTTTATGCCAGGCACATACAAATCTTAAGTTAAAAATTTCATAATTTTCCCTTTAGCCGTTTGGGCTGTAGAGCGCTCACGTACACACAGACATACACACAGACGGACGTCATTCCAAAAATAGTTGGAATCGATTCAGGGAAGGTAAAAACGTATATTTCCGTTAAAATCTCGAGAACGAAATTTTTCATGATTACAATACTTACTTATACTGCGTATAAGAAAGTAAAAATGTAAGTTAACATCTATTTTGGTAACATGCGATACGATATTTAAATTCAAATGTATTTCTAAGTTGTTAACTGCAAGTTATCTTGAAAATTTATGCTAGACATGAATTCATAACTAATTCCAATATTCACAATTTAGATTTAATGCGGTCAAAAAATTCAGGATCTTTTTTTAATAACGCCAACATCGATTGTAGATTTTTTAAAATTGACTATTTTACTTTTCTACTCGCCGACATTGTCTATGCCATCAGGGTCTATATTTTATAACAATCGGAAGTATTGTAACATTCACGGATGCTAAAATTCTGATTCCGAAAATGTTAATCGTTCGCTAGTCGTCAGATCAAATTTTGTCCCCTCTTCGCGGAAGTTACCGAACCGATAACAACCAAATTTGGCACACATATTATGCAGGAGCCCCATTACATCCGCTCGCACTTTAAATCCAATCACTCCTCCCCCTAAAAATATCAAATGATATATTCAAACAAAATTGGCGTCAACATAAGTAATTCTTCTTGTTTACCTCTACTGCAGAAGAAGAATAAACAAAATAATCCCTAACTATGATGAACTAAAATGAGGAGGGCAAACATACAATTTTAGATTAGGTGATAATACAAACGAACAGAAATTTCAGATTCTAAACAGTCTCGTGTAAAAAGAGCAACACATACGAGCAGACCTAAATATTGACTATAATTTCTCTGTGTAGAAGCTTAAAATTGAGGTTATGAGTTGCGCACGCACCTCAAATGCAATCGACGTTTTTTCTTTGGCGCGAAGCGTTCACGCATGCGCAGTGAGTGATCGTAGTAAACGTAACGTACGCGCAGAGTGACCTTGCGTAGCCTAGTATTCTAGGTAGCTGCTCTGTCATTCGGATACATATTACATGTATACTAGTATATTATTTAAAATGTCTATGTTGATATATTTTTTAATTACTTTTATTCTCTCGTCTTATAAACAAGCTGGTTGATTGGTTATAATTAACAAGGTACGCGCTACTATAATAATGGTTTTTTTTTATGAGTTTATTTTACGAGACTGCTATCAAAACACGTCGCGTTATTTCTTATTAATATTAACTATAAGGCTATCAAATGAGCATCTGCTGCAGATTTACTTCAGGTTAAAGTGATAAAACAATATTATATTTTAGTTGTTACAGTAATAAAATAATATACTAAAATTATTGCTTATGTGTTGAGAAATTATCAAATTATTTATTCTGCATTTAGTTGTAATACCTCCTAGTGTATAGTCGACGAAACGATAGTGCACGCGTGAATTCGGATATCACTTCGTGTTCGCTTAATAAATAGTGGAGTTTGGGGAAGGCATAAATATTCGGTCGGTTAAAGCGAACCAAACACGCAATGATACAATTTAAATCGTGCACTAAGGCACGTTTGACTAGTTTACTAGCTGTATTTTGTAAAAATACAACTTAATATTTGACGAATCGAAGAAATTGAAGCTAGTCCCGGATGGTTTTTGGCGAATGTAACTATTAAAAATTATAGTAACTGGTAATTCGCAACATCTAGTGGCGTCGATTTGAACTATCTTACTGGGGAATATTTTTTAAGAAATATTTATTGATAAAAATTAAACATTTAGGTGAACAAGAGTCAAAACAAAGTTGCTGAAAATTGACATATGATGTGAAATAAAGATATATTTAATATTTTTGTTGAAAATAGACATGTTTATATGTATGTTTGTGCGTGCGCGTGTATATTTGTGTATGTGTGCATATATACAAAAGAAAATTTTAGCTTTCAAAGCTATGAACAAAACCTCACAAAAGTACTATAAAGTGACATAATACGCATTGTAGGCTATGTTCTTTTCAAAATATGGCCGTAATTTATTCCGAACATGTAAAACAATTTCATAATGGACAGCCGCAAAATTAAAAAACAAAATAGTAAAAATATGTTAAAACATGCATGTAACAGATCATTGTTTCCGCCGGTAAGACGCCATTTTAACTCCGACCTGACATCTACATGCAGGTGATGGCGCGAATACACACCTGTTATATAATTGTGAAGTTGCAAAAATGCCATCGTTGCTGATTTGGTAGTAAAAAAACTGCCTTTATTATAAGATCGTCTGGAGGTCCTTTTCAAATGTAAATACGTTCGATCAGGGAATTTGGCTTTAGATGTAAATAAGATGATCTGCTGGAGGGTGATACATACTTTACTCTCGAGGAAGGTAAATTAATGAGGAACTATTTTAGTAAATTAGCCACTCACGAAAATTACTATAATAAGAGCAATCATAATGATGGTAACTCGCCTATTATTTGAATAAAGTCTCAGGTCCAAAAGTAGAAAGTTGGCAACCCTAGTTGTAATATTGCCAAGAATCGCATGATATGAGCAAACAGCACACACACACATACAGAAACAGATTTATTCCAAAAATAGTCAGACTCGATTCAGGGAAGGTCAAATATTATATTTCCACTAAAATCTCTAAAAACCGAATTTTAAATCATTATTCTATTTTACGTAATAATTTTATAATTTGTGTATAATACCAATAAAAATATTTAAATGGTAAACGAATAAAAAGCAAAGCGCTTGAATATATAAGACCATTGTCACCAATTTTTCAACAGGTTATTCATCTGTACAAAAAAAGTTGGTGCGAATACAATAACGAAGGAGGATGCACAATATAAAACGATGATAGAGATATGGTTCGTACTTCGCACGCTCTAAGATATTTATTCGCGGTTTTTTGGTTCCGAAAACACCAGTCTGAAGCGCCGCACCGAAAACACCGTCACAAAATCGAATGGAAATTCGATATTCAACGTCTCGCTCCTTGTGTGATTTGTACCCTTCTTTAGCACTTTCGCTTTCTACCTGTTAAGTGGATATGAAGTAGATACCTCACCTCTTCGCTACCCTAAAAATATTGCTCTTTGCTCAAGTCTTTTCAAAGTTTTACTGTTGTTATTTATAATTTAGAGAGCATGTTTGCTTTTCTACTGGTTGATAATAGCATTGGGGAAAATACTTCCAAAGATACACTTTACCTTTTTCCTTTAAATGGGATGACTGGGCTGCCTTTTCAAATTTCACTGCTTTTCATCATTCTTTTCATACTACCCTCGTTTAATTTATCATCAGATCTCAGATTACTTATTTGTAAATTACTAATGGTACCGCAATTTACAATATACCAGATCTTACTAAAACAAAAGTAGATGTCCATTATTTATATAATTCTATATAATAAAACAAGATTAATTCTTATATTATACCAACGAATTGCAACTATTATATTTTTAGTATTTCAAATGCCAAATTAATGCACCGAAGGGTGGATTAAATTCTTAAGTACAAGATCACGTTTATCGCATTTTATACAAATTCACATTGTAATCGCAAGATTTGGTTGGAATCAATAGCTTTTTACGTTCGTCAATTTATTGCTGGTTTTCCTTTAATGCTTAAGTAACATATGGTGTTATTCTGTATTTTATATAGAGATTCTATAAAGCACTATAGGCTATAGAAACAATGTTGTATATTCTTATATAAAAGCACTGTAGGCTATAGAAACAATATTGTATATTCTTTTTAAGATTATAGATTATATAGCGTTTATAGAGTTTTACAGAATTGCACCATTAGTAGCCCGCTAAGCCAAGTAGCTTCATTCGCTCTGTCTTGCAAAAATATGACTGTCCTACCATCTATCGTGGAATTATTCAATTTATTCGCAACCAAATACGTGCAAATCCACGGGAATTTTTGAAATATATGCTCGATTTTATAATATATTAGTAGCACGTATAGATTTGAATTGACTATTTTAAAATTTTATATAAAACATCTGCAGTGTTGTGCACCGAACTTTCTTATACGCATATGGGTTAAACCATATCGTAGTTACATTATTTTTCTAATTTATAATATTTGTTCTAACCTTTAGATTGCTTTTACAGTATATATATTTCTTAGAATAAATATAAAACGTCAAACTTCAAATTATTTCTATTTTGTTAAACAATTGGCAGGCGCAGATGATACGATTTATGTAAAAATTAATATAATATGAAGAAATTTCAAGAGCCATTTTATTTTTTCCGGTATCGTTTGGGAAAAATAGTTTCAAATAAAAGTTGTACAAAATGCAGATATCTATAATTTTTGTCGTAATAATTTATCTGTAACTGCAACCGTTTTTGAATAATTGCAGAAACTGCAAAAAATGACTAGAGTAAACATGCACTTCCGGCCGGAAAATTGTTTTCAAAAATAGGAGATTTTCTTGCCAGGCACATACAAATCTTAAGTTTAAAATTTCATAATTTTCCCTTTAGCCGTTTGGGCTGTAGAGCGCTCACACACACACACACACACACAAACACACACACACAATTTCCAGATCGAAATTTTTCATGATTACAATACTTACTTATACTGCGTATAAGAAAGTAAAAAGTTTATATTTACTAAATACACAGACATACATCTTATACGCACACACAACATATATAAATACATATTCTCATACATGCATGTATATATAGACATATATATATACAACATATATGCATATACACACCTACTACATACATATGTACAAACACATAAGTAAACACACATACATACATTCGCATATATACATATTTCATGACTATTCCCATCAAATAGAGTGGCAGAACACCCTTTACATCCATTCTCATCTTGACAATCTTTCGCCATTCAAATAGATCTTTACACATCTTCTTTTGCCTCATTCATGTTTATCAAGTTCATCTTACACGCTCTTCTATTCTTGCTCACAATTTTTCTTTCACGCAACCAAATTTTATTCTTCATTTTAAATTCAGCGCTATTTAATGTTTTATCACTAGTCATCAAATTTATTGTTTATACTATTAGTGTTAATTTTCATTCGTGCAACTGTTTTTAAATTATTGTGGTAATGCCACAAAATGACTAGTGTAAACATGATTGAGAATGAGTTGCGTGAAGGACAAGTTGCGAGCAAGAGGAATATAAAGACATGAATAATTTAATGAGTTTGGATGAAGCGAAAGAACTGTGTAAGAATAGAAGAGTTGAATGGCGAAAGATTGTAAAGATGTGAAAGTATGTAAAGATGTGATTAGGCGTGATGATATGAATGTATTAAAATAATACTGAGCAAGATATACTTACACCAATTGAATAAAAATCGACAAGTGTTTCCATGGATGTTAAAATTGATTTGATTTAAAAACATCAGCTTCTACTGTTTTATCTAAATGATGCTATACCTATTGTCCAATATTGGGGTATGATGAAAGACGCCATTGAACGTAATAATTTAATTGGAATGGAATCTATTTGATGTGATACTTATTTATTAGTATCTTATAATAATTCCGTTACGCCAGTCGAACCCTTTGAGCGTCCTGTGCTGTGTGTAAATGGAATGTATATGGGTATAAAGTGTGTACGCGAACAGCATATATATGTACATATAATAATATTGGGGTCATCTACCCGCGCGCCGCCCCGTGCACCATGCTGCCTGCTGGTGGTGGTGGTGATTGCTTTGCGTGTCTACCGACCTCTATCGACCGCTCCGTGCATTTCCTCTTTCCGCTAACCAACCCCAAACCAATGCGTCTCTCTCTTTCTCTCTCTATAGGAAGCACACAAGATCGCCAGCGTGGTGATTTTAAGCACCCCTATTTCCTATTATCCTTATTTTTATTCTATCAAAGATGGCTTAGAATTAAGATCCAGAGACTTAACAGAGGTATACCCTTTAAGTGATTCTTGATTTATAGGTCAATTATTGTTTGAACGCAAAACAAAATCCGCATTTGTTTGCAAGAAACTTTTTTATATGTATATTACTTTAGTAATTTATAAATTTTTACTATCCTTTGAAACACTGTTTCACTTAATATATTTCTTACAATATATAGTGAATTTAAAATGCCAAATTGTTTAATTATATTCTGTTTTTATTTGTTAAACAATTGACAGGTACAGTAAAAATTAATAAAAAAGGAAGAAACTGCAATAGTAATTTCAGGTAAGCGATACTTTTTTGAAAAAAAAAATTGAAATAAAATAAATTTTTTGAGATTTGAGTTATTGCAGAAACCGTATAATATGACTAGAATCTTAAAGTTTCATAAGTTTACAATCAACCATTTAAGTTGTAGAGATATCACGCACACACACGTGCGTACGCACACAAACAGATACAAATCTTAAGTTTAAAGTTTCTTAATTTTACCTTCACTCGCTTAGGCTGTGAAGTTCATACACACAAAATCGGTCAGACCTAATTCAGGGGCGGTCAAAAGGTATATTTTCGTTAAAATCTTGAAATTGAATTATTACACGACTACAAAATTTACTTACTTCGTATAGAAAAGTAAAAACAGTAGGATTTGAAATGGCAATATAATAATGGTTTTTGTTAATTTTTATTTACGAAGTATAAGAAGCTTAATTTTTCAATTATGTGACTGCAACTTCTCAAAATCTATGAATATTTAAAATATACACATTTGAGGCAAAATATATAACATACTATCATCGATTCAATTGAGGATATATGCATGTTTACCGACGGACATTGTGGATATACTGACCGCACATAATCTAACAAAGTACTGTCATTTGTTTGTTTGGCAATTATTAAATTTGGTTAAACTCCACCGTGGGGTACAATAATTGCGCTGAATTGCGCAACATGTACCATTGTTTGGTTTAGAGCTATGAACTAGATTTGCTTAGTTTATTTGGCGAATTAACAAAGCTTGGTTAAGCAACAAAATACACTTTGTTTGGTAGTTGTTAATTTCGTTTAAACTTTACAATTCAAGGACTACGACATACAGATTTTCAATGTATCTACTGCAAAGAGAAGGAGTCACAAATCTGACCTTCGCTTGTTATAGGTTTTATCCAGCAGTGTTTGGTATATGTCAAAATGTTCATTTAACAAAATTACAAACCACAGAACATCAAACTTGCAAATTTGTTAAATATTTACGTTTTATCGATATTCCAACTCAGGATGCATCCAGAAACACAACTGAAGCTACGATAGTTCTTTAGTCTTAATTAATATATATATTTAACATGCCTCTTTTTTAAATTGATTTTTAATACAACAATGTTTTATAGTGATTAATCTTAATTTTATTTTTTAATTTTTTTTTAAATAAATATTAACACTTGATTTCACAAATTCTTACATCTTCAGGTGTTACAATGGTTATCATTGTCACACCGGAAAATGTTTCACCAAGTGCCAACTACACAATCAATTAATAATGTTGAATATTTTATTTATGTAAACATAAATTTTAATTTTGCGCGCTGGTAGGCCTTACAGTTATGATACACTATTGTAAGTGTAAGTAAATGTATACCTTTTGACCTTCCCTGAATCAATTCTGCCTATTTTTGAAATGATGTCTGTGTGTGTATGTATGCGTGTGTCTTAAAGGTTAAAGGTATAATTAAGGAACTTTCAACTTAAGCTTTGTATATGCCTGGCAAGAAAACTGCTTTTTTTGAGAAATATATTCAAACCGGAAGTGCTTGTTTACTTTAGTCGTTTTTTTTAAATTTGCTATATCACTAATCGCTGCATTTAAAAGAAAATAGTTTTGATAAAATATTTGACATGTCATTTTAATTAGATAGTTAGAATTCAAGAATGTTAAAAATTATTAAAAATTTTATAAATTCTTACGATCTAACCAAATTGCGTATAAGAAAGTTCAGCGACAGACATGCCGCATACCAGCATATGTACCACCGCGCCGGGGCGAGTACATCAACTGGCGGAGGTCAAGTATATATCAGTAGACGTGAGAAGTATTGAATTTAATATTGAAAATAACCTATTTTTTATAACATATACCTTTTCTGAAAAATATTTTCAAATAAAAGTTATGCGAAATATTAATATCTTTTACTTTCATTCTAACTAATTTTGCTGTAAGTTTTACTTTCTTATAAAAACCATGCATTGAAATATAGTATAAATAATGATAACGTCGATAAGAAGGTAGCGCAATCGTAACATACAAAATGGAGTGCCAATGTTTTACTTTTACTTTACTATTCTAATTATGAAAATAACAATACATCCCTATATTTCGTATGAGAAAGTAAATATTAACTTAGTGATAGTTTACTGGATTTTTTTTACTGATTATAAAGAAACTACGTTCACACTTTCAGTTAATTCATTAATTGAAATAGCGGAGTCACTAACGAAGCAGGCTTGTGTTGTAGAAATGTTTTGTTATCAATGTAGTGAAACCATTACTAATACTGCTGCTTCTTATGATGAAGGCGAATGGTTTTGCTTAAGTTGCATTAAAAAGAAACATGTTTGTACTATTTCTAAATGTACATTCTTTGGTATAAATAAGAAAAAATTTGGGCATATAAGATATTATTGTAACAATCAAAGATTATGTGATATTTGTGAGATGGTTACTAATGGCACTTTTGTGAAATATTACCAAATTGCGCATTCTGATGTTACATCTTTATCTGGAGATATGTTTATGGAGAAGTACAGTTCAAGAATGAACAAAAAGTTCATTATTGAAAGTGAGGTTGGTAGATTACATTGCCAGTCGTCCTTTGACACAAGTAGGTATAGATTACATATATGGTCATCGGTTTCTATAGGAGTGTTGCATCGTTATGTTTGTTATGTGGTGTTAGAAAATCCAACAACTGGGTGTAATGTTATTATGATGGAGGCTGATTCAAATATAAACATATCCGATTGGTAGATCAAAAACCTAACTCTCAAAATATGTCCATAATAACAAAATTAAAATTTCCGTGATAGTTAAATACGCATTTTCGTTAGTTCCTTAAAATATAAAAAAAATTTAATATTTTAAAAGTTATGATTATTTTGAAAATATTAAGTCTAATTTTGTTTTTATGTTGAACAATTAATAGGCATAGTTCATACGTTATATGTAAAATAATTATATATGTAATAATGCATTAAACGTGAGAAGTATTGAATGCAATATTGAAAATAAATTATTATTTTATAACCAGCCATCAGAAAAGTTTCTGAAAACTATTATTGTCAAATAAAAGTTATGCGAAATATTAATATCTCTTATTTTTATTCCAACTGATTTTGTTGTAAGTCTACCGTTTTTAAGTTATGGCATAAAAATCGAAACATGACGAGATTAACATGCACTTCCGGTTCGAATATTCATTTCAAAAATAGGAAGTTTTCTTGCCAGGCATATACATATCTTAAGTTTAAAGTTTCATAATTTAATTTTCAACCATTTAGGCTGTAGAGCACACACTGACACACACACACATACACACAGACAGACGTCATCTCAAAATTAGTTAGACTCGAGTCAGGGAAGTTCAAAAGATATATTTCCGTTAAAATCTCGAGATCGACTTTTGCATGATTACAATGCTTATTATTATTACTAAATGTGTATTATAGAATATCTCTCTTATCTAAACAAAATACGTATAAGAACGTGCAGTGCAAGCCATTGCAGATAAGTTAAAATATATTTAAGCATGCTATAAGAGAAATGCGTATTTTCGAAGCCACTAAAATATGGCATATCATTTACTGGTTGCATCACTTGTATTTATAATGTCATTCTTGAATCGAATGGTAATTGCTTGTTGCATGAATTGGTCACACTTTACTCTAATTACCTGTATTATTTTCTGCTTGACTACACTCAAATTATTCTTGATAATCGAATTGAAATTGAGATGAGTAACGTTTTCAAATTACCATACAAAGATTACTTACACTTAGCATCGCATTCTAATCGATATTTCATTTAAGGATTGCCTGTGTCATTTGTAATGCAACACCCGCAACGTAACTTTAATTTATAATTGTACTCATTGTTTTGCTGCTGCACTTCCCCAGTGCTGCTGTAGAGTATGAAAATTGCATTTGTAACTAATTCGATCAATGCAACACAGACACTGCGAAAATAAAGTTTATGTTTACACCAGTACAGTTCCTACACATTTTAAAACAGCAATTTTATAAATTTACTCATACTTCGCTGAAAATATATCTATGGGAAACGATTCGACATTTTGCAATAGTTCCTTCCACGATAACTCTTGTAATTCTTGAATTTAATTTATTATATAATTTTTTTTTTGATTTTTTGCTTTCGTGAAAATGCAATTATAATTTCCATTTAGTTTAACGTAGTTTATGGTTCAGTTTTACGTTTTATGATGATGAATAGGAATGTTGTAATAAATTTAACGAGTAATTCTTTGTTATTTGAAGTCGATATTGGCACTGTGCTGCATTTCTCATTGTCTACATCAGATACACTTAATTGACGTAATCCAATCTTCTTGAGAATTACAAGGCTATCTACCCGGTGGTTAAGCTTGTCTAGCATTGGGTTGTTAAATTGATAGCACATTCGGTTGGACTATTATCAACCAGAAAACCTACGATAAATTGAATTTTAAGGGTTAAAATCACACAGGAAGATTATTAGTAATAGAATGAAGCGAAATAAATATGTAAGGATAGAGAGAATGGTGAAAGATTGTAAAAAAAGGAAAGAATGTAAAGGGTTTTCTGCAACCCAATTAATTGGGATAGGCATAATTATGCATTTATATATAGAATCATATTTAAATAACGAATGTATTTACAAGTCAAGTATATATGTGTCGGCTTGTTTATAATATTTGAACCTTTGAAACACTTTTCTCACATTATATTACAATATATATAAAATGTCATATTCCTAATTAATTGAGTCTATTTTATTTTTTATTCCGAATGTACGTAAACAATCAATATATAACAGATATTAAAGATGCAGCAAACAGTTTTATTTTTATTTTAACACGCTTATTAAAACGCAAAAATAAATCTGTGCCAGACGCAGTTTTATTTTCTCTCTTTCATTACACATTGTTATATAAGTGACATTAAGTCCTTTTCCTTTCAAAACCTAGATCAACTCGGATTTTATTTGCAATATAGAACTGATGATGAATTTTATGTTTATTCCCATCAAATGGGGTGCAAATCACTTTATATCTTTCAACTCTATCCTCAATAATCTTAATCCTTCTTTCTTTTGCTTCATTTAGTTTCATCTAGTTCTTCTATTCTGCTTGTTTGCAACTCTTCTTTCGCAATCGTTCCCAATCATATTTATTTACTTATTCCGAAGGTATCTTCGCATTTTCACATCATTCAAATGAAAATATTTTTCCAATTATTTTATGTTTCGAATACAAATTGAGTTTATCTTTGAAAACAAACTTGTCAGAAACTAACATGAATTTAAGATACAAATGCCAAAACACCATTTCTTATTTTGACATTTTACGAACATGCATTGTACATTTGGGAATCTGTTTTACGATAGTTTAATTCGCATCATTTCAGTGAAACTCATTATCTGCTTCAAAGGGAAACGCCTCTAGATATTAGATCTACAACCAGAACATCGGTTAGCATGTAGGAAGTTTGAAATTCTATATATGCATTCTTAGCTTCCCGTCTTTTCTCATAAATGGTGTGACAGGCACATTTTTCCTTTATCTCATATTCGTACTAGCTTTCGCTCTTTAATTCTTTACATACCTAACACGCTTCATTTACAAGTGCTTCAAACCTTTCACACAACTTGATTCCGTTTGTGGCTTGATCACTTCTTCCATTCAACTATTTTTCTATTAAGTACATTTTTTCATTGCATACCGACTACTCTGTATTCATATATCATTTACATGGTCCATATCCGTATAAATACTTATAGTAACCTTTCTTTCAATATAACCAGACCACATTTGGTTCACTCGACGTATCATATTTTCAATATTGTATCCACATCTATGTTATTTTTGTCCGTCTTTGTTACATAACAAATCCTTGTACAAAAATTTCATTTCTGCTCCAAATCGACTTTTATACTTCGCAATTCCCATACAAACATTCATTCTTATATCGCAAGCTAATCACAAAACTAAACATTGTAGATATTTTTCATTTTATGTAAAAATAAGTCTAGAAAATTGCAATATAATCATTACCACTAAATTTACGAAAACAAGTCACAAATATATTACCTTAAATGTGTATGCAGTCACAAATATAATATTCAATCAACACATTTCTTGTGGGAGATTTTATACAATCACGTAATTGAAAATAGTATTGCTGGCATTTTAGTCTTTTCTTTAACTGACATTTGTGAAATCGCGTTACAATTTTATTAACAAATACGTGATTTGCGATTTATTAATATGTTTTCAATTTTCTAAACATATTTTAGTATGTGAATCAAATTTATGAAATAAATTCAAATCAAGTACATTCTGTATCTGTAATGACCACTATTAAATACTTATGGATACATTTTGTTAATTTCAATGCAATCTAAAGGAAGTACTGAAAATAAAAGCTATTTTTGTTTCCAGCTCTACCAGATACAACAATAATTTATATAGAAATTTTATTTCAATAGTATCTTTACTCTATATCGACAATTATAATTAAATATCCCCTGTGTCTTGTAGTGTACTTTCTTATACGTATTTTGTTTAGATAAGATATGCATGTAATTAAATTTTCCTATATTTAATAATTTACGTAACTATGGCAACATATATGCATTTTCAATGGTGATTTTCAGGAAACCTGTACCATTTGGAAAAAAATGTTTTATCAAAATAATTTTACTGTAAGTTACTGCCGTTTCGGTAATATTGCTGAAACTGCATAAAACGACTTAAGTGAACATGCACTTTTGGTTTATTTGTTTTCAAAAATAGAAGATGTTCTTGCCTTTAGTTTAAAGTATCATAATTTTAACTTCAATCGCTGTAAAGTACACACAGACACAAAAAGTTACACGCACACATACACAAATAGTCAGACTCGATTCAGAGAAAGATCAAAACGTACATTTCCGTTAAAATCTCGAGATCGATTTCTTTTCTTACAATAATTATTTATTATTTCGTAGAAGCAAGTAAAAATAGTGAAGAAAACAAATTGTTATAGTACGCCGATAGGAGAATATTTGGTTCATGTTATTTTTTTCTAAACGTGTATCACAATTTTTTAAACACCATAGCAATTGGACTTAGCAAACACTGTCCTTCTATCAAGTAATTAACTCTTCCATCGCCAAAAGCATACAGCTCTTTAGGGTACCGAAGAACTAAAGTATTCGGTCGTGGGTATGTAAGTATCTCCGCTTGATCATTTTCTTCTGCAAAAACTTTGTCTTCACCATCCTGAAACCTATATATAGCTCATACGTTGGTGTCGTGGCTTGTTCGTTCGTAAGACCAACATTTGTCACTCTTCTGAAGAGACCGAACGGATTGACACCTACTCTTGTATGCATAATCTATGGGTACTTTTATCGCAGTCGTTATTGGGACCCAAAACGACCTTAAATATTGATTTGATTGAGTTTTGCATATATACAAAATTCTGATATAAATTTGAATATCTTTTTGGTCTTGACATTTTTTCTGTTAAACATATTTGATGTTGATGTGCTAAACCACCATAAATTAAATGGATAAAACCCTTTTCAATCAACAGTTGTCAAAAACGACAGTGATATTGATATATATAGTACAAATAATGTTTATTTATACAGAAATTCAGCTCTCCAAATTCAAATACTAAACAGATAATCGAGGACGAACTCTGGCCATTTGCGATGCCAATGCTTATTAATAAGGGTGTTTTGATTCATCCTGGGTAGCCATTAGTCATTTATGATAATCTTATCTTGATTGAGTAATCAGATAATTAATATCCCTCTTAGCTAGTAAGAATACTAATTATGCTACCGATAACTGATTTAATTACATTTGTTTCTTATTCGATATTTGACTATCCTAAATATCATCTCGTCTAAACATTCATGCAAACCTGTGTTTAGTATTGTTTTGTTCTATATATGCCTGGCGAGTGTCGCTAATTTACTCCTCGTAATTCATTTAACAAAGAACGCGAACTAAGATCTTGCGCACTTTACATCTAGACGCCTGAGCAGACGACGGTAATTGCAAGGACTTGGCACTTTTGACCCTCATAAACTAGAAGTTTCTTTTGAATGTCGCTACATCGTTAATGCTATACGAAAATTAAACAGACTTATACTGCGCATATAGCACCTATGTCATGATAGTGCGATAAATATTAACAACATTGACTTAAACGTTTCGAATATTATTTCACTACGACTAGAATCTATTTATAGTAATAGTTCAGAGGATACTACAAGCTTGCAGTTTTGGTTTAATTTAGGACATGTAGTAGATAATTGTAGTATGATGTAATCCTACATTGAATTCGGTGATGAGATTATACTCGTAATGTGACCAAATTTCTAATTGAAACACTACACTAAACTTTTACACTCTTATATACAACTTATAATTAAAAAAAATGTAATTTACTAAAAAGCAAAGGAATGCCATTGTTACATTTTAGAATTTCCACTAAAAACAACTAGTAACATTTTATTGCACACGTTATATATTGGCGAATGTGCATTTGACATCTTGTGGAAATAGTTTTCCTTGCTGTAATGTATTTCGTACGTACTTTTATATGTTTTCGTGGTTTACTCCTTATATAATAAAAGAAAAGAAACCTAGACTTGGTTGCTATAGTTACTTTATATTGCCTATTTATGGGATTCAAGAAGCCATTCATGCACTCTAGTCAATCAACGTAAATTATATTCTATTCATATTTTGTGCAAATTGTGCCAAGAACCATCTGTTTTTATAACTAGTTTATTTCCTTTAAAATTTTCATGTACGTAGCCATTTCTGTTTAAAGGTCAACGACCTCAGTACCAAGTATTGATTTAATTTTATAGTTTCGTCTGGAGCAACCCAAGCGTAAAAGATTTATTATCGATTATTATTCGCCAATTCTTAATTTAAGTTCAGTTTATTTATAAATGGGTACGCCCGGAGAGTAGTGTAAATCTATTATAAAATAAGTACAAATCATAAATGATTGATGTCTATTCGTATATTTTATTTCCATCTCAGTTATTTTTAATTTTATTATTTGCTTTTACAATCATAAATTAATGCAATTCTGCCCATATCAGAATAGATATAATTTATATACATAATGAGAAAATTATTTTCTTACTTTTACCTAAAAGAAATGTTTAATCTATACTGAGTTAGATTGATTTAACAGTGTAGTGGCTCATTATGATACTCATTCGACCACGTAAAGTTTACGTGATAAATGGTAATTTGATGCTCATAGGTTAATGAGCATCAAATTTAAACGTATGATGTTCAGAATGTCAAATTTATGAAAAGTGACGTCAACTTGATGTGGTCAAATGAATAAACGATCTATAATGCTTCACTAAAATATTAGCAGGCTTGATACTAAACTCTAAATCTAATTAGCACATAAAATACTTGTAATTAACTAAATATGATGCTGATTTTGTTTGATTTTAAACTAATTGTAAGTAGAAATTGTCAGTTTTTACTATCTTATATGAAGTAATATTGTATTGTATATTGTAATCATGAAAAAATTCGCCTTCGAGATTTGAACGGAAATATATCTTTTAGCTTCCCTGAATTGTGGCTATGTGTTTGTATGTGTGAATCTGTCTGTCTGTAAGTGCTTTATAGCCTAAACGGTTGAAGGTACTTTAATCTTACGATTTGTGTATACCTTGCAAGAAAACCTCCTATTTTAAAAATGAATATTCTAATAGGAAATGCATGTTTCCTTCAGTGTTTTTTTGTGGTTTCTGCAATATTTTCGAAACGGTACTTTAAGTAAAAATAGTTATAATAAAATGGAAGATATTAATATTTTAAACGACTTTTGTTCGAAAAGTTTCTTTAAAAAGTGTACCAGTTACAAGAAAATTGCTATAAAAATATTACTTTTCTTATATATATTGACATAGTTACATAGGTATTGTGAGATTATATTTAATAAATATAAAACTACACCCGTCAACAGTTAAACAGAAAAAGAAAATCGACCTAAATAAATTGACATTTAACATCTACTGTAACAAATAGATTTAATAAAAAGGCGTTTTAAAAGTTAGTAACTTATATATATAAATATTTTGTTAAATTTGTATTTTATTATCTTTCCTATCCAATCAAAATATACCTACCCCGTATAAGTGAGTCCAGTGCAATACAAGGCTGATATTACTATTTAGAACCCAAATAGTAAAACAGTTGACCATGTTTCTGAATAATCAATTTCAAAATTATTGTAAACATCTGCAGTGGCTTGTACTGGACTTTCTTATACGCATTTTGGTTAGATCATATCACATTTTTATTATTTTTCTAATTAATACATTTTACTTAATCTTTGGAACAATTTTATATTAATATACATCTTAGAATAAATATTAAATGTCAAACTATTTTTTCTGTTTAACAATTGACAGGCACAGTTGATACGATTTATGTGAAAATAATTAGAACCAATTTCAATAGCCATTTTCTTGCCTGCGGTACCGTTTTTGAAAAAAATGTTTCAAATAAAGATTGTACAAAGTTTTACTATCTATAAAATATTTTTGCTACAAGTGCGACCGTTTTCGAGTTTTCGCAGAAACCGCAAAAAATGACTAGAGTAAATGCACTACCGGTTTGAATATTGTTTTCAAAAATAGACGATTTTCTTGCCAAGCATATACAAAGTTGAAGTTTAAAGTTTCATAATTTTACTTTCAACCGTTTAGGCTATAGAGCGCACACACACACGCGCGCGCGCGCACACACACACACACACACACACACACACACACACACACACACACACACACACACACACACACACACACACACACACACACACACACACACACACACACACACACACACACACACACACACACACACACACACACACACACACACACACACACACACACACACACACACACACACACACACACACACACACACACACACACACACACACACACACACACACACACACACACACACACACACACACACACACACACACACACACACACACACACACACACACACACACACACACACACACACACACACACACACAGACAGATGTCATTCCAAAAATAGTCGGAATTGATTCAGGGAAGGTGAAAACGTGTATTTGCGTTAAAATCTCGAGATTGAAATTTTTCCCGATTATAATACTTATACTGCGTGTAAGACAGTAAAAATTTATATATATACAGATAACAAATAATGATCTCTTAAGCAACTGATGTTAGAATCGCTACTTGATGTTTATGCGGGTAAATCTTACTGTGCCTCACGTTTTCTTAGCGACCTTTTAGCGATTCACGTTTTACCTTAACGATTAATAAAAAAGATCCTTTAATTTTCTTTAATCTACAAATTTTACAAGGACAAATATATTCTAAAATCGTTAACGTCTTAAATTATTTAAAGTAATTTAAAAATGTTACATTGAAATCTTTTAATTAAAACAAATATTAGAGCCGAGTATAAACACGTTTTATTTTAACTTTTCAACTTTGTATTTAATTGTAAATTAACTCAAATTAAAAATAAATAAAATCTAAATTCAGTTTGACGATAAAAGAGCAAATTACGATATTAAAGTGTTTCGAAATGTCACAGTATGGTGGCAGCATCATTGGTATCCCACTAGTCCGGAACCAATTTCCGGTGCTGGTGGAGTTAAGATTCATCACATCCTCCTGTAGATTAAAGAAATCGATTGCAGACTGACTCTTCAGTGCTAATTTATTATATACACTTCGTTACAATCATTTAGCATCAACATGCTTGATGTTAGAGCAATTACGCGATAATAGAGTTTAATAGAACGTTAAATATTAACAATTACTATTCGGAATTTTCTCCTCCAGAAATTTACATTACTAAATACATGTATTATAATTATGAGCTTATGTATGTATATTTGCTTTTAAGCATCATAAATCCGTAAATCCGTAGCTTGTAAAAAACTATAAGAATTCTAATTGCACATTTATAATTAGTACTCGTTTGCACAATTATCCAAATGGAACATAATTATAGATATTAAAGTTTAGTAACAAATTTATTTTTCAGCTACTGTGCTGTATTCCGAAAATACAGTTTTACATTTACAGCAGTACTATAACGCCTAGGTTATATAGGACCTATAGTAGCCAAATTTCCTACTATAATTACATTATTATACAGCCGAAACATAAATAAATAGTAAGAGAAAAAGATATTTTTAACCTTTTTTATCACCATGAATTTCTTTTTAAATGAAATTTAGTACGATTTTAAACCTATTATCGCGTTTATTTATTATTAATACTTATTTATGAAACAATTACTTAACTTATATGTGGTACTTTTGCTTAGTATTTATATGTATGTATGTACACCCGTGGTGATATTGCCGAAATCGCAAAGAATGACTAGAGTAAACATGCACTTCCGATTTGAATATTCTTTTCGAAAATAAATGGTTTTCTTGTTATCCAAACACAAATGTTATGTTTAAAATTTCATAATCTTACCTTCAACTATATAAGCTCAACACACACACACACACACATTCATGCATACACAGTAAGACGTGTTATTTGAAAAATAATTTCAGAGTAGGCCAAAAATCTCGAGATTACTTACTTATTATTTCGTATAAGAAAGTAACAAATTGAGACAGAAAGAAGTAAAATAATGAATAGTCATGAGAGGGTAAAATGTCATGAATTTTTAACGTGACGTTTGAGCTAAATTCGTTCGTAACTTGGTTGTTTGCGAAAAGTTGAGCACTTTATAAACTTTGTGTAAATATTTGTAAGCGCACAAGATGTAAAACAAAGCAGAACGCTATTTGTGGGTTGACATTAGGAAAGCTTATGTTGTCTATCAACTAGCTTTATTTTATATACCCACCTCGTACATAAAAAGTTAATAAGTATTGTAAAAACTCACGATACGTTTTACGCTAAAAGCCCTTGCCGTATAAGGAAAGTACGTCAGAAGAAAAGTCACCTGCGATTTACTATTTTATGAGAAACTACACTGAAGAATTCGACGGCAAACTCAACAGATTTGCAATTGTACTCGTAAAAGTCAAGTGCAAGTTATTTTGCTCCAAGCACTGCCGTGTTAAATAATACATTTATAATTCTTTTTAAATACAATCCTTTTGTAGTAATATTTTACTTTTATATTCACTCAAATATGCAACGCTGTTTACAATTTGCTATGTAGAATAAAAGCGGGTCTGTATTCTGAATAATATTATATTATTTAACAAACCACATTAATTCCTCTAGGCAAATTTTAATTTTAATAAACATTTTTTACAATAAAATTATTAATACGTTGATTTTATGTATGAAGTAAACAGTTTTATTAAAAAATTATATAGATATTGATATACTACATAAATTTTATTAACCGCCGCCGCTGCTCTAATTAAATATTCTCATTTTTTATTTCTCTCTATATATATGCAGTTTTGTGGCATATGACGTAAAATATCCGCAATGACGCACTGAACATTCTTATACGTATTTTGTTTCGATAAGAGGGATATTCAAATACAAATTTTGAATACAATTGATATTTATAATATTTAAATATTATTTCTATAATCAAAAGTCCTTTGTATTAATATTTTCTACAATGTGTTGTTAAAATTGATGGGTTACATCAAAGGAAAAGAAGCCGCCTAATTCAGACTTTCAGCGACCGAGAAAAGAAAACTTCTATCAAAAAATGTATGGATTCTAAGAATATTACAGACACACGGCCGATCATTCAAAGTTTTTACTTTCTAAAGTTTAGTAATTATGATAATTTTCGAAATCAAATTTATAACAGAAATACACCTTTTGTCCTTCCCTGACTTTAGGCTGTACAGCGCGCTCTCTCTCTCTCTCTCTCTCTCTCTCTCTCGCACACACACACACACACATAATGCCAAAAATAGTCTGGTTGAGTTGAAAAGCATATTTCCGTTAAAATCTCGAGATCGCACTTATTTAGTACTTCGTATAAGAGAGTGAAAATTGACACTTTGTACTTAGTTTAAAAATCAAGAGAGGGCAGCATTCTATTCACTCAATTACGATGTAGAGCGGAGCGTTTTATTTCAAAGACCGACGATGCTAATTCGACTTGGGCTTTTAGTACAGTAGTGCTAAATACTTGGTGAAGATCACGCATTAGTGAAACATTGTGATGTATATGCAATTTTCACCAAGGCACAACTTGACTAATGCCCATTGAATACACATAAATGTTGGTGCTATTTCAAAACAAAAGGCATCTTTCAGTAGGTATATTGTGTTATTTCTTGCAGCTAAAGTTTGTTAAATATTCATATAGAATTATTTATTTAGTAGCTAGTCATGGGTTGTTTGAAACAAACACGCCTTTTAAAAACTGTTAATAAATTATGATAAAGCACTTTACTAATAGAAATATCTCTACAAATATTCGCCTAATATATTACTACACTATATTAAATGTATTTTTACTTATACGAAGTAATAAGTAAGTATTGTAAATATGAAAAAATATATCGAGATTTTAATTGAAATATATCTTTCGACCTTCCCTTAATCGAGTTTAACTAATACCTTCTTGTACGAATATTATTGCCAAGATATAAATAGACGTAATGCAATTTTTACCCGCTTCCCCATTTTATGGGAATAGGCGTGAATTTATATAAAATTCTTTACAGAACTGATGAGTATTACGCCATGGTCATATGTATGCGAATTAATCCACGGTTTTAGTACACACATTTTTTGATAGATGGTGCTGGCTGTAATTTCATTTAAAATGTATCAACATAATAAACGTTATAATCAATCGAATTATAATTGAATCATACTAGCGAAATAGAACAATAACATCGATGCACACCGGTTATACTCCTTTACGTTTTATGACGTTCACCACATGAACATAACTACACAAGTATTGGAAAATATAATCCTGAAATTGCAGCGGCGGCGTTGAATTATAATTCCATATTAATATACAATTATTTATTTCATTAAAACGCGCTTATATTTTGAATAGAAAGTATTGATTTTTTAATCAAGTATCTATAATAAGTTTTGATAGTAAAATTACCATTTTACGCAAAAGTATTCTACATTAAATTTCAAATTACTACGCCACTCTAAAAAACATTCTATCTGCAAGCCCCGCCCATTAAGCTGTACGTGTACTCCATGAACTAGCGTGTATCTTGCATATTAGACAAAGAGAGTTTGCGCTTCTGGCTATCTTTGATTAAAATGTATGTTATGACGTGTACTCATCAGATCTGAAAAGGATTTTATTCATGCAATATCTGGTTCAATAGACCAAAACATCTGCAGTGTCATGCACCGAACTTTCTTATACGCATTTGGGTTAAACTACATCGTAGTTTCATTATTTTTCTTATTTATAATATTTGTTCTAACCTTTAGATCGCTTTTACACTAAATATATTTCTTAGAATATATATTAAATGTCAAACTTCAAATTATTTAAGTCTATTTTATTAAACAAGTGACAGGCGCAGATGATACGATTTATGTAAAAATATATATAATAAGCAGATATTTATTTTGAAACCAGTACTCTTTTTGGAAAAAAAATTCAAACAAAAGTTGTGCAAAATATAAATACCTTTAATTTATGTACATAAAATTTTTCTGTAACTGTAACCGTTTTTGAGTAATTGCAGAAACTGCAAAAAATGACTAGAGTAAACAGGCACTTCCGCTTTGAATATTTTTTTCAAAAATAGGAGGTGCACACCCCAGGTATATGCAACTCTTAAGTTTAAAGTTTCATAATTTTAGCTTAAACCGTTTAGGCTGTAGAGAACATACACACACACACACACACACACACACACACACACACACACACACACACACACACACACACACACACACACACACACACACACACACACACACACACACACACACACACACACACACACACACACACACACACACACACACACACAGAGAGAGAGAGAGAGAGAGAGAGAGAGGGAGAGAGACAGACAGACAGACAGACGTCATTCCAAAAATAGTCGGAGTGAATTCAGGGAAGGTCAAAATGTATATTTCCGTTAAAATCTCGAGATCGAAATTTTTCATGATTACAATACTTACTTATACTACGTATAAGATAGTAAAAAGTGGGTACGTCACAACCGACGGGGGAGATGGAAATGGAAAAACGCTGAGAGATATGTTATTCTTATGGTGATGAGAATGGTGCATTTATTGTGCGACATTACACCTATATGTGGGGCTTAATCTCAAAACAAACAAAAATGTGGCAATTGAACAAGTCTCATGATATTGTGTGCGAAAAATGAAGGTATAGTTTCAAATTGTAATTGCATATTATTTTCTGTGTGCCATGGATGGCATTTTGAAAATGCGCAGTGAGATAAATGAAACTGCGTTTGTTTGGTGGCGTATTTTGGCATTTTGTATTTTGTTTTGTGTTGCTAATAAACAAAAACGAACAAATAAAAACAACAGTTTATTCGGATTTAATTACGAATGGTACGAATTGTGTCCTCATATCTATCCCAAATCTGTTTGCAATATGTGAAATTAATTTCTTATTTCTATAGTTAATACATCCAAATGCATAAACTTTATAGATCAAAGTATTTTAAGTAGTCAAATAGTAATACGTAATTCTTAAAATTCAAATAGTCAAGGTTTATTATGAATACTGCATATAAAACTTTTCACATACAAATATGTTAAGCTCCGTATTATATGCCGGCGATTACGCCATCCCATTGGCAATGTAAATTGCAAAAATAATTACAGTAATCGTAGTTTTCAGACTTATTACCACTGAGTTTATAGTCTCCTTGACCTGACCCTCTTTCTTCAGATAACTTTTCTTATTTTCGCATGTTGATTGATGGAAAGAACTTATATTTGATCCCTTGAATGCTGAATCCATTTAAATTTATACTTTCGAATGAAGAATGTAAAGTGATTATTTATTACTTCCCGATCCCGTTTATAGATGGGTAAAATTCAATCTAACCACATTGCGAGCTTTATCTTCTCGTAGCGAGCAACAGGATACTTTGAATGTTTAAATGCGTTAAATAATTCACAGCCCTCTACCGTTTTCCGCAGGAAAGCTTCTACCGGTGGTTTGCGTCCGCAATAATATTTACGGTACTGGCCACTAGATGGTAACGCGTACAGTACACTCTGTTCCACATTGGCTGAGCATCACACTCGCAATGTTTCTGATTATTCTAATAAAGTTGAAATGCATAAATAAATTTAATTCTAAATAATAAAAGGAGAAATTCCAAGTTATTTGAGACTATTTTGTTTTTTCTATTTATATAATAATATTTTCTATACGTACGTAACTATGGCAATATAAATAAGATTTCAATAGCAATTTTCATGTAACCGGGTACTTTCTTCGAATAATAAAATTCATTCAAAAAATGCTGCATAATAATATCTTTCATTTTTAATATATCAATTTTACTGTAATTGCAGCCGTTTTGATACAATTGCAGAAACTCCAAAAAACGACTAAAGTAAACAAGCAGTCCCGGTTGTAAAATTTTCCTCAAATATTTGAGCTTTTCTGACCAGGCATATACAATTCTTAAGTTTGAAGTTTCATAATTTTACTTTCAACCGGTTAGGCTGAGTGCTCACACACAATCACACAGAGAGAGAGAGAGAGAAAGAGAGAAAGAGAGATGTTATTACAAAAACAGACAGACCCGATTTAGGATTGGTCAAAATTTATTACTTTGTATAAGAAAGTAAAAATGATTACGGTTGTAACACTCCAAAGCGTTCTTTTATCTTATAATTAACTAAAAATTTTAACGTGTTCCTAGTTATAAAATGATTTTTTTTCCTTTAATTAATAGTGTACTTTTGTAACCTGATCCTAGTTTTATATTTAATCATTATTTTACGGTCCCACTATAGTGGATTATGAACGTAATAACATTCTATTACTAAATTATATGGAACATCCGAATTATCGGTAAAGCTTGCTAGAAAGTTGTAGAAGAGAACAAAATCGCATCTGATATTTTCTATTTTATAAATATTGACGGAGTAATTTGGTAGTATCACATTTATAAATCATAAAATGGCTTATAGTAACTTTACGCTTGTTATTGGTTTAGTTTAGGCTGTAATCGGTTGTCTCAGTCAGGCATGTTGCTCAAGGTCGTACGCAGGATAGATTATTTCGCTTTCAACACTACACTCCCTTTCACGCCACTCAAAACTATTTAATATTAGTTTTTCTTTAATATATAATATAAATGTATTATCTCGTTTATGTTTTATTGAGTGCTCTTTAAGATTATCTTTATTACACGATAAATTACTAATTATTAATTTCTAATAAATTAAACTTGCGTCATTTATCCCCTTCCCATATATCCTGGTTACGAACTTTATGTTTAATAAAATGATGGCGTTCAGAACTGATATACTTCAAAAGTTTATAATATAAAAACAAAATATAAAAGTCTTACATAATATATGTTGACTACGCTAAAAATGTATATGAAGGATGTAAGGAATAACGTAGCGTTCATTTACTAGATTGCGTGTTGTTAATATATATTTTAAATAATTTAAAATAGTGTTATTTAAAAAATAATTTATTTTGAATGCTACATCGCATGTAATGCATTGGAAATAATTTTCAAAATAACTTAGGTATTAATCAACTTTTTCTATTTACTGATTTTATCATCTTTGCTTTGACAAATTAATATTTATGACAAGCAAATAAAATATATATTATATAAAATAGTATAGGAGCGAATATGTAATTTCGCCCTCATGGATTCGGCGCCCATGTATACTATATATTTACTTCATAAGATTGTAGTAACACTTGTAAATCCAAAGTGAAAACCACTATAGCATCATGTATCGATTTAGTAAGCCCCGCCCTATATGGAGCACTAGCTCCATAAAGCGGTGTGCGCTGGAACTCTAATTGGACCAAAACGAGTTCCTTTATGATTAGAATGTTGGAAGTTGGCTCGTGTTTGGCGGGTTATACGTTTTACTTTGTGCGCTTGTATTTTTCATTATCTGCGCCACACCAGCATTCTAACTATTTCTGCACGAATTACCAGTATACATCGACAACCTGTGGAATCTTTGGTTTCAAATCCTTGCTTTATGGTTTCTTTGCGCTTGTTGCACTAACGAGTGGCGTAAACATTTATATGCCCAAAATTCTGAACTCGTTATTTAGCTATAAAATATATTGATACTTCATCAGTTAAATATTGAATTCATTTATTGTATCACTTGTTGAAATGTGGTTCAATTTTTGTTCTGTGTGTCTTTTTATTCCACTCAATTACCGAGACATATATTTCCTTTAAAATTTCGAGATCGATTTTCTTCATAATTAAAATACGTAATTAAAAATTAAAAACATACACCCGCTGCCTAACTCATATTCTTGACTATTTTGCTTTTGATTAATTTCGTTTCAATGAACAAATGCATGCTAACCGATTATTTCTTGAAGTAGAAGTAGTTTAAAATGCCTATCAGTCTATTCCATAATACGTTTTAGTGCCACTGTTTTATTACAAACAAAAGCACTTAGTATAAAATAAAACCTTCACAACTACCAGTAAAGATATTAAAGAACTCACTATTATGTATGGGTACACTTCTCGTAAGATTGGAATTTACCTTGTGAGACCTAATAAAATTTATAGACGGGTTATTCAAACGGGCGGGTAATGGCGTGACGAAACTCATTAATTCTTAATCTAAGAATAATTGTCGAAGAATGTAAAACAATCAAAAACTTTCGGCTGTAAATTAACTAGGTTTAACTTGTAATTACATTAAACTAAGCTTACCTCGGAATGAATTTTCTCATATATTTTAACTGTAATATGAAGCCACAAAATGTGCATTAATTAATTAAAATCAAAGTGTGCATGGCATTCGCGTATAAGCAACTGTGGTGTATCCATTCAAATTCATTATAATGCTATTCTTGTATTCTCGATTAAATTTTATCTTCAATTCAAGAGACACAATTTATGATATCGCATGAACTTAAATTGTTTTAATTATGATCAATTTCCTCGTTCAAAATTGGGATTCTATTTACTTTATTTTATATTGTCTTATCAATGCTTTACAATTATTTTCCCTTGTCCTCACCATGGAATAGCATTAAACTCATTTATAATTCTAAGATTTTTTAATCAATGAAATAAATCTTCAATCATATCATCCCATATTGTAAAAACACTCAAGTGTTTTCGAGAGGTGCAAAATAAATAGCTTAAATGTAGGTTTGTACCTTTTTTCGTGACTGTTATTTGTATTGTCGCATGAAAAATTATTGAAATACGTGAGATTTTTACCTTAAATTACAAACATTTCTCACGTTAGTAAAGTGTCTAGATCTATACAAAAGGTTCGATCGTAATTTATTTACATAGATTATATCTGATAAAGTATAATAGATCGTACAAAAATATTGATATTTTCATACTTTTATGTATTGTTATGGTAATTTTTGTCGTCATAAATATATTCTAATAATCCAGTTTTTTAATTCAAACATCACAAAATGATGTTTAAATATCACCTACATTTATTACAATACGAATCCGTATCTCCATCGGACTGTTGCTATTTGTAAATTTAAAAAAATAATTAAATTTGCATAAACGTCATTTTTAGTACTTGTCAAAAATTCTCTCAACTGTCTGTGCTTGACATGTATACATGGAATAGAATTAATAAAGAGTGACGAAGCACATATAGAAGTATCTAAAATATGATTTAAATGTCCACAAAACATAACTAGAGTAAACATGTACATCCCGTTTGAATATTCTTTTCAAAAAAAGGAGATTTTCGTGTCTAACATATACAAATCTTAAGATTAAAGTTTCGTAATTTTACCTTAAACCATTTAGGCTATAAAACGATCGCACATACTGACAGACATCATTCCAAAAATAGTCCAAAATATTCAGGGAAGCTCAATATATCCATTAAAATTTAGAGATAGAATTTTTCTTTATTACAATAATTACCATTATGTATATGAAAGTTATCGTTTGAGGTAATAATATTGAAATATTTTGAAGAAATCCGTATCAATTTTAAGTGTAGCAGCAACAGAATAGATATCTTTCAAAATGCATACGAAGCAGAAAAATATCCAGAGCAGAAGTAATAATTTAAAAAAAACAGTGTAACCAAAAGAAGCAATAACGAAAAACACTGCAGATACACATCTCCGATATATATCTCCCGATTAAAAATAAAATAAAGAACAGTACATTGCTTTGCAAAACATAGTTAAAGTTTAATATTTTCTACGAAATAATTCAGAATTTATGGTTTGAATATGGAATATTAAATTTAATATCGAACATATTTCAAATAAAATCGAGTATATAATAATTAGTAGGCGATATTTAACCAAAACCTTATTGCACTTTATTAATAAATAATAGCATTTCGAATATAAGTTTTATTTGGGATTTATATTCCAAATATTTGTTTTACTGGTATTAAAAGCTTAATATGTCTAACTTCATTGAATAATCGTTGTTACAATGCATTATTGGTTTATGGACCTAAGCGTTTGTCTAGAAACATTTATTTTCAATCAGTATCGCTGCTTCCGTGGTCTAGTTCGACCTCCCAATTATTGAACTATGAAATTTACTTCCAATTAGTTTAAATCCCACCTAAGTCCAAATGGCAAATTCACCTGTTATTTACTTCAGTAAAACCGTAGATAAGCAGATTTCTCTGTCCCCCTGTTAAAGAAACTTACACACATATATATGTGACTCGATAATTTCATAATTCTATACCATAGACACTATTCAGAGGCTCAGGCCTCAATCAGGGTGGCTTAGGTTCACTAGTCACGGTAAATATTGACCATGCATTTGACATCACACAACACGCTGAAGAGAGACTTTTCCCAGTAGTCTAGTTGACTTATCTTTAAGCCTATAAATAATATGTACTTTGCTATTTAGAAGTTGTGACATATGGGATTTAAACAGACGCAGATAGACTATGTTTTAGTGGCAATTCGAGTGCTACAGTTTTTTTTTAAGTTTTGCACAGCCGCCTGTGCTAGAAATGTTATTATTGCTGTCGCAAACATTGAACTTATAAATGATTTACGATCTAGCTTAACATCCCATTGCCAGACTAGACTGAAAATTGTTTGGAACCTGAGTTGGTTCAATAACAATACGTAGTTCTGTTATAAACTCTCGGTGTTTGCGATTTTAAATTTAAACGGAATTTCTAGAAACGAATTTAATGCAGGCTACACAGCAAAAACAAAATATATTTATTTTTAGTTCACCGTACATAGAACTAAAGCATACGGTCGTGTGTTTGCAAGTATCTAGGATTGAAAATTTTATTTTACAAAAAGTTCGTATCATCGACCTGCCTCCAAAAAATATATAAGTTATATATGCTTGGATGCTAGTCATCGATCGATCGCACGGTCGTACGACCAAATTTGTCGCTCTTTCTCCTCTGAAGCTACTGAACAGATTGACGCCAAATTTGGTATACATAAATTATAAGCACACAATTCGTGCCGCTCGCATTTAATATTCACTAAACTCTTTATCTTCGGAAATATCGGGCTTCAAAAAAGGTCTCTATTTTAAATATTGATATAAGAAATTTTTTTGAAAATACAATCATTTCAACCATTGTTTGGTCTACATATTTGAAAATATACTAGTGCCTAGCGTCTTAAAACATATTTAGTAATACCAGATATATACCTATGAAATATAGTACATATTATTTCTTATACGAAGTAATAAGTAAGTATTGTATACTGTGTACCTTCCCTGAAACGAGTTTTTGGAATGACGTCTGCCTGTGTGTGTGTGAGCCCTCTACAGCCTAGACGGTTAATGGTTAAATTATAAAACTTTCTTACCATCTAAACAAAATACGTATAAGAAAGTTCAGTGTAAGACATTGCAGATATTTGTTTATATGATGATAAATGGTGCTAAACTTTAAGACCAGTTAAATATTTACTGTTTGAGGACACTTGTTGCTAATTATAAATATAATTTCAAAGGACTTTTGACTTTAACTTATTATGTTTCCACAACTATAGCTGTAACAGATATGGGTTGACTTTGATGTAAATATTGAAATTGAAAATAAAAATTTCGTTGTCTGCATCTATAAAGTACAGACGGTCACATACAGTGCAACGTTTGAAGTGGTCATATTGAGCTAGTTGAAACGAAAAATAACTCATATATGACCTCTATGATCAGTGATCTAGATGATCCCAATGGTAGTCTACCTTTTTAGTTATTTGAATATTTGCCATTATTTCGTAGACGCAAGAGTTTATTACAAGTTTTGTTAGTAATGTTGATATGATTTAATTCAACTGTTGAATGAAATCAAAGAATGAAATCAAATTCAATTGAGTTAACTTGAATCAAAATTTCATATTAAGTTATCTTCTATCCCAAATAAAATGCTTGGGTTTTTTTTTGCAAAATATTTTCTGACGGAACTACCGAATACAAACGAATGAATACAATGTTTTGTTGTAGTGAATCTAATTTATGTTCCACATAAACCACAAATCTAGCAGAGAAAGGGGAGTCGAAGACTGCACAAAAATAAAGAATAACGAATAAGAAAAAACAATCTAAGTTGAAGAATGCCACCCCAACTAGACATCACGTTCTGTTCCGGCTATTCAAGTGTCCATCCGAGACTCGCTCGTTTCCCCATCCAGATCTGTACCAAACACATTTCCACATTGACAGTTTTATTTATTTCACTTCAACAATACTTTTATAAAATAAAAAATATAAGATACTGCTAGTACCTTGAGATTCAACATAGTATATAAAACTTCATTTTTTACTTTTAGTATCACTGAACATGTAAAACAACATTTTATTGATGAATACTTACGAATAAAATTAGATAAGCTTTAAAATCTATTTGAAATTCTACAAATACATCATAGTCTGGTTATCATTGAATAGTTTCATTTACACCATAAAAAGTTTGTCGAACGTAATTTATTACGGAGAATCATTAAAACTTGGCACACCACCAAATTTTCTACATTGGAATATTGTCACACTGTACAAAAAACTTAAGTATAAAGTAATGTGTCTATTACATTCTCATAATCAACAATTATTTTAAATACACCGTATGTGGTAACAAAGAACTGAAGCATTCAGTCCTATGCCTGCGTATATCGAATTGAAAATTTATTTTAACGAATATACAATTCGTTTGTCATCACTCTGAATTCAAAAACATCTGCAGTGTCATGCACCGAACTTTTTTATAACATCCTATTTTCATTATTTTTCTAATTTATAATATTTGTTCTAACCTTTGGAACACTTTTACTCTAAATATAATTCTTTGAATAAATATAAAATGTCAAACTTCAAATTATTTAAGTCTGTTTTTTTTTTGATAAACAATTGACAGGCGCAAATGATACAATTTATGTAAAATTAAATGTAATATGAAGAAATTTCAAGAGCCATTTTCTTGTTTCCGGTACCGTTTGGGGAAAAGAGTTTCAAATAAAAGTTGTACAAAATGCTGATTTATAATTTTTATTGCAACCATTTTTCTGTTACTGCCACCGTTTTTAGTAATTGCAGAAATTGCAAAAAATGACTATTGTAAACATGCACTTCCGGTCGGAATATTGTTTTCAAAAATAGGAGGTTTTCTTGCCAGAAACATACAAATCTTAAGTTTCAAATTCCATAATTTTCCCTTTAGCCGTTTGGCCTGTAGAGCGCTCACATATACACACACACACACACACACACAGACGGACGTCATTCCAAAAATAGTTGGAATCGATTCAGGGAAGGTCAAAACGTATATTTCCGTTAAAATCTCGAGTTCGAAATTTTTCATGATTACAATACATACTTATACTGCGTATAAGAAAGTAAATATGTGATATTCAATTGCTCACTTGTAAGATCTAAATTTGTCGCTCCTTCTTCTCTAAAGATCCTAAACGGATTGACATCAAATTTGGTCAGCATAAACTATGGGTCCAACATTTGGACTACTCGTATTTTAAATACAATAAAAAAAAAATTCCGAAGTTATCGGGTTCCAAAAATGGCCTTAAATTTTTTTATTAATCGAATTTTAACGTCAAAAAATTAATAAATGCTTGCACTTGTTACTAACGACATACTTTTAAATTTCTAAACAACAATAAATAAACTACTTATAATTCCTTTTTAATTTAATTCTTTAAACCGAATCATATTCTCAAATAGAATTATTCTGCATTTGTAAGCAAAGTCATATGTAATATTAGATGCAATCCTGCATGAAACTGCGTTGATTCTTAAATAGCAAAACTTTACACTGCTAGCCCCCCTCGTAGTTTTATGGCTAGGGAGGACGCAAATGCTCGTAAAGGGATGCCTGGCTAGACAACATGGCTACAGGAGATCCGCGGACCACTTTCCCAGATGTTACACGCAACCTACCCCTATAACCATTGTCTGGGTACAGCGGCGGTTCGTCTACATCGGGGTCTAGACCCATAAACGTATTCCTATTACGATTGAGAGAATGAACCCTGTTAAATGGACCATCGAATAATTTGCTTTATATTCTAGCAAAAGAATAGAGCTAGTTAAATTTGATGTGTATAAAAAACCGGTCAGTAAAATAATTTCTATCCTAAAATTGTAATTTTGCGAAAAAAAGCCCTCTTTTATAATTTTTACCTCTATTTGAATATATTTTCAATTTTCTAGAAATATTTAGTAAAACAAAAACTGAATATATGCTAAAGAAATGTTAGAAGAAACTTTAAAATTAATTTATAAAGTAATTTTTTACCCATAAAAGCCAGCATACATCTTTATCTTTCCTGTATGAAACAATTTTTATATAAATACTTTCTAGCGAATACCAGACAAAGTTGATGAGATCACTTCAGCAACTATGTACGCAATAAAAATATTTGCTCATGTTCTGATACATTTCGACGTATAGATTTACTCTACTGGTTATATCTTCATTTTATTGCAAAAGTATTCATGCTATTTCAATTTCTGTATTTTAGTTAAATAAATAACAAATTTTATAATTTAATCGTCATTTTTTAACTGCAATTTAACACAAATAAGATATATTTTAAATATTAAAAATTTATTTATTTTATAAAGAGCTAAAATAACAGCAATTTGACTATTATGGTACAGAAAATTCAAACAACAGAAGACCTAAAGGGCGTCGTTGATCTACTCTCGGAATTTTTTTATTTAAATGCGAAAATTATATATTTGTGTGTGCGTTTCGGTTACAATTTTAAACAATTCCTTATCGACATTTGCAAATATTACAAGCCATTACATTTTAATCTTAATCTAAATTGGAGTTCTTGTTAAAACCAAATAAGTAAAGCTTAACTGCTTCAGCTGATGATAATTTTACAATAATCAGTCAATAAGAAGCATTATTAATTATTACTTCATTTTTATGTTATCCATCATCTTAACCCATATTTCTTTCGTCTGTGAATATTGTTAATGTTGTCCTCGAGCGGCCAACGTTGTGGTATGAACATATCGCGTAGCTCTGAGCATTCATTGAAATTAATTTGTAGTGCAGCGTGCAGGAGACGTGTTATCGAATAGTATGTCTGTGTTGAGTTCGGTGGTCTCTCGGGTGCCAAAAATGGAAATCGATGCCAAACATGAATATCGTCACCATTGGATACCGTAACAGACATAGACTATTTGTGCTTGGTGAACCGAAGAACACGTTTAAAGTGTGCGATTTCCAATGACGCTTTTATAAATCATTACTTCCAATTTTCTCATAAATTGGATGGCATATCTAGTTAGCTTAAAATCATCCAACCCTAAAACTAATTTTTAATCAGTATATGGTAGCCAATATACGTTTTCAGTCATATTTGTGCATTTATAGTCTATTTGATCCCCTGTTTAGTAATTATAATTTCGACCGATTGAATTAGTAAAATGAGCCGTTACGCCAAAAGTTATTGCTAAACTACATCAAACTAACCACTATTGTCACTTGTTTGCTAGTAGTTTGGGATCAAGTTTGAATATTAATAGGATAATTGCATTGAAATGTGCGCCATGTACTGTTTATTCGGACCCATGAATTCGTACGTATTATTTAGACAAGAGAGATAATTATTAACAATATCGAATGAATTATTGACAAAAAAAAGTGACGTGGTCCAGATGAATGGTATGAGAATGTGAGGCCGTTTTCGGAATAAGTGGATACATATAATTGAAAATGAATTGCGTGAAAGACAAGTTAAGAGCAAACAGAATACAAAAGCGTGTTTAAATAATTTGAATGAAGCGAAAGAAGTGCGTAAAGATAGAGTTGAATGGCAAAAGAAGAAGGAAAGGATCTTCTGCCACTTCATTGTTGTAAATATGTATATGTTGTATATATGTATGTATATAAATTAATATCTTGTTATCCTTTGAAACATGTTTTCACTAAATTTCTTACAATAGATAATTGATGTCAAATTTCAAATTATTTATCATTCTGTTAACCCAGATAGTCCTGAAACATTTTTAGTGTGGGATTGACATTTTTTATTTAAATACGGGTTTTAATTCGTATAAGTAATATTCAATACGAATTTTTTTTGTTATTTGTAGTTTTTGAGATATTTAGTGTCCTTTTGACTATATGTTACTAATGTGTTATAAATGAAAAGCCGTTTAAAATAAAATGTTAGTTGTCCTTTAAAAAGGACGGTAGGTTTATCTGGGTTAAGCAATTGACAGGCATAGGTGATAATTATAGTTCAGTAGTCTGATTTATTTTAAAAAGTATTTTCATATTGTCTCACTATTTTCAGTTAAAACCTGAATAAATTATAGATACATTGAAAATAAATATAGTTTTATGTAGAGCTTTTGGAAGAAACAGAATTTTTAAAAGTGCATTTTTAGGGCTGCTCCTTTTTTGAAATCTCAATATCTTCTGAAGTACGGCATTGATTGCATTTTAAATGCGAACGGATTCAATTGGGCATCTACACAATATATGTGCCGAATTTGGTTTAAATCTGTTCGGTATCTTCAGTGGAGAAGAGGCGCAAAAATTTAGTCTTACGACTATCGAGCGATCACCCGGCCAACATATTATTAAGTATATAACAGAATTACCTTTTCGGAATCAGGAAAAGTGAAATGAATTTCTGTGAAAAATGATTCCGAATACGTTTCAAATAAAATATACAGATAGTTATCACATTTTTATTGATAATTTTTTATTCTGTAACTTATAAAGATCGCTATGGGCAATATCCGACCTGTGAACTGTTTCTTTTGATATAGAATTTGTTTATGTTCGTGCAGTGAAACCTACGACCCTTAAGGTGTGTAAAGTTTAGAGTAAATAAAACATATTCCCTTGTCAATTGTTGTGTCATTATTATTTAAATTTCAGAAACTTTGATATACGAATAAAATACTCTACATGTGTATCTAACTTTTGCTAGCTTCGCTGTATATTAAAGTTCAAAAATCTATTTTCTATGTACGAATAAAATATAAATAGTTGGCCGCGCACATCCATACAGAACGAAAACTTTTCCGTTGCATGTAGGTGACACGTAACTGAATCAAGTATTCTAATATAGCGTATATAGTATACGGTATACAGCCGATTGTTTTTATTCTTTTTTATGTTACACAAACTTTTGTATTGAAATAGCAACGTATGGATATTGACAAGAATTAATTTATAATATACAGAACAGAAATTGAAGTTTATGCCACGTTAACTTCTTCATGCATGCTACTACTATTTTCCTTCATTCGCAACCGGAATTAACCAATACCGCTACATGGTCACTTTACGGGGCACTGACAGCTGACGTGTGTTAGTTATTTGGAGCAAATGTTATGTATTCGTTTTATATGTGAATTGTGTTATATAGACATGTAAACTGGAAGTAGCTATTATACATTTGCAAGTACATAATAGACGTTGATTCACAGTTGAATATCAAGAACTGTCATCATTTAACGTAATCAAACATGGCAGTCGCATGGAGTGGGATATATTTTAATTTTTAAAACCATATTAAAATCAGTCATTACAAACAATGATAGGACTAAAATATCCGCAATGGCGCTGATCTTTCAATAGTTCTTAAATTCGAAATTGTTTTTATATTTTCTGTTATACAATTGACACAGTTGTGATGATTTATATATGTACAATTAATAAAATTAGAACAAATTTCAATAGCCATTTTCTTGTAACCGGTGCCATTTTTAAAAAAAAATTTCAACATAAATAAATTATATTTATATCTATTATTTTCTTACTAATTTTACTGTAAGTGCAACCATTTTTGAGTTATTGCAGAAACTGCATAAAATGACTAGAGTAAACATGCACTTCTAATTTGAAGATTCTGTCAAAATTAGAATGTTTTCTTTCCAGGTATATACAAATCTTAAGTTTTAAATTTCATGATTTATTTAGACTGCAGAACGCTTACACTCTCTCTCTCTCTCTCTCACACACACACAATTACGTGCTCAACCAGGTGTCATTCGGAAACACTTGAATCAGGGAAGGTCAAAAGGTATATTTCCGTTAAAAAATCGAGATCGTTTATTTTCATGATTAAAATATTTACTTATTATTTCGTATAAGAAAGTAAAAAGTAAATCAAGTCATGAAAATAATTAGAAATCATATATTAAAGAACCGAAAACAAACATAGATTAAATAATAATATTAGCCAAATCCTTAAATAATTACTAATCATTCAGTAGAGAATTCGAAACATTTATTACATAATACTATCAAATCAGATATAACCCATATATCAAACAACTATAAAATATTTAATAGAATAATAATGACGTATTTTAATATTTAATGGAATGTTTACTTGACCCTGATTGTGTGCCGTTCGGGATTTTCATGCAACATGCGATACAATATTGTTTGATGTATTTTGATGATAAAACATTTTTGTCTCCAGTTGCCGCGCAATCAAACGTTTTATGTATTATCTATTCAAACAAATGTTTGATTAAATATTTAACTGTAACAGTTAAATTGTTATCTGAGATTTTATATATAATATTTTTTTAATAGTCGTCCTACAGGGTGTATCATCAAATACAATATTACCATGAATTATCTGTTCTGTTTTTAATTTGCTAAGAAATTATGAATTCAATATAAAACTTTTGTTCCTCCACAAACGACGTTTTCTGAAATATTTTATGAACCTTTTAAATCATTGAGCTTTTGAAAATCTAGTCTCAAATTAAATTCTGGTTACACAAATTAAACTGACCATAATTGACGTCAAAATTTACAACGATTTTCTTTTTGTTTCAGGTAATGGTCCATTCCTTACAAATGTTTTCAACAAATGAAACTCGGCGGCACCGTCGAGGAGCTATTTGCAGTAAGATTATATAGACGACGCGTGGCCCATCTGTGCGGGCCATAAAAATGTTCTTTTGTTTGCCACATTGGTAAAAATGTCACCGTTTTACCATTCTATTACCGTTTCAGCGTGAACTCGAAATCTCAATTCTGGTTTGCACGTGATTTCACATTTTTATTGTTTGTAACAGATTGTCGATATGTTTAATACTTTATTTTTCTGATAAGAGCGCACTGTTTTATTTAATATAAAACAATGCGAGATCATTTTCAAATTTCCTATTACGCTTGATCTTCACTAATTAAAAAAAAATAGCATTATTGGTGTTAAAGCTCAAATCGAATTTAGACTATTGGTCTTTGGGTTAATATAGTTAAAATAGCTCATGTGACACGTAGAATTTAGGGGAATTGATTTTTACGCAATTTTTAACTCCGCGTTGATTCGTATTTAAATATTAGGAATAATTTGCTTAATTTTAACATACCTTCACATAATACTCACATTGAATTATCTAAATCATGTTAATATTAGAATTTTTTATTTAAAGAATTTTTGGAGTTTTCTTATATTAGGATATGGAATTGTAATTCATGGTGATCGATAATGCAGTATTAGAATAATTATGATTTATGATTTTCAATAAATTGTTAATTTTAAACATTGTATGATTGGGTTGATAAAATAAGTAAATTTTCATTTGTCAACATTACGAATTATTAGCATGTCAAATAAAGCAATAAAGACAATAAATGTTCATCTACCAATATTGCGAGTTATTAATAATTGTCAAATAAAGGCCGATATATTAAACTGGTTAAGAATATAAAGCACATTGTAGTCCATCAAAATTTTTTTGTAATGATAATGATAATACGAAAATGATGACATATTGATATAGGTAGATTATGACGACTAAAATAATGGGCTTTTCATTTAAATTTTTTTGGCATTTAATATTTTCATCGCCGTTTGGGTTGAGTGACATTGATAGATGAGTTATTGTTGCATTTGAATTGACCAAATAAACTAGAAAAAACCCAACAGAGCGCTCATGTCGGTTCAAAAAAACATGCTGGCATTCATAAAAATTCATCGGCTAACAGCGCTCTGTGCATTCGTGCTAATTTTGGCTTACATCAAAGTGGAATAATCAATCATTTTTATGAATACAGGTACACCACGGTACCAACGGGATAGCGCGGTTTTCTCAACCTTCATGCCTACTACACTGAATTTACATATTTCGTGTTTTCAAATCTTAAAAAAGAATTTTATTTATCGAAAATCAATCATTTAATATAGCTTTCAAATATTCTGGTTATATATTGTTAAGTCATTGATGCTTTATTTTAAGATTTATATTATGATATAAACAGCGAAATGATTTTTTTTTACGACCAGATATAAGTAACCACAGTAAGTTTAACAATTATTTTTTAGTCTTCTTCAATACATCTGACTATTTTCACGCTTACGTCAGACTTTGTGCGTCTTTGTGTGTGTGCGTGTTTTTTTTAAATTTTACGCTAGTTGTCTTCTCCCTTATATTTTGACAAAATTGTTTAAATGAAACTTGTGCAAAAATAAAATTGCAATTAAAAAAATTATAATATAAAATACTATTCATGTAAAATTATTACCCTCCCGAAGTGGATAAGATCCTTAACTCTACAGGTCGTTTAAAGGAAAGGTCGACGCGCTATAAGACAGAAAAAAAAACAATACAATTTTGTACGCACGTGATCTTAAGAAGGGAGCACACACGTGCAACATATAAAAAATAACAGCATCATATCGTCAGTCAAATGTCAGTTTTCACAGCAATTGAGAACTTCTATATATAAGGAGGAGAGAAATATCAACCAGCCAGCTTGGGTCGTCGTAAGTGATCCACGGAAACTTACGTAAAGCACCCCTCAGTAACAAAAAAAAATTCAAAATAATAAAATCGCCCGGCTTTTATACCATACAGTATTTCATCTATTTTTGTCAGGTGCTCTATGATATCTCCAATAAGATAACAGAATTGCATTTGTTTTATATTATATTTTTGATGTTGTTCGTAAGAAGCTTTAAAAAGAGCCTACTCTAAAAATACATTCTATGCTAAACATTTGAAATAATTAAACATTAATATAATGTTGGTAACAATCGATGTGTTCATTAAGATCACGAACCCATATAGTTTATGCACATTTAGTTCTTACATGTCTAAACAGATTTTGCAAAGTTAATTATCTAAAAAGTCTTAAAATCAATTAAAATAAAATATGAATTTCGGGTTTTATGTCTATTGATTAACGCGCAAAAGTAGATTCACTAAAAGTACTTAAAAATTATCCCAGGAGGATTTTTAACAACTAATTTGGAAACGTCTCGAATAGGGATTGTCTGATACATTTTGTATGAGCTAATTACCTTTTACTGTAATTTATGTGAACGTGTAACCTGTAGAAACATGTATTTAGATATACAATAAAAAGATAAAATATCTGGTGGTGTAGGCTTAGTAGGAAATATTGTACATCTGATAGGATTACAGTTGTTACAGAACTCGTAAGTTTATAATGAAAATGCCGCAAAGTAGGATTTATACAAAATTTATTGCAAAAAGGCCAAGGACGCGTTATAAATTTATTTACTTTTAGACAACTGTAGCACATCAGCATTTTACGATTTTTCTTTTATTTTTATCCATTAACATAAATTGATTTTGGTTACTTCTGCATAATACTATATTATAAGGGCCATGCGTATATGCGTTAGTGACTGCACTGATTTATTAGAGTGAATGCGAAAATTAATATTTGTATTTAATAAAAAAGGTGATTAGGAAAATGGCTATATATTCTTCGAAAGTAATTTGAAGCATAATTGTATCTTGAGTTATCGAAAATAATCGTTCACATAAAACCATTCTCATTTATTATTAGTATATTTTATATATTGACTCAACTAAATCTCCTTAAATTTTGATTTGAAAACTTTGCTGTCTCATTCTTCCCAGACGACAAATTATTCTCATACATTTAAAAATATTTTTTATAGGGAATTATTACTTATAGAGTTAATACGTTTGATAGTATGTAGAATACTAACAAAGTATATTTTATTCATTTGCCGTCAAATTAGCTTATTATTAACTCAAATAGGTAGCTAAATATACGTGGCCTTATGAGCATTGTACCTGGGAGCTTATTCTTTCTTCGGAGGTAGTACCAGCACAAATCTGGTTAATAGACAATATTCCATTCTTGAGCCTATAATTACTTCCAACATTGTTTCCATATAGTTGCATTTTTTTGCAGACACACTACTAATTTTAAATTTCAACAAATTGTCACTATTTGATTCAAACAAATTTTGAATATTTAAGTAGGAACGATGTCTTTGTAATAATCAAATATTCAAAATGAATGTATATTTTTTACTCTTGTTCTAAATATTCACTAATAATATCAGGGGCTTATATTATAACAATATACTCAAAATGGTTTTATCTGCAAACAATGCACGGATGTTAAGGCGGCGATGTTCCAATTTTTTGGTCAAATAAATGACTATTTTTAATAATTTTTTTTCTCTTATTTTATTAGATAGAAAATTTTTGTTTACAATATTAAATAACTCATGCAGTATAGAAAAAAAAATTTTATTTTTTATTTTTATGCATAATTATTTATATAGGAGGTGACAAAGTAGAGGCCGCGGAGATGAGGTGTTTTGCGGTGTGCACGATAACGCCAGTCCAGGATGTCTAAAACAAAAAATCTAACGGGGTTTTATTAAGAACAAAATTACCCCGTAAACCAATAAAAAGTTAAAAATTAAAAAAAACCTAGAAAATAGAGTGAGTTTAAGGAAAGTCCTATGTTTTGTACACAAAATTGGACCTTTGGGATTGAATAAAAATGGAACAAATGTATATTTATGTCAAAATGTCGGTTTGCGTTCTGCATTATAAGTTAATTAATAAAATAAAAAAGATTTGAGTCAATAGCTTAATTATTTTTTGAGCTAGAGTGCACACCGTTTTTAAAAATGTAGTTTCGGGAAAAACGTGTTTAAACTTTAATTTTAGTGTATTTATTACCCGGTTACTACTTATGGAAATGTAAAGATCTTGGAAACGGTTTGGAAATTTACCTTAATATTATTTTTACATATTTTTGAAATGTTTTTGAATAAAATTATTGAATAAAAAAAAATCTATTGCCTTAAAACAAATTGTTCACTGATTAATGTACTAATACATTTCCATAATGTATTAGATTCTTCTCTATATCCAAGTGCAACCTGCAAAATATCCAAAAATTAAACTTGCCTAAAATCTATTTGGTGAAAAAAAGTGTAACATATGAAATTTTCATCTCTCCATATGCTGAAATTCCTCGGTTCGTTTAATGTATTACGAATTAGAACCACAATAAATAAAAGAAATAAACAATATATTCATGGTTCTAATTCGTGATACTTACCCAGTAGACCACTTGTTGCTTCATCATTACTATCTAATATTAAAGGTATTGCATGTTGATAAACGATTTTTCCATATTCTCTGCTTTCGATAATTTTACAACATATAAGTTTCTGTAGAAATTAATGGTACTTACTTCCTCGAGCAAGTTCTCCTGATGTAACTGCTGGTGTTGTTTTTATCGCACAACAAACTATTGGAACACATGTTTGTGGCAGCCGTTGGTTTGCGATATCTACCAGTGCCGCTGGGCAATCATTCAGCAACACACAAATACTCGTTTGATTGTTTTGTGCTTCTATCTGACAATTGTCACTTTCAAAATAAAACAATTGGATGCTAGCTGTTTTAATTGATTCCTAGCTATCTTTTCACTAAACTGTAATCTCGGTTATATGTTATAAATTTAAATATATAACACTATAATCCCCAATGTAATGTTTATCTCTTGTATTATAATTTATTTATTTTATGTGTTTAATTGTCTAATATTAAAATTATTATGCTTGTGGTTTTAATACGAAATATATTACGTAACTATAAATACTTTATTGTACTCATTGTGGGGCTATTGGGATCAGAATGGTTTACTAAGGTTTATCATTGAATTTTTGTTACACATTTTAATTTATTTTGAACATAGCAAGTTATTTTTAAAACTAACATGTAACATAATTGGCCTATCAACACAAAAAGCATCGCCCTTGTTCAGAATGTGATGAAAATATTAAAAATGTTAAATATAAATATATAATTGACCACTCACTAGCATTACACGAAATCCAAATAATATTCCGTCTTAACATCGTCGAGTAAATGGATTAGTTGAATAAAATTTATAAGTTATAATTTTAATGAAACAAAAGAAACTTTATGTTATGTATGTATTATAATTACGACCACACAATTTTTTCAATCCAGTCTATGTAGTAAGAGACACGAGTGTAGATCCCGGGCACGTCGGGTAATCTTCTGGTTGATGAAATTCCAACAATGTTATACATACAAAAGACGTCATTGTTGTAAATGTGTAGGGCCCCACCGTCACCCTGCAACTAAACGATGAAAATTAATACTTTTGTCAAATAAAAAAAAAGTGATTAGTAAAATGGCTATACTTTGTTCGAAAGTATTGGGAATTTAAACCGTAATTTTATTTTGAGTTATCGTATTCTCATTTATTATTAGTATATCATCCAAAATTTTTGATTTGAAAACTTTACTATCTTTTTTTATATAAAAACTTACTCAAATCACAACTCATTAAAAACTAGTTAATCATTTTTTTTTTTGTCTATTATTTTTATTTGAGCGTAGCTAATAACTTTGATAATAATATAGTAACAAATCATTTTAAACAATTGACGTCGAAGTAAGTTATCACATCGGCAACTAAATGTAGCCTAGCTGTCTTTAATATAAATCACCTTAAGAGCATTGTGTTCTTTTTAACAATACCTGATATCTTTCTCTATCGTCCGAGGTATCACCAGCACATATCTGACTAAGAGGCAATATGCCATTCCTGATTCTTCGATTACTTCCACTATAGTTTCTATATATAGAGTTGCATTTATCTGTAGAAACACTATTAAGTTTCAATTTCATCAAATCGCCACTATTTGATTCAAACGAATTTCCTACATCCCAGAAGGGGGCAATGTATCTAACATTCGAATTCAAAGTAGTTGTTTGTAGACATGTCGGTCGAATATATTTATTAAATTTTACGGGCCGGTCCATTTTCAACAATCCAATATCATTATACAGACGCGGCGGTTTAAATTCTGGATGCTGGATCATTTCTATAACACTGAATTCTTCTGGTTCGGTTCCATCTGTGTTCAATTTGATATTTGTAGCACCTAAACGAATCCATCTAACTGGTCCACTACAAAATAATTTATTATTTTCATAGTGTATAACAACAAAGGAGTATCATCGAGAGTTACATAAAACTATACTTTAATTCATTCCCAGATTAAATCTTTTTTGTATCACTTATCATTATGAATAGAATTATTTTTGCGGATTTGTCAAGCACTAACATTTCGGTTTATTTATTTATTTATATTTGAACCGAAATAATGAACTACCAATGAACGATATATACATCAACGAGGTAGTCTATTGCATTTTCGCTTAAGGGGACCTTTACGGTTGAAATTTTGAAAAACTCGATTTTTTTTTTTGCATTCTATGAAAGCTACATTCATGTAGAATATGTGTGGGAAAGGCCGATGCGATTCGGAAAATATATCGGCCGCTACGGCCGGTCATACACACGGCCGCCAGAGCGCTCAGAGGCGCGCAAGTATAAAGGCTCACCGAAACTCGGTTTCTATCATTGTGAACCGTACTTAAGATGAATGTAAGTCCGATAGGCCCCTGTAGGTAGGATGCTTTTACGGTCCCGGAATTTCCGACTGAACATGAGTATTTTTACCAACAAAAATCACCAAAAGTTGAAATTTGCAATAAAAAAGTTGATTATTTTAAATATTTTTGGTCGCCATTTTGAATGCGCCATGTCGTATTTCCTAATTTCGTAACTCTGACCCATAATTATTAATAAAATGTCCGCAAAACGCATTTATATTGAATTTCACGAACCAATGCAAAATACATTTGTCGACTTTGTCCGCCATATTGGATTTATAAACAATAAAAATGTAAATCTAACCATACATCCGTTTTCACATAGTGTGAAAGTATTTACTTGGAAATTTTCGTTCATATCGGACAAACGTAACACCGATTATCACAGTCCGAATATCGTAAAAACTTCAAACGCGTTTTTCTCGAAACGATTTTTTTCTCCGCTGTGCAGATGACTGCGGCCAAACTATTGAACCGATTTATTTCGTGCAAAGCGTATAATAAACTAGACTAAATTTATTGGATCTTGTCGGGTCGTTTTTTCTAAAAATGTTACTCTTACTATAAATAATTACGGGTCAAACACGGAAAAATGAATGAAAAAAGTCAATTTTTTTTTCAAGCGGCCGCTATTTTCTTAATTTTCAAAAAATTTTGATTTTGCCGCCGACAAGATCCAGTAAATTGAATTCGCTTTTCATACCATACCTTGCGTTTTGTTTCAGATCACTAGGAGCGGCCCCAGAGCCTGCACAGTGCAAAAAGCAACAACACCTAATGACCGCTGTAGCGGTCATATGTTTTGACAATTTTTAATTTGCATAAATCCTTATAATTGCCACTAAATAAAGGAATTTCGTAATCAAAGCCGCATGACTGTATCACTTTTCGTTCTCACACAATAAATTCCCAAAGTTGACCTATTTTACGCGATTCCAACCGTAAAGGTCCCCTTAAACGTTTTTGTAAGATTCTTGAGTATAATACGCTGCATGTCGAATGTCTTTATAATAATATTAATATGAAATATTCGAAATGAATCCTAGATCTATATTTATTACTCATATTCTATAAGCTCGCTAGTAATATAACTATTTGGACTAATATACTTACAATGATCTTGTATGCAAACAATGAGCGGCTGCTAAAACATATTGTTCACTGATCAATGAACCACTACATTCCCATTGTTTATTGGATTCTTCTCCATATCCAAGAGCAGCCTGTAAAATTTTCCAAAATTTTAACTGCACACTTAAAATTTGTTTTCTCAAAGAAGTTTAACATTTAAAATGTTCATAACTCACCATATGCGGGAATTCCATGGGTGTAGCCTTTTGCGTTACAATTATTAATGCATCAACTAAATTCATAATAAATTATAGAAATAAACATTATTTTCATGATATATGAAACATTACTTACCCAGTAGACCACATGTACTAATATTTACGACTTGATTATTATTAGAAAATGTTGGAGGTACTTCAACTTGATAAACAGATTGCCCATATTCTCTGCATTCTAAAATTTAGGTATCATTTGAAATTTTACAACATACGATGTTCTGTAGAAATGAATAGTACTTACTTTCTCGAGCAACTTCTCCTGGTGTCACTGCTGGTGGGGTTTTTATCGCACAACAAACTATTGGATCAGTACCTTGAAAACCACATATTTGTGGTAGGTGTTGGTTTAAGATGTCTTTCAGTGCCGCTGGGCAATCATTCAGCAACACACAAATTCCCGTTTGATTGTTTTGTGCCTTTATATGACAATTGACACCTTTAAAATAAAACACTTGGATGCTAGCTGTTTTAATTGATTCCTAGCTATCTTATCACTAAACTGTAACCCGGTTATAAGTTAAAAATATAAATATACAACACTAAAATCCCCAATGTAAATATTATATCTCTTGTTTTACAATTTATCTAACCAAGGGAATTTTATATGTATTTAATTGTCCAATATTACAATTATTATGCTTTACTTTACCATAAAAACATCTGCAGTGTCATGCACCGAACTTTCTTATACGCATATGGGTTAAACCATATCGTAGTTACATTATTTTTCTAGTTTATAATATTTGTTCTAACCTTTAGATCGCCTTTACAGTAAATATATTTCTTAGAATAAATATAAAATGTCAAACTTCAAATTATTTAAGTCTATTTTGTTTCTTTGATAAACAATTGACAGGCGCTGATGATACGATTTATGTAAAAATATATATAGTAATAAGCAGAAATTTATTTTGAAAACAGTACTCTTTTTGGAAAATATATTCAAACAAAACTTGTGCTAAATAGAAATACCTTTAATTTTTGCTGATGCATTTTTTCTGTAACTGTAACCATTTTTGAGAAATTGCAGAAACTGCAAAAAATTACTAGAGTAAACAGGCACTTCCGCTTTGAATATTTTTTTCAAAAATAGGAGATGCACACCTCAGGCATATGCAAATCCTAAGTTTAAAGTTTCATAATTTTAGCTTCAACCGTTTAGGCTGTAGAGAACATACACACACACATACAGACACACACACAGACAGACGTCATTCCAAAAATAGTCGGAATCGATTCAGGGAAGGTCAAAACGTATATTTCCGTTAAAATCTCGAGATCGAAATTTTTCATGATTACAATACTTATACGAAGTATAAGTAAGTAATAATTACGAGCTAAATTAAATACGTCCAGAATATATGTGCATTTACTAATAATAATTTCCATTTATTTATGAAATTCACGTGGAAATTGGAAAAACTATAGAATGATATATTTTACGAGTAATTTTTACTTTCTTATACGCAGTATAAGTAAGTATTGTAGTCATGAAAAATTTCGAACTCGAGATTTTAACGGAAATATACGTTTTGACCTTCCCTGAATCGATTCCGACTATTTTTGGAATGACGTCCGTCTGTGCGTGTGAGTGTATATCTACAGCCTAAACGGTTGAAGCTAAAATTATGAAACTTTAAACTTAAGATTTGCATATGCCTGAGGTGTGCACCTCCTATTTTTGAAAACTATATTCAAAGCGGAAGTGCCTGTTTACTCAAGTAATTTTCTGCAGTTTCTGCAATTACTCAAAAATGGTTACAGTAACAGAAAAATTGCATAAACAAAAATTAAAGGTATTTATATTTAGCACAACTTTTGTTCGAATTATTTTTCTAAAAAGAGTACTGGCTTCAAACTAATTTCTGCTTATTATATATATTTTTACATAAATCGTATCATCTTCGCCTGTCAATTGTTTAACAAAATAGACATAAATAATTTGAAGTTTGACATTTTATATTGTTTCTAAGAAATATATTTACTGTAAAAGCGATCTAAAGGTTAGAACAAATATTATAAATTAGAAAAATAAGGTAACTACGATGTGGTTTAACCCATATGCGTATAAGAAAGTTCGGTGCATGACACTGCAGATTTTTTTTAATATTTTATTTGTAAAAATTTATTTAGAAATACACTAACAACGCGCACGCGTCTGCGCTCTACATTAAATAAGTAACTGATAACTCAGTAACATGTAATTTAATACATATTTACAACTATAAATGTTTTATTTGAATAATATACAATGTCAATTTATTTATAAATTTACGAAAAAAGTTTATAATTGTAATACGTACCAATTGACTGTCCATAGATTTGCGCCGCTAATGTTAACAATATAAACACACTATACACAAACATTGTTCTTATTTCATTCATCTACACAATTAACAAAACTGTCAGCACTTGAGCAGAATTATGGAGAACGTTCTCGGCCAGCAATTCGAATATAATTGAGCAGAACGTAAGGATTATAACGATCGCCACTAGTTTTTTGTAAATCTGTTTTGATTCAAACTAGTTTTAATCGTCTACGCGGTTTTTTATGTTTGTTGTTGTTTCCTCAAGCCGGTATTTCCAAGTTTTGGAATGCGAACATAAATGTAATACTGATATATGCTTGCATCTTTAGTTAATTTTATTTATATTCAGTATACTTGAGCGGATATTCCGATAGTATATGACGCAACCAAACATTTTATCGTCGGTTTTGAGAAAATCAGTTGTGGTTAACCTGTTTTTATTAGTTCTAATCTAAAGATCTGTTTACAAATTAGCGCTAAATTTCTCATTTTCAATTCTATCTGATCAGTTGCAATAGAGTGCATAACAGAGGATAATTACAAGTAGTTACTATTTTTAGCATAGATGGAACGGCGCATACTCAAATTGCCCGGCGGTTGGGCTTGTACCTTTTTTGACCTTTCATTTTGCCCGAACCATCGGTATAAAAAAAAGGTTCACTAACCCTCTTAAATTGCCTAGTTTTACGAGAAGTACGTATTAAACAGGAAGATTAGAAATTGGTACATTTCTGCGAAATTATTATTACAGGTAACAATGTATCAATAGGGAAAATACAGTTTAGTTTAAAGTGGATTATCATGGTCCAATAATAATAAATAAAATAATTTTATATTTATACATTTAAATAAAATATCTAAGAATTTTTTATTCTCCTTATTTTTTGCCTTTGTGAATCTACCTTCTAAAATGCGGATTTCTCAAAATTTGAATTCGGGCAGGATGACTATACGATTTGACAGTCCAATGATTTGTGACACCAACCGCCGGGCAGTTAGAGTATGCGCAGATGGAACAAACTAGCATACTATTGTTATACGTTGTTAATTTATTAGTATTATCTATGTTTATCTTTACAGATATTACAAAATAAATTTACAATCAGAGAATTTTTTTTCGATTCGATTAAAATAAAATAAGAATATTCAATTTCAATTCAATTGATAACGCATCAAATGTGATTTTCAAACTCAAATATTAGTTAGGAAAGGTTTTAACAGGTAATTAAAAAACATCTCTCAAGAGATTGTCTTTCTTTTTATTAGTTAATTATTTTTACTGTAATTTATGTGAACGTAGAGACGTGTATTTGGACATAAAAGAAAGAGATAAAATAGCCACTGGTATAGGCTTTTAGTAGGAATATTGTATATCTGATTTGGTTACGGTTGTTCTAATGAAAATGTCACGAAGTAAGATTTATATATAATTTATTGCGGCACATCCAAGGACGCGTACAACCTTAACAAATCAGTATTTTGCGACATTGTTTTAGTATGTAGTGTTCTTAATTGATATACTTTTATAATAGCGTCAGTGTCTACGTTGATTTATAAGAGTTAATATTAACTCAGTAAAATTAAATATAAAATTTGTGGTAAAAATCTGATCTTTCTTATTACTTTCTTATACGTATAAGTATTGTAATCATGAAAAATTTCGATGTCGAGATTTCAACGGAAATATACGTTTTGACCTTCCCTGAATCGATTCCAACTAATTTTGGAATGACGTCTGTATGTGTGTGTATATGTGAGCGCTCTACAGCCCAAACGGCTAAAGAGAAAATGATGAAATTTTAAACTTAAGATTTGTATGTGCCTGGGAAGAAAACCTCCTATTTTGGAAAACAATATTCCGACCAGAAGTGCATGTTTACTCTAGTCATTTTTTGCAGTTTCTGCAATTACTCAAAAATAGTTGCAGTTAAAGATAAATTATTACAATAAAAATTATAGATATTTGCATTTTGTACAACTTTTATTTAAAACTTTTTTCCCAAACGGTACCCGAAAAAATAAAATGTCTCTTGAAATTTCTTTATAATATATTAATTTTTACATAAATCGTATCAATTTATTTTTCTGTTGACTGGCATAGTTGATACGATATATGTAATAATGTGTCCTATACATACGTAATTATTGCAAAAAAACGAATATTTCCATTAAAATCTCGATTTGTACGTTTTATATTTTGTTCTATTTTACATAAAAAGAATTACAAATCGTAATCATGGTTCCAAGTAAAATACATGAACCGCTATATAATGCGATAATTTACACAATATATGTATGTAGATTTTCTAAATAAGATGAGTAAATGTAATGAACTGAATAAAATTTAAATCACTAATTCTCAATTTAAAATGGTCAAACTAACTTTAAATATATATTCATCAAAAGTTCTGACTTACAAATTCCTTACCTTGTACATCTTCTCATTGGTTCATAAATCCGGTACTGTGGCTACAGAATATGAAGTTTTCAATCTAGCAATTCCATATTATTTTAAAATTTAAGCGAACCGTAAGAAAAACTAATTAGAACCAGGTAAAAAATGTTTCATTTTTGCAAAAACTTTTTCTCGTTTCTTCGAATTAAAACGTGGATTTGTACAAAACTCAATTTTCTTAGTTCCCCCCTGCTATAACTACAAAGTTCAGTTTCTATTTATTTAGTTCTGTTTTTGTTATTATTTTGTTATTTATACGGTATTTGAATTCTGTATCTGGTCATTTTTAAATTAAAACTTGTTATGCTCTCAATCAAATTTATCATAGTCTTGATTAATTTTATTGGAAACTATTTTAACATTAAATCTATATCTACTTCAGCTTACCATACGTAAAATGTAAAATTCGATATTATTTCTTTAATATTTTCAAAACCGAAAAACACGTAATTCATTCGTAATATACCGCTCTGAAATTAGAGGCAATTTTCGTTTGTAATAAAAAGATTTTGGGGACCTGACGAATAAGCTATGCGTGGTTTAAAGCATAGTATAGCTAAATGAAAAATAAATGATATTCTCACCTTTTTTGCCTGGTTTGTCTTGTAGTAAATTATTTACAAAAAAAATTTCATTTATCATGACGATTAGTGAATTGTAAGCTCCTGCAGATTAGTATTAAATAAGTGATTTACATTTTGGGATTACACAATCATAATTATTATAGTGAGGAAAATATATGTATAATATGAATGGAGATTAGTATGCAATAGTATTTAAATTCTCCTCTCTTGCAACGTAACAAGTAGCAAAATATTCCACACTGGTTTAGTTAGGAAGGATACTAAAATACAGTTTTGAAAAATCAAAATAATTAGTTTATTCCATTGTACAATTTTAATTAATTTACATGTTAGAAATTTTTGTCTCTTAATATGTGTACTCCATCGTATTACTTAGTACAAATAATATAAAAGTTTATTATAATAATGTGTTTACGCAACGAAATAATAATATTAAACTAAATGTGAGTTTAATTAAAAAGTTTAATGGTCATCAGAGATTTGTTTATACCAGTAATTAACAATTATTGAAATTAATAACTATGATAAAAAGATAATAAGCATGCACTTGCTTATATTACTCAAGTTCATTTTGCCTCCAGTTAAAAAGCTAATGTCAGGTTTGAATTTAATTTCACAGCTATTTAACAGTTGTATATTATATTGTAAAGCTAATCTGTAATATAATTGGATAGCATTTATGTTTAATAACATTGCCCACATTGAAGAGTGAAAGCGTAAAATTAACAAACAAGCGCACTGGAATAGTTTTATTAATTGTCAAAATTAATATTGGCATATTTCATTTTGAACCAACCAAATTTAAATAATCATCTATATAGTGCATGCCAACACGACTGTTAATTATATTTATTCTTTATTGATTTTTGATAGTACCAGTACTTTCAATTACAATACATTCAAATGCATATAACAATGTTGGATAAATTATGGTGATACTGATTTTAGGTCTGTCAACAATCCGTAGTGGAAAATAACTGTTATGTTTATAAATTTAGTTTTTGCATAATGAATTAAAATTATAAAAGAATACTAAATGTGCTAAATTATAATTATGCATGGAGTATTTAGAATTTCGAATCGCAATGTGAACTACAGCAACTCTGATAAAATCATATCTTAAATTATCATAATAATTGAAAATTTTGATTTTGGAACTATTTTAATAGAATTTGTCTTATTTTATAAAATTAAGATCCAATGTTGACATTTTTGCGAAGTAAGCCAACTATTTACTAGGTTACTGCATGGCAGCGATATCCTATTTAACTAAATTAGTTAATATTTATAAAATTTTAATTCTAACATTTTTTATTATTCATTAGTTTCAGTTACGCAAATTTGCATTTAAACTATTAATTTAGAGATGTACATGATACTTTTTCTGAAAACAAATTACGATTTACGAAGTTTTCTGTTTATTTTCCATAGGATTCGTTACCTAAAAGTTGCATTTCTACGATGTAGAGAATTTAAATTGCTTTTTTCAAATGTACCGTGACTTTATTCTTGTTATGTTTTAATAAAAATTACGTTACCTATATAATAATTAAATTTATCTTATTTCACAATAAGTTTAAAAATGAAAATATACTTTACAAATAATAAAAAATACTGTAATATATGCATAAGATACGATTTTATCAACATACATACAATAATTGGTACATAAGTTTGCATTGAATATTATATATTAAACAAAAATATCTGCAGTGTCATGCACTGAACTTTCTTATACGCATATGAGTTAAACCACATCGTAGTTACATTATTTTTCTAATTTATAATATTTGTTCTAACCTTTAGATCGCTTTAACACTAAATACATATCTTAGAATAAATATTAAATGTCAAACTTCAAATTATTTAAGTCTATTTTGTTAAACAATTGACAGGCGCAGATGATACGATTTATGTAACAATATATATAATAAGCAGAAATTTATTTTGACACCAGTACTTTTTTTGGAAAAAAGATTCAAACAAAAGTTGTGCTAAATATAAATATCATTAATTTTTGTTCACAAAAATTTTCTGTAACTGTAACCATTTTTGAGTAATTGCAGAAACTGCAAAAAATGACTAGAGTAAACATGCACTTCCGGTCGGAATATTATTTTCAAAAATAGGAGGTTTTCGTGCCAGGCACATACAAATCTTAAGTTTAAAATTTCATAATTTTCCCTTTAGCCGTTTGGGCTGTAGAGCGCTCACACACACAGACATACACACACACAGACGGACGTCATTCCAAAAATAGTTGTAATCGATTCAGGGAAGGTCAAAACGTATATTTCCGTTAAAATCTCGAGTTCGAAATTTTTCGTGCTTACAATACTTACTTATACTGCGTATAAGAAAGTAAAAATTAAATCCACAATATCTTTTTCTTTGCCCTTACTCAAGTTTTCTAAAACAGACATGGAATTGTGTTGGTGGCTATGTAAATTTCTGAAAATAATATAATCATCCAACATTGTGAAATATGAATGGTATAATTTTGAATTTAAACATATATTTAAACCTATTTTTTCATTGTTTAATTTTAACGTAGTCTTTTATTATTACTTTTGCTTTTTTTAACAAATTTTATAGTTCGGTAGAGATAGAATTTCGAATTCAATCATAAAATTGAATTGTCACTGTTTGTCAGTCACTGGTTTACGAGACAGGTTGCACCCTAAGGAAACGCACCAGAAGTCTCCTACCAATTTACTCGCTATATTTCTTCCTCAACTTTTTCGTTTGGTGGCCAAGTTGTGAAACGCGTTTTATTCTGTATTGTGCAATTTGTCTTTCTCTTGTCGCACGTTCTATATACTCAGCATCATACAAGCAAAGCTCGTTGATTTTTCTGCGATGGTATATTTGCATGCCACTAGTGTGCCAATTAGGCACGACCGTATGTCATACGATATCATAAATTTTAGAGTTGCATTTACCATCATCGTCAACTGCTGATGGCCCATGTCATAGTAGTGAATTGTTTCCGTATTCAGTTACTGACAAATGTATTTGTCATGTTTGGTTTATTATATTCAAGCGATCTAATTTATGTAGGTATATGTGTTTGAGAGATTGGAACGAAAAAGATATTAATTTACGAATTATTTAGATAAAATTTGATTAACTATTGAGAAAATATATGCATGGATTGATTTTCATTAATGTATTAGAGAATTTGGTAAAATAAAGAAAGATATTTTAAGTATATGAAATAAGGTTTATAAAATACAATTCTATATGCTGCAGAACGTGTGACCTCACTTATTTGTCTGCGCTTCAATATTCAACCACTGTAACCGATAAAAAGATGTCGATGGAACGGTAATAGGATGCTACATTTATATATGTACATATACTAGATATAACGAAGAGCTGGAGTTGGAACCATGCCACAAACCACTATGGAAAAAATCTATATTCCTATTTTTCGCACTTACACAATTTATATGAGCCCGAGATACATTTATTGTGTAGCTTGCTTAAATTTTACTTGTATTGACAATATTTTATTTTTGAAAAATTGATATGCAATATTGAACAACTGTTTATTATATACGTAAAGCACTAGTAAAGAAATATTTATTTTTTAAAATGCAATTTTAATTTGATAATTCGTTTTAAAGAGATGATCAAATGAATTTCGTAATTTTAAAAGAACTAGTGTTGCAATTAAAATGATAACAAAACAGCTTCTAATACTATTCTCTTATTGTAATATGATGAATTTTCAATAATAACTTTCAATTTTGCAAAATTTAAATAATTACGTAAAGTAGAAATTTAGGTACATGATCTTTTACGTTTCGCTCGCTGTCGACGAGCTTTTAAATAGCTACATTTTTAGTGATTCTGCAATTTGCATTTTGTGGAAGTAATTTTCTTTGTTGCGCAGAATGTATGATTTGATGTTTCCTATCACCTTAATATACAAAGGGCCTACTCTTATACAATTCGCAATGTGTTCTAGTTGACTTGATTATTATAGTTACTATATAATTTTATAATTGGAAAATTAAATCGATCACGCAATCACAATGAAATCATTTAAATATATTTGATTTTACTACAATGTTATATATCTCCTTAATTTATTTTTTGTTCGTTTTAATAATATTTCTGTAAGTGCAACCATTTTTGAGTAAATGCAGAAACCGCAAAAAATGATTAGAGTAAGCATGCACTTCCGGTGTGAATATAGGAAAATAGGTTTTTTGCCCAGATATATACAAATGTTAAGTTTGAAGTTTCATAATTTTACCTTAAATCGTCTAGGCTGTAGAGCGCTCCTACACATACACACACACACACAAACACAGACGGAATTCATTTCAAAAATAGTCGGAATCGTTATAGGGAAGGTCAAAACGTATATTTCCGTTAAAATCTCGAGATCGAAAATTTTCATGATTACAATATTTACTTATACTGCGTATAAGAAAGTAAAAATGTTTAAGCTGGAATTGGAACTGGTATACCACTAGTACAAGTAATTATCGTGATGGTCAAATATACAGTTGTAGTAGTTCCTTGTGTACCATAACAAATAAAACAGGACGCCCATTCTTACCACATTTATCTCGCTGACAAATTACAAACAATTGCGGAGAACCCCAGCCAAGACCACCTCAGGATTTCCTGCTAATTCTTACCAAACAAAGAAACTACAACAACACATTGCCTACAAACGTGCACGTGTAAAACCTTTGTCTAAATTCTTAAGATGCTACAACAGACCATCTAGCTTTTGGGCATTGATTTTCTGAGAACTAAGTTTCTATGAAATTCTCCCCAAAAATAGCCGAATTCGTATTTTGATATTATATTTATGCTTTTATCAAAACCAACTGAAGTTGAATGTATCTCTTACTTCTCAATCATCAAAACCCATCTGTAAGTAATTTATAAGTAAAGGTACGATTAACAAATATTTCTGCGATAGTGAATGTATATTAATCTAGTCTACTAGTATACTTTTACCGGGTAATATATTTTATTCTCGATAACATACATTTTGATAACATATAAGAGACAACGTAAATTGAAACTATCGATAAAATAACACTTTGCGCTTACAATTTTTTTATAAAACATACATAAGAAATACGTCTATTATTTAGCTAAGAAATGGTGATGTGCATTTCGAGGTTGTTATATGTATGCACATGTACTAATACTATCATGACACTTTTCCAAATAATATGCCAAATATACTTGTGAAATGCATTTAAACGTCAATATTTTATTCAAAAGACATGTGAATTGCTTCTGCATCCAGACCACTAATACGTGTGCTTGGCAGATCTAATATACTAGCACAGTTTATTGCTCACCAGTAATTGATTCGTTCGTTCAACGATAACACGATATGTGTATCATGCAATTCGTAAGCAAACATGGTTTTACCAAACCCAAACTATGTTTGAGAGGGCTATACTTTTTATCTTACTCAGTTTTAAGTTTGGAGCAAAATATTGCAAATTTATTTGAATAACTCCGATAATCTCCTACACACAAAAGTTACTTGGTGTTTAAAAAATAGTGCAAAATTTATTTGTCTACATAATCGTCTTACATTTATTTTTGGCAAGACTAATTGTACTGTATCTCAGTTGATTTGTTTATCCTTGCAATAGTGTTATCGGCAATAAGATTAGTGGCCGGTTTTCGGACGGTCGAAATTAGGTGAGACCACAAGACGAAGCAAGACAAATCTCAAAACACACGCAAGCCGATTTACGTTTCTGATTGGATTGTTGGACCGTCAAACTGTCAATTTCGCATCGAGCTAGTTAATATATTTTAGAATTGCTATACAAGACCCTAAAAGACTTATACATTGTCACGTTACACACAAGAGACACGGCTTAGAATCTTCTTCAATTCAAAATTTGACATAAATAAATACGTAGTCAGAATTACTATATAAGCGGTTTGGTTACAAATTATATCAACGATTGGAAACATATTCCATAAACAAAATCTATAATTATGGTTTACATGTAAATAATACAAATACTAACTGAATATTATATCCATTTACAATTTGCATATTATTAACAATAAAATAGAATACATTCATTGTATTTCCATTGGGTTTAACAGCTATTTGATAGCTGTCGACTATTTAGTCGACTGGAAATAATATTTCCTAGCGTATTTATACCAGTTAGTTTTCGCTTTATCAATTTTCAACAACAAAGTATTTTCGAAAATCAGAATGATACAAATATTATTTAAAAAAGTATTGAAATTATTTATTATCTTTTACATTAGAAGTATATTATGTGAAATTATAATCGTAAACGTAATAACCAACACCTATGCAACTAAAAGGTAATGAATTATCACAGCTCTATAACCAACACATAAGTTGGTAAACATACACTTAATTAATTAATTTAAAACTGTCTAGCATGAAGAGAAATTTACGTAGGTTTCATACATGAAAACTCAAAGGCAGAAAAATATGTATTATCATTCGATATTTTGCTTAGTTGAACCAATGAAACCGCATAGCTTCGATCCTTCAGATTACGTTTGTGAAACGAATTCCTCACAGTGTAAATCGGGATAATTGTATTTATTTGATAAATATTAATAATAATAAATAAATAAATAGCATAACCATAACAGTATGAAACTGACAGAAATTACTAATATTATAGATGTATATGCCTCTAGCGCTATTCACACGGTAATTAATAAAATCAAAATTAATAGGTAACTAGCTTAGTAAAAGTGATATAAATAAAAACAAGAGGCTGTAAGTATCTCTTAAGTAGGCACACAAAAACAAAATGGCAAACAAAAATAAAATCATAAAGGGTAATGGTAGAAAAATTAGATCCGATTTTCAGGAGCAAAGATGACTTTGATAATGATTGTCGATTGATAACGTAGGACCACCAACAAATTTAAATGACTAAAATAAAAATAATATCAAACATGTTGAAACGTAGAAACCTAAAAGTTCTTACTCTATAAATAATTGCGGGCTCCGACAGCACCTGAGCCTTACCTATCGCATGAAGGAACCATAGTTGTCTTTCTACACTTTTTTAGACAACCTACTCTTTACAATCTGCTATGAAAGCCTGCTTTATACTTCCATTAAATGTATTTTCCGCAGTTAAATTTTCCCATAATGTCTTTAAAATGTCGTATGTTTCGAACAATAAAGGTCTATTATTACATTATAAGTATTTTGATAATTCATTTATATTTTAAATCAGTAAATATTTCATTTTATGCATTCGTGATTACTACTGTTCTTTTTTGAATAGCGTGTAAGCGAAGCACGACGTTCATTGGTAAATATACCCTAATGATTCAATTTAACGAATTACTGACTATACAACAATGAAAACTACTTCCTTAAGATTATATTATATTTCGTTATATTTTCTATCTCAAAATTCATCATTAAGTATGATGATAGATTTGTCTACACCGTGTTATTACTTTAGCTTGCTATCTATAATAGGTTTACCCAACAATTTTAGTATTTGTTTATTCCAAACGATTATACATTTTACTGACCTATTTATGTTGTTACGTGGATATAACGTTACATTTACTATTCTACCAACATTTCACTTACATTTTACAACTTATAATTACTTATTTGTGTCTTAAAAAAGTTATCTTAATAAATATAACTTTTTACTTTCTTATACGAAGTATAAGTATTGTAATCATGAAATATATCTTTTGACCTTCCCTGAATCAAGTCTGATTATTTTTGAGATGACGTCTCTCTGTGTGTGTGTGTATGTGTGCGCTCTACAGCCTAAACGGTGGAAGATAAAATTATGAAACTTCATACTTAAGATTTGTATATGCCTGGCAGGAAAACCTCTTATTTTTGAAAGGAATATTCCAAGCTAAGGTGCATGTTTACTCTAGTCATTTTTTGCATTTTCTGCTATAACTCAAAAACGGTAGTACTTACAGTAAAATTAGTCAGAATGAAAATAAGAGATTTTAATATTTCGCATAACTTTTATTTAAAAATATTTTTCAGAAAAGGTACTGGTTACAAAAGAATAAGCTTTTCCAATATTCTGCTATAACATAAAAACGGTAGTACTTACAGCAAAATTTGTCAAAAAAATAATAGATATTAATATTCCGCATATCTTTTATTTGAAAAGATTTTTCAGAATAGGTGCTGGTTACAAAAAAAATAAATTATAAGTAATAAGATCTAATTAAAATGCGTATAAGAAAATTCAGTGACAGACACGCTTTTTTACTTTCTCATACGAAGTAATAAATAAGTATTCTAATCATGAAATAATCGATGTCGCGCTTTTAATGCACATGTACCTTTTGACCTTCCCTGAATCGTGGATGACTTTTTTTGTGTTTCAAACATTAATCAAATATTAAATACATATATTTATGTTGTAGGTAGGTTCTTAGTTTATTTTAAAAATAATATTTTCTTGAACTATTCAAAATTTGTATTTTATTATCTTCTTATCTAAACAAAATTCGTATAAGGAAGTTCAGTGCAAGTTATTGCGGATATTTTAGATTTATTGATTGAACAAGATTATACGCTGAATACATACAAATATATGTTAATTGAGAAAATGATTTTGGTGTTTTAATGAACAATACTCTATGACGGCAATATCGCTTCGAAAACAATTTAAGATCATCATTAATCGAAAACCCTGTGAGTTGTAGATGAGAAAGAAAGTAAATTGTTTACTTTGATGTCGGAACATGCAATATGTGGTGATATTGAGAATGATTTTTCTTATTGTTCATGCAAATTAATTACATATTACCCTTTGATTATTCTTAATGTATTCAAATTTCAAATTAGAACATGCCTGAATTAATAACGTCTTGAAAACCTGCGTGTTTCAAAATTTATCCAATTACAAGCCATAATTAACAGTGAAGGACCTAGGTGAGAGATCCCTTTAGATCTTTAGAGATTTCACCGGTACTCTAGCTTTTATCTGTATTAATAAGTTAACCAGCATCCGTATGGAACTTCTGATGTGGCAACTTAATAATGTATTGTTGTTTATTGGTCACTGGTTTCTACATCCTCAGTAAATGTGGAAATATTTAAATGACCATACTACACCACACATGTTTGTGTTTTATTATATTTCTCATGAATATGATAATGTGTATTCTCAAACAATACTACAGCTAATATTTATGTTTATTTTCTGAATAAAATTACAGTTGGTCAATCTAAATTACCAACTGGAAATCAAAATAATATTCGCATATTTTCATTAAACCTTGCGTATAATTATGTTTATATATTAACAGCTAAAAATATATATTTACAAGTTATTATTAAACTGGATATAATATTTGAAGGAGACATGCTTAGAACCACGAATCGACCCTAAATTTCTGAATTATTATTGTTTATAATTAAATATATATTTTATTTCAATATGTTTATAGAAATTATTAAATATTCTCGAAAGAGAGAATTTCATTCAATGTGTTTTCACATCTAATGAAACCCTTTGCTCTTGAATCAATTTTAAATGGATATTTAGCATAGACAATTGAGAGCAAACATGCGAATATGAGACCTACTCTTGAGACTTGACATTTACACTTCAATAGTAGCGCAAGACTGTAAGAAATAACGTTCGTATACAAAATTGTGTGTAGTGTCTCAAGATTATCGTTCTGGGTTGAAACTTCCGTATACTTGCAATTGTATTTCTTGGCGAAGTTATACGTTGCCATAACAACTTCATATACGTGTTTCAAGAATAGACTCCGTATTGTGTATCAATTATTAGACCGACTGAAACCTCAACATCGAAATTTGACACGTACAAGAAAATAGAAATTGGTAGCAGCTTCTGTAAATTATGAGGGAAAAATGTGCACTTATAACGTGATATATTCGTATTTTTAATGAATTAATTGTCATTTGGTATTTAGACATTCTAATCATATATATACAAATTTAAAATTACTTCATTGTTAGTTATTTGGTTTATAAAATTGTCTTAAAATATCCTTCAACTTTTATTTTCTTACACAATAAAGTAAGTAAATACTGTGATCATGAAAAATTTCGAAATTGAGATTTTAAAAAGATATTTGTTTTTCTTATTTTTTTTAAGACGTCTGTCTGTGCGATCATGCATATATGAAAATTTTAAGTTATGATTTGTATATTTCTCGAAACAAAATATGTAAAGCAAATAATTAAATAAATAAAATGTGATTTATGTATTCATAAGAAATAAAATTAATCATACCTTCAAAATAAACATTTACGTATATGAATGTATCTTTTAAATAAATCTCATTTGGTTTATAATATTATATTAATTACTGTTGAGCTAGGTATTAAATAATTCTTCATTTCCTCGTGCCTTTTTTTTTAATTTTAGATTATTTATTTGTTCTATGGGATTTGATAATGATTTGTCATTGACGGTACATTTCGTGTGTTAGAGATGATTATTAACTAAAGAACTTAATTAAGAATAAAACAACTTATAATGTACATTTCGTTTTATCAATAAATTGTGAAGGAAAGTTAAGTTGTTTTATTCTTAATTAAACTCACCCTCATGTAACTCAACTCCAAACTAATATGAAGAACTTAAGTCATAGACATATGTGCATTTTTTAAACTAATTTGTAAAAATAATTTTAGAGTTATATTTTAAAATAGTTGAATATTTATTTCAAACTACGTTGTTGTCAACTTAATGGTGACCCGTTAAAGTATCTAAATTTTTCTTAGAATCCTTAAATTTATCTAAGTTTACAATACTGTTTACGCTGCACCTATTCTAGAAATAAACATAATTTCTGGTGATTCCTCCATGTCTATTTTAAGAATGACTGTGCCTGGTTCTGTGTACATATTTTAGTTCTGGAATGAAACAAGCGTGGTGAGCAAAGACATGAGTGCAAGCACGATGCACTGACGACCTACTTCGGCACTCACCACATTACCAGACAATTTTAATGATGTTTTCAAATTATCGAGGATATCAAATATCCGAAATTTACTATGCACTGAGAATATATAAATGTCGCAAAACATGGAAACAAAATCTATTCATATCTCAGAAATATCAGTGAAATATGAATTATATAGTTCACAAATAAACTATTATGTATTTTTCTGGATTAAACTTAGTTTCGCTTTAATTCACATCTCAATTTCTTTGGTATACAACTAAATTTCTAGCGTGTAATTTACTTTAATACAGTCAAAAATCTACGGTCCTTGAAAGTCACATATTAGATTAGCAATTTTCAAATATTGTGTTATTTTACGCTGTATAATATCGCAGAATAATAAAAAAAACTTAAAACATATAAGAAGCAGACAAATGATATTGTTTTTTTGAAATTGTTAACATTATTGAAAAATATTTAAATAATAAACATTTCTAAAATAAAAAGTATATTTAGTACATAATAAATCTAAAGTATATTATAGTGAAATTCTAATTAAAATTCAAGTGTGTAATTTTCCTAAATTCAGATAATCTTCGGTCTTATATTTAAAATTTAAACATCTGCAGTGTCATGCGCCGAAGTTTCTTATACGCATTTGGGTTAAACCACATCGTAGTTTCATTATTTTCCTAATTTATAATATTTGTTCTAACATTTAGATCGCTTTTACACTAAATATGTTTCTTAGAATAAATATAAAATGTCAAACTTCAAATTATCTAAGCCTATTTTATTAAACAATTGACTGGCGCAGATGATACGATTTATGTATAAATAAATATAATAAGAAGAAATATAAATAGCCGTCATTTTGAAACCAGTACTCTTTTTGGAAAAAAAATTCACACAGACACACATACACACACCCACACACTCACACACTCACACACACAGACGGAAGTCAATCCAAAAATAGTTGGAATCGATTCAGGGAAGGTCAAAATGTATATTTCCGTTAAAATTTTTCATAATTACAATACTTACTTATACTGCGTATAAGAAAGTAAAAAATCATGTGTACCAAATTTTATTAATTTCAGTTAGAGTGCAGGGTAAAAATAGCGACAAAATTGGTATTACGAGCAATTTATATTTTCGTAATCAAGCAGATATGGAAAATTTAAAACAAACGTTTACCCATTCTTCTTCTTTCGTATTATGAGATAAAAATCAATCAGAAAAGTGTAGAAAGGATAATACTCAATTTTCTTTACATAATTCTCAACAGTTGCACGTAAAATGGATTCGTGCGTAAAACAGGCTTATAGAGAAATACCTTATCCAAAATTTCAATTACATTTACGTTTACTCCAGAATAGAGAACGCGGTACACTTTGCAATTCTAATCACGGCCAAGGCAAATCAATTTGGTATATTTAATGGTGTTGTATGTTAAGTAACTTGTACTTTACGAATCCATGCATTTCTGAGTGAAGATCAAAAGTTTTCAGACTGTTTTACATACAGAACACAAGCCAATATGCCGTAGCATCGCTATGTTTAGATTATGGAAAGAAAAACAATATGTTTTTTTTTAAGTTTTCTTTTTACACCATAATCGTTTGTATGCTGAAAAAGACGTACGATACAGTTGACTTTAGAGATAAACTAATTATTTTTTACAATTTATAGTTGTAGTCACGGACATAAGTTACGGAAATTTTTACCAGGAAAATATAAACGGTTATTTATTCAAATTTTCAGATTTTAGATTAGAGTGAAGAAAATTAAGTATTTTCTGGTAAGATAAACAATTAGACTATATTGTTTTTTTTTTCTGCGACGTGCACTGGTTTTGTGAGTTTATGCTGCAGAAGTTGTTCAAATTCTTGAGTGCAGGAAATTTTTCGTTCGTCCCACAGTAATTGAAATTAAGCTGTTCGTTTTTCAGTGCAGTTTGTTGCAGACTGCTTAGTTCAGTCTAATGACTAATTTGTAAGAGTGCAGAAAAGTGGTACGGTCTGTTTACACCTGCTGTTTTTGGTTTTTTAAATATATAATCGAATATTAAAAATGCGTGCGTTCTGATGACGTCATTTGGAAGTAATCAGAGTAAATCAGTGCAGGATAAAAGAGCAAAGCAAATAGATGAGTTGTCCGTTGCCTGATTCATGCACAAATTTCATAGGCGATAATGAAGCACTCACATTTTGATTTGTGTTATACATACTTGTATCTATTGTAATATTACATTTTTTTCAAATTTGTTTTTGGTTATAAATTTGCTTTGACAGAACAAAAGTACGACAACCGCATATGATTCAAAAAAATGGTATATATATGTATGTACTATACGAATTAGAACTTACTTTTAGTTCATAGTTGCCAATAACTAACTATAATCATCGTGTTGTTTTATCTGATAAAATTTTCTTATTTTATTATTTAATTACGGTTAATATGCAGTAATATATTTTTTAAAATAATTGATGTGTTCACTGCCTGACTTTCTTATATGATTAAGATAGTTAACTCAGTTGTGGAAGGTTTATAGCTAAAAATAAAATTATAAAATCTTTCCTATACAACTCTAAATTTATTTCAGGGTAGAAATATTTTACCAATAAGTTTCAATTGATACATTAGTTATGTTCAAGCTAACCAGGGTGATAACTATGTACGTAAAGGTGTAAAATTAAAAGTTAGAATGGAAACGTTAGTTTATCAATAATAATTTAAGTTATATTATTATTAAAGAGCATTAATTCAATGCTTATATTCCTTAGTATATTTAAAATAAAATCGTATAAGGATACACAGGTAAGGAGAGTCTATCTGTTTGATTCATACGATTTGAACGAACCTATAATTTTAAATTCATTGCAACTAGTATATATTCACTTAATTTTGTAATACCTAGGCTAAATATTACGTTAGAAACTTAAACTTGACTTAGAGTTTAATTTAAAAATTAACAATAAATTATATTTCAGTGTTATCTATCCAAAATATTAAAGCTTAAGCTGTAAGTTTCCACTTGTGAAAAGAATCCGTCTGTTGCTAATTTTTAATATACCATAAATAAAGCAGCAGCTAACCACAATATAAGTTTATTTAGAGAATTATTATTTAATTGGTGATTTCATGATTTAACAATATTTAATAAAAAAAGCACCTACATATAAACGCGATGTTCAAAATTATTATGGCTGGAGATTTTGCCGGCATGTATAAGATAGCGAGAAAATAATTTGTAATAATCTTTCTAAATGCAGAAGGAAAAGAATCAATAAAATATTACTACTTGTTATTAAATATCATATTTATATACATTTATTGACAAGTTGTAAAACCAATGTGAAACATCAAAATGATTACAGGCGTAAATAAAATTTGCTAAGCTGGCAATTATTCTAACTGAAATACGCAATTTTAAAGTTAAAATTGCGTATTGCTTATGATTTAACTAAATAAAACTTCAACTGCTTAAGTGTTTACTGACTTATTTTTACGCCGTTATTATTTTTATTTCATTACCTTTCTTTTTCTGTTTCAGGTAAGCTCATTGTGATACCTTCAACGTTGTGAGTATATAATTTAAAATTCCTGATACATTATTTAACAAAATACAAGTAAGTATATTATAAGCTCTAGTATTTGCATATGCTGTATTTTACTACTTCAATAAGTAATGGTACGAACAATTTATAATAGTTAAGAGTTATGCCGATATTCGCAATAACAAATACAGTCTTAGACTAATTGCAGTAAAATTAACAATCGATAGCATACCAATTGCGAAATTTGGCTAAATACTATTAAGATAATGATTTTATTCTAGAATTTTTAACCGTACCTGTACAGTTTCCATTAATGGAATCCAAAACCTCATTTTCTCTTAGGCGCGTAATATCAATTTCAGTGCTCTTCGTTTGTTTTAGAATGCAGATAAGATCTAAAATACGAATAACAATAGGTAATTTTGAATGAATTAAGGACGCTATAATGTATAGGGATATTAGCAACGATTCAGCTAAGTTTTAAAAAGATATACGCTGCAAATTAGCAGTGAGAGTTAAAATATATAAATTTCTTATGCGTGGCTCACGATGTTGTCCGAATCTGCAGAATAGTTCGGAAGATAAATCATTTGTTAATGTTAAATTCGATTGCATGATACTCTTATTCCAGTTCAAGAACATAGTTCTGAGATTCAGAAATAATAATTTTTTTAAATTATTAAATTTTTTATTTCTATAACACATAAGGATACTATTTTTATATAATATATATTTTACTATTAAATATTAAAAGATATTTGATTGCTAAATTATTGAGCTTTGTTAGTTTATTTAAGCTTAAAATGACAAATAAGCGTTTTTTATTTATATTTTAAACATATTTGATATAACATCTTACCAATCTAAACTCTTGCCTTTTATAATATAACTGTTGTGGTATGCGTAAGCAAGAGAAAATGACAATTTAAACGAAACATTTTGATTGAGGATAAATTGTATGAAAGAAAAATTGTAAACAAGCGAAATACAAGAATACAATTTTATTGAAGTTAAAGAAGTGTGTTAGAATAGCAAATGATTGTCCAGATGTGAAAGAATTTAAAGGATTTTGTGCCACCCCATTGTAAGTATGTATGTATCAAATTGTATATTTCTAGGCGGTTTTTTTTTTAATATGAAAAAAACAAAATAAGATGCACATTCAGAATACGTGGCAACTACTTCTAAAAATTAAGTTAAAGCAGTTGTAACAGTGCGTTCGTTATTTGAACGAGTAGTCGTTGGCCATTTAAATTAATGTTTAAATTTTGGAACGTAAATCTTTTTTTTTAATAATTGTATTTAATTTAACTTCGCCTACTTTCAGGCTGTCATAGTATACCTGTCAGAGATAGTATCGATCGAATTATTGATTAAGCATTTCGCAAGCAAACATATTGACGTATATAGGAAGTCGAATTATTGGCTGAATAATTATGAGTTGTTAACTGATATTGATTACTAAACACCACCTGAACTCAAATTGAAATCTCTAGATGCCCACAAAATTCAACTTAGCCCATTAATCATAAACATTAACTGCCACCATATAATCACCAATATCTTCAGTTCTGTTCGCCCAAATTTAAATCATACAAGATTTATTCACACAAATTGATGCTTCTGTTAGTCATGAAGATTAATTGGTCAACACATGTAATATTTATTCTTTTTCTTATACATAATCACACATAAAGCATCATGCACTCTAAATACACATACACACATACAATTGTCATTTCAAAAGTAATCTGATTCGATTCAGGGACAAAATGTATATTACAGACCGACAGAATACTATTTGCTCAAAAATGTTTGAGTTATTTTTAATAAATCTTATCAATTATAATTAGTAAAATATTAAATATGTACAGTAGTGTTCACGAACCCGGTTATAGTGAACTCTCGATTATATCGAACCTTTCCAGAAAAGACTTATAATATCTTATATGTATAATATCCTTTGCACCTTGTCTTTTATAGCGAACCTCGGATATAGCGACCCATGTTGAATGCAAGATAGGCATTCGTTATATCCGGTCTTCACTGTATTTGGAGGAAATTATTATGGATATGTTGCCGGTAAAATGTTAGTTATCGTTGAAAATGTACAAAAATATTAAAATTACTTATAGGTTCCTCCTAAAATAATATAAAACCGTAGTTAGTAACATATTAAATATAAATATTTCGCTTAATTTTAAAATCATCCAGCTAAAATAATTTCTAATATGAATTTTGAATAATCTTAATTTCTGGAATATTTAAAATTTTGCACTAATATCCTTCTTATCTAAACAAAAATATATAGCTAATACGTATAAGTAACTACAGTGCAATACACTGCAGATATTTTTTATTGTGTTAAAAACATTACAAAGTCATCTCCAATCAGATTCTTATTGTGCTACAATGTTGTCTGGAAATGCATAATATAGAATGCAATTTTCAGGGTAAAATGTCAATTCTTTATAATAGGTTATAAAACAGTGCCTAAAGTCGCGAGTCTATCGTAAAAGAAGTGAAGTAAAGAGAGCGGGGGAAATTGGTTGGAAAACGTAAACTAGGAACCGGCGCTTGACGTCGGGACGCTCAGTGTGAAACCGACGCCGATGCTGTAAGGACGGCGTATTCCACAAGCGAATGCCAATGTACCGGCTTTCGGCGTAATACTATTTCGCGAAGTAATTTAATAGTTATATTAGTTCAAACATAAAATAATGTGAAAATTATTGTGTAAATTCATATATTGTTCAAGTGCACAAAAGTGAATTGTATGCGGCAATAAGTTTCTTATTTTTAGTATATTAGTGATAGTTGCATTTTTCCATATAAAATCTTTAATTTGCAAGTTTGTCTAAACTGTTTACTTATGTATAATACAACTCATTTTATAATAATTGCTTCGTTTTATCAATTATTTACTAAATATTATTTTATCGATTTTCGATTTCACCAATTACAATAAAAATTATTCCTTATATTGACTTTAAGCGTTTATAAATTAATATATTGTGTAGAAATTCATATATTTAATATTCTACATTAATCAATTATTAATTTCTAGTTTGGTTACTTAGATAAATTTTCGCTATACTCGAACATATTTTATAATTAATTGCATTTTCTTTCAACGAAAATTCTCAATTAATAATATGTGGTGTTAGCTAGAAAGTTTATAAAATTTGGTGAAATGCAGAATTTTAAACTAAAATAGAACAAATTGCATATATAAAATACAATATTTTAATAGCATTGTCATTGCGCCAAAAAAACTCTCTGAAATTCGATACAAGTTATTTTAATTAAAATGACTATAAATCCATGCTTGATTAAATTTTATTTAAATGTTTGGAACTTAATACATTTTACAGAATAAACAAACATTTTCTATTACACCTTTATCGTTATAGCAATAGTTAATTTGTATTGAGATCGAAATTGTTATTTAAATGCACGTTTTACAGGCCATTGCATACAAATATTGCTATTCTGTCATCTGGGGTTGCGATGAGTTTATCTCTCTCTGAAAGCGTGTGTTAACGCTCTAACAAGAGCAATCAACACTTCCGGAATAGATTTGTATACAGCATTTAAAATGTAAATTCAGTGTTTATATGTTTACTTATCTTTGAGTTCGAACATTCGTATATATCAAAATCAAATCAGATATTTTGCTAATTCTTATAGCTTCTAAATATTCATGATTGTTTTAATATTTATTTAATTTCATACGAAATGTAAGAACAATCAACATGATAATAGTGCTATAAAATGACTAAAATAACACACGGAAAGAAGTCAATAAACAGCAGTTACGTCGTCATAAAAAATAACAATGGCTGACATATTTCTCATAACTCGTAATTTATTCAATTGCCTAAAACCAGATGCTTCAAAAACAAACCGCGAAAAAATCTTTACTCTTTTTTGATTAAATTATTGGCCATATATTGTCATTCTATTTACGCTAAATACTAAAACTCACAATTGTCTCTTATATATTAAATTCCTGAGAAATGTTATTAAGTCTGTTTTATTTTCACTAATTTTCTTTAATGCTATTATTTTATTATTAAAAAAAAACAATTCTTGTGTATTTTAGCTCTTGATAATCATACTAGAAATGTTATTTTGCATAAGAAAATAAAGAATTATCTATTATAAAATATATTTTAAGTTAAATATCAATTGGAATATAAGATTCATCTCCTCTACACTATAACTTTTGATTTATTTGCATTCAGTTCATGATTCATATAAGTATATTATTCATTATAATTTTTGTTTTATAATTATTATTGACTCATCAAAAATCGTGTTTAGATGATGAGTAGTTCGCACAATAGTGACATTCTGATGGGTATAAGTAATTTTTAATGTTTGGTTTTTAATTATTATTTACTCTCATTTATCATGATACAATTCATTTATTTTCATATAAAACTTTTTTCCAAATATTATAGATCGTAAAACTGACACATTTTTCATTTTATTAAATAATAAAATAGACAAAACACGCGGCAGTGTAATTTCTCAGTACAAATTGCTACAATAACCGTACCCGAGTTCGTCCATTTTTAAATAAAAATTGAAAAAAAATTCCGAGATTATTTTAATGTTGTATATTATTCATACGCTGCACATCTAACAGAAAATGTCTATTCGACGAAAAAAGATGAATTGTGTAGTTAAACATGTGACCGCATTGCATAGTAGAAATTAGTTTTATTCTGACATTATACAGCCTCTTTTCTCGGCGCATATGTAACGATAACGACTTAGAACATTTTTATATGTAAAATGCGACAATTTTCAAGCATTTTTTCAAGATTTATGGCTCTTTTATAGCTAGTCATCATGTATTCTGTGGGCAAATAACTTCTTTATGGTAAAAGGAATTCATTATTGTGTTTTGTGTGTATGATAAGTACATTTTAAAATATATCTTACATGGAGACCATGGAGTGATATATGTAGGCTGTTCAGTTTTTAAAACACATTCAAATGTGTACTGAAACTAGTGAAACCAAGCCTTTGTTTAATCAGAGTGTAGAACCTTTTTGAACCGCATAGCCCACATTACTAATTAATTGTGACAAAGAACAAATTCATTGTGACAGAATAAATAAAAATATATAGTGTGCTACACTAACTTAAGCGCAATAGATGTGGTATATCTATTTTGGATATGGATACTAAAATAAAAATTTTAATTCGGGGAAAATAATGTATTTTATAATGTCAAATAATGTAAGTTGTATTCTACTATAAAGAATTTTAATTCAGAAATTGTGGAATATTCTCAAGCTTTTAATCATTTCAAGTTTAAAAATGCGACTTTCTTGCAAAATGATAAACTATTTTAAGGCTTATTCCCAGCAATAATTCTTATAATTAACAATATATTTCATTTTGAATCATTTACTTTAAGATATTTTTAATATCTTTTGAAGTTATTGAATATTTTACAATTATCATTTTCAAAATAAGGACGTTTTTTTGCAAGGAGTACAAATACTAAAATTAAATTTTCTTATTTGTATGATCAACGTTTTCGGAAACACAAGCAGACACTCATCGAGAAAATAGCTACTATGATGTTGAAGAATGATCAAAACATTAAAATCTCAACATATCTATTTTTATGAGCACTACATTTATTTATTACTTATTATATGAATAAGAATGTAAAAATGGCTAATTATACTTAATATATCCTTAATGCATTACTAGAAAAATTGATAATTTTTGCTACATGAAATAACATCACTAAATTATGTTCAGACAGACTGTTTATTCAAACTCGTAGAGCTAATAAAGTTTGGTACATTAGTAAATGTTCGGCTTCAAACTGCTGAATAATGTCTAATATTTTGATGAATATAATTTAAAATGATGGTCAGTATTTTCAACAAGAAAATCTATAAATTGATCTTTATTTATATTTTTATGCAAATATTGAATTTGTTTGTTTTCCTAATATATATAATAAAAGATTTTATAATATAAAATGAAATTTAGAAATGATTCATTCAAATTAAATTAGAATAGCTTTTTGACGCATCTAAGATATGAATTATTACGTGACTGTAATGTAATTATTTATAAATGCATTTTATATACTGAACTGTAAACATAATAATATATAAAAGCAACAAAACAATAAAAAAGTTATTGCACAGAAGAATTATATTAATATTTTTATGAATTGCACGTTTTGGTGGAGGAGGTCGTGAAATGATAGAACATACTTAAATATTACAAACATTTGTTATTATTTTAGCTCGCTATATAAACTGTACGAAGAACATAAATATGCAATCGTCTATCTTTACAATTCCAAGAATTGGAAAATAAAATGTGTGTTGTTTATAGATAATAAGGAAAGTAAAGAAATATAAAAAGTTAAGAAATTTTAATTATTTATGATCTATATTTTAAGAGTTAACAAACAACAAATTTAATTGATGCGGTTTTCCCAGTAACATTGTTGTCCTCTAAGCTAAAGTTGTTGATAAGTTATAAAGCTATGAAGCAGTAGGGTTCTAATCTAATGAAGAAACATTTTACTTTAAATTAATTGTAGAATATCTCACGGCTTCATACACAATATTATGCATTAACGTTAATAAAAATAATTCATATTATTATTATTATTACTACTAATTTCTGCAGAAAATCTCATTTCTACTTTGGTCATTTATCTTTATGTATCGTCATCTATTTACATTCGCATGCAACTATTGAGTAGTTACGCATACATAGCTGCGCATCTTTACAACTATTAATATTCCAAACATTCCTAATGCATCTAACCATTTCAATCACACCCTCTTCGTTCAATCTCGTAATCAACTCTCCCACATATAGAAAACATTCAATCCAAATAAACAAACTGACTTTTCATGTTCTAGCTGGTAACCATTTATCTTAAACCTTACACTAAATAATGCATTCATTCTTTTTATACAAAATACTATATAACTCATATACTTGAATAAATTTCACTCGCGTAGCATAGAATTTTGAGTGCCTCTATTAAATCTCACCACCATTTATTTTCATGAAAACAATAGCAAACTTCTGTTTATTTAATATACTATATACGTTCATCTTTCTTATTGTTATTTTAAAGTTACATACTCCACAAAGAAACTGTATAGTAATTATAGAATAAGCGTTAACATCAACTGAATTGCAAATTTTGCGTTCATTTTAGTCAACGTTATATGAAAATATATTTAATTAGTATTGCAATTAACGGCCGATTTTATAATATTGTTAAAGCTATCTACGCCTTAAAATTCCTTTAGTTACATAGTAATAATCATTATACTTTTTTATGATTTAAATATGGCTTTTTAATAACATTAATAGTTGATGCTGTTACCACTTGGTGCAACATTTTAATAACAAATAAATAAAAATACGCGGTGTAATTCTCATAATTTATATTTTAATAGAGACGACTAGTTTCGGTTATAATACCATCTTCAGGTCTCGGAGCTGAAGATAGTGTTATAACCGAAACTAGTCTTCTCTATTAAAATATATATTGTGAAACTTACACCGCGTGTTTATATTTTTTTTCATATTGCATTTTATTTATATTATTTTAAATCACCGTTTAGTTAGTCACTTTTATGAATAATATCGATTAGATTATTGCGGAGTAATAATCAAATAATATAATATCCGTTGTTAATTATTACCTAATTGATTGAATCCATAAACTGTTAAAATAATGCCAATGTAGTAACCATGTCAGCTTTCAAGCATCACGGATTGCATACATTATGCGTCATTGTATTCATATTAGCAGTAAACCATGTACATGTAAACCAAGACAATCGAAATTTACGGCAGATAAAATTATAACATCAAGATGTAAAACCCACCAACAATATACAAGTAGATATTAAATTCATAGTGCACGCTTACTGTTAGTATGCAACATGCTACAACCAGTACTTTCTGTTAATGAAATACTGTTTTGTCTCGGAAAGAAAAGGGTCTACACTATAATTGTATCGGCATCTTCAAATTTACTATTTGACTAAATCCATATTCAACATAACGTCACTCACTATTTCTCAAATCTCAATTGATCAAACAATAGATGTATGGACTATATGTGATGGAAAAAACTTTAAGCTTATTGTTTATTTACTGGTGCAGCGTATAGCTTATTTGCTGGTTTCTGGAAAAAACTATACTACTTAAAACGACATTAAATTTTTTATATAATCCGTTAACAAACATATAATATATTGACACAAACTACATTTAACTAAAGCCATTCCCCAGGCGCAGTATAAATATTAAAATAACAAAATTAAAACTTTAATAGACTGTTGCAGTTACAATTTATAATAACAAAATACATATTTTTTATTTTGAAAAGCAATTTAATGTCTTGGTACATTATTATACATAACTTGAATTCGATATTTTTGACGGCAAAAGTCGCATTTATAATTATAATATACATCCAGATTATTTATTAGAAAAATTACCTTCATTCAACGAATAAATTCTAATTTATATCTCAAAATGAGACTGACAGAAATTTCATTAGATGCATATTAATCGTAAACAAAACAATGTTAATCAGAAGAGTTGGCAGACAGTCAGACAATTAAGAATATCAAATAACCTCCCTGCGTTATACTTTCTGCAACTGTACATTTCTTTCTTCGGGATGCGGGGTATAAATAAATTGAATTTTATCTGTCATCGTATGCCGCAATTAAGGATAAGAAAATTATTCTCGACGACTTACTCAATTGTAAATTTGATTAATCAACTCTCGTTCTGTTCCTTTAATTCCCCTCACCTACGATAATATTTTCTGCTTCGACTAGTAAATTACTTAAATCATTATTTACAATGGAAAATTTTCAGTCTTGTTTTAGAAATGGTTTATATTTTACAATGTTTACTTGCAATCAAATGATTGCAGTTTTTTTAACTCTGTTCGGTACTGTTGTTGACTTTGTCTTCTAAACAACGACTGGAACTAAAATTTGTAACCACCAACATTTACTATGAACGACTACTAAAGATACCCCAATATTTCCAGAGTGACATTTTTTTACGAATTTTGTTTAATTGCCACATAAAGCGTGACCTAGGCGAAATATATTTTTAAACAATTAATGTGAGTTATCACTGAAAGATTTTGATAACCCTAGTTACAACAAACATATCAATTACAAATTAATATCACACCATGCACTTTCTGTACTTTCTTAAACGAATAGTAAAAAAATCTGTGTAGATATATATAGGATAATAAAAAAGAAATCTAAAGAATTGAACGCCAATAAACAGAAAAATAATTATATTCTCCATAAAATTGCAATTTTGATATAAAAATTCCAATTAAATCATCATTTGCTTTGAAGCTACTACTAAAATTTATATACATATAAAACTTACGAAATTTAAAATATACGTAACACATAAACTGGAATCTATTTGAAAAACTTTTTTCTAAGTGCAAATAATTGCATTGCTCTTCGTAGATTAAGTAAGTTAATTTTCAAAATTAGGCAAATACTGAAATCAGCTTCAAGTTAACTCTCACTGCCGGTTAGTAAATTTTGCATAAAATTAATTAATTATTTTAAATTTAATCTAAAAAAAAAACTCAAACGTAAAACGTAAGATATTTCAACGAATAGTGCAAATTATTGCATTGCTCATCTTTTATTAAATAGGAGTAAATAAATTTTCAAAATAAGACAAAAATGGATAACAGTTCCAAGTACCTATCACTGCCGGTTAAACAATTGCATAAACATTAATCAATTCTTCTAGATTTAAACCTTTAATATCATATTTCATAATTTTAAACTCATTTCTTTTAGATAGTGTCCACATCTATTGAAAATATTCAAAACGGTTATTTACCGTAAAGTGTTTATTTTTTGTTATTATAATAATTACTCATGCCGTCATATAAGAAAGAAGAATTAAAAAAGAAAATTGATCACTCGTTAAAAATATATTAAAGCTGGCCCATAGTTGTATTTACATATTTTCTAACGCTACTGTTTTATACTAACACCGACGCTGTTTGTTACTTTATTACATAAATAGCTTTTTTTCGAGAATATATTTCAGTAATAAAAACAATCTTTCAAATTATTCTTACGCTACTAGAGTCACGAGCGATACAAAAGAATAAAGTTGTAGTTTTTCCATTTATATAAAAATTGGCGTTTATCTGTCGAACTACACGAGAACATTTCTATTAGATTTATTTTTTGATGACGTACAATTTAACAACTCGTGGTGTTCGGCTGACCCACAAACATTTTTCTAACAAACAGAAAAAAAAATCACACAAAATTAGTTTTGGAACTTTCGGGGTTTCTTTTCAATATCTGGTCACAATGAAATCGAAATCGGTGGCACATGGCTTCCTATGATTTGGTGACATGTTCATTTGTCTAACAAAACAAAATAATGCATAGAAAAACAAGTGGCATCACATCATTCTCTAACGGCCATTTACAATTAGGGTTGATGTTCATGTGTAAATGATCAGTTTTTCATTGAATTGCTGATTGATCATCAATAATATTGAAATTAATCAACCTTTAGACAAATTTGTGCTATGTATAGGACATGTACAAAAACGAATGGTTTTTATTGCAGTACCAATTATATTGCAACAAATGTTTATATTTTTATTTAAATAAGTATTTTTCTTGTATATATAAGTACACGAGGATATTAATATAATTTAGCGTTTATGCTATGGTTAACAATAAACTATCCCGTAAATTGTTAAACAAATGTAACTTTAAACAACCTTGTCAGTCACAGAAGTGTTGAAACGTTTTAATATATAGATGTATCTTAAATACTTCTGCAAAGTTTTAAAAAAATCACAAATTAAATAATTTTTTTTATTATTTTTATTTGAATTTATAAAATTTTAAAGGTGCTTTTAAATCAAACCAGCTATAATTTACATGGAAATAATTGATGAAATCTAATTATTTAATAATCTAAATTCATTTTATTTATTTAAAAACATTTTTAAATATGATGATGAAAAGGGTTGTATTACTATTTCGTAGCAATTGCGTTAAAATACTTAGACTAATTAATTAAATTATGTAATTATAAAGACGTTAATAATTTCAAACCATGTTAGGAAAGTAACACATTTTAATTATCTAAAGAAAGTGTGCAGAAATGAAATCATGTGAAAATAATTTTAAAAAATATTACCGTATAAAGTTTTACGCATCAGTCTTTCGTTAACTTTCATTCGTGTAATATTCTGTACATGGTGTAACATTGTTCTTCAAATGATTTGAAATGTTCGTGACATAAAATAAAGTTATCTGTGGGTGTTCGTCATGTTCTTCTCCTTGAGCAATGTTAGTAATAATAACAACAATAATAATAACAACAACAACAACAATGGCTACCGACTATTGTCCGCACAGGGTATGGAGACACTCCAGACGTTCTTACGGGAACATGGAAATGAGTGTATAAGGCAATTTGTCCAGGTAATTATATTAATTTTAGCTATCATTTAGTGATATATTAACTGGTGATATCAATTTTAGCATGCATAAGTATATATAGTTTGAGTATTCGATCATGTATCTATGTCGATCTCAAAATCAACACATTTTTTTTTTAAATTCAGCATATTTTTTTCTGTATCTAAATATGTGTAGAATGGCCGATAAAGCTGCAATGGGTATGAGAAACACGTTTTTTTTTTAATTAAAAATTTTCATAATTATAAAAGTACTAAAGCATTTTTTCCCCTCAAAATACAATTTTTAAACATATAAGTTTAAGATGGATGGTCTGAAAAATATTCGTAGCCCAAATGTCTTATCAGAATTTCTATTATTAATAGTAGGTACAATTTATTTTAGAACCCTTACTTTTATATTCATCAAAATTCAATACATATCAATATACTTCTAAATTTAAACTCAGACTATAATAATAGATATTTGATAATGATTTTGACAATCGCATGAGCATTAGTTTGAAATTAAGGAACTCTTAGCTAAGTAAGTATTTATATATTTATGTAAATCCAACAATGATTCGCGAGTGTAGATTAATGTATATACATAATTTTGTAGTTAACTAATTAATCTATAGTAGGAAGTGTTTTTGTTGACACAAAATCGCAAGGTTGACATCTAAATTGAAACTAGTCATCTGAAATCAATATTTCAATTAGAATCTTCTCTTAATTTATCTTACTGCCGAGCTCTCGAAAAATATTAGTTGTTTTGTTGCGGAAGATCATAGATACGGCTGCTACTGTTCGTTTGTATTCTTATTACAAGGACGTGAAAGAACTACTTGTAATCCGAGATCTTGTTAAAAGCTTTCGTCAAACTGGACCAACGCCCAGTTTCTACTCTTCCTACAATACTCTCTTTGAACTTTAACACGCAAAAAATCCACTTGAATTTTTAGTAGTGTCCAAGCTTAAAGCCGCCTTTGTTTTAATTTCTTATAGAACGCTGATATTCAATTTCTAAAACAATTGATTTTATATTATTTTAGGAGAAACTTATAAGTACATTTTCAACGATAACTAACATTTTACCGGCAACATATCCATAATAATTACCTCCAAATACAGAGAAGTCCGGATATAACGAATGCCTAGTTTGCATTCAACATGGGTCGCTATATCCGAGGTTCGCTATAAAAGACAAGGTGCAAAGGATATTATTTATATAAGATATCATTAGTCTTTTCCTGAAAGGTTCGTTATAACCGAGAGTTCGCTATAATTGGGTTCGTTATAAGTGAACACTACTGTATATGATGTGGCTAGTACATGACTTTTTAATACACTCCTGCTATAATTGTATATATAACTGTTTCGAATCATCATTATTTACACAATATCAAAAATATCTAAATTAGATTTTTTTTTATCCTTTTCAATCATTTATTATTATTTCCATGGCCTGCGTAATTATAATGTTTTTAGCAAAGTAGTGTTCATATATTAAAAATAAACCATAACTACATATATACTTTATATAAATTTTAAAATTCAAATTTCTATAAATCATTAGCACGTAAATCGGAAGTTATTACAAAAAACTTTAAATCAGGATAGAAAATGATTTTACTTTTCCTTTACTAAACATGTTAATTTTCGAGTTAGAGCATAGCTTTTCATAAAATTGACATACATTCAAATATTAGCTCTATGTACAGCTATTCCAGAAAACTAATCAGCACTTCGAAATTTATCAAGCAATTTAATTATGTTTTATAATTGTACGCGTCATAGTGAACATTTTCAGTAGAGATATGTCCATTAGATTTTTTTTTTCAATGTTTTTGTCATTTAAATCATTTTAATGTTAATTAAATTTAATTTAACTTTGTATAAGAGAGTAATTGAAGGTGGTTATAAATTAAAATTATATTCTAATTCTATGAATGTTAGTATTTTACTGTATATATATTATTTAGAATTTAAATTTTTAATATTCTAGTAAAAAGACAAAAGAAAACATTTTGACAAAAATATTATTAGCATTATAATGTAATAAAGCAGTTTGTTCTGGCATAAAAAGCGGGTACCTAAAAGTTTCAACAATTCTGGAAAATTCGTGAAGCTGCTGGAAAATCGAAACACTGACACCTGCCAGAATACAAATTAGCCAGAACTGTAAGAGAAGCATTTGCTTTCAGACATGTAAGTTACAGTCACTTACTAGTGACATATTACTATATGAATCTTGATTTGAAATTATATTCCTAAGAATGTTATCTACTATGTCCATTATATTTTAGAAAAATGTTTCGTATGTTATTTTTATTGAAAGTATTTAAAAATTACAGATTACAGAAGAAAATATGTCAAACATCATTAATTTTTGAATTTAGTACATAAAAACTGTTAGTGCAGATTCCTAAAGATTATACAGAATAACGTATCTTGACCTTAACTTTTGACTGGTCAAAACGCGACCCAAGTTCACACCCAACATGAAATCAATCAATGTTTGTATTATTTCATACTTCTTCGACAACCTAACTTATGGACCTTTCATTTTTACGTGTCATTTCTTCAATTTAGTGTTTTATCATTAATATCTTTGTTTAACAATTAAATTTTGCTATTTTACGTACATATTTTAATTTGGCGTAATTAATAGCCGATATTTATTATACGCCAATTGATAAACATAGGACAGTATTAAAGAATAATTGTATTATATCGATTATTTCAATTATACTAGTTTGTTTAATATTAAAAAATTCGTTTTATAAAATTGAAGTTATAATTACAGAAAAATATCTCTGGCACTATTAGTATTATCTGCTCGTTATTTGTTAGATATTTAATATTGGTTCTCAATTTAGCAAAAATAGATCATTTATTTAAAATAAATTAACAATTAAAATCACCTGTTTATATAAGCACAGCCAAACTGCGAAGTGTAAGCAAAATTACGTATATATTCGCTCAATGGTCAGCGATTTACAATGGTTAGCGTTTGACCAGTGTCACTGCGGCCTTAAGCAACTCAAAATCGATACCGTTTCTATTTACGCTCTGATGTCTAGGTGTCTCCGCCCTAATTCCAAACAATTGAACATATACAATTTTAATTAATAAATAAATTTATTTATTAATAAAATGTTTCACGAAACTCCAACCACAACTTTTATAAATATAACAATTTTAATTATTAAATATGAAGACCCGGCTAAAATTTGATCTTAGATTTTGAATAACGCAATCATACATATTTCGATTTAAAAATACATATGTTTACAATTTAATTAATTAATATAATAAAATTTTCGAACAAAATGGTCGCAAAGGAATTTATATATGGTTTACGAGCCAATAAATGATACAAGTCATGCCAATTTCGCAATGTACTAAATCTGCATGCTAACATTGCAACCAAGAAAATTTTAATTTGTATTTCCAACGCGAATATTTATAAACGTAAGGTTTGAAAAAAATGTACCGTTTTTTTTTTGTTTTGCTATGCTAACATGACTTTTAAAATTCAGTTTATTTGAATTTTCTTACCAATATTCATTCGCCAAAATGAGTCGTCAAAATTGGTGAAGAATGATTTACAATTTTGACTGTAAAGCAGAATCATAATTGCGCATAATGACAAGCAAATAACAATTTCATAAAAGCTAAGTTTTTAGCTGTCAATGTTCTATATGATTTATCGCATAATTGCTGTTAGTTATTGTTGATTTGAATAATTAAGATTACCTTTATTTCCATACTGAAAAAAATTACCTAGTTTTAAATATGATAAATATGTGCTTTGCATGAAAATCGACGTCATTCAGTTATGCAAAATATATTTTTATATGCAAGTTGCTCAATATATGCAACTATAAATATATTTAAAATAAATAGGTGCCAAATCACCGACCTTATCTTTAAGTGGAATATATTTTTAGATTTAACACCCCAAAATTGGCTACCTTTATATAGAATATATATCTTTTCATATTTTCTCACTATAGAACTAAACTCAAAGTAAATTTTGGGGAAACAGTTACATGACTTTCCTTTTATGTTCATTATGAGAAGAATAAATTATATTTGCGGTAAATGTTCACACTTTTGAGCCCGAAAATAAATAACGTTGTATTATGCTCCGAATACATAAGTTTTTTATTACTTATGTTTCTATTTTTTATATAGATTTAGAAATTCATTAGCACATTTATTGGTTCTGAATAGTTTTATAAGATTCCAATCGTGTATTTATGAGAAAATGATTGAGCTGTAGATTCTAAAAATGTGCAAAATTGTATTGCTCAATAGAAATTGATAGAAAATGAAGCAAGCGTCATAATTTGCACAATATAGTAGTCGGGCATAAATTGTCATTTCTGGATCGTATTGAATGCAAAATCATAATTGAAGTACTGTTTTTTAAATAAACAAATATATATTTAATGATGATTTGTGTACAATTTAAAAAAAATTGAGTTATTTAAACTACGAATATGTTTTTAAATGCTTCGCGATTTTACTTAAATTTCGTTTAAATATTAAAACTTGTAACAATGTTCTAGCATTATTGCAGAGTTTATTTTATGTAAAGAAATATTTATATGCTTTCGCGTTATACTCGAGCTCATCAAAGATAATTGCATCATAAACTCATGTTTATCAGTTTATCAAAAGTTTAAAAATATAATATATTTTTTCTAAATTATAGTATTACATTACATAATTTTAAAATTAAATATTGCAGTATATAAGTATAGTATTCCACGTAAAATATAAGTATATTTTCTGTGCTATATATATACTATATAGCTTATTTAATTTAATCAATACACGTTTATTTTGTATATTATTAAATAAAATTACTTTAGTTATTATGTATTTATAATTTTAGAAGTTATTTATTAAATATGATAAGCGTTTGCCCAAATTTATGTTTTTCCGTGTGTCGTACGCCTGCAAATATATGGAAGTCAAGCATGCACATTTCGAGATATTTTAGTATATTCATTTGTTTTAATTAATTAAGTAATATACAAACATTTTGCAGTTGTGTAGTGACCTTCAACTATAACTACTAACATTAAAAATTGTCGATATTTGAGACGTTTCATAATTGAATAAATATTAAACAGTAATAAAAATATATTTTAATTAGTATAAAATAGCAAAACTATTAATGTTACATACACAGAATTATATAAAACATGTATATATTATCCATATTTAATTGTAAATTAAAAATATACTTGAATATAAACTCATTATTATTTGAAATGTTAAAAGATAAGAAATAGTATTAGCACAAATACAATCTTCTTTATTTTGTTAGGGTGCAACAAAAATTTGTACAATGGAAAAAGGATTGCCTTGCATCATTAGTTGTATTCTTCTTACATCGAATCTGTTGTACATTACTTCATATGTTTTATCTTCCACTATCACTTGTCTTCAAAATCGATTTTTAGTGTAGGGAAAGATAAGAAGATAAGCCATTTTTTAGATTGCTACAAAAATCGCTAAGAAATAAAAATCTTTGTAGCAACTCGGTCGATGTTTGTATAACATAAAGAATTATTTAATCACAAGATAAATTAATTAATTAAAATCTATATTAATTATCTCTGCAATTTATTTATTTAGCTGAATTTGCAGAAGGTAGTAATTAATAAAAAAAACCTGATAGATTTATTGCATATTCCTCTCTACTGGGGCTTTAAAAGCTAAAAGAGTTAATCGTGTTACGTGTATTGACAGACTGTATTATAATTTAATTAAAAATTGTGATAGTGCTTTAAAAGTTTGATTTCTCCAAGGGATTGACCATAATTTTTGTATGAGATTTATGGTTGTACCAAATGAAAAATAAGTGTGCATCTTTTCTATGAGATAATAAACTTAATACGCTGACACGAACATGTACTAAATGAAAAATACTTGAAAGTCAATAACTGGCATACCGTTTTCTTGGTATTTCTAGGTCAGCTATGCCAATTTTTAACTAGGACACATATTTCTACTTTGGCGAAAAGTGTATTGATTTAGGTATGCAATTTTCCATTCAAAAAATGCAAGCATTATTTGACATTCTTCCACATCTTCTATGTCACATATTTGATGCAGTCTATATGTTAATATAAAGATAGAATGTAATACAACTATCGCAAATAGATACATACAACTATGATATGTCAATAACATATTATGCAGGATCGGACATAACATAACTGTCAAACTATATTTATTACGATAGACCATTCATGAGTGCGAAAACCCAGAGAGAAGCAAAAAACAGCAAGCAGAGTATTCTCTGCGAAATCGGCAAAGGAAAAAATTGGATGAAAGACATAAATCAAAAGGAGCAAAAAGCTAAAAAGCATAGCACGTAACATAAATAGATGATTAAAACTGTTGGATATATAAATAATGCACTGAGAAGAATATTTTTATTATTCAGATTTAAAAGTCATATCGTCTTAAATATATTACTTTTTTAAAGGCTACTACTATTTAAATTAAAAAATATTTCATCTATTAGAGTTACTAAACACAAAAAATAATTCTTGACTTACGCAATGAAAATATTAAAAAGCATATTCCGAATTATAAGCTTTTTATGTATTAACAGATTTTTCTTACAGAAATACAGATATGCCATATTAATCAAAATATATATTTAAACAAAACTTCAAATTTAAAATCATAGTCTGATTTGAATCAATTTTAGCCATTACACCATTTTACGCTAAATTCGTTTGGAAAAGCCTTACGTAATAAAAACTCACAAAGTTTATTTAAAATGTTCAGAAAGAATAACAAGATTTATCGATAATGATTAATCGTATAAGTTTCCTCGTCTTGTTATAAATGTTTTTTGCCGTAAAAACGTTACATTTTGCAAATGTATTGAATATGTAACCAGTTACTGCAAACATACCTACGTAATGTTACATGTTACGCCATATCTCTCTCAGCATAGTGTTGTCTTGTATTTTGCTTCTATATGCGTATGTTTAGCACGATGGTGTGAGGATTACAGAAGTTGTACCGTATGCGTGTCCTGACTTTCTGATCGTATTTGTAACGACCCGCGAAAATATTGTCCTGCGCATAACATTCATAGACGTTCAATATCAGATAAACATCCTTACATAAAAATAAACATTATAAATATGTTTATCTTAAACTAAATACGAATATATTTAAAAATAAATATTTCCTATTAGAAAAACGTTACATATTTCATAGAAAGAATTCACTTAACCCAACAAGAAAAGATGCGCTAAACAATATTTTCACAAACAAATTTTATTAATCATACATACATATAATCATAACTTCATACATATTTTCATATAATTCATATTATTCATAACTGGATCGTGTATATGAATAAATATGGTTTATATATATTTTTCTACACTAAATAATTATGACTATTTTAACACAATTTTACCGATAATAATCATAATTATTTCTTAGTGAAGACTAAGCAATAATTATTGGGTAAAGGATTTAGAATCAAAAGACGTTCGACATTGTGGATATAAGACATTTTTTAAAATTATTTATTTATTATCGGTCAAGCTCAACTTTGCGTGAAAACAAAATAATTTCGTTTATTTTAATCAAGTTTTCTATATGATCAACTATTCCAACTCTACGTAAGTTTCTGTGAAAGCTGTTACCTTTGAATTTGGCATCAAAAAATTCTAAAAATCTCATTCGTACCACAGTCACTCTCTTTTTATGTTTCATCTGCCATGGCCAGCATTCACTTGCACATATCAACGTACGCTGCTACGCCAATGTACGCGCATAATAACGCACCCCTACTCTACAACCAAAACTTTCCGTGTTCATGTACGCGTGTGCCTCTGCAATCTTCTGCAATACGTGTAATATACTCTATAGCAAATGTACATTTTACTGTCTCTACAACATGCTACGAGTGTTCAATATTCATCCCCTTTCTACAAGATATATATTGTATGGTACAACCCATGCAAATATCATCCAAGTCGCATTTTGTTTTGTCTATTACAAGAAGTTTAATTACAAGATTAAGCAAACGAATGATCATATTAAGTTTACTACTTGCAATATTTTTCACATTTGCTAATCAACAGTAATAATTATTAATTTCCAAATAAAATAAAAACGTATAGTAATTTCCGGAAAGAACAAAACGTAATTATTAAAATTTTCATTCATACATGTATTTATTAATAAAATTTTATATTTAAAAAAAATAATTTTATATTGCTATAAAACTAGGAATACAATCAGTAAATTTCGAAAACTAAATCCTAATCCTTATTCCCCAAAAATGTACATATGTAATTTTGAAATTATTTATACATTTTCTACAGATATTCGATAGTTTAAGAATATACTCGTAAAAAGCATGTTCGTTACTTTTTTATACGAAGTAATAAGTAAGTATTGTAATCATGAAAAAGATGGTTAAAAGTTACTCAAAAGCTTTTAAGACGTAGAGGTGATCCAAAGTTTTATATTTAAAAACTTTAGAGGATATCGAACTTGATTAGTATAAGGGAAGATTGTTAAAGTGCTTTTAAAAAACATTCAATGCATATGTACCTTACTGCTAATATTATATATGAACTTACTTTGAATATACCTTCGCAAATAGAAAACGGTGTTAACTTTAAAATCCTATATTTCTAAAATTTGAATATTGCATGTACAAAACTACGATAACTTTTAGCAAAATGTTAAGGATATTTTTAATTGTTGCTTTTTACTTCCTAGCCTCTTAATTAACTCAATAATAGAAAAAAAATTCCTTATTATACAAAAACTTAGGTACGACAGTGTCTACTATAAAACTAGTGTTCCCCAGTTCATGTGCAACTATTGGTTCTTGTCCCGAAGCGTGTCATATTGCCAGGAATTTATATTTGACACGGCGGCTGTGTGGTATGAGTTGGGTCATGTTATGCGAACTTTTTTCTACCAGTCACAAGTCTTTCGCATCGTCTTTCTCATCGTGTCACGATTTATGGACCACAATAAAACAGAGCTGTGTGTCGATTTGCATTGAATTGATTCATCAGACTGTGTACCACATGTGTTTGCATCCTCATATTGAGAAACAGTATCCGGGAATATAGCAGCAAGTAGTCAAAAGAAATCCCTAAAAATTCTTGTCGACTAAACATTCTCTATGCTTAGCTCTTTGGATATAATTTACAAGTATTTTCTATATATTTTCATATTTAGGTTGGTACAGTATTGAGAAGAGAGACAATATTTATTTCTATCTGTTCAATCACAATATATTCTTCCATTTTTATAATTTTTCTAATTTAATGAATTAGATAAATTTGTTGTAGAAAAAAATTCATTTGTGCTGAAAATGTACGGAAACGTAAAAAAATTCTTTACGATCAGAAAACGATTTTCTTTTCTACCAGTGTATATTATACATCTATTATTGGCCACGGTTAAAAAAACATTGATACAACTCTTATTAATCTAATCAAAGCTTGAAATTCTTCGCTGAAATATAATAAGTGAACCAAAATTAAACAATTTGGTTTGAAATTAGTGAATGTACCTATGTAATTCTCAGTACTGAAATTAAGTTCATTTTGTTTAAATTTAAGAACCAGATTCCTATTATTCGGAAACATAGCCAATTCTACAGCTGAAGGAAGGAATTGCTAGTGTGCAACGTTCTCGGCTAGAATTTGTTCATTTTATAGTCGTAAGCCAGCGCGATAGTTCGGTATACTTGGGGTGTTTGCAAATGCAGGGAGACTTCCCTTCGTTTACTTCTCTGGGAACTCGCTCGGTATATTGCATGTTATTACTGCCACGTACACGCTCCCTACGTGCTGCGTTCCAGTGCTCTGTGATGCCGGGCAAATGAGAAGTTTGCACCCGTTTGACCGGGGTTGGATTACATCAAGATAAAGCATGAGTCATCGTTTTAATGTGAATGTTTAAAGAAAGATGTGAGATGCAAAAAGTTTGCAGAGCATTACTAAAAAAAGAATTTTTCAGATATGGATTAAATTTTTAATTTATTTTACGAACGAATAAATAAGTATAACAAAATGTATCTCGAGATTATAACGAAAATATACTTATCAATTTTTCTTAAAATATATAATCAAAAAGAAAAAAATTCAAGGTGGATGTCTACTCTAGTCATTTTTTGCTATAATGAATAAACAATTCTATAAAATGTTAGGAAGATTTTTATGTAAGGATTAATTTATTAAATGTGCGGATATTATAACTGACCGTGTTCTGCCACTATCCTATAATAATAAAATTACTAATTCAAGTTTCATAATCCTAGTGTAAACAAGCTGGAAATAAATAATCTGTAAGTGCAGCAGGATTATGTAACTTCTAACATAATTATTTTCATTTCCCCTGTGATTAGGATGAGCGTGTAACTTGCTAACATTAAACTTTTGAAGCGAATTGAACTGGTTTAAATTATTATTTATGCAAAAAATTTAAAACGGCACACTCATTGACGTTGCACTAAAAATATTTTTAAGAAACCTTTATAAAATTTTATAATTTAAATTTTCATGTTTTAATTACTATCTACAGTATCAAATACAATCAACTTTAACTTTTTTTTAAATGAAATAAATGTAAAAATTCTTTGTGTTTACTTTAAATGACGATCCGTGTTCATATTAAGTATTATTTAAATTTTTCAAAAATATAAGGTTTTCTTGCCAGGCAAAGCTTAAATTTAAATTTTCATAATTTCATCTTCAACCGTTTAGGATCTAAACCACATACACACACATAAACAGATACACTCTCTCTCTCTCTCTCTCACACAGACACATACATACATACATAAATACATACATACGTACAGGCATCATTTCAAAAATAAACAATCTATTCAGGGAAGATCAAAAGACATATTTACGTTTAAATCTTGAGATCGAATTATACCATGATTACAATACTTACTTATTACATCGTATAAGATAGTAAAAATTTAAAGGTAAAACTCCTGAAAAGAACTATAATAATTAAAAATATATTTTTGAATTGCCACAAATATTTCGTAAATATGTAAAAGTGTAAATCCTATTGTAAACTTCTAATTTAATTAAATCGCCGCGTGTAAGTCAAAAAGATTAATTTACTGGGCGCTTTCTCGTAAAATCAAAATGTGCTCCTTTGAAATACATATCTAATTGAATCATGACACTTTCCAAAGCAGATCTTAAAGGCTTTATACTTCAGAAGAAATTGTGCTCAAAAAAAGATTTATTTTATAAAAAAAACAAGTTACAATATAATCAGTTGAAAAAAATTGCTTGTTGCTAAACTATATAATTTTAAGTTTGATAATACTATAAATACTATAATACTATAAATTATATTTGACAGTTATATATCAGAATATACATAATAAACATCTGCTGGGTCATGCACTGAACTTTCTTCTACGCTTATGGGTTAGATTATATCACATTTTTATTATTTTTCTAATTAATCATATTTTACTAACCTTTGGCACCCTGTTTCACTAATTATATTTCTTAGAATAAATATTAAATGTCAAACTTATTTAAGTTTTTTTGTTTTCTGTTAAACAATTGACGGCACAGTTGATACGATTTATGTGAAAATCATTATAATAAGAATCAATTTCAATAGCCATTTTCTTGTTTCCGGTACCTTATTTGAAAAAAAGTTTCTAATAAAGGTTCTTCAAAATGGTAATATCTATAATTATAATTTAACCTTTTTTCCATGCAACCATTTTTGAGTAATTGCAGAAACCACAAAAAATGATTAGAGTAAAACATGCACCGGTTTGAATATTTTTTCAAAAATAGGAGCTTTTCTGCCCAGACATATACAAATCTTAAGTGTGAAGTTTCATAGTTTTACCTTCAAGCGTATAGGCTGTAGAGCGCTCACACACTCGCAAACACACACACACATATATTCACACATACACACACACACACATACATACGCTTGCACACACGCACACACGCACGCACACACGCACAGACAGACAGACAGGCGTCATTCCAAAAATATTCGGAATCGATTCAGGGAAGGTCAAAACGTATATTTCCGTTAAAATCTCGAGATCGAAATTTTTCATGATTACAATACAATACAATAAGAAAGTAAAAATTATATCTGATTTTTTTATTATTATTTATATTTTGATTGAATATTTATGAAAAAAACTTGCCTACGGTATTCTGTGAGTTTATATTAAGAATACATTACTTATCAAAGTAATAAATTCAGCGATCAGCATAGAATGTTTAGGAAAATATACCAATCCACAAACTGTATTTATCTTTTCACTTAAAATAGCATCTTAAATATTCCTAAGTATATTTTCGAAACTATGGTTGTAACTTCTAAGCGAATTAAATCAACAAACAAAAGCATCCTCAACATTTAATATTTTATGTACTATATATACATCAAAAGATTTTATACAAAAGCCTCTGTTCGTTGTAAATAAAAGCAAACAAATCTTATTGTTGTGGTACATTTTTGAGAAGTAAACTTAAAAAAAATAACAGGCAAACATCCACGAAACGTGCAGTTTACAAAAGGCTTAACCATCACCAAAAACGATTTAATCTTTAAGCTGAAACTTCAGTATTCGAAGCATGTTAAAAAAATTGAATTAAAATTGTTATACTGACCTAGATTTTGATTTTTATTATTTATGTATTTTCCACTGCATTTCTATATTTTATTTATTACTTGTTTAGTACTTATTTTAAAATTATATTGTTATTGTTTTAATTGAAAATTTTACCCACAGAGTAAGTTTAACATGAATAGCTAATTGACAAATATTTTATTACCAGATGTTGTATATTGATGTATTTATTTGTTAATTTTTAATAAAAATTATTTACATTCCATTGAACAGCAAATAACTGTAAGTATTTGTGCACCTGACTTCATCTATGCTGTATATATTTTATTGCTTGTATCATAACATGAAAGCAAATTAATATGTTCCTACATATTTACAACACGGTATTTTTTCCAAAATGTTATATATTATATATAAATGTTGTTTTGACGAATACGTAAATTCTCTATATTTTATTTAGGCATGCCATTGTACTGAAAATACTACCAAATATATTTCCGTTGGCAGTTTGTAAAAAAAGGCAATATCTGATTCTCTTCATATATTCATTTTATTTTAGTTATTTCTAGGTATGAAATTGAAATTTTAGTATTGCCTCGCATTATTTCGCTTCATATCTCGTCTGAAAACATCACAACTTCCTTTCAGAGAGCTCATTTGCACATCGCCCGTCTTTTATGCTTACTCGGGCACACTCTGAATAAAAAAATGAATAAGAAAAATTTGGATTTTCAAACTTCTTGAGATAACAAACGCTTTTATTTGGCACTTTGATAAACTTATGCAGGAACTTTTGTCTGCGAACTATGGAAATAGTTCAAGTGAGAAACATTAGTACAAGTGTTATCTATAAGGAATTACAAAGACTTTAACCAAACAGCATGTAAATTTCAATGTTGAAATAGAACAAGGAGAATGTTCGTGTCTCTGATATGCGCAGATATGCGTTTGTGCATCATGTAATATGTAGAGGAAATCTGAAAACGTCTCCCACAACGAATTGTTCCTAATTTAACGCTTTTGAGAAGGATTACGTCTTACACTACAGTGAGGAATTTCAGCTATTTTGTACACGGCATGTGTAGAAGATTGTCTAATTTTCTACAGTGTTCAAATAGTTAAGTATAAGGTTATCAAAACGTTTATCTTCATGCGTTTCATTAGTGTAAAAAACAAAAGCATCAGTTATACAATTTTTTTAAAACTGCAGTTTCAACTTTTTAAATAATTGTTATTTAACGCCAATTCGCCATTTAAATATCAGTAGTTCTACGTATAAGAGCGCTTTTTCTAACGTAGTTATAGATCGGTTATAAAATACAATATAAACAGTTTTAGAAGAACAATACTAAAGTCTAATTAAAGTCATTACGATTAATATATATAAATGACCGGTTGGCCTGATGCTAAGACATCCCACGATCACATCGATGGTTATAACGGCCCCTAAGGTTTGGGCGTCGCCTTGGTATCCTTCACACCTGCATTATAAAAATACAACTTGTCATACCGATACCACAAGACATTATACAAAGGATTTGGTAGGTTACGGAATATGGAGACAGTGCCTTAAAGCCCTGTACATACTTGTTCACGACAAGCTTATCTACCAAATGGTCCAACCCTGGACCTCTGCCAGGTCCACCCTGAAGGTAGTCTTCCCTTATGGGCATCCCCTAACAGATCCAATCCTGGAACTACCAGGCACACCCTGTTAGGTGGGCAACCGCCAACTGGTCCAACCCTGGTTCATAGCCAGATACACCCTGAAGGCAGGCTTCCATTACGGGCATTCCCGAATGGGCATCTCCTAGTGGGTCCAATCCTGGCGCTACCAAGCACACCCCACTAGGTAGGCAACCCCAAGTAGGTCCAACTCTGGACCTCTGCCAGATCCACCCTACTTGGACGAATTTCCCTCAGGTCCAACCCTGGTCGAAGCCAGATCCACCCTGAGGAAGAAACACCTGCACCCACGGTGCAAGTACTGAAATACAGGTCTAATCTTGGAACAAGCCAAGCACGCCCTGATTAGAAGATATAACATTGAGGATAAGGAAATAGGAATATACCTGAATGACAGTGAGAATACTCACTCAACAATTAGCAATCCGCCATCAACATACAGCATTGGTTTGACCAACAGCATCGCTCGTCCCTTGGACCGCGTCACCCCTCGTATGCACTCACACATGTACAATTCACCCACTCACAACCATAGTGCACAGTCTCACGCATCAACGGTGACTGTTCTACTTAAGAAAGATATAGTTCAACGTCTGCTTACAGTGAAATTTTAAGAACACAGGACCGTAATAAATTAATGCCTTACAATCGACCAATCCTGACTATACTTCGTCCTCGAAGAATTAATTCACATTTGCAAATAACTGACCGTCTACGCATTTGGAGACATTTCACCATCTCACACTTGACATCAGGATACTACCAGATATCTATTACTACATGAATTCCCTAACAGGTCCAATCCTGTAACCACCAGGCACATCCTGTTAGGCAGACAACCACAAGTAGCTCCAACCCTGGTCAAAGCCAGATCCACCCTACTTGGGCGTTGTTCCATCGAAAACCACTTCTTTTAAACAACCATCATCTACCCGGGACATAACACAAGTCATGACGGTATCAGACCAGATGAACACAAAATATAGGCTGCAAAATAAACTCCTCGATCCGCCAACATTCTTCAAATATACCAATGTTTTTAAAACTTAATTGGAGTTGACCTTTACTCTTTAAAACTCCATAACGAAAAAAAGGAAGATGGAATATTACAACATTTCAATCTCCACCATATCTGACCCGCCAGAAATCTACCTAAATGATCAGATTAATCTACGCAAATCTTCGATACTACAACTAAATTGGAAATCTACTACACTCAATCAAAGATATCTAAATCAAATGTAAGTTGTTTAATGTAGATAGTCTGAATAGTAACTAGCTCGGAACAAACGAAGTACAACTCGAAACACTGTACCACTCAATTAGTAATTTATTGATATGACCATCCACTTTCGACAATTTGTTTATAAGGATGCCGACAAGGCTGGACATCCAACGCAACTTCTGAAATAGGATAAATCATGAAATTGAACTGAACAACAAATGCATACAACGTATTGATAGAAAAATTAATCAAACGTCCCATTCCTGAAATATGCAATCCAAAAGCAATCACAGAACAGTAGACAAACTAACGCACGTGAACAGAACCACCCGTATTCTAAACATAAAATTGTGGTCGTAGTTGCAATCCAATTCGGTATGATTACATACTGCAAAGCACCACAAGCTGCATTTCTACGAATTTCAAAATGGTGGCTCGACTGACAAGAACACAGCAGAATACAGACCTGAACCTGGATGAATCATGTTGATGCTTCCAATCGAAATCGCAAACCAAACAAGAACAACCGGAAGCAATCTGAACTTAAGCATTGGTGTAGAACTTTGTATACTATTCGGACAAAATGCTACGCATTTAAACACAGGACCGTAATAAATTAATGCCTTACATACGCATAATTATCCAAATTATATTTTGTCATACTTATTTTATTTTTAAAGAATTCAAAGTTATTTTCAGTATTTTGATCATGATTTACATTATTATATTGATATACTAAAATAAGCTTTACAAATTCAAGAAATTAATATGCAACTGGCCCTTTGATATATTAATTTGACATTTTTTCTATTTCATTGAAAATGAATCGTTTAATATTTTTCATAAGACACATTTTTTTTTTTTGATTAAAAAGATCCAACTTTATCGTATTTTATTTAGAAAGTAATTAGTTAAGGTCGTACCTTTATTACTTACGGTACCGATAATCTTATAATCCAAATTGAAAACAACGTCTAATTTAAGTTTAGATTATAGACGCCCACGGAATAAGAAAGTATAGAATACAATTTGAAAATCGCCGTTCATTCGTAACTTTAATACTATGCGTTGTCTTCAAGATGCCATTTTGGTTGGTAGCTTTGTAAAGGTATATTATTTGTAAACCGGGAAACCATAAAGGATTACGCTGGAATTACGTGACAAGTGGCTGTACAACCACACTACATTCTCGTAACATTATACGGGAATCTGCACACCACCGCCATCGATGTTTTAATATACTATTTTCGAAAAACAGTAAATAGCTATAAGGGTCGGATCTCTGTATTTGAACATAAAAATTATTTTTAATGGATGACACTTATTATGACGCTTTTTATGATCAGTTCAGTAAAAATATTTTTTCCTTCAATGGAATTTTATATATTATAATTTTCAAAATCAAACATTCAAACCATAGAAAAGGAATATAATGTTGAAGATAGTTTGTTTGCATTACTTTATTGTTATTTATTATTCGTTCCTTTACTTCCTAGAGAATGGGTCACCATGAATCGCGATTCCTCAACATAATCAGATATAAAGTTGCTAGCCATGCACTCTGCATCTCATCTTTCTTCCATTTTTGGTTATCTCTTGCTTTTATGTCGTTCCGAATCTTTCCTTTAATTGTATATTCTAGTGCAGGTTTTATGACATTTCATTCATATTCTTAGTGAGTTTCCTATTAATGTCCATGTACTTATGTAATCATACAATTAAATTATTTTTGTTTCGATTAAATAAATAATTTTCTTACATATTTCTACTAATAATATTATTAAATGGTTTTCCTATAATGCGTTAGTTGAATAATTATATTTGTTGAATAAATATTCCTTCTTCGCTATCTAATTTTCGAAATTTATTTTTTGTTTCATTGTAATTTAAATATTGTATAATTTTATGAAATTGTTTTACCTTTACTTATATATAATTGATTATATTCAAATTGATTTTTTTTTCTGTTTCAGGTAAATAACAAAGTTTATAATTCTGCTCAAAGAAAAGAACAGTAAGTGTATATTTATAAGAAGTAATTTAATTGAAATACAAAACGGTAAGGAATTATTTATTAGTCGTTTAAGTAATAAATAAATTTGCAGAAATATAAGGATTCTAAAATGTAAATAATTAAACATTACATCTTTTATTTATCAACGATAAAATACTTTTCCACATCAAATTAAAAATCATATTTCATATAATCATCCGTAATTCTTATTAATGATAATTCATTAAAAAAACAATTAAAAATGCAGTTCGCTAAAACAATAATTTAGCGATATACAAAGCAAACAAGAAATTGCTTAACTAATCCTAACTTAATATAGATTATATTTTATTTTATTTCCATTCAATATTTAAAATTAATATTATAATTTTCCTAATCTAACTTATTTTTTAAAGTATCCCAAAATAAGACTATATAGTAGATGGACTATATATTTTAAACTAGTGATGATTTAGATTTGGTTTTGATTATATTTCAATTTTAAATCCAATTTTTGTAAAATAGTATTTTAACTTGAATGTATCATTTTTACGTTTTGTAATACAAAAACCAATTTTGGGAGGTATTTCACAACGAAAACCTAAAGTGTAATATTCGTATTAATTAACAAATTTTAGATTACGGTATAAAATGGTCCCTTAAACCAAGACCTGATGCAACTTTCTAACCGTAATCAAATTACTTGGGCAAAATGCGGCTAGATTTAATAATTAGTGAATGCATTTGGCCATTATATAAACTTGTCTTTGAATCTCGTTACTTTGCGAGCACGTGGTGTATTGCTTCTGTCTCATAGTCACACAAGCACAAGAAGATGTAATTATTTTGGCTCTTGGCATTTCAGTCACCAGCCAAAAACTAATGAGTTTATCTCGAGGCTCATGCTTAGAAAACGCCTAGCTCATATATTTGCTTACAGACTCATACGCAATCTGAAATATGTACATACATGATACGTATAACCATTACTTTTTGAACCGAGACCACATAATCCTAATCAGCAAAACCTTGTACAGGTTTATATCCTTATTTTATATTACTTCATTTATTTTAACATTTATTTTAACTATATGGCGCAAACAAATCTTTTAAAGTATATCCATATGTTTTACTATTACAATTGTATTTAAAATTTATGGTTTTGTATCAAAATTAATGCAGCATTCAAAATAACTTACTTATGAAGTTATAAGTAAAGGGATTCTACACTACTAGTTAATTTTCACTACACACAGGTATAATGATAACAAAAAATGCTACATAAGATAATTATAACAAAAAAAAAACAATAACTTCTTTTTTATAACGTATTGAATTGATTTAATAATAATTTAGAATACACGTAGCAATGAAATATGGTTGAAACATTTTAAATTAAATTTTGGTTTATGTTTATTCTTATTAAAGTAATTAACAAAATTTTAGTATTAATAAAACTTATATATTTCAAGACTACGAATAATGTCAAAAAAAAAACATATCTTGCTTATTTTAGTACACTTTCTCACAATTGTCTGCAATTTTTTTTTTGTTAATCTTTTTTGTTCTATGTGCATCTAGTGATTATCGTATTTAGCACAGAATTTTTTTATGAAATTTGACACAAACAGAAACCAGTTTAAGTATACTGAATCGTCAAGAAGTTTTTTTAGTCATGTTAGCCTGACAATTACTAGTTAGTTCTCATCGTTTGTTAAAGGTAGATTAAATATTCTCTGTCAGAAGCCATGAAAATGGCGAAATTAACAAAACTTGAATTGCTATTCGATATTTAAGAGCCAATTCCAAAAAATACGATTTAAATTAGAATCTAATTGTACCATATATATTAAGTGGCCCTATGATGATGTAATACGATCTTTTAGCTTTTTATTGCGAAAGTGCTATTTTTTACACGACCTTTATAAAAGTAAATACTTATAATAAATTTATTTTTTACTAGAAAATACTATAAGCACATCAGCTCTAACAAGAAGGTAAAACACCCTAAATCCTTCTATACTGGACGGTAAACCACACGTGCTCGTTGAGCTACAGGGTTAATTTATTATCCGGAACCGGATACGGAGATCGCTACGTGTCCTGCGGGTTGCCTGCATTCAATCACCGGCTTCTAGCTACACAGCATCCAACAGCGAGTGCTGAATCTGTTAGACGTGCAATGCACCCGTCTACGTTTTTATCTCACATCTCACCCATGTCGAGAGCAAGGCTGACATTACATGGACTAGGAGGAGACCTAGCTTCCTTCGACATTTATATTATCTCTTCTAATGTACTACACTTCTTAAATTAAATTGTTTACTAAGTTCTTAATTATTTATTTATAAAAACATTGATCATATCGACAAATATAATCTCGATAAAATTAAATTGCAGCGGACAATACTCAATAATAGTTAAAAGTTTTTATCTATTATATTTTTGGTTTCCTGCGTACTATCCTGCATTCTCAACATAATAGATGAAAATATATAAATATTACAAATAAACGTATCAAAATTTGAGAATGTGCATAAGAAAAAAAAATGCATTTCTAATATTAAAATCAAAATACCATATCTAAGAATAGAGAACATAAGAAACAGTGTTGCTCAAATATCCTCTTCAAATGACGTCATGGGGTAGCGGAAATTATTTCTGCAGCTTAGTTACAAAATGTATAGCTATAAATATTTAATTTCACAGGGTCAGCCTTTTTTTGTTAGCTATTTACCTACGCATCCTTGTAATTAAATAGTGTAATACAACATACACAAAACAAATTATACATTATTCGTATAAAATAAATTAATAGAGAAAGCGTATTCTTTTATTTAAAAAACATGCTAACATGAAAATTAATTAAAATTCGACCTTAATATTAATCATTCATAGGGTAACATCAATTTTTTTACTATGAGAATGTAAACTACGAATACCTTGAAAGAAGAGATATTACAAATTCTAGAATTGGATACGATAAAATATATCAATAAAAGTTTAATTGTCGCAATATATTAAAATCAAATGTCAAATAAATGTCTATTTAACATAAGTCAATATAAAAATGGAATTAATAAATAAGTTATTTCGCTCAAATAGATCGATATAGTAAGCATCAAATTATGTTTAAATGGGAATTTTTTTTTCAATACCTTAAAAATATGACGTTTTATCATAAAAGTAATATTTGAATCTGAATGAAATCGTCGTTGTATCCGTGAAATTTTTTGCTATAAACGTAGAATGCATAAATTTAAAATATTGCATTTCACGATTACGATGATTAAAAGTTATAAAATATTTGTTTGATTTTGTTATTATTTAATTATATGCTTATTTAGTTGCTCGATTTTAGCTAGGACTAACCATTTGTGAAGCCAATGCTTGTTTAATATTACATTATCATGTATGATTTATATAGTGCTACCGCGTATTAAATGGTCGATATAAAAATAGTGAATTATCAAAATAAGTGCTTTCAGATATATTAAAATTCATTTTGTAGATGTATTTTAAGTTATATAGTACACAAAATTATAATGAAATATTCATTTTAGAAGATTAAAAAGGAAACGTCTTATTCTTCGCAGTTAATGAATAAGATGGTGCCTTATAATTTTCCTAAATTAATATCTTGACAATGAAATTCTGCAAGGAATTAAAATATAAAATAGAATTAAAACATTAGGTGTAGTTTCACAAAAATGTTTATTCACGTCAACTAGTTTCAGCTACTAAACCATCTCCAGGTCAGACCTAAAGATGGTAATACTCTGCATTTGTGTATGGTTATTTTTTGTGTTGCATGTCTGTGTTTGTGTTTCCTAGACAAGGGAACCGGAGAACCCTACTGATATGTACTTTATAATACCTATCAAGATCAAGTATTTTATTTGAATCTCATATTTTCTACTGAAATCGCGTGATCTTTCCTTACATAGACAAATTTTTATCTTACGGATATAAGAATTCAAGAAGTTTTTTACGATAATCAAACAATTTTAATCTTGATCTCTAAGATAAATCTAGCTGAATCAACCAATGACACGTCCGCGTTTCCGCTTCCAGATCACGAACATACCGTACTCGTATCAAGTACCCACCCTACTCTTGGCCCAAGCGTGACCCAAGTAACATCAACATTTCAAGAATTTGTCATCAGATCGTTGTCTAGATGAACGATGAATGCTTTCAGACTTGAACCCATATCAATATCAAGCGAGTTTTACTGTCACGAAATTCACCATTATAAAAAGATTCAAATCATGCTCTTTATTTCCCAAAACAGCTTCGTATGTTTTATTTGATAGGTTCCAGATCATTTAAATTAACTTTATTCGCTGAGCCAATGTCACGCACAGTTATAAAATCGGATGGCATAATTAACTTTGTCTTTATTTAGCGTTACTATTTTATTAGTATCATTCTAGTTTATTTACATAGTTAAAATTTGAACCTTGTCTATAATTAATTATGCTTGATCTTCATTAAGTATATAACATGATTAAATCTCAAGTCAAATTAGAACTGTTGGTTTTAAGCTCCAAATAATAATTAAATAAACTGCTGCATTCTGTTGATTAAATAGAAACTGTCGTATTTTTTGTAGATATTGCTAATTTGTTTAGTGTTAAATAAAACAGTGTTTGAGTTTTATACATTTGCCTTTTTTAAAATATACACTTATATCTTTGCATAAATAATCCATTACGTGAAAGATTGTAATTACACAACGTACAAGAATACATGATATTTATTGTTTTTACACGTGAAGTTGATATGATATTATGAGTAGCATAGTATGTTGTCAAAAATTTCCAATTCGACGTTAACAAGATATTTTACATTTGATTTTATGATTGGTGGCATTCAGTTGGATTTTTGTTGCATGCGTACGTATTTATAAACTAATTTGACGTTATGATTTATATGAAGCGCAATAGCATGATGAAACTGAACTGAAAATGGTTTCATGTTTAAAATATAATATTTTAGCTGTCAAATATGTAAACAGAATAAAGCAGAAGTCAAATCAAATACAACAGACTATCTGAAATTGCTTTTTGCTAGTTCATTTGTGCCCAAATATGTGTTCCTACCCAATGCACTTTACTCGCAAAATCTACAAGAATTTATAAATGCAGGCTTAATTTTTATTTGTTTTTCCAGTTTTTTTTATAGTAAATAATAATTACGTGATTTTGAATTTGCTAAAGATTTTAAACATTGAGTTGTATATAAGTTAATTCTTTTGGAAATTCTATGTTATATTTCAAATGCATTACGTTTTTAAAGATTTTATTCTAACATACAATGATAAACAACCAGACAGATTGTAAATTTAAATTTATGATCTGAGTTTTCCTTCGAGTATAGTCCTACAAATCCTAGCCTCCTGGCAACGTGCGGCCCTCAATCACAATATTTAAGAGCAATAATGCTTGTTTATTTACTACAGTGTATAATAAAGCAAAGAAAAGATTGCAATTCCATTGTTCTTATGTACAGGGATCATTTACTAATGAAATTTGTGAAGAACTATGTTACCACAAGTAATAAAAAATAAAGATGTTGCAGAATACATACCGAATCACGACCACATTTTTTACTTCTAGTTATTTCTAATTATACATACACTACGTAAATGAATCTTAATACTACTAATTCTGTTTCATATGTAAATATATAAAATATCGCTAATGCTCATTAAAAAAAAACATACAAAATAATATATATTTTTATGAAAATATTGGGACAATGAAAATAAAAAATTAACTCATTTTTATCCGGAAAAGCATAAAAATTAGTGTATAGATAATACGCGATTCAGATTAATATAAAAGCGGCTGAACATGCTGTAGATGTTAGTTCAAAACAGCTTCCTACTAAATCACCATGAAGGGTTTAGCAGTTATATTAATTGCGTTATATGTGGCTGTTATCAATGTAAGTCATTTATAATAATAAATAATTTTAAAATGTTACGTAAAATTATTTTTATTTATGTAGACATATATGTTAACTGATGACGATATGAAAATATTAATATTGTGCCAAAAAGAGAACAATGCAACAGATGGTAATATTAAAAACAAAGCGAATATGGTCATAGTTATAATTTAATTTTTAGAAGAGACTCGACGAGTTGAGGTTCTTGTTCCAGTTGTTAACAAAGCTTCAAATTGTATGATTGCTTGCATTTATAAGAAAACTGGCCTGGTAAAACAATTAATGAAAATGCTTACAAGCATACTATTAGTTTGAGAATATTTTAATTATTTATGTAGATGGGACCTGATAATAGTATCAGTATCGAAAAAGCGAAGGATATGTATCAATTAGATACGATAAAAGTATTAAACAAAGAAAAGTATAATATGTATGTGAAAATCTTAGAGGATTGTATAGATGACGGTAAGAATTGTTGAAATAATCCAGCAAAAATTAAACAAATATTTATCAGATAGATGTAAGAGTTTCGCTACCGTAAATCTATATGTCACATCGTAAACTCAAATTTATATTTGATTTTCCACCCGATTGATATTTGCAAATTTAAACAATAAATATTGTATATTTAATAAAAATGATTTTACAGCATTAAAAGAAGCGGACGAATGCTTAATTGCTAGAAAATTTGACGTTTGTTCATTATTTAATATAAGGGCAGTAAGTAGATTTATTTTTACCACATAACACAATAGTTGATTCACTTTTGCATTTAGGCGAGTGATTAAAACCTTTATGCAGGCAACATAACATTTTTGAAATAAAACTACATCAGTTATTTTATACTAGTTTGACTTCATGGATTATTATTATTTTATTATATGTGAAAAATATATTATAATTATATAAATAAATAAATAATTCATACAAATACAATATATCTTTATTTTCTTGTACCAATATGTGTTTTGTAGAATAAGAGGAATAATAACATGATCATTATAAAATAATTAACAATACTGTACTTATTTTTAATGGATATACGACTCGATGAAACATTTTCACATTAGTATACATTTCAAACGACATTAAAACAGAAAAGTTGTTCTATTTTGGTTTCCATTAGAATTATACTCGGGACGTATTAAGATGAAGAGTATAATTATTCTTCGATGCATATCATTCTATTCATGTATTACGCAAGATTACCCAGTCCTTTTAAGATTGCATGAAATAAACCTGTACTACCGTTGACCGAACGAATCAACTTCCGGCCACTGATAAACTAGACTAATAAGCTATGTTAAGCACACTCCATGGTGCAAATTACTTACGTAGATTTCAGTTTTATGGAAGAGAATAATGTATAGATGTTGAATAATGTAGTAATTACATTAAAATCATTTCATTGTTTCCATTTAAGTGTATGTAATTAAAAGGGTTGGAAACAAGAAACAGGAAGTTTGCTGTGTGTAGAAGCCGGTGACAAAGTGAGCACGATTATTTGTGATAATTGAAGAGTATGATATCGTTATCTGTATTCTATATCTATATTCTATGTTCAAACGTATTCATATCTCTTACGCAATATGCTAATTTAGCAATACATGTCAGTATGTGTTATATCGGCTTGTGAGAAATTCTAATGCCGACGTACGAGAGGTTCTAAAGAAATTTCTTTCGTAATATGAAAGGGTGAAGTTGGCACCAAGTCCAAGAGAGCGCTAATTTTGTGTCTTAATTAATTATTTACATGCGAATAATTAGAACATTTTAGTGAAAGATATAATTAATAAATAATAGAATCATCGATTTTTTTGTGCTTTTATTTTTAAATAATATTAAATTTTTCATATAATAGAAATAAGACAAATGTTTGCGAGATTATCACAAGTTGTCATCATAATTTTTTTAGTTTTATGTATTTTGACAAATCTAACCCTTGCAACAACCAATCAGAGGCGTTTTTGATCAAATACTAAATTGAAAAAGAACTTTTTTTAAATTTATATTTATAATTAAACATCTGCAGTGTCATGCACCGAACTTTTTTATACGCTTTTGGGTTAAATCACATCCTTATTTCATTATTTTTCTAATTTATAATATTTGTTCTAACCTTTGCAACACTTTTACACCAAATATTCCGGTCGCAATATTGTTTTCAAAAATAGGAGGTTTTTTTTGCCAGGCATATACAAATCTTAAGTTTAAAATTTCATAATTTTTCCTTTTTCCGTTTGGGCTGTAGAGCGCTCACATACACACAGACACAGACGGACATTCCAAAAGTAGTTGGAATCGATTCAAGGAAGGTCAAAACGTATATTTCCGTTCAAATCTCGAGATCGAAATTTTTCATGATTACAATAGTTATACTGCGTATAAGAAGGTAAAAACATGAAATAGAAATGTTAATTTTATCAATTTAAATGGATGTTGCTGCTATTACTCAGTGAAACATTTTAATAAAATAAATGATTACAACCGTAACTAGTCGAGAATAAAAAATATATATTTTGAGAAACTATCGAGTGTTTAGTCATTTACTTTATTAATTTTTTTCTGCAATGCGGATAATAATTTCAGTATATTTAATACTCTTTGACATGCGTAACCAGTCAACTAGCATCTGTTAAATTTTATATAGTAATAAATTATAGGAATAGTTTGATCTAAAAGTGACTTTTAAAATTCTTTTAGTACGGATGGTAATGTTTAGTTTTAGTCTATCGATCATGAAGATATTGTAAATTCAGATCACCTCTGCAGTTTTCCATAGCGAGAAGGTAATATATCCATGTCATTTCATGGAAAAGTTTGGCATAGATATCGTCCAGCCAGCAATGTACGAGCGAAGCTGTCAAACTTTATAAATTTTCTTTCATATAGCTACAGCGAACGATTATGTAAACGAACTTATGCATATGTATAACACAAATTGTCGTGTGTCTTGTCTAGAATGGAATATGAGTGCCTTGGGCATATGAGTGATATAACTAAGTTATTTATTAATCTCATCCAGATATTTGAATAGTTATTACGTGAATTTTTGTTTTGTTGCCAAACTGTATTTTAAATAGAAAATTTAAATGCACGACACATCCATGGAGAATTCTGGGTATATAATTGGGGTTCTAATATTATTTAGAGTAAGATAAAATTGAAATCGTAGCTAGTGATTCGATAATGAAGGATGGTTGGATAAATTTTCAATTCTAGTAAACCATCCTTCATTATTACTCAGAATATTTTAATAGAAATTGCCGCTAAAAACGAATTTTCATATATGTAGTTTTCCAGTTAATATTTTAATTTTTATCCAATTTAAAAACAATATTCGTAAATTTTAAAATGAATTTATTTAGTAAATTAAGGACAACACCATTTTCTACAATGTTTATTTCTGGAGAAAGATTAATCAGTTAACTATTTATCAAGACGACATTTAATCGCTTTTGCTGCGACATTCTACGCTTCGTGTGTTAGAATAGAAGACAACAGCTGAACGTTTATACTATTATCTTTGGTAACATCACGCACATGCGGATCCAGTTGCTATTAGTTATTTTTAAAAACGTGCCTTCTTGTTCTTTATATTTTTAAAGTTGAACATATATAATCATCAAATGAAAATTGAATTTTAAGAACCTCATCTGAATATCTTCAATTACATGTTTAACAAAGATTCACTTGAATTAATTCAAATTTATATTCTAACGATATGATAAAAATGTATTTTATTATATATCAATTTAATTATCTATGACATATTTGTAGTGTATCGAAAACAGACAGAAAGCGGAATTCGTGAATGTATGAGCAGTGCGATATTGTAAAAAATGTACGTAGAATATGTGAGAGTCAAAAAAGATTTATGTAGGCGAGATATAATGTGTAAGAATACGGGGTTGTCCTCAGAATAACAGGACAAATATGACTGAGAATTGCGTGAAAGAAAAGTAAGCAAGTGGATTAGAAGAGCGTCTATAAAAAATAAACGAAATTGAATGAAGCGAAAGAAGTATGTAAGGATAGTTGAATGGCGAAAGATTGTCAAAATGTATATATGTAAAGGGTTTTCTGCCATCTCATTTGATGGGCATGATTTTATATATGTATGCATTTAACATATTTTGCACAATAAAATGTGGTGTGTGGTAAATAAATTAGTATTTAACATTGGATATTATTTCGGTCAACTAAATCAAAATAGTGGGCATATGATCAAATTTTTCTCTTGTTTAGACTAGTTGCAAACACAAAACCAAACTAAACAATTGCAGTAACTGTTTGTGAATACAAATCGTATGTTTTCTCTTTTTATTTTTTCCAGTTTTTTAGCTCGTTTTAACTATATAAAGAACTTTACACTCTTATTCACAGATGTTTAAAAGCTTTTAATTCATAATACTTTATTTTTGCTATGTCAATGAATAAAAATTCATCTTTGACATTGTTTAATCAATTTCTTCTATAAATGTGGTAGTTAGTATTTGGGTATAGCATAACGAACATGGGCCTTGTTAAAGCCTAAAGTTTTAATTTTGAATAACACTGGAATTTTTTATCCATTTCATTTATTAATTAAAAAAAAACTTTTTTTACTAGGCAGTTTTCGTTAATTATTTTTTCAATACGATATGTTTTCATACACACGACCAAATGCTTTAACTCTTCAGAACTTATGTACGTCGAGCTAAAAACAAACATCTGCAAAAATAGTGGTGGAATTTAATGATATCTTGACAAAGCAAAATCTAAAATACAAAATTCTATAACATTATACATCTTTATTTAATTTTGACAATATGTACACTACATGCATTGCATCACAGGAACCAATTAGTAACAAGTGCTTGCTGTCGTTCCAATCAATTCATGTATAGGTAAAAGTAACTAATTTGTAGTAACGAATCGAATGTTCTTGCGCTGGGTCTGACATTGAAACGTATCGTGTAAGACAATCGTGCTGAAACTTCGGTATTGGAACATAGATAATTAAATAATAGCACTCAGCTGAAACAACTCTACGTGCACTGGAAACACAAACAATAGTTGAGGCTTTCAACAATATCCAAACTAACAACTCACATACATCACCGTTTTTAGAAAGCAAACATATTCCTACCATTCTTCACGTTCAACACAACGAATTGAATAGCTACATTATGAAAGGTCCAATAATCGCTTAGCAGATAAAACATTAAGGTAAATTAGCACGCAAGCAAAAGTAAATAGCATACCATGGGTTTTAAAAGACAACACAATAGGCGAATTTAGTAAGAAACACGAATCTATTCTCAACTCTATCCTTACACACTTCTTTTGCTTCATTCAAATACTTCATACATACTCTTGTATTTCGCTTGCTTACAACTTTTCTTTTGTGCAATTCATTTTAAATCATATTTATCCACTTATTCCGAGGATAGCTTCCCATTCTCACACAATTCACGTAAATCTGTGTTGTCAATCATTCATTCGGCAATGTTTCATTCGACTCTCACCTATTCTACGTGCGACATTTTTTACGATATCATCCACGTATTCCGCTTTCTGTTTCTCCTAGATACACTAAAAATATCTCTCAAAAATCTCACTTCTACAGCAGTCACACGCTTTTTATGCTTGTTTTGCCAAACCCAACATTCATTACCATACATGAACGATGGTATAAGTACACCATTATACACACAATCTTGCATCCTTAGAAATATTCCTAACGTTCCTTAAATTTAATACCACCAGACACTCTTATCTCAATCCCGTAATCATACTTTCCATCGTTAGAGAATAAGCAATCCAAATAAACAAACTCTTTAACATGCTCTAGTCTAAGTCCCCAATTTTATCATAATCTTAAACACTATCCTGCATTTATTCTTTTCAAACACCATAACTTTTGATTTATCTACATTCAGTTCACGATTCATATCCCTTCCAACTGCACTTATACTTTATATCATTCTACTCAATTGCTTTTCTGATTCACCAAAAACCACATCATTTGCATAAGCTAAAGTAGGTACAGTTATATCACCTACAGTTACACCATCATTTTGCCACAATGCCCGACATAATAATCAATAGTTAATTTGCAATTCACTAATATAGATCAAACGCCTAATTTAACAAATTCTTACAACATTTCACAATTACACTGTTATACTGATTTCCCATTAGATAGCTAATATTTAATTCTAGTTCTCAAATGTACGATTTTGTATTTTATTCAAATTCTAAATCAATTCTTGAATGTTTATAGTTAAATTTTAAAATAAAACTTAGCGTAATTCCAATGTTAAATTGTTTAGCTTTCTTTCTTTATTTTTCAAATGATAGCATGCAGTATAATTTTAATTTAAGTAATCTTCTTTGCATTTTTAACAGTGTCAGTGTCAACTTTCTGCAATTTCACCATTAATTTTTGAATTATCCTTGCTTTCAGTTTGTATGGTATGGCGTTATACATTTGTCGATTATTACTGACAACTGTACTTATAAGTATTTTATGTTTGTCTTATTTAAGAAACCAGAGATACTTATACCCAGTTACAAGTGTTAAATGTCGACAGTTGTTTGAGTCAGACAAGGATAAAATTCGCAAACACTTTTGATCCTTGCGAGACTGCTAGACATTATTATTATTTAGCCAACTTTTCTGCTTCGGAAATTACGTTTTATAATACCATAAATGATAAGTAGAATTTCAAAAAGAAGTTATTTCTATATTTCATTTAACTACCTCAAGTTATCGTAAATGCTTAATCGCAACTATGTATATTGATCATAACTATTTTACGTTATTACATTGTTTCCTAACAATATATTTCTTTAATTAAATCATTCTTAATAACTAGTTACAGCAATATAAAATTCACAAAATAAATATACGTATTTATTATTTTATAGTTCTTCGTTATGTTGTACCAAATTTTATATGAACAATAATAATAAATCTAAACCTATTTTATTTAGTATTACTTTAACATGTAACAGCTCAAAATTTAACAAATGATTTTTACTTTATCGTTTTAAAGAATTTATAAAATAGCCACCCAATCATCACCGTTTCCAAATCTGTTTATTTTATATCAATATGCCACACAAAAACATCAAATGTATTTTCGTTGTCTTCGTAATGGTGGTTCCATATCGATCGCTAGCAATGTGACCAATCGTGTTTGTTTACATTCGTTTATTTTTTAATGCAACATTCGATTTCGTGTGATTTTAATTCGTACAAAATTGAATCCAATGTGATTCTAGGCTTTAGTCTATTTGAATAGACAAATATATCGGAAAATAAAGTTAAAATATAATTACAATTATGTATGTGACCACCATTTCAGAGAGAATAAATTGACAAAGTGAGAAAAAGTACTACCTTAGATCATTTTTTTGTTGAAAAATATTCATGATCCACAAACAACAGCCGAAAACTTGTAGGTATTTCAGTTACTATGTTACTCATAAAATAAAAGTAATAATGTAATTTTTCATAAAGTGTAAGTAAACAGCATGAAAATAAATTGCATTTTTATTTTTACATTCGCAATTTAGAGATACGCACTGTTTCTCGCAGGTCTACAAGTATCAAAATATGGAAATCCGCAGTGTACGCAAGAGAAAAACTCAACAAAAGTGTATTACATTTCCTTATTCTGTGTGTTTTCCTAGACATTCCTTCCCGAAGGCACTAGGACATATACGACTGTCATCTATCATATCACTGAAAAGATCTGACGAAATGTACCGAGCATCAAATAAAGTTGAGATAGAGAGAAGATTATTTTATCACTACCCATGGGAGCTAAAAGTTATCCTCAAGATTGTGATGCATTCAAAAACATACTAAAAACCAGCGTTGTCAAAAAGGAACTATTGCACATCAAATATATACGAATGGCAGTGAAAGCAGTGTTCATGTTTGCAAAAATACAAAGAATTTAATTGTATGATGCTACGAAAAGGATTGTAGACGAAATAGTAGTACCGACGTTATTACATTTAACAGCTTGAGGGATGTAAAATTATGCAAACTCAGTGTAGGTTGTACTAGTTACCATCACTATTTGGTCGTTTTATACGCAAAGGTTTGCAAATGAAGTTACATTAGGTCCGGGGTGTTGCACACGTCGCAGGCAGTATTTTTTGCTCGGTCCACATGAGATGAGCCAGCGCCAGCAAAAAATAGGCAATTCTGTTGATACCCTCATAAAATCGTCAGCACAAACGTGCTACCATCTAGGGTTAGTGCTGAAAATTAGTTAGTCGGGGTCTTTTCTCTTAAAATGCCAATTTATAAAGTGTAAAATAAGTAATTAAGGTATATGATCATTACTGCATATCCAAGTTGAAGCGTTCTCACATCAGTGGTTCTCTAAATAACTTTATTCAAAATTCGTTTTCCCAAATATCTTTTCTTTATTTACATAACTGTTAATGAAAAGAATGTCACAAGCATGTAATTGTATCACCAGCAAATGTATCAATAAAACTGTTATTAATTAGCAAATAATAAAATTATTCTAATTTTCCTCTCATATTCATTCCGCTGGTACCTCTTGTTGTCATTTAAATTATTTGTGTTTTTCAGTATTTAGTTTCTTTCTTGACGTATTTACTTTGCTATTTAGTTGAAACTGATAGAAAACTCACAAATAAAATTAATTGTTATGTTGGTGAGTATTCCGATTAAGCGGTTTCCCAAGTGTTAAAACCGTAAAATAAGATCTTTTTTTAAAATCGATACTAGATGAAGAGGAATGAAGATAGAGACACGATTTTTGGTACACATATTTATTATATGTGAAATTTAAGTATAACCTTATAAATGTTTTATAAAATACAAATTTGCGGTCGAGACGGCTGGTTGATGACGCGCGTTCGGCAGAATTTCTTCATCTGCGCGACACAGTGCAGGAATCACAACTTTGATCTGTAAAAAAAAACAAACATTTTTCTGTTGGTGGGCAATATTATTGACGATAATATGTTGAGTTTTCAACAAAATATTGAATTTTACTATGTTTTTTGGTAACTTAATTAATTTTAGTGACTTAATTAATTAGCTATTTAAAAACTACAACGGCCTTAAGAAAAACGTTTTGCGTTAATATTGTTATAAATATGTAAATTTTTATAAAAAAACAAACAAATCCAGAGGTGCTTTTCATATCCAAAATTACTGATAGTACTTCTTTTTATAAATACCTTATTATGTAAATGCATATAACTCATATAATTGTATGTATAGTAGTCGCTCGTTAGATAAATCATTGTCTCTTCTCCTTTAAAGCCAGTCAACCGATTTTAACCAAATTTGGCGCACATATAATATGAGTGTCCAATTAACGGTGCTCGTTATCTAATATACATCTTAAACTACACTTCATAACCCTAACAAGGAATAATTCTTTTTCTGTCTAATGTAATTTCCGAGATATCTAGTCGCATTTATATTATTTTAAATTTATTATAAGGTAAAACCAGAATACTTTCTTGTGAATTTGTCAGCTACTGTTATGATAATCGGTTTTGTTTCCCTCCTCAGATAAGATGAAGGTATACTTAATCTTTTTTTTACTAAATGGTGGAGAAAAATTGTTTACCTGCTGAATGTGAAACTATGACAAAATATGAAAAGAACAAGATAATATGGTAGAAATGTAGAATAATTCAGGGAGGGAAGAAAAAGAATTAAAAAAATGGAAAAATAAAATCATAAAATAACTTAAATGTAGAATAAACGTAACTAAACATGATAGATTCAAATTTGAAAGGTATGAATAAAATATATAATAATAAATTAAGTGAAACGTTCAATTTAATTTTAAATTAAAAATAATTTGCCCAGCCGGTACCGATCAATACCTTAGACATCTGCAGGTCAAATTTGTAATAAATTGAATTTTTTTTTTTCTCTAAAGACGTACGAGCACTGAATTGATGCTCTGAATCATAATAAATAATAAAGTTTATAGGTTTATATTATTAGTTTTATCCTACTCATATTTTATGATCTTACTCGTGAAATATAATAATATTCACATTTTATTTCCTCTTGTGCGAAAATAGTTGGAGATACAATTTACGATAATACACACAAAATAATGTCGCTTATGTATATTTCAATTCGAATTTCATACTTTCTATTTACAATAAGTTATTTATTGAGAGGTAGGTTCTGATTTATAACTAAGTAATTTCCTCGTCAATGCGTCAATATGGAAATGTATAATATGGGCAATCTTGTAAAATAAACTTGTCATTCTCTATATAACTATATGTGTAGGGTTGCCGATTGTGTCCTCGGGGTATATCGACGCTATTTGCATCGCAATTAGGGTAGGTTGGGGCACTAGGGGCTAATTTCCCCGTTTGACACGCCCGTCCAATGATTGCTGATAACTTCACTGCCTTGTAGCTAATGTAATTCTATCTAGCCATCGACTATTTCATCCAACGTTGATTTGATTGTGTATATACCAAATACCAACATATTTGACTAACTTGTTTTGCGTTTAAACTCAAATTGGTTGCTGTGTGTAAATACTGTTTTGCGAAATTCTTTAATTCTCATACGGTGAAAAGCACATTCCGGAATTGCCAGTTATGCTAACTTTATTTAATTAATGTGAGTTTTACTTTTGTTACGGTAATAGGAAAAAGTATGATGTATTTAAACCTGTCTTTTAATAATAAAAACTAGCAATCGTAACAACTCTATGTAACATTGTCACTCCTGCTGAAAAATCTACCTATTTTGTTATTCTGTTAAACAATTGACATAAAGAAATTTTATAAAAATCAATAGCGATTTTCTTAAAACTAGTATCCGTCTTGAAAAAAATCCTAACGAAAGTTGTGCGAAATATTTATATCTTTCATTTTTATCATACCTATTTTACTGGAAGTGCAACCATTTCGATTATAATGCAGGAAACTGCAAATATCGACTGAAGTAAACTAGAACTTTCGGTTTGATTATTTCTTTCCAGCATAAGAAACACACGCACACACATAATCACATATACACGCGCATATACACGACAGACAAAAATATTTAGTCTCGATTCAGGTCCATTATTTTTATTTTATTAATATAGTTACTTTCATTACTTACGCCAGTATTCAGGCATTCTAAACAAAAATATTTGCTGCAATATTTTCAGTAGATTTAAATTTTTTTTTATCTCAGTGCATATTTAAATTCCCTTGTTGCCCTGTGGTTTTTCGTGTAGCGGCACTTCGCTATTAAATAATTATTAAGCTCGAAACCCTCACCATAGCAAGCAAATAATTCAAGTCTACAGTATTATATGTATGATGTAGAAGAATATAAATGTATAACCGTGATGTCTAAGTGCTCCGTTGGTCACCGACTTTACGACATCCGAACAAATTGACAGTGTGCCTGTTTTATCTAGAATCTGCCGGGTTTAGTCCTCGCTACTCGACCTCCCTAGTGGACGTAAGGCCCTTGGGGCGCTTACGTAACTAGCCACTATACATCCCCAAGGAGCTGTGCGTCTAAGATTGAAGTGCCAGAAGTTTAATCTGCACAAAACATATTCTTTTTAACATCGGATTATATTTTGCAACAAGACGTGATAAGAACACATCATGTGATTTTTGCAATTTTTTTTATTCTTCTTAATATGCAGAAATATTAGCTCATTAGTACAGACAATTTGGGGGTAATTATAACGGTTTTCGCTTGGCTTCCTAGCTATATTTCTTTGTTACAACTAAATGTCCGAGTCGAAACATGGATAGTACGTAACTTTTAAATAAAAGCTCTGGGACAATAGATCAAAGAATGTCCCAAATATATATTTATTAAATGTGTTTATATTTTGTCCGAAGTCCATTATTAGATAATTAATATTTTGGAGTTTGATTTCCCTTTTTGGCTTCTGTTTGTTTTTAATTTTGGTCACGACGCGTTTCGATCGCTAGATCATTATCGAATGACGCTCATTCGATAATGATCTAGCGATCGAAACGCGTCGTGACCAAAATTAAAAACAAACAGAAGCCAAAAAGGGAAATCAAACTCCAAAATATTAATTATATATTTATTAATCTAAATATATGGTTGGAATAGAGGTGATATACTAAACACTAATGCGCCTATTCATAGAGAAAATTTCCATCCTGTTTTAATTTATTTTGTAGTTTTGGTCTAATATTCTTCTCTATGAACATGGTAGTAAATGTAATGTAAACCTGTACATTACAATTAGATTGTAATATTATTCATAATTTTCGTCATTTTCTTAACGACAGAGAGATAATAGTGAATCTATTTCAACTAAACTGTCTGGTTTACGTGACCAATTGAGCCTTGAAAAGTCAGTTTACCAACTCAAATAATTTATCAAACTAACAATATCATTTTTGATTTAAGTTGTTTGTGTCAAATCTCTTGCAAACTGTCAGTGCCAATCAACAAAATCAATCTCCATGGTTTAAATTGTGATTGGTCAAAATGTTAGCAATACTTGCAAAATTAGCAATAAGATTTGGTTTAATAAACTAATATTATAAGAACTTATTATAAAGAATATAATTTGTGAGGTATTTACCCTAAATATGAATTTCAAAGCTATATAAATTTATTTAAAGTGGAGTTTATATATAACAAACATCGCTGGATCAGACAATTTTGCTCGTTAACTTATTCAAATTAATATATTGGTTGCCAAAAGCTTTATTGATTTATAACGAAATCATTATGTTTGTAATCTGATATTTTATAAGAAAAACGACGCATTTATATCGTTGTTATTCTACACGATCTTTTATTCGTTATAAATATGTCAGCCGAAATTATAACAGAATGAATGTAATTTAAGCTAAATAAATCATAATTTTATTTCTGAACGCTTACAATCACATTGAATAAAAGTAAAACATATTATACGAGACTTTAAATCATACCTACATATGTTACATAACATGCCTATTCCCATAAAATAGGGTGGCAGAAAACTCTGAACATTCTTTCATATCTTACCAATCTTTCACCATTCAACTCTATACACTTCTTTCAAATTAATAATTACAATTGTAATATTGATTTGCGAATACATTTTATCATATCGATTTTAATTTAAAAGTTTGTTTTTAACTGTACGATCTTCAGATTACTAACTTATAAATGAAATCATTTTTCGTTTTGTGCATTTGGTTTTAGTGTTTGGTTATATTTGAAAATTTTATCCTACTTTGTAACGGTGGTAGTATGATAAAAGTTTGCCCGTTTGAAGTAAACATTGTTACGTAACAAACCCTGTTCACCACCAAGTGGTGTGAAATATATAAGAAACTGAAAATTGTCAATGTTAGATATTTGTCGACTATCTTAATATTGGACAATAAATGCTTTAAAATAATGATATAAATTTATGATCAAAAATAAATTCTTATTTGAAATTCTGTCAAATTAAAAATTGGGTCAAATAACATCAGCGTAAAATTTTACTGGCAAATGTCCCATTCTTCTGAAAAAGTACTTAACTAAATATCAGTTGCAGCAGTTTTTCCTCCATAGTAAAATAATATACAGATCTTATTTCCGAATAAGTACATACTACAAAATGTACACATTTACAGGTTTTGCTGTTATTTTGCCAGACATTTCTTTTGGAGACTTTTATTCGTGGACAAATACTTCTTACGTTAGTATGTGTCTTACCTCTGGTTTAATGTTTCTGAATTAAAATTAATCATGTCTACTGTCTGGTTTTTCTGTATGAAACTGTTACAGCGTAAAAAGTTAATTTAGAATATTAGGGTGAAAGGTCATTCTCAGATTAAATGTACATATACTGTCTTTGCTTTTAATATAGGATGAAAAATGAAATATTACAATTTTTAGCCTGTGGCCCATCTTTTAAAAAAACGTCATGTAAGGTGGCTTATTGCTACCGGTAATATTAAACGATGAATATTTGATGAGCACATTGCTATTATGATGCCCCTGTTTTATCATAAAACACCGTTAGACTAGTTATTACACCACCTGAGGCTATCAGTTCATTCCCTCCTGCTGTTGCATGAACCCATGAATTTCAAATTGGTATTAATAAATGTCTCGCTGAAAATTTAGATCGCTGATAAAAGATCACTAGCTTTAAAATTTTATTAAATTACTGTTTCACTGAATTTTCATGAATGGCTGCATAGTTTGTAACGGATTCAAAAATTATTTCACAGATATTCATTTCGCATCGCCCTAATTCTGAAAATGTGTATATCATATGCTTGGTAGCATGTTAGTCGCTCGCTCGCATTTTTACCACATATTGTCGCCTTTTCTCCTCTGAAAGTACCGAGCCGATTTCAATGAAATTTGGCGCACATATTGTGTGAGTACCCGATTGAATCCGTTCGCAATTCCAATCCGATTTGTACCGTACTGCAGGAGATATTGAGCCCTAAAACAGACTGGCTCTAATATGAACTTTTGAAAAAAATTGATTATACCAATAAAATCTACGCAAAATTATAAATTTTTGCTGTATTTAAATTCATGTAATAGCCGAAAGTCGTAAAAAAGTAATGAAAATCATAAATTTTAAAATAAATTGCAAATATGTTTTTTTTTGTTTTTTTTTTTTAGATTTATGCCACGTTCAAAATGGGTAATATATTTATTACAGCTAATATTAAATATATACTTTTCTAGTACTTACTAATATAGGTTATAGTGCATGTGTTACAAATATTCGCCATGGCAAATTTACAACTTACCGAAGACTTCGCCAATGTCTGTATATTTCTATGACGGATTATAGGTAATATTTCTTGGCCCAGTATTAGGAAATAATGAAAATTAAAACTGCTTTCACAACATATTATATCCATAAACTAAACAAGCTATATTACTTTTTTCAAGTGGTCAATTTATCTATAAAGTAGCAAATAAAATTCGTTTACCAAACAATACAGGGACATTAAATTGATATTCCTAGAAGACAAATAAGTGCAAATATTAATTTATAAAAAATTGGAATTGCAGCAATATGTTTAACAAAAATAATAAATATTTTGAAATAATCTGTAATTAAATCAGTAGATATGATAATAATTGACCCATTTGGATATATATCTAAGGAAATATATATTTAAAAAAATAAGTCCTCGACGTGAATTTCGCCATATACAGTACGAATAATTTGAGAACATTGTTAGAAAAATATTAAAAAACATATTTCAATGTGTTTCAATAATATTTAACTTTTCCAACAGTGTTCCATCTTTAAAGTTTCTTTATAATTGTGTATCTGAAATTTAACTAGTTTAGCGACTCTGTTCCCTGCGTTAATTACACAAATAATTACTGTGTTCATCACATTACCTCTCAACCAAAAAGCTATGGTTAAAAACAAAAGAAGTACGTCGGTTTTCCACATGCACGATTTTCATTAAACTTTGCACATAAATTTGCGTAACTTTTCGCCATAAATTTTCACTACCACTATTTAGTTTGTAATTATCATACTGCCACTTACTATCAAAGATTAAACTTATCCATTTTTACAACAACATTTGTAACAATCGTAACTTTGCGCGAAATTTCGTTCTGAAATTGAAGTATGTAGTCAAGTGACAAAAGTAATCTAAAACTCTTGTTGACTGAGTCATTTTATTTTGTCACACTGTTTCAAAACAACAATAAACTCCATACAAAAAAGTAAAATGATTGCAATGAAAATGTAGTAAGACCGGCATTGCTGATGTTCGCAATACATTTTCTACGCTACCATAACTGACATAGATACAGAGAAGTATTGAGTACTATTTTTAGCATAGACGTTGACTGCAGAACCATGGGGGCGAACGCCCCCATAGTTTTGCAGTTACGGGGGCAAATGTATCATTTCACATCCCTATTAATAAATAATGAAACTCGATAAGATCCTCATGTGACATAGATTTATTTTATTTTTCTCATGAAGTTTCTTTATAATAAAGTATTATGAAATATAATTCATACAATTTTAAATATTTTATAAATTAATAATATTATAAAAATGTATTCCATTAATACTTTTATAAGTTTAACTTACACAACTATAAAACATCTGCCGTGGCTTGCACTGAACTGTGTTATACGCATTTTGGGTAGATCGTATCATATGTTTACTATTTTTCTAATTTATAATAGTTTACAAACCTTTGGAACCACTTTTCACATTATTTCATAGATTAAATATTGAATTTCATATTAATTAAGTCTATTATGTTTTTCTGCTAAAGAATTGACAGGCACGGTTAATACGATTTATGTGAAAATAATTATAATAAGAACAAATTACAATAGCCATTTTCTTGTTTCCGGTACCTTTTTTGTAAAATAAGTTTCAAATAAAGGTTGTACAAAATGCTAATGTCTGTAATTTTTATCCTAATAATTGTTCTGTAAGTATTTTTGAGCAATTGCAGAAACCGCAAAAATTGATTAGAGCAAACATGCACTTCCGGTTTGAATATTATTTTCAAAAATAGAAGGTTTTCTCCTAGGATGACCTCGCACAAAACAATTAATAAAATTAAGACCAAGCGAACACTACTAACTAACAGCAACAATTGCTAACTTGAGTTTTTTACAAATATCATTATTTATATTCCAAGAAGACTATTTCCGAATTATTGTTGACATTTATTTCTAAGTCCGTCCCTTATCTTTCATCATCGATACGTCCGCAGATACAAAACGAGCACTTGTTTCGTTGCCAGTAAAACAATAATTGAAAGCCATCTTGGATGATATTTCACGCTCGCGAGATGAAAATTGAACAGTTTTGTAACGTATTTGTTTTGTTCCGACCCCAGCACAGCACACAGAAGCATACGTGTTATGTAATCGATACAATCATCAATTCCATCACTTATACTATACAATATCAGATATCGACCAAATACCGAAACAAATGTATCCCGGGGCATTACAAACCTATCACTTTAATTCGATGGTTTCCATTAATAACATTTTGAAAATAATATTAATATGTGATACTAAAATCAATCAAATATGTCTTAAAATGGCGTTTTCTTCTTGTTTTTCTATGAATTCAAGCAAAGTAGTTTTTCACAAATTATTTTAAAAGATGTATATTTCAAAATAAAGTTAAAACAATTATGAGTATGAATTTGTTATAAAACCAAAAATTTAGACATTGTTATTTTTTGTATAATTGTTAGCTTTTATATTAGCAAATTCCTCGAATAATTAATTCAAAATAAATTTAAATTTAGAAAAACTTTTCAAACTTATTAGAAAATTTATATACTATTTCATTTTGTGCAGCCATTATCAAAATGACAGAAAAACAGCAAGAATAGACATGTACTTTTGATTTAAATATCAACTTCAAGAACAAAAGATTATCTTCCGGTGGGTATATAAATCGTAATTTCATATATGTTCGAGTTTAAGCGTATAGTCATTAAATATTCTCAAGAATAATATTTCCATTAGAAATATTTATTTAAAAACATTAATTTCATGTTTAAAACAAGTATTGGTTTTCACAAATGCTTAAGGTTTATTTGTTATATAGCTATCTATTAAAAAAGAATTACATCCGTTTCATTATTGTAATTTATAAATTTAAAATTTAGTCATATAATCAATATTTTATGTCGTGTTTTTTTTAAGCCTAATAGCTGCAGAAATACAAAGTTTAGTGAATTTAAAATGCATGCTGCACAAATACCACCCATAGAAACCAAATTTGCTGTCCATCCGATCGGTATCTTTAAAGAAGAAAGAGCGATACATTTTGTGTCTTACGAGCGATGTCTGTACTTTATATTTTTGGATTGAAGATGATGTATACTGTTACTTTTCCAATTTATGCTCATGCATATGTAATTCGAACAAAAATTGTAAAGTTTCGTAGTAATTATTTAAATCGCTAATATAAAGCATTTTGCACAGATTTTTGATATTTATTAAATATTTTGGTATTTATTACATATATATGCTTATTTTTTGTAACTATAATTTAGATAAAACTTATTTTCGAAACAATAAAGCTTGTTACTTTCTTATACGCAGTATAAGTATTGTAATCATGAAAATTTTCGATCTCGAGATTTTAACGGAAATATACGCTTTGAACTTCCCTGAATCTATTCCAACTATTCTTGGAATGACGTCTGTCTGTGTGTGTCTGTGTGTGTGTGTGTCTGTGTCTGTGTGTGTGTGTATGATCTCTACAGCCTAAGCCGTTGAAGCTTAAATTATGAAACTTTAAACTTAAGATTTGCTTATGCCTGAGGTGTGCACCTCCTATTTTTGAAAACAATATTCCGACGGGAAGTGCATGTTTACTCTAGTCATTTTTTGCAGTTTCTGCAATTACTCAAAAATAGATGCAGTTACAGAAAAGTTGTTATAATAAAAATTATAGATATCAGCATTTTGTACAACTTTTATTTAAAACTTTTTTTTCCCAAACGGTACCGGAAACAAAATGGTTCTTGAAATTTCTTGTTATTATATTTATTTTCGTTTGTCAATTGTTTATCAAAAAAAAAAAACCGACTTAAATAATTTGAAGTTTGACATTTTATATTTATTCTAAGAAATATATTTAGTGTAATAGTGTTCCAAAAGTTAGAAAAAATATTATTAATTAAAAAAATAATGAAAATAGGATGTGATTTAACCCAAAAGCGTATAAGAAAGTTCGGTGCATGACACTGCAGATGTTTTTTCTACAAGTTCTTGAGTAATAAAATAAGGTATTCGATTTAATTCATTTGTATAAGACACAATAAATTTAGTAATTTGTATTTCTCCCAGTCAATATTATTCTTTACTTTCGCTTTCTATTTGTACAAATACCAATATCCCAACGGAATGTATATTTGCAGGGCTATTCGTGAACAGTATTTTTACTTTATTCTTTTAATGATTACTAGCAAACAGTATTTTATTACTCTACCTTTTTAGCTCGCGAACATACGTAAAGTCACTTTCTTCTCATATAGCGAAAATATTACATTCATCACAATATAGCACTAGCATCATTATATACATCACACATACATTAAAACAGCAAGAATTGATGATAACTACTTTCATTAAATTGAATATAAACCTATACATTAATATTTGATTCGTATTTATCCTACCTAATGAATATTCGTAGCTCGTTATGCGTAGTACAGAATAGCTATTAAAATGTTATAACTGTAATATTATCTGTTTCAAAAAAAAATCTTTCACAGAACAGAGCTGACAAACTTAATAATATACATTGTTATTTGACCTTTGATGACAGGGCTGTGAAACTGATAAAAATAAGTGCGATTTTCTTTCTTTTCTCAAGTTTTTTTTTTTGTTGAGTTATAGAAGAATAGAATAAGGTCTGTTCACCCTGAATCTAGACGGTATATAATTAGTAATGCTCCGTTGAGCAAATGCAGCTACCAGCCGTCATCGCGAAAAGAAGCAGAAACGGGTAAAGAACATTCAAGGGTGTTACGCCGGCATACCAAAAATTACGTTATTATTCCATGCTTTTGAACAAATCGTTTTTGTCTGCTTGGCTTCTTGCGTACTCTTTTTTTGTGCTTATGTATCCATTTCGTTTTTAGTTCTTCATTTCTTCAAAAATTATCATCGATCATTTTAAAATTATAAAAATATCTTTTAATAAATGTATTTAGTTCAGAAATAACTTCTAGAATTTATTATACTATAAACATATTAATATATTTTGACTTATGTGTTTTTAAAATTTAAGCTTTTTTATTTGAAAAGTCTTATTCTAAAAATTACCACATTGCTGAGGTAAGAAACGAATATAATTTAATGTAGCCACGAGACGAGACGAGACGAGAATTCATTAAATCTTGCTTGGCTCGAGGTTTGAGATAAAGATTTCAGTTTGTTTTATTCCGGAAAATTTCGCTTCGAAATGTTAACTTTTATATTACAGTTTCTTTCTTGCACCAATTACAGAGCAATTAATTATATTACATACGTGTGTATAAATATTTTTTGCATGAATAAAATAGAATTTCGCATTTAGAAAAAAAATTACTCTTTTGAAATTGAATCTTATAAAGTGTAATTATTTATATTGTTAGCCTGGTTAAAATAAAACTAGTTTATTTTCTTTTCAATATAAGTATTAGCAATCAAAATGAAGATTGCGTTTAAAAAATTCATTTAATTTCTTATTGAATGATGTTTTTTATTCTATCCTTTTCATGTCTATTGATTTATTTGGAATCAGAAGTTGATTGAAACTAAATCAAGAAAAGCTCAGCTGACGGTTCTAGCTTCAATTCTAGTCTTGTGCTTATAGAGCAGTGTTCCTCAATCTGCCTACTTTAAGAAGAACGAATAGATTAAAAATGGGCGTAATTTAAATTATTTTCATTTTCATGGGATTGCCTAACTAGTACGAATAAAGAAAGAAATAGCTTTCACTAAAAAGGTTGAAAATACTGGCTTAGCGTAAATCTAGTGTAAAAAACCGCACTATTTTTAGTTCTGCAATGGCACGGCTGTTTGTTATCTCCATTGGACGCACGCAACCGCATATGATCCTAGCAAAGGATCTACTCATCTTCATTTCATCCCCAAAAGAAAAATATCTAATATGGCACATAAGTTTTTGTTAATATCTGGTTTTTTTGCCTTATACATTGTTAACTAATTATCATTATTGGTAAAATTGTAGAATTACGGCACACTTTAATCTGAAATACTACTTAGTTCATATTTAGAATGTACTTGTATTTAAGTGTTCTGCGTGATTTTAATTGTATTAATTGTCGTAATCTACGCGAGTCTTAGGGATTAATTTGTCAATAAATATAATATAAACCTACACATGACAATTTAATTGAAATGTAATACGTATTTATTGCATTGGCTGGCTTTTAAACCAAAGCGTGTATTAATTATTAGTAATTTTCATATCGCATTTACAATATTTATAAGTTGATAAATAAGTTATCTTTCTAACGTCATTCATAGAGTTGTCAACCTGCATCTTAAATAATTCATATTAATTACGAAGTATTATTTTTTTTTCGTAGCGTCTATTTTTCGGACAATTTTACTTTCTAATCTTTATTTTTCGAAATTCGTTTAAGTTACCTATATATTTGTTGTGAACTGAGTTTAACTTATTATACTAAGTTATTGATTCTAATTAATCATCGGTAATTACTATTATAATTGTTTTAGATTATATTATATGGTTTTAAAATATCGTATACCCCTACTTAGTGTGAAATTTTGAATTATTATTAAAATCTCTTTGTGTTCGTAATTTGCGTTTTGGTTGTCGCATCCAAAGTCAACGTATGCCGTAATACTGCATTTTATATCATTTATTATTTAAATCATTCAATATTGTATACCTACATACATGCCTATTTCATCAATGGGGTGGCAGAAAACCCTTTACATTCATTCACATCATGACTATCTTTCGCCATCTAATTTTATCCTTACACACTTCTCCACTCTCATGCATTCCGGTTGCTTACAACTTTCCTTTCACGCAATGCATGTTTAATCAAATCCTTCTTTCGTTCAATTTATCATTTTCACCTCTCAAAATTTTCGTTTCCACAGCAGTTACATGCTTTTAATGCTCGTTTTTCCAAACCCAACATTCACTACCATACATCAACGTACACAAGTACACTATTAAAATTAAAATAACAGTTAAGCCTGTTTTACTTTCGTATGCGATATAAGTATAAATTAGTTTAGCAATTATGAAAATTTTAACGGAAGTACACTTTTTGATCTCCCCCAAGTCGAATCTGACTATTACGTTTATGTATGTGGCTGTGCGTGTGAATACTCTACAACCAAAACTACCGATGCTATCATTCAAAAAGTTTAAGTAAGTATGAACCCCATGCTTCATATAGCGCATTTCGTTTGAATATTTAGTAAATTAATGGCGGCGACCAATCACAGGCTAAGAAGCTGTTGTCCACACTTTAATATATCTAGTAACTTTAAACTCTGGCTAAGTTATGTATAAAAACATTCTACTTAGCGATTTTACGAATTACAAATTTAGCTTGTATAAATTAAATATGCTCCCTATTAATTTTAAATAAACCAAAAAATATTTCATTATAAAAATGAAGTAATGATTGTATAAACATTTTGGTTAATATGGTAGAAATATGCGCGAACACGAATTCACGCCGTCTATATATGGACATTTCCATATATTTGAATTTTTTTTTATCCGAACCATGCATGCGTTAACAGTGGAACCAAAACTGTGATGAACACGTCGTCGTCGCTGTTCTGTATGTTGGTATTGCATAAAAAGAATGAAAATTTAACGAGGCTGAACGTTCTGAGAGCCATTATTTCTTTATCGCAACTTGTGAATCTGCAGAATATATGAATATTTTGACGTTATTATTATTAAATATGGTCTGATGCCGACCGCGTACTAAATAGTTACCTACCTATTCTAAAGGAGTAAGAATTGCATTAATGTATTGTGCCAGCGAACAGAGCAGAAACGAAGATTGACTGGTACGGAAATTTGATTTTTCTAAGGTATTTTCAGAAAGACACACTTGAAAATACACTTATGTGTAGCTGAAAGTGATGAATAAAATGTCGTACTTATTCACGCTAATGTGATTCTAGCCAATGATTATTGAACAATAGCCGTAACTTGGCACAGAAAATAATTTAGTTTATTTCATATGCATTATTCATTCGGTTTCGTATATTATCACTAAAGAGAATTAATTCAGTTCACAAGAAATTTCTTCTTAAATTTAAGTTAAATACCAACACCAGGGATATAATATTTTGAATTGAATGTTAATACCAAACTAACTACTCTAATTCGTTGAAAATAGTGAAAAGCATTTGCATTTTGTTGAAAATGTTTTAGCTCTTAAAATATTAATCCCTAAGTTTAAAGAAGATAGCGTCAAAGGACACAGTAATTTTGCATAAAGAAGGCGTAGTCAATGTCTACTATTTTTATTTTGCTTATGAGAACATTAACTGTGAACAATAAACTTCGATCAAAGCAGTATTCGTAATTATAATTAGTGTTGTTTTTCCGTTATTAAATTTTTTCCACTTGTATGAATGCAATACACGAATAAAGCAAACACTGAAAAATATGTAAATAGCCTAAAAGTTATCGTAATAAAATGATAGTAAGAACCATTGTTGAGACAAAAATGATAATTTTTTTAGTTTAGTTAACTGTCGAAAATTCTCTAATAATATTTATGTTGAGCCCAATAACGTCATTGAATTGAGAATTGTTCACATTTGATATATAAACAATTCTCAATTCTTGGCGATTTAAAGTAAATGAATTTTATTTATAATAACAATATTAATATAATATTGTGCTGTTAAGTACTTCCAAGAGAAGGACTGACAGATCTGACCTTCTCTTATCATACCTTGTAGCTGTTAATTTATGCGTTTATTTGGTATCTGTCGAGATAATATTTAACAAAATTAAAAACGACAAATTATATTATAATACAATTTGTTATTTCTTACCGTTGAATGATAAATCAATTCTAGATGCATCCGGCAGACAACAATAAGTACGTTGATTTTTCAAAACAAAATTTTTTTTGTGGTATTCAATATTAGCACAGAAACTGTAGACTATTATATGTAATTTAATACTCTAATTTAGAAATAACAGGTAAATGGAGCAGCTGTTTTCTTCATATATCTCTATTTTTATCGCTAATGTGAATCGCGAAAACAAACGCTTAGTGCATGATACAGAAAATGTTCTACCTATTATGGATAATTAGCGTTTTATTTATTTATTTGTTTTAGAAAAGTATATATTAAGTTATTTTAAATTGTTCTCAAAAAACAAACAATTAGTTTTAATTACTATTTCGTTATTTATGGTGTTACATAGTTTTATAAAAATAAATTATTCTATTGAGTAGCGCAAAGCTCCCATTTAACACTGCGTATTCTTAATTATTAGACGCGTTGTTTGCGAACAATTAATTTTTACTACTCTTTAAAATACTATTTTAGCATAAATTTGTATTTTGCAGTACACATTACATTTTCAAACTGTCATAAGAATTAAACAATTTTGTTCTCGTGGTTTTCTTAGTAGTTCAGTTATTTTTATGACTTATTTGACATGTACAAGCACTATCAAAATTTACTTTTATACATAAAGTATGAAGAAGGTACATGCAAGTATGTGCATATATCTTCTGTTATGATGCATGTTCAAGCAACATCCTAATGGAATTTTACATAACGTAAGTTAGATGCATATGATGTCAATGTCTAAAATCTCAGTCATTCTTCGCACTTTATACAATTTGACGTAGAACATGTAATTTAATTGTGAAACTCTTAATGAAATTTAAATATGCTGCCTGGAGCAGTGTCTAACTATATAATTGTATTGACATGACGCGCATTAAATAACTTGTATTATTATACGCTGAAAATGTAATCTTAAATATCAAAAATATGTATACATAATTTCAACATACTATGCTATGTAGTAGTACAGAATACTAAAATAAATAGAAAGTAATTAGCGGTTCTTAAGCAACTGAATTAATACATGCACTGTTTTCTGTAATTTGCAAACGCGAAACTTCATTTATACTTCGGAAGTAATTTAATATAGGTATGTTGTTAGTTTGCAAATTACTGTTTATTTAAATATGTATTTACGATAAAATTACTGCTTAATAATTGCAGTTTTGGTGAATGTGTGCCCTATATTTTGCCGAAATTATTGGCTTACGTTTTCAATATAAGATGCAACTCTATCAGCGGATTTATGATGTGATTTTAACTATACTATTTGATTGTAATATGTTAAATTGACTTTTAAATAAACAAAGGTTCATCATACGAAATTTAAAAAGGTATTTACCATAAGCATTCTTAACAAGTGTTGTCAAATATCTGTATAAATAAACATAATATTTATTATAAAAAATACAAAGGTATAATAACAATGGTAGAAGTCTTTTTTTTAAGTGTATTTTCATTGTGTGTGTGTGTGTGTAGATTTTTTTTGAGGTAGTCAATAACTCCGGAAATTAAGAACCAAGTAGATTTAAAATACAGGAGGCACGAGTTTTCTACTCATAAATAATGTATACAAAATTTGATATCAGTCCGTTCAGTATATTCAAAAGAGAAAGAGCGACAAATTTTGGTCTTACGAGCGATCTGGTATACCAGCGACAACTAACATGCAAGCATATGAGTTATATATTTATTTAGATTAACGGCGATGAAAGACGAAATTTTTCTGTCCACAACCGAATGCTCTTCACACTAAAAAGTACCTTATGGAAGAGCTACATAAAAAATATCGCCATCAACACTGCAAAACCAAATAACTGATAATAGCTATTGGGGAAACATAAAAAAGCATCATATAGACAAATTAAAGACTTCTATAGCAATTCGGTTTATGTATAATAAATAGAATGGATACAAAATTCAATGTATTCTTGCGAAACAAAATACTGAATTCATAATTTATAATTATCTGTTTTTTTCCCAAATATAAACTTTTAATGAAGTTGTATTCGTTGTTCGTTGTTTTTATAACTTTAAGATTAAGACTTTTATGTTGTTTTAAGATATGTTTTATTTGTTTTAATCCCATGGGGATATGCCACCAAATTCAAGTAATCAGTAATCAGTATAATTTCGATTAAATAAAGATAATTTTATATTTTCAATAACCTTTTTATAATTCGCAAAGAATCAATATTTGAAATATCTCACAGCGAAACTCGATTCACGTAATTAAAGTTGCTAATCTGTTTTTATATTGTATTTTTATATCCATTTGTGCAAATTCAGAATTGTTTTGTTCTTTGGTTTTGTAATGTTCTGAAACTAGAGCTGTACAGAATACAGGGAAACACAAATTACTAAATATTTTACACTGGTTTGTCGGAGTTGGTTCCGGCGAATTCTTCAGATAACCGGAAGCGGCTGTTGTTTCAACGGCGTACAACAAGAGCGTTATTGTTCAGACAGTTACACAATTTAGCACCATACATGATTTACGAGCGTACTAGAATAATTTTAGATTATTTAAATTTTGACATTTATGCTTAACGTAATATCAGTAAAACATTAGTATGCAAATATATTAAATATTAAGCCATTCTTATGGCACATTTACCAAATGTAAATTTATTCCAAAATATATTTTAGTCGTAAACCATTTTTTTTTTAAATATCTGGAAAATTCATATGCATATATTTTTTATACAAATACTAGGGAGAAACTGTCAATCACGACGAATTTTATTATTCTTTTTGGTTATAGTGAGTCTTTGTGACATTTGACGTCGTGCTTTGTTTATTAACAATATCTGCAGTGTCTTGCACTGAACTTTCTTATACGTTTTTTGTTTAGATAATAATTCAATAAAATATAATAAAATGTAACCTGTCTCTGAGCACTAAATGATTCAACTGTATCAAATTAAATGCACTAATTTTTATTTCAGTACTATAGTGACGTTATTGAGATACATCTGTAGAATATTTAATTCAAATATTCTTTGTTTGCCTTATTTGCGTTATGTTAATAACTTAATAAAAAGTTTATGTATTCTATACATTCGTTTAGCATTATATGCAAGTGGAAATTTGGTTGTTTGATATAGAATATTTAATATTTATTTCATGTACAGGTTTTTTATATTTTAAAAAGAGGTAGCAAATCTTCAGTGAGTGGTATAATAATCAAACATAGATAAATAAAAATAGTATATACATGCAATCTGTAGAATATTGTATATGATATATTATTTATGGTATTAGATACAGGATCTGGCCATGTCAGATTGGGTAAATAAAAAACTTGTTATTTATTATCGCAAAATTACTACGTTGAGAAGTGGCTATAAATAAAGCTACCAAGCTTATAAATATTTTTACGTCGTGCTACCAAAGTAAGTGTAATAAATTATAAACTAAAGTTCGGATGTGCTTTTGCTGTTGCAGGAATTTGCCACGCTTACCAAAGAGTTAAACCAATCCAGAGAACATCTTCTTGAGCGGGAAGAAGAGATTTCAGAGTTGAAGGCTGAACGAAATAATACAAGGGTAAGTTTCAATTCTTCTAAATTGGGTATAATGAATGACTAATTTGACGGAACATCAGTGCACAACTGATTCATAGCAAATTGAATTATCTTAAATATTTTGCACGTAGATTTAAACTCTTCGCCTTTTAGTACTGATAATTATAATGATTGCAAAACATTAATTAAATTAGAAAATAGAACAATTAAAAACTAACTTCAGCTCATAAACTAACAGCTTATGAAAAGCTACAGTTTTATCACATTAAACATTTTGCAGAGACGTTTTAAATTTTTCAAAAATACATAATTTCTATAGATAAAATATTACTTTTTTTTCATATTTAATTTAATTCAGATTTATTTACCCTCAAAAGTAAAATTCCCGTAAATAACAAAGAAAATCATTGGGAGTAAAAAAAAATCTTTCTTATATTCATGACTTCTTTACTACATCCAGTATTTGTTAATTTAGAATCTTTGCTACATTTTCAACCTCCTGAATGATGTCTTCTTAAAGCTTTGAAAATTAACTGACTAAGTCTTTTCTACATTCTTTAGAAATATTCAAATTCCTCGCAAGCATTCCTAAGCTCCTAAAATTTACAACCAGCAGACACTTTTCACTCAATTTCGCAATCATACGTTCCTAGCGATGGAAAAATAAGCAAAATATTTAGAAAAATATCTTCATTATATTTGTTTTGTTACTATACAAATAATAAATAAACAATTATTAATTATTATTCTTTCTTTCGACAAGAATTTGCAATTGTAACATTAGATTATAACTATTTGGCCAACCGTAAAATTTTATACAAATAGATATGAATATGTAAGCTATAGAATATCACAGAATAGGATCAGCAAGAATGTTCAGTTTTATCTACGGTGTTTTTTTTTTAATTTGTTAAAGGCGACATGAAGGAGAATTTAGTTAAATTTTGTATACAAATCTGCTTTATTGAACCACAAACCACCTTTTATTGCCAAAGTATAAAAATATGAAAGTACTACTAACCTTGACAATGGGGAATATGCATATTTAATTTTTTTTAATTTCACGTCAAAGTACCTACTGATTAAACATGATTGACTAACCAGTTGGAGGTTGCTTAAAAATGAAACGTTATTTCAATTTAATTTGCTTATTTATCCCAGTAAACCCTAAACCAGTTTGATAATTCAGTACCTACTTTATGAGATGAACGCCGCGTTTAGATCTTTGAACCAGCAAAGTATATTTATACTAGTTGTTCATTATATTAAACTGTTCACTGAACAAAAATTATACACCTCACTTAACTTTTGTAACCTTTTACCATATATTCGGTGCTAATTTTATTAAAACAATTATTTTCATAATTACATCGCACATGATACAAGAGTTGGTATTTAATTAATTATTCTCAATTCCACCATTTAAATCATTCCTATTTACCATTTAAAAACAGTAAACAAGTAAACCGATGCAAGAAGCTACAGTTCCTAGTAAGATTTATTGGAATATATATCGCGTACATAATTTATTTATAATGAATGATTCTGAAAGTTCTCATTCTATTAACTGCGCACATTCGTATTACGTTTTCTTTATGAGGATACTTTCAATAGACTTAAAAACCTTTGTTATAATAGACAAGATTATTATTGTCTATTGAAGAAAAATTATAGCATTATTTTGTATTGTAGTTTTTAGTATATAACGTATAAATTTACTTTGAAAATTTGTCCTTAATTATTCATTATTGAAATTTGTAAGGTGGCAGTCACACAGCGAATGAACGCCGTTCGCTGGCGTTCTCCATTGAATGGAACGGCCACATTAGGGATCATCGATAATTTGTTGATTTTCGCCACAAAATAGAAAACTATTTAGTATTTTGTCACTATTTATATAAATTTAATACTGTCATGTAAGAAAACATCTGCAGTGTCATGCACCAAACTTTCTTATACGCATATGGGTATAACCACTTCGTAGTTTGATTATTTTTCTAATTTATAATATTTGTTCTAACCTTTAGATCGCTATTACACTAAATATATTTCTTAGAATATATATTAAATGTCAAACTTCAAATTATTTACGTCAATTTTGTTAAACAATTGACAGGCGCAGATGATACGATTTATGTAAAAATATATATAATAGGCAGAAATTTATTTTGAAACCAGTACACTTTTTGGAAAAAAACTTCAAACAAAAGTTGTGCTAAATATGAATACCTTTCTGTAACTGTAACCATTTTAGAGTAATTGCAGAAACTGCCAAAAATGACTAGAGTAAACAGGCACTTCCGGTATGAATATTTTTTCAAAAATAGGAGGTGTTCACCCCAGGCATATGCAAATCTTAAGTTTAAAGTTTCATAATTTTAGCTTCAACCGTTTAGGCTGTAGAGAACATACACACACACACACATACAGACACACAAACACACACATACAGACACACACACACACACACATACAGACACACACACACAGACAGACGTCATTCCAAAAATAGTTGGAATCGATTCAGGGAAAGTCAAAACGTTTATTTCCGTTGAAATCTCGAGATCGAAATTTTTCATGATTACAATACTTACTTATACTGCGTATAAGAAAGTAAAAAGTATCTACAGTCTACATCTTATACGTATTTTGTTTTTTGTTATTAAAATACAACATTTTAAACATTTCAGACTTAAAATAAAATAATTAAATATAAAATTTTATAAACCTTTAATACTTTATCACTAAATTAATTTTCAAGATTTCTTCAGTATTGTACACCAGAATTCCTTTGTAGTTTTTGCCCCTTTATTTGCATGTTAACAAATAAGAATTTCATATTCATCGAAACGTATTCGATTTAAATAATTTTTGAGTTGAATTTATTTTTCTTTTAAGAAACAGTTGAGAGGAATTAGCATTCGGTATGCTTATAATATTTTGGTTATTCAACGTGTTATTTCAGGCAAATTTTATCATTAAATTATGATGTTTATGTATGCGTGTCTAATATTTTATAGTGAAAATGAAAATTGTTTTATTTCTATGTCAATATATACTTTGAAATCATTAGAGTTATTAGAATGAACAGAACACCTTCAAAAAAGCACCAGGCAAGTTTTCTAGAAGAAAAAAAAATCATAATATGTAAATATAAAAAAGAAAAGCACACGTGCATTGAATAATCATTGTGTATTTATGATTTTAAAGAGGAGCATCACTCTTTTCTGTTTTGTTATTCTTGTACCCAACTTCCTTTAAAATATGTAAGAGAATAATAAATATTGTTGATTAAAAGTGGGCACAGTACGATATAAACTCTATTCACTTCTTCTTTTACTTATATTTCACAAGTAATATGGCTACATTTATCATTCTAAATAAAACCAAACCTCCTTAGATATTTAAAGCGATGTTTCAATTTTTTGGTCAAATAAATGACTATTTTTAATAATTTTTTCTCTCTTATTTTATTAGATAGAAATTTAAATAAAATAACTCATGCAGTATACAAAAAAAATTTTATTTTTTATTTTTATGCATGGTTACTTATATAGAAGGTGACAAAGTAGAGGCCGCGGAGATGAGGTCTTTTGCGGTGTGCACGATAACTCCAGTCCAGGATGTCTGAAACAAAAAATTCTTACGGGGATTTATTAAGAACAAAATAATCTGGACCGTAAACTAATTAAAAGTTAAAAATAAAAAAAACCTAGAAAATAGTGTGAGTTTAAGAAAAGTCCTATTTTTTGTACACAAAATTGGACCTTTGGGATTGAATAAAAATGGAACAAATGTATATTTATGTCAAAATGTCGGTTTGCGTTCCGCGTAATAAGTTAGCTAATAAAATAAATAAAAAAATAAATAGCTTAATTGGTTTTTGAGCTAGAGTGCACACCGTTTTTAAAAATATAGTTTCGAGAAAAACGTGTTTAAAGTTTAATTTTAGTGTATATATAATCTTGTGGAAATGTAAATATCTCTGAAACGGTTTGGAAATTGACCATAAAATTTTTTTGCATATTTTTAAAATTTTTTTGAATAAAATTATTGAAAAAAAAATCGATTTTTTTTTTAGAATTGGAACATCGCCTTTAATAAAAAGTGTTTCAATTGCTTAAATTATTATACATTATATTACATTTTATTTATCACAAATACGTAAAATAGTTCTTTAAAATAATTTCTAACAAAAATTTCGTACAAAGCATGAACTAGAGTCAAGGTCATTTTAAAATGTTTTCCCTTTCACCATGGTCCGAACATTATATTTCCGTGATTTCTAAAGCTTATCATTACATAACAGAATGTTATTACAAGAAGTATTTTGACGGATAAAAGATACGTTGGGTAAACATTTGATCGGCGCTTGGAAAAATGTGTTGACAGGTGCCGTGTCACAAGGGAAGCGCCATTATTGGGTTTCTTTTCGGCACATGACACATCCTGGTTGCTTTTACAATCGGCGAGCATGTTTAACCGTTATTTACCGGCAGCAAGGGACCCGCTCTCTCCACCAATGAGAATTGATGGATACGCTTTCGCGTTGCGTCCACCAACTCTAACACATCCATCCACTATTTCACTCCGAAGTTAATTTATTGACTTTGAGGATTTTCTGTTAATTCTTTCTATTTATTTGCGTTCAATCAGTAGCCAATTTTTTTTTTTAACCCACTTTTAAATTCTCTACAGAAACGTGTATATTTCTTTTGGGAAGGAATTAAATAGATTATAAACTACAGCTTCGTTAGTAAGACTTAACACAGCCAAGTAAAGTATTCGAACCACCAAGTCCACAGAGACATGCTTCTTATTCGTAAAAATTAAATTAAATCGTTTTTGTCTAGTTTTCTAAATTTATTTTTAATTCCCTTAAGTCTCGGGTTAAATAGCTTGGAGGTCGTATATCGTGGATCACGACAATATTTTCGAAAAACACACATATATAGGGTAAGGTTGCTCAAGTCGTACCCCATAAGGGAAAAAGCGTATAAAACCTAGGATTTATCAAATAAATAAAAATAAAATGTGTTGTTCACTACCTGCACTAATATTGTAGTTATTTATTATAAAGAAAATAAAAAATCTAAATTCTTTCACGTAAAATAAACTAAATCTTTAAAAAGATACATCGGTACGACTAAAGAAACCGGTTTCCTAAGTCGTATCACCTATAGCCTAAGTCGTACCTAAGGATTAAATTAAGCAACAAATGAATGAAAATTTATTTTTTATTAATCAGTTTATTAGATACATAATCAAACATCACATATATATATTTTTTGTTCTTTTATCAACTCCAGCGCATAAATCGTGAGCACATAATTTTAATTTCAAGCAATTTATCATGTTTCCTCTCGATCTACTCCACAAATAAAACAAAACCAATTATTTTTCTTCTTTTTAATTTTTAATACCATCCCTTTTTATTAATTACTGCATTTCTTTTATTTGTCGCATTTTTTACATTTTCATTACAGTACGATATAGGAATCTCATATGGGTACGACTTAAGACACGGCACAAGTTAACATTAAAAATAAACATAATCAAATATTGAATAAAATCAATACAATCTCGTTTCGACCAAACGATTATATATATTCTTCTGAATTTATATTTAATAAGGAACATAATTTTATCAATAATTAACTTGCAATATTAACTTCCAAACATATGCAGAAAATTATAAAAAAATTGAAATAAACTAATTTGTTGAGAGGATTTATAACAAACCACTTTTATAGCAGAAAATGACACTTAAAACATTTGGTTAACTCAGATATATATTTCTTTTTGGTTGTATGCGCGGTTGTCTGCGCAGTTCGTTCAGAACTCGAGTGGTACGATTTAAGCACTGGTACGACTTGAGCAATCTTACCCTATATACAAAATTCAGACTAAACGAGAGACCTATAGTTTTATATGGTAGAAAACCATAGTTAGCTTTTGTTAAAAGACTATATAATGGCTTTGGTGTGGATTCGTGACCTCATAAACTTTTTTCCTGAAAAACTACATAATGTGTAAACTAATTATGATTTATTTTTGTGTGACAGTTACTACTTGAGCATCTAGAATGTCTGGTTTCGCGGCACGAGCGATCACTCCGGATGACGGTGGTGAAACGCCAAGCGGCGGCCCAGTCAGGAGTGTCCAGCGAAGTAGAAGTACTGAAGGCCCTGAAAAGCCTCTTCGAACACCATAAAGCCCTCGATGAGAAGGTGTGATGAGCAATTTACACACTTTTTGATCAATTATTTTATGTATCCATACGATTGTTACAGGTCCGTGAAAGATTACGCGTTGCGTTAGAAAGAAATACAGCACTAGAAGAAGAATTAGCACTTACCAAAGAAGAAGTAAGTAGAATTTAATTAAAAGTACATTATCCTCTAATAAACAATGGGAAGCTAATGAACCAGGTAGCATATATTTGTGTTGTTAGAAGACAAAAATAAAATCATAAGATTGGAAGATTTATGACAATAAATATGTATTTTTATAAATCACTTAGACTTGATTTTATTAATACTATGAGAATAATTTGACAGCAATATTATTTTTCAATAAGAAATCTCATTTTGATTAGAAGCTTTTTAGTTTATGTTAAGAATAACTGACAATGATAAAATTAGTAATTATGTAATCTAAAAATGTTAAGAAATGATTTAATATTTCCACAATGTCAAATACATCTTGCTTAAATGGACATTTTGAAAAATTCATACTTCTCTCATAAATCATGACTTTCTAAGTTTGCGGTTGTAATAATGCAAACATCAAGTGGCGAATCACAATTACCATTTATTTAAATACATGAATAATTTCCAAATGTTATCCTTAATAAAGACCAAGAAGCAAAGTTAGTCGTCGTCCGTAAATAATTGACAAACTTGTATTTTCACAAATAACCATAACACGATTTGTTAAATTATCTTCATCACATTGTAATGTGTTTTTAAGAACAACTAGCTTATATGTGTAAATTTGTTTTATATCAATAATGAAAGTTTTCAATTTATTATCTACAAATTAATTATATACAAAACCTAATATATATAGTAGGATTCACGGAACTTGAACATTCATTACATTCCTTAGTCAGATATAAGTAACGACATAAAAATAATGTAGATGTCTTTTATAATATGTGCAATAGTGTCGTTTAAAGCTTATAGACGTACATCTTTACTTAACGCAGACGCCATATTAATAACAACAAACGCAAACACGTTTACATTCCATCATATTTCGTCATACTTCGTATATTATTGTTTTCATGTCACATTATTGTTTCACATTGTTAAAACGGGCCAAAAGCATGATTTTGAGTAGTTTGGCGTTATTTGAAGAAGAGAAAAACAGAATTGAACTGTTATTTTCCTTGATATTATTTAAATCTGCTCCGTTTAAAAGTGTTGTATAAACGAAGTGGGTGATTCATGCCAAAAAAATGTTCAAGTTCCGTGAATCCGACTATACTTTTATACATTGTTTTCCTATGATTTATGCTTTTATTCGAGTTTTTCAAAAAACAATTACAGTATTCACAATCAATTAATTTATTTTTAATCATCACTAAACTTAGATAAATAAATTTAACATTAATTACCTAAATAGAGATCGCCAATTGTTTGTATGAAAATTAAAGTTTGGCATGAATTAAAGGTTTTAGAATTCTATAAATACGTTTACGTTTTACATTCAGAATAGAATTTGATTTGACACTATACATTTATTTATGCCATTTCTCTATAAGTTATTTATTAAAAATTGAGTTTTCTAACAACTTGATAAACTATATAAACTCAAACAAAAATAGTAGTACTAAAATAAAGACGAAAATTTATCGTTTCTAGCAAAAATATTTACCACTAGCCTGAAAGCGGAAATATTCGATTTTCTTGGCGGTAAATTCTTATTCAAATACAAGTAAACTAGTATTCTCTTAAAATGAACTAAATATTTGATCTACACAGAACTTTTTATTCAATATAGAATATGGATGAAAATTGAATGTAGAAACAAAAAACGTTGTTGGTTTGAACAAATATTATCTTTGGTGGTTTATTGGAAGCTCATTCTCTCTGGGTACTTCAAAAAAATGGTCAAAAACTGTAAGTGCCGGAAATAATAACTTTTTTTGTTAACTTTTATTTATAATAACAAATAAATTTGTTTTGGGCATTTTGCAAGTATTGAAAAATATAAATATTCTAAAATATAAAGCCTATTACTAGTAATTGTAAGGAGAAATTGAATATTGGTAAAAAAACAAATTGTTCTTTATTTTAGTTACAACAATACAAATTAGGTGGGCCGCCTCCGAATGTACCTGCGATAGAAGAGAAACCCAAAGAGAATGGCCAACCTGAAACCGGGGACCAACAACAAAATACAGGAAACAATAAGGCAAGTTTGTCGGTCTTTCTATAAGTGTCTTTTGTCTCAAAATGTCATCTCTTGTTTCTATAATAATTTGTTTAAAACACTTGCATGACCAATTTAACTTTAATCATAAATAGTAATTTATATAAAAAATTACAATTTATTAAAGGATCAAAGCAATGTTACAGTAGATCAATTTTGAATTTCTACCAGTATTTTGGAAAATTCAATATCTAAAAGCAATACAACAAAAATAATTTCAAGTCCATGAAATAAAATACAGTTAAGGGAATTGACGCTATTAAATTTTCAATTACGCAAATGAAAACACATTGCCAATTTAAAAACAGAAATTATTTCAGTTAATACATACATGAAAAAGATCGAAACATTAGTAAATCTATTAAAAATATATATTAATCTATTTTAACTCCTATAAATAGACAATTGTATTTATATGATTTTCATGAAACTTTTAATCAAATAGATGTTAACTATCATAAAAACAATTGGTGATCTCTAGTTAAATTAATAATTCTTCGTCATTGTTATTTTTTAATGATATTTGTCTAAAATCACTCAGAATTAAATATTGACATTTTTTATATAATTTGTAAAATCATCTTTATTTTAGGGGTTGCGTTAGAAAATCACCATTTTATTTTGTCATTTCAATACTACTACTATTATAATGCAAGTAAATTAAGATTATTACAAGAATTCATCTATTTATTGATAAATTTATAATTAAATGTTCCTACTACTATTAAATTCCTATGTTGTTCTTACTGTCATAAAATAAGAAAATTAAAATTGGGAATTTATTATTGAAACCTCAAAACATGAAAGTGATTATTAGATTGGCGATTATAAGGAACCATAAGTTATAATTTGGTTTACCTAACAGTTTAGAGATATAAATTACTATTTTTGAAAATATTATGGAAGAAGGTTTAATTTTTAGACTTTCCTATTGCGCAAGATCTACTTTTTTACGCGATTTTGAAGTTGCCCTAACGGCCTAATATCATCTTCTTTAATTAATGGTATTTTTATAAAACCGACCATTAGTTTATAAATAATGTAATATTTTACAAAAATTGATGCATTAAATTTGGAATAAAAATCTTCTTGAAATAGATTAGAGAATTAAATATAGACCAATAATAATAATTTTTAACACAATTAAACATTCATGCTCTGTACTAAAAATCTATTTATAATATAATAAATTCAAAATTGTAATAAGCAAAAATAGAGAATTATATGTATATTCTGTTTAAGTATCCATGCTTCAAAATATCTATATTTTGACATATATACAACTTTGTAAATCAACCTAAAACTAAGCATGTATTGTGTTGTGTGCTGTCGCATGATTGTGATGTGCATTGTTGTGTGTGGCCATATAGCATTCACCAGCTGGTCGTCTGCACGTTACCACCAATGGTGCCATCGACAATGACAGCAAAGACAGCGCTAGAATTTCAGATCTTCAAGCTGCGCTTGATAAACAGGTGAGAAACAACTACAAAACCTTTTCCAAATATCTATAAAAATTACGAGCAAATTTACTTAAGGGGTTAGGCTACCTTAGAGGCGGAAAAAATACGCCAATTTTGTGAATTATTTGCAGCAAAACTTTACAACAGATTAAAATTTGGAAAAAAGGACTTTATTATAGAGCAAGGCTTGTAAATTTTTTTACGAGCTCTGAGGTACAAAATGGCGGCTTCCCAGCATTTTCTCCGTGACGCTTCTTTTTTTCAGTCTTTTGCGGCCGGACCATAACTTTTGCATTTTTAAAATTAGAATCATGAACTAAACAAATTTTGATTTTATATACGAACAGCTAGAGAAGTACGTAGTATTTTTTGCTTATAATGATTTTTGCAGAAATAGTGTGCTTTTTAAAAAAACTGTCGAAAATCGCTAAAAAATCGCCCAAAAATTGCTAATAACTATAAAACCATGCAACATAATTAAAAAATACTACGTACTTTCATGAAGAAAGTTGTTTTAAATATACAGTTAAATTTTCAAGTCAATCGGTAAAGATTTGTCCGAGTTATCGGTCCGGCCAACTTGAAAAATGTTGTTTCGAGAAAAACGCGTTTAAAGTTTCAAGTAGTAAAGCTGTAGCGTTATTGCGCTCGGGCCATATTCAAAATTCAGGTTCTTTTAGAGTTTACCGGGGCATAAAACGTTAGCATATTAAAGATACTAAAGAATAGATTAAGCAAAAACATTTTTTTTCTTGAAATCTCTAGGATTTGTAACTAATATCGACAATTTCATCCTTTTTCCAGGAAATAAAAAAAGTATATCACAAATTATGATTGTGTAAATGACTCATAGAAAAGTTTTATATAATGCCGAAACATTTTAACATAAGATAAAATTGCCTGATGAATATTACATATTTATTTTATAATTACAGACTGGTGAATTAAGTACATGGCAGCGACGGGTATCCGAATTGAACAACCGTATCGGTGAGTTAGAAGAAAACCTCTCAAAAGCACAGAAAGATTTGTTGAAAGCGCAAGACTCCAACTCTAAACTTCAAAGAGACCTTAAAGAGAACGTAGCACAGAAAGAAGATCAAGAAGAGAGGATAGCAACTCTTGAGAAACGATATCTAAATGCTCAACGAGAATCCACATCACTGCACGATCTAAATGAGAAATTAGAGCAAGAATTAAATCATAAAGAAGCTCAACTTAAGGTAAAATCTAAGCGCCATTATTTATTACGTATAATAAATCAAAATCCTAAAAGACATTCTAATTTCATCTGTTTGTTGCATTAAAAATAAATTGTTACATAAATCACAATAATTTCTAGATATAGATTATTGTTTATATTTGTATATAATATTTTAAATTGAACTATCATACATTTTACTTAATAAGTAGATAAATATGATTGAGAATGAATTGCGTAAAAGAAAAGTTGTGAACAAGTGAAATAAAAGAGCTGAAGAATAGAGGTGAATGTTTGTCTGTATGTAAATGTTCTTTCCTTAATTGGGAATATGGTGTGGTTGTATTGTTTAGTTACAAGAAGAGAAGATCAGTGCGATTCAAGAGAAATTGGAGCTTGCTGATCAGAAATTAGCACAGTACAGCAAGCTGCCTGAAATGGAAGAGCAGCTCAAGCAGAGGATGGAGGCCCTGACGCAGGTGAGGGGACAGGTACGGGGCGCTATGCTCGCAAATGTTACACCAACGTTTTATATTTATCAATGTTGTAGTGTGTTGCTAGTTATTATTTTTATCAATATTACGTAATTTATAGCTGTGCAAATTCATTCTTACGGTCATTATAAATTGCAGAAAAATATTATTCAAAATTGCATTCGCTACACATGATTTTATATTCACTATCAATTTACTTTATATAGTATTATATAACTGCATATCTTCGTTTAAATTTTGATTTAAATAGAATTACTTTATTTAACTTTAAATTAGTTAAGTGCGTTATTGACATTGATAACAAGTTTTTGAAGCCATGTACATTCTTAACTTAACTTATTACATTTCCATATATTATCAAAATATTTCCAATAAACACAAACATATATTTGTTATGCAACATGTTGTCCTTGAAATGCTATAATAATAATTTGCTAATGTTAGCATGTAATGGAATTACCAAATTTATGTGAATCTCCTAATTTAAGTATCCGTCAATCAGTATTAATTATCAAAGGTGCTACCTTTGCTTAAAAATGGAATCAGTTCGAATACTTATCATTTTACGAAAAACATTCATTTTTGTTTAATTAATTTCAATAAGGACAATTGAATTTATTAATCTCGATTTATTTATTGTAAAACAAAGAGAAAACTTGGTTTTGGAACCAATTTTAATTTTTTGTTTGTATTTAATTCTTTGATTAGTCCGGTTTCAAACGGTCCGGGATATCGGTAGAATCAATTACCCGAACTATGCGAGGTTTTACTGTGTATACTTTCATCAATAATTATTTGTGCCATAATAATTTATACAAGTAATAAATATTTAGCAATGACAACAACGAGCATACATTTAGCAAATGATATTCTGATTCTAATAATAATAAATTTAAACCAAGTAAGATAAATATCAAAATATAATCTGTAAGAGTAAACATAATATATGTAACTTATTATTAAATTACTCGTGGAATATCAATATTTGCTTATTTGCTTTTAATATGATTTCTTTCTTTATATTGCGTTTTATTTTCTTATATAGCTGTTATATAACATAAATATATATTACACATATGTATGTTATGCAAAAGTAATTAAATTTTATACATATATAAAGATTGATAGTAGAATTACATAATATAGGTTAATTTACATTAGCTCAAATGTCATATTTATGTTATATAACTTATACATGTTTGTTTGTTAGAAGTGTAGATGAACGTTTTCTTTTTTTTTGGTTTTTACATTTGAGCATGGCACAAAAGTATTATAGAATATAGTTTATTCGTTTAAAATGATTTATTATTAAAATACATGGGCGAAGCATTTTTTACTTGTAAATAATTGATTTATATTTTGATTATTAAATTGTATTCAGGAAAGATAAAAGTATCGGTCGTAAAATAATCTATATTTAAAAAAATAAGTTAATTTGGTTGAGATATTTGTAAATTTTGTTTATTTTAATTATTATGAACCTGGAAGAAAATAGCAAATTTAAGACCTACAGAAAATATCGTCAGATGAAACTTACTTTTTAATGTGGTCTATTGTTATATTTTGAAATATGAATAATAAGATACAATTCAATAATAAATTCCGCTTTTATAAAAGTCAGCTAAATTTACTATACTAGTAAATAAAACTAAATCTAATTGAAATAAATAATCATTATTATTTGCTTATATACGCTTCTCAATTAATTAATGCATCACATTCTGATTATTTTATTTTGGATAGCATTTATCAACAAACACTAATTGACACGTTTATTTTGGAAAATGTTCAACATTAAATTAGTATACATCTATAAAATAATGAAGATCGTGAAGCTTTTCTTATTTTTTACGGATAAATTTGCTCATACAATAACGGCCTTTAAGGTATATTTTATTAATTATTAGTGCATTTTAAATTAATGGTAGTTAGTATGTAATCACTAAAGAATGCGTTTTTCTTTAAACAGAACATATAGTATTTATTATTCGTTGTTATACAAAAGCTTGATACATGAGTTACATAATTAAGTAATTCAACTGTTCCTACACTAAAATTCCATGTGTTCTAGGCGCAAGAGCGACATGGATCTGCAGAAGATCGCATCCAGCGATTGGAAGCCAATTTGGAGGAAAAGAACGCTGAGGTCATGCGGCTAAATCAACGGCTCAAGATGAATGAAGAGCACAACACACGTTTATCAGCCACTGTCGATAAACTTCTCTCAGAATCTAACGACAGACTTCAAGGCCATCTAAAAGAACGGATGCACGCGTTAGAAGAGAAAAACAGTTTGACACAAGAGCTAGAAAAAACACGGAAAGTTATGGAAGAAATGCAATCGGACAAAACGGACATAATGAAAGAACTAGCGAAATCCCGTTTAGAGATAGACAATGTTAAAAGACAAATGCTGCAGCAAGAGATTGCGTTTAACATCCAGCAAACGGATGCATTAACGCGGAGTCTTAGTCCAAATCAAGTAGATCCGAATAGTTTTTCGCGTAGTGCAAGTCATTCCAGTTTCGATACTCATTCCTTACCGCGAAGAAATAAGAGTCGCACTCCAATGGATGAAGATCCAAATAAATTGCCATTTGGCGCACGAACGCTTGCAGAACAAGAATGGGAGAAGCTTCAACAAGCACACGTATTAGCTAATGTCCAACAAGCTTTCGATGTGTCATCTGATGCCGAAGGTGACGATAATGAAAGTATTTTCAGCGCCGCAGATATGCTATCACCGTCTGGTCATACAGACGCACAAACGCTAGCAATGATGCTGCAAGAGCAATTAGACGCCATTAATAATGAAATAAGGTAAACGAATTTACATTAAACACTGTGCAGAAGAAGATTTTTGATGGGTGTTTTTTTGTTTATGTAGGTTGATTCAAGAGGAGAAACAAAGCACGGAAGCACGCGCAGAAGAGTTGGAATCACGTGTTGGGAGTTTAGAACACATGAATTTGCTTGCGCGAGGGCGAAGTTTAGAAAGGCAGTCACCGCCTGTAAGTGGCAGGTCTACGCCGAAATCGCATCATTCCCCTCAACGAGATTACCTGCATAAGTACCATACGGTAATTATTGAATTGTTTATGTTCAGAATTTAATTCTTGCTTGATATGTTTAGTTTTGGATAGACGATTTTGTTTATAAGTGGTTCTAAAAACAATACTCAATTATCAGATATTTTAAATCATTTTTAAGTGTCCTTCCTAATGCATGACTATAATCGTTAATATCAGTACAATGTAATTATTACCCTTTGGATTCTTATTTAATTATAATATTGATTGAACAAAATTTATAATATTAGATAAGAAATTACACATTTATAAAACTTTAAAATTTGAACCGATCTGACAGTTTTTGCAAAACTACTTTAGTTAATTTTAGTTTAGCTGAAACTAAACTAAGCTTCCTTAATAAAGATTATATTATTTTAATTATTCCTTGATTCATAAAATATGTAAGGAATATTTAATGTTGCAATAAGTAGCATTGATCAAATGAACCGTGGACAAAATCGTCTAAAGCCAAGATTTTGTATACTAGCATCATCATATGAATCACCAAAAAAAACCACAAATAGTACACATCTTGCATGTAGGATTTCATATGCGCACTATCTTGTTATTTATTATATATATTTAAAAGTACGGGTTCTGATATTAGACGAATGGGCCTGTGACATTAGGTCAATAAAAAATGGGCGAAAATCTGCATCATCCCAATTTCTCACACAGAGTTCCCACTCACATGGATTACCGGGAAAACTTGAAAATGTCTGAATGATGTGATATTTTAAGTCTCTGAAACTTGCACACAATACCATATTGAACTTACTGCAGTATTTGGACTCGATAAAATAATAAATTCTTGACAGTTCAATAAATAAATCGATACATTCGAATTTGTTATTGTTTAATTATCAAATGATACAATAAACCTATTAATCAATAATGGGAAAAAATTTAATCATTCATTATTTTGAAAATCTAAATTCCGCATATTAAAACAAATAATAATAATATTTCTAAATATGGTCAAGAGATAGAGTTTGTCTCAACTAAGTAATAATTGAGAAATAGCACATATTGTTGGAAACATCCAGATAACTAAATTTCATTCAAACGGTGTCAAAATAGAGAAATAACAATTTAAAATGTCAATAAAACAACATATTATTTATATATAGAACCAAGCTTACAAAACCCTAAATGAACATGTAGGAGTTTGCGATTTCTGCCGAGTCAAGATGCCCTTGCACTAGATGCCAAATTATAAAATTACTACGACACTGGTGGCGTTTTCCACTTAGCTGTTTAGGACTTATATATTGAAAGCGAGTGGGTACTTTATTACACGACACGTTTTCCACTTATAAATTGCATTCACTGCGCCTTTGTTGTATCGTCAAGGAGCAACTATTATTTCATTATCTTGTGATTATGAATAAAACTCATATTGCTTTCTCTTTATTATTATCAATGAATAAAATCATAGTTTAACATTCATTTGTTATCATTTATTGGCTGTTCAAACTCGATGTATAATTAATTTACTATATTTTTAAGAATCATACTTATATAAAAATATTAAACTATATTAAATATATTAAATTTATACACTAAATACAATAAATATGTTAAATTTATACTTACCAAGCTACAAATTTTTTAGAAAATTTTGCTATTTGATAGTTTTTAAGAACAAATGTAAATATTTGGTGTGAATCATTGAAATCTGAATAATTTTGAGTATACATTGAATTTTGTAAGTGGAAAATATTATAAGAATAGTATTTAAAGTTACAGAAATGCTAAAAACTATCTTATCGTGGAAAATATTTCTTATTCCTATAGCACGTGTTGTTATTCATTTTTATTTAAAAACAGATTTTATATTTAAAAATTACATAGAAAATGACGAATGAGTACAATATTGTAATAAAAATGTTATATTATATTGAACAGATAATCGGTGGTCGGTGTCAAATTATCAAATTGAAGACACCATTTGACCAAATCCAAAACCCTTATAAAACATTTTATAATTCACAAAGGAAAATATAAAAGAACAAAATAAAAAATTAATATAAAGTAAAAGACACACAAAATTAATATTGTTATACGGAATAATTAAGCATTATTTTAATTAATTATTTTTAATACAATAATGTACTTGCAAAAAAGATTTTAGAAGATTATTCAAACTTTTTCTTAACCTAGAGGCTCGGGAAATATATGCCTCTTAGAAAAAAGATATGCTTGCACCGATAAATAATTTTATATAATCGGGATCAGGGAAATTATTAGCTTAGGTTCATTATATATAAAATGGTGGTTTGAAATACGATATATATATCAAAAGTAATAATCCTAGATTTATTTACGACTGTAGTAAGAATTAATCATTGTTTCTAATTATTCGATTGGCTAAAATTTTATGGGTATTTTGTAAGCTAGGTCACGTTGTATAGTAAATTGGAGCCATATATACCGTATTTGGAAGCAGCATGTTAGGAAGAAATCCATTGTTGGGAACCCTGTATTATCTCTCTTTTTATTTGGAATGTGTGGGTTAGGTGTGTGTTGTGTGTTGTAGGCGCCTGCCTCTATGTCTCCAGCACACTTGCATCAGTATGCTGCTACCTTGAGCCCTGGACAGCTGTCCGAATCGCTGCCCTCCAGTCAGGTTTGTTTCGTCTCACTCCTCTCTATATCTGATCTCAATCTTTTATTGTGCTCGCACAAAACACACACCCACACCACACTCATCACTCTCACTCATCATTCATTCGATTGTCATTATTATTAATTGATGTTCAGACTAGACATTTAGAGCATGTCAATTTATTCCATGAGGTATGTTTGTTCTGGATTTGATATAATGTTTTAATCAATTAAATGCAAGAAGGTTATTTGTTATTAACTTAATACATCGACAATAAAACAAATAAACAAAGCTATCCAGCAAATATACATGGCAATATAACATCTCTAATACATTATATTTGTACTGTAAATATACTATAGTTACATGTATCAGAGATGTTATATAGACGTGTGTGTTTGCTCTGTGTTTATTCTAGTCTAGTAGATATTTTTGATTATGATAATCATTAGCTATACTACTTCAATAGTGTTATTGCATATTTCTAGATGTTTCTTGTTGCAATAACATTTGTCTTTTGTATGAATCGCACTTAAAATACTTGTTCTTTTAAGATTCGCAAAATAAGTATTGCATGAAACTTACTCGTGTCCCAAAGTTTAATTATTTAACTACAGAATTATTTCAAAAATATAAGATACGAGTCACAATTTTATAGTGCGATTATGAGCAAATTTATATATTTAGTTTTTTTGAAAATAATAGCTATGCAACTGTTCCAACTAAATCGGAAAATACCGAATGAAATGGTTCTAATGTTTGCCATCAGATATCGTATAAATTTAATTCTCAATAAGTTATATCGATGATTTATGATTTTAAGGATCAATTCAATAAGATATGAGAAGTATTCTGAACTATTATGATAAATCATCAAATTTGGCAACACAAATTATATCAAATTTTCTCTCGTATTATAAATATATAAATAATTGAGATAACACAAATGATATTGCCAATAGAGATGCGAAATTGAAAAGAGAATATTTTAGCTTCCCCTCCACTTTTCAAAACCGGGGTATAGCAATATGAGATATTAGCATTGCGTAAATGGTCGAAAAGTGAAGTAATTGTGGTACGAGCTGAATTTAGAGGGTAAAGCGGAAGAATTTTGCAAAACGTTGCATTGCCACCACACATGCCAAGGATGTGTTTATGATATAAAATTACTTTTGGTTTTGTTAAGCGTCGAAATAAAAAGTAATTTACAAATGAAAATTCAAATATTTTTTACTTGTGTTCTACCGCGAGCGCATGTGGTGGTTATATCCCGAAACTCAATGTGTCACCTTCTATAATTTGAATATGTTTTAAAATTTATCTTTTATTTCATTAATTTTGTTTTGTTCTTGTTCCATATTGTTTGATTTAATATTAAACAATATCTCTTGTTGCTATCGGTCCATTACGTTGAGTAAAAGTTATAATATCTCTCAGATTTGACAGGTTGAGCTTAGAGATATTACCACCACCAGCGCTCACAGCAGCTAGTTTGAACTGAAGTGTAAAATATTTGAATTTTCATTTGTAAATAAGTTTTTATTTCGACCCTTAACAAAACCAAAAGTAATTCTATATCATAAATACATCCTTGGCATGTGTGGTGGCAATGCAACGTTTTGCAAAATTCTTCCGCTATACCTCTGAAATTCAGCTCATACCACAATTACTTCATTTTTCGGCCATTTACGCAATGCTAATATCTCATATTGCTATACCCCGGTTTTGAATTTGGAGAAGGGGAAGCATTGCATCTCTCTCGCTGTCACAACTCAATTGTTGCTCTTTCTACCTATAGCTAAATAATATGACATTTAAGATCTAGCCTTATCGGTATAAAAAACAACTATTTGAATAATGACGCTTTTAAAAAACGATTTTTGAAATAGGTCTTATAAGAACAAGTATATTAAGAATGCTATTTTAAAATAAGTCGCTGATTTGATAACAGCTCAACTGAAGTGATGCCGTCTCAAATTGTAAATTCGCTTTTGAGTCATTTATATGTAACCCACCTTCCACTAAAGAAGTTTAATGATATTATCAGCTTCAGTTGGCGCCCCTGAGTGCTGATATGTCGCGCGAAGAACTCCACATGGCCGGAGGTGGAGATAGTAGTAGCGGCGGTGGTGCTTCACCATTGACTGCCCGATCGCTTCGCCTAGAACGAGTCGCCCAAGCACTCGCACACAGTCAAGAAGAACTACGCAGGTCAGTTGCAGTTGTGTAACAAACATAGGCTGTTTGTGAAATTGAAACAATGTTTACCCATGTTGTGTTCTCATTCCTTGCTGCTTAGACGGACTGGAGCTAGTGGTCTTCCTGCGGGAATCGCCTCGCACAGGTTATCCTCTACTACTAATCATTGTTCTATGTTGTACACCGTGTGTCCGCGGCGATTTAGTCTTTTGCACCATCTACCCATGTCGCTCAGTTATCTCTAACTATTATAATGCATGGTCTGACTAAATATGCATGATATCTCATTTTCAATTATTGAACTTGTTTTAATTGTTTGTTCACACCGTTGTGTTTAATAAATAGTTTATTCATTTGTAAATTGTAGTTGTTTTTGTTTTAATTATTGCATGATTGTTGGTTCCTGGATATATTGAGAAGTTTATTTTTAAAATATATAATATAATAAAATAATAATAATATAAAAATCTCGAAACTTGTCTAGTTTCGAGATTTTTATTTTCTTCTATATCTTGTGATACGAATTGAAAAAGCGAAGCTACTTTTTGCACACAAATCATTATTCATAGTATTTTAAATGTAATTATCCACCTTTAGTTTCTAAAGAAACAATTGGAGATATCTATTCGTCAACATTCAAATGATGTTAGTACATTTTCATCATTGTTATTTGAATCTAGTTTTAGCTAAAATTACCTTTACATTTTCTAGAAATGTTTTGAAAATAAACTTCTCATGTTTGTTTAATATTATATGGCTTGTTTCATAGCAAATCACTGTGGGGGCTACGTGATGTGTCTTCATATCTTAAATTTTGTGACTATGTTTTTCTTATATAGATACATAATGACCAATTACTTTTGTTCACGTATTACTGTCTTTAGTATATATATTTTTGCTTATTCTTTATTCAAATATATTGTGTATTTTCTCACAATATATAAAAATATCAATTTCAATTGATTTATAAATCATGTTTCGGGTAAAGTAGAAAGGCTGTAAGCTACACTTTTTCGATAAATTTAACAACTTAAATAAATTTTTAATCTCATAAAACATGACATTTTAAAAAAAATATCTGCAGTGTCATCCACCGAACTTTCTTATCCGCATATGGGTTAAACCATATCGTAGTTACATTATTTTTCTAATTTATAATATTTGTTCTAACCTTTAGGTCGCTTTTACACTAAATATGTTTCTTAGAATAAATATTAAATGTCAAACTTCAAATTATTTAAGTCTATTTTGTTAAACAATTGACAGGCGCAGATGATACGATTTATGTAACAATATATATAATAAGCAGAAATTTATTTTGAAACCAGTACTTTTTTTGGAAAAAAGATTCAAACAAAAGCTGTGCTAAATATAAATATCATTAATTTTTGTTCACAAAAATTTTCTGTAACTAACCATTTTTGAGTAATTGCAGAAACTGCAAAAAATGACTAGGGTAAACATGCACTTCCGGTCGGAACATGGTTTTCAAAAATAGGAGGTTTTCGTGCCAGGCACGTACAAATCTTAAGTTTAAAATTTCATAATTTTCCCTTTAGCCGTTTGGGCTGTAGAGCGCTCACACACACACACACACACACACACACACACACACACACACACACACACACACACGCGCTCGCACGCGCACACGCACAGACACAGACACAGACACAGACACAGACACACACACACACACACACACACACACACACACACACACACACACACACACACACACACACACACACACACACACACACACACAGACGGACGTCATTCCAAAAATAGTTGGAATCGATTCAGGGAAGGTCAAAACGTATATTTCCGTTAAAATCTCGAGTTCGAAATTTTTCATGATTACAATACTTACTTATACTGCGTATAAGAAAGTAAAAATTACATATCTTATAAAGAATAAAACAGGCCTTTCCTCTGTGAAATATTCTAACAAAACAAATTTATATTAGAATGTTTTACAGAGGCTTTGTTAGTACTCTTTATATCGAATAAAAATAAGTATTTATTATAATAAAATTGAATTTTTTATTTGATTAAAAATGTCAAATTTTGTAATTTTATCAAAAAAGTGATTAATTAATCTATAGAAACTGGTCAGTAAATTATTTCGTATCTGAAATAAATTGAATAAGACGTTTTTCATCTTTTCTTGTCTAAACAATATTCTATTTCTATATTAAAATATTTGATAATATAAAAACTGGTTAAATCTTTTATGTATCTGCATAGAAAATAGTAGTATCTGAAATCATATGTTAATCGACAATTATTGTTGAGCCGTATAATACTTATATCTAAAGTAATTGTAAAACAACGAGTAATTTCATAGAACCGAATGTTATTCCACAAAACATAATAATAAACAAGTGTTTTGTTTCTGCAGTTAAATTAATAGCACTGTTGAATAAGTATCAAATTCAATGTATCTTTCTTACTATACTGCACTGGCATTACTGCATGGGTTTGGTTTCAATATTATTACAAGAACACTGCTATTCGTTGTGAAACTCGGATCATTCTAACGACTAATTATTAATTGCTGAAATCGTATATAAGATAAACGTAATTAACTCGCTGGCTATAAACGGTTTAATTTTTAAATCAGCACTATTTGTTTTTATATATTACGTAATTATTTAAAAGCTGATTAAAATATATAGTGCACAAATATATGTATGTATACTCGACATAACATGCTAATAATCATTGTGTTCTTCCAATAATATTAGAATGCTATTACAATTTCATATGTATATAAATATAAAATCTGTGAAGAAATGATCAAAAATTGGTTGCTTTTTCGAAAATATAATTTAATTCAATACATTTCAAGAACACTGTGTTCATTGACTAAATGTAATAGATAGTTTCGGATATCTTATCAATTTTATATTTAACATATTTGAGAAAAAGCAACTCAGTTTTACTCACTAAAAAAAAAATACCCCAGAGCAAGTGAGAACGTTCTTTGTACGAGTGAGGATTTCTTACTTACTAGTTTAGAGCAACGTGTTCTTTAGCAAATAGAATAGAGTAGTGGAGTGTATGTAGTGTGTTCAGGCAAGTGCAAGGCCAATCTATGCAGACGCACACACCTCCATCACCTCTGTCCTCTCGCCACAGCAGTCAAGATTCCCTGCACAAGAACACGCTGTCGGGCGGCGGTGGATCATCGGGCATGATGAGCGGCATCGGTGCAGGTGGCATGAGCGGCAATCGAGACGTGTCCGCGGCTGCTGCCGTCGCTGCTGCTGCTGCTGCCCAGAAAAAGAAGGGGCTCAAATCGTCGTTGGGCAGATTCTTCAGTAAAAAGGAGAAGGTAAGAAAATAGTTTATCAAGAAGAGAAGTTATAAAATAATAAGCCAAGTCTAGATACATTTTGTGTATTACAAAACTTGTTTTCGCGATATAAAAATGTTCTGCTTATTTATACGTACTATAGAAAATGTAAACTAAACAACCGTAAAATTCTATGACATCAAGCATCGTAAACAATCAATTTAAGATCTCCTGTGTCATTGCGTAAGAATAAAAGGTGGTACTTTGCTTTATTACGAATATTAAAAAGACAAACCAAAATAACATTTTTGCGCAACCAAAATAAACACTTTCTAACAATAACTATGACAATACCATTTTTTAAAGTAGCAGCATTAATTCAGCTGTTATTTTTTGAGCATATTTCTATTAAAGTTTATTTATGTTTCTTATATCTTGCATAAAAATCTGATATTTAGCATCGAATTTCATTGTTGGTAAATTAATCTATTACACATACCCACCCTGATAGAAATCTAATGATATGTTTCTTTTGTTATACAAGGTAAAAGGTAAAGATACAGTCATGGGTGGTGAAAGTATGCTGAGTCTTAATCAACACCAGAATCCCGGTCCTATGATGATGATGGACGGCGATATGAGCGACACCATGAGCCTTGGTGGAAGAGTCGGACAGAAGAGTGATTTTGATCGGCGACAGAAGAAGAAGTGGGTGTACGATATTTTTCAACTTATAACAAACTATTGCTACATTATTCCACTCAATATTCAAACTAACCCTTCATTTCATTCATCCCTGCAGCTTATAGTAGACATTTCTTATATAAAATACTTTTATTAGATACATATCAACAGAAATATATTGACACATGTACGCTTTATCTATCTTTTCTATACATACATCATATCGTTGTATATAAATGCCTTGTTCTTATAATAATCATACAAATTTGATGATACGTGTGTTTTGGAAGGGAGCATGATTACAGACATGAACTCTTGGCGGAGGCGATGAAAGCAGGTACCCCATTCGCACTTTGGAATGGACCGACGATCGTCGCTTGGCTGGAACTATGGGTGGGAATGCCGGCGTGGTACGTGGCTGCGTGCCGAGCCAACGTCAAGTCAGGTACGTTATAGTCTAAGATCTCTTACAGAACTGTATTAAAATATACTTTTGTATGGAACTATACTAGAAATAATGAAAATTGATACTTTGTCACGAATCGCGTTGAAAACAATCGTTAATGCCATAATACCCTCTTCGATAAATACAAATTTGTTTGAAACAGACATGCATCTTTTATTTATTTAATCAAACAGCGGTGACGTAAGTCACTACCAAAAATATTCCTAGTATAGGCAAATTTGATGTGATGATCGTATTGATATATTAAATTATTTATCAATGTTTTTGATATTGATTTGTAAATATGATATGCACACCCCTAGTTAGATATTGAATAAAAATTTAATTCGGCAAGATTCATCCATTAAAATAGCTTTTATTTTACAAAATAGACGTTTTTTTTTGCTTCAGTATAAAATGTATTTATATGCACTAATCCGAAAATAAATTGTTTTTGACACGGGAATAACCATTATTACAGTTATTTTTATGTTTTTCTAATTTCGTTGGCAATTATCAGAGTTTATATTAAACAAAAACAGTAAGTGCGTAACGTACGCTATTAGCCCTTCAATATCAAAAAGATATACCAGGGCGCACATGAATTTAAAATAAAACATTGAACATTTTATGATAATCGTTGCAATTATATCGAATTTAATTTTTATTTACATAAACTAGATATAGTATATAGTGCTACATAAAAGTTCGATTCGATTCGGATCCTAAATATATGGTAAATTTACTAGGTGCGATAATGAGCGCATTAAGCGACACGGAGATACAACGCGAAATTGGTATCAGCAATCCGTTGCACAGGTTGAAACTGCGACTGGCTATACAGGAGATGGTGTCGCTAACATCGCCGTCCGCGCCCAAAACTTCGCGCACTACCCTTGCCTTCGGTGATATGAACCACGAATGGATCGGCAACTATTGGTTACCTACACTGGGCTTACCTCAATATAGGACTACTTTTATGGAATGTTTGGTGGATGCTAGAATGTTGGATCATCTTACGAAGAAAGATCTTAGAGGACAGTTGAAAATGGTTGATAGTTTCCATAGGTAACTTGATTTTATTTACACATATTAGGAATCACTAAATAACCCCAGTAGCACAGTATTATAATACCAATATTGGTTTACATATTGGCTCAATGTGGTTAACAGTACAATATTGTCGGTGAATGTGAGACCCCCAGAGGCGCGCTGTGTTTAGCTATTCATATTTTTGTACTCGCTTTGTTTAATTTTGTTTTTCGAGTATCGAAAAATAAATTAATGATTAAAATGTATGTGTATTTATGCAACTATATTTTGTAATAGAACAAGTCTTCAATTCGGTATATCCTGCCTGAAACGACTAAACTACGATCGCCATCAGCTGGAAGAACGACGGAAAGTAGCTGAAAATACATTGAGCGATGTTTTAGTGTGGAGTAACGAACGTATTATCAAATGGGTGTGCAGCATAGGATTAAAAGTAAGAACATCTTTTAGCTCTTAATTATACTAAACGCAAATCTGTATGTTTGTTTGACCTGTTTAGGAATATGGAAATCATTTACTGGAGTCTGGAGTTCATGGCGCTCTCATTGCTCTAGACGAAAGTTTTGATGCAAACAGTATGGCGCTTGCATTACAAATTCCTACTCAAAACACACAGGTATGAAAATATCTTTTCTTTTATTCTAATTTTAAAATACATTCTCCTTCCTGACTGAATTGACATTCGGTCTTAAATCATATGTGATTAAATATAAATGAATGTTAATTTGTGTATGTTTTTATTAGGGGAGACAGTCACTAGAGGTGGAATTCATGAACTTATTGCGTTCTGCTACGAATAGAACTTTGGACCCCGAGATGAATCGGTCTTGATATGGTCAAACATCAGCCACGCCGCCAGTTTAAAAAAAAAACAAATTTAAACATAATTAAATAACCCGTCTAGTCGTTAAAAACCATGGACCACACAACACACACTCACACATGTTCACACTTAAAAGGGAAACCATAAAACTCGGGCATAAAATGGTGAAACTATGGAAAAATACGTGCTACCTCCCCACATTCATATAATTATGTCATTGAAATTCATCAGTTGTTATTTACTCCGACTGTTGTGTTGAAGAGCTTTAATGAACAAAAAAAAAATAATAATAATATACAAATAATCGTAACATTACAATTAAACTAGCGTAATTATCCTTATTAAGGCTCTGCTCGAAGTTTTTATGTGACACTGTATTGGACTAAACATTTCGTGACTTTTAATCGAATTTTATTTCTATTTACTCTCTGGTCGAAATTAAAAACGAGTTAGAAATCGCTTGATGGTCTGGTGTATGACCCTATTTGTTTAAAGAATGTGGAGAGGAATAGATCGGTTAGTATAGGGCCGCTTCTCTATACAATGCAATGTACACATAATTACCCCCCATTCCAATGACGACCAGAGTTTATATAGCAAAAAATTACAATGTGCACATAAGGAAATCGAACAAAGCTTTAAAAATAAACATAATAATATGATTGTATAATAAAATTGTTGTGTTTCAAAACGGTGAGAAAAAATGTTGTACGAAAGATTGAATGCGAATGGTATGCGATATGAATTATTGGTAAAACAATGCACAGAGAGATCAGTATTATTATAACCCAATCATAATATTTGAGTGTGCCTGCGCCGTTCAAAATACGCTTTTAGAATCATCCCAAGAAAACGTAATAAAATTAAAAATCATTTTTTTTTTGTTTGTGTTTACATTTATTCAGTTGCTAGAGATCATAAACGGAAATTTAATGAAAATAAGTTAGTACAAAGTGTTTAATAAATTACCAGGTGTGTGCATTTACTGCTTACTGAATGTGGAAATGGTCTGAAATCATTAATAAAAGATGTCATTGTCTTTTCACAATTAGCAGAACTTTTCTCGTGACAGTTATTTCCCAAAGATTTGTAGTTAGTTAGAAATACGATGTCCTATGGTCAAACATAAATTATTAAGATCGCTAAATATTCATTTATTTTACCAAAATTCAAATCAACTCTGCTATAATAAATTAGCAGAACTCAATATTCAACTAAAACTTAAATTACCATCAGACATCATTGTCTGATTGTTGGAGAATGATCGTTAGACTTTAATATACTATATTTCTTGTTTTATCTTCTAGTATCACTTTTTTTCAATGATCGTCTTTGTGTTCTTGAAAATCGTACTGCACATTGAAAAGAGTGCACGATTCTTTGTTTTTACTTTCTTATACGCAGTAAGTATTGTAATTTATATTTAATTTATAAATAAATTGTAGATATTCGCAATTCTTTATCAAGAAAAAAATTCATAGTTCGAATCTAAATCTTTTCTTATGATATGTAGTAACATTTTCAGATTGTGAACTCCTTTTCAGAATCATGAACAATTGACAAGTGATAAAAATCTATTTTTTTAGAACTAAAGCAGGAAATATCTAATGCGCTAATTCTTAATTCATTGCAAAATATAGCAACTTATTTCTAACATAATAGTAAATAAAAATTGTAGTCGATATATATATGTACTTAGCTAATATAAAATATTATATTTCCCTTAAAATCAAGCGGTAATTATGCAACTTGATATTGATTTAATTAGTATGATCTGTTTATCTTCGACCATAGGATATAGTCGAAATAAAACATACGTAATTGTTTTATACGTATAATTTTATAATGTTATACACACTGTATTATGGAATAAGCATTTGACTAGTTATTATTTAATTTTTTTAAACACTGTTATTTATTTTTGTATATTTTCTTAAACATAGAAGATTTTTACCGGGTGTAAAAATACCGAAAAGCCCGTTTCTCGGAAATGATTGTCATTGCTCCATATTTCTAAAATAATAATAATTAATAAATAATAATAAAAAATAGTGTTAAAATTTATGTACATTGCATATACATATATACATATTATATAAATATCGAGAACTCGAAAAAATAAGTATAATTTAGTATGTTATTAAATGCCAACTTTCCTGTATCCTACATTGTATTTCAAAATGCAGATGATTTGAAAATATCCATAATAAAAGTACTTTTGCAAATCAATTAAATACAGTTTACCAAAAAGATCTGTATTTAAAAAAGAAATGCAGCACGGCGCAAAAGAGAAGTGCGCAATAGTTCATTTTCCGTAAAAGTTTACATAAAAACAAGTAATATGTAATTATAAACATTTATTTCAAAAATTAAATATATTACACGTTTGTCCTTTTCAAATACTTCATGACAAATATAAAACATAATTATTTCTCCTGATTTATGACTTACAACTTTGCTTACAATTAGTACTGAAAATTATAATCTTTGTATAGCAATTGTGATATTAGACACCAGAAATAATGATAATGCATGTTTAAATAAATTATTTAAGGTAAACATACAAATTACCCTAGCTGTAAAATTAAAATCGAAATATGCAAAACAGTGCCAGAGATTTACACGAAATGTGCGCTATATTAGTAGCAAACTATTTTGGCACTCAGTTCGATGTTGCATATCAGTAAAAACGCTATGAGTAAATTTCATATTGTATCTTTTCTTTATGCAGTTTTCTTTCAAACGATGTTTTCACTTATATTTATTTGATTTCTTTCTTTTATTTGCAATTAAAATTAAGAACTTTTTTTTTTTGGTACCACCAAGAGAAGGACCGACAATTTTGACCGTTTGTGTTCGCGGATGTAAAATAACCGGATAACAAATCAATATATAATCAGCTAGTATTCAACAACTTGTTCAAATAGCAGTGTTTCATCGTACTTATTCCTCTTAATATTCTTTTGGTGAGAGTGTTTGATCAGAGTCTATTTTTTTGTACATCCCAGACCCAATGCGGTGCTTGAAAAGTCAACTATTCGGATACACCACGGCGTGATTTAACGAGGAACAATTTTGCGCATGTAGAAATACAATGCACGATTATGTCCCTTGAAATTTACCATAAACACGCATAAATTGCAAATTCAATCAGATCCCGTAAATTTCCGAAGTATGAAATAGAATACGCTATCATACAGTACAAAACAGTGAATAGTAGCAACCTAAGTTGCCTATATTATTATCACAAGCGGTTTTTAAACTAAAATCTCAAGACTAGAATCCATTAAAAATAGTAACTCTTTTACTACCTCAAATTAAGAAATTCTTCATAGTAAAAACCATTGAACCTTAAATCAACAAACCAAAAATATAGCCAAATTCATGAAACACACCGCCTCCACAAAGATGGACGAGAATGGCTAAAAGGCAGGCCGTATAGCAAAAACCATTTAACCATCAACAATTTATTTATTCTGATTTTTTCAATAGAAAATTGTAATGATCTAGTCAGTCATCTTGCATAAATCAAATTACTTTTAATTTACAAGAACGCTTGATGTGTATGCATCCAAGAAACACATCCGTAGCCACTTGAGTTATTAAATCTTAAATGTTATAACAACATTCTCCATAATATCCAACATGGTAGTGTTGTAATATTGTTGGAATATAGAACCCCTAATTTTCTTTATTGCCTGCAGATGATATTGCTGGCAGTTATTGTATAAATCATAGCTTCCCAGAAACTAATAATTTATGATGTCTACCTCCAAAACTTCACGTGAAACATGATCTCGAGAACGTTATTCAATAGTTACAACATCCTTTCATTCTTGTTGTGAACTTCAACGCATACAATATATTATGTGGCTCAATCCTCTTTGATGGCTGAAGTCATCGAGAATTTTTTTGGCGACAATGACGTAGTACACTTACGTACATCAATTTCTTTCTCGGCAATCAATATATCTCTCTATCATCGCTTTTTGTCGCTCCACAGCTTGAAGAAGCAGTGTTAAAAAACAATTTTAGCGATCATTTTCCTATCGCCATCAACACTCCTCTTATTACATTACAGGTTTATCGTACGAACCCATCCACTGACAATACGTGATCTTCAAAAAAAAACACGTGGTCAGGCAGAGCGAAAGATTCTACTATCAGCTAGAAGCTTAACGTCGTTGGTAAGTCCTTCATCTATGTTGTCGTCTTCCATGCAGAGTTCTCGACAGATCCGTCTCATTTTTTCAATATCTAAATCAGATTCGAATTCTTTTCTTCGTTCCATAATGAGAATGACGTTATCGTCGTACAGTTTAACGAATTTATCATCCGCAAGAATTTCAGTTGCTTCATCACGAAATGGCAAATGTAAAGTGACCATTTCGCGCTTGTACTCGTTTTGATCTACAGCAATATCGTAATTTCTATAACGTATTATCCGCGGATGACGCCGTGTCTTCCATTCTTCTTTCAGTACTAAATAGTTAGCGGCAGCTTGAGCCAAAGTGATTTCTTCCAAATCGTTTGGTCTTTTCTGATACTTGTCAAACAAGTTTTCTTTCCAAATATCACATGATTCCCCATCGAAACCCGCTGCTTCCATTTCTTTGTTTGTCTTTCGAACTCGATCTCGTTCAAGCGGCCAAGATGTTGCGATGTACGTTATGGCTTCTGAACTTTGCGACATCGGTTGCCGCAACAAGAACCAAGCTGCTTCTTGACTTGTTAACTCCACGCAATTCAGCATATCCACACTAAGTTTCCTTGTTATTTCAACTATATCAAATTCGGGGTGTTCATCCATTGTCTGTATGATTTGTCGTTGCAAGTCGCTGATGCCTCTGTTCGTTTTATTAACGTATTCTACAACATATGCTGCACAAGAGTATTCATCGATTATAAATTGCATGTTCATGCTTGAACCGAGAACATTTAAGATAAATGGATTGTACGGATTGATCCATTTCTGTGCTGGCTCTCTTCGGAGAAAAACCTTTGGCCTCGAAATCCCGGCGCGTAATATGTCTAGGTACATTTCATAAGAAGGTACCTTGTGTTCCTGTAAGAATTCATCTAAATTCTTATATTCTTGTTCTTCTAACCCTTTCCACATTATTTTGTATATACTCAAATACGTTAAACGACGTTTATCTGTTTGTGGCATTGGTACTAGTATAGTTGTTGATCGAATAGGCATAAAGGGAGCTCCAAAACGGCATACTTTTTTGTTTTTATTGTTTTTATTGCATGTAAATGTATGTTTATGGGTTTGAAGTGCTGCATATCCAGAAGAGTTGGCTTTAGTCACAGATACAAGCTTGTCTATGGTAGTTTCTGCGTTAATTTTGTTTTGGTTAAGTGCATCTTGTGGTGCTTCATTCAACCAAAGAAGTATGTGCGCGTGTGGGCTCCCTCGGTGTTGAAATTCGATTCTTTTGAAGTAGTGCGTTACGTAGTGATTGCCGAATGGACTAAAACGTACGGATTCCAATATTTTTATGATGTTATTAACCAGTTTGTTAAAGTGGATAGCGCAAATAACCGGGTCGTTGTTAATGAGACTAGCCCTCACACTGTGGTGCATGTTTTCGAAGTCATCCGGTGCAATATCTGTTCCGTTGTTTTTCAATTTGTATAAAAGTTGTATTAGTTTCGGCCAACCAATTTCATTCGCGCTCATGGTTAAGAAAAAGGTTGGTTTGCCTAGTTGCCGAATCATAGCGAATAGATCACGTTCGCGCTGCGACCAGTAATAGGTTGAATTTGGAATCGAACGTAAGAACGCTAAATTGGTATCAATGCAACCGTTAATGAAGTCAAGCGAATCCACCTGTGCTCTTGTCAATTTTGTATCTTCACCGATGAATTTGAAGGCGACAGTTAGGGCATCTTGTGTGCGTAGTCGCAATATTTTCATGGCTACGTAAAGTAAGTGCTGCGGCGTTACCCCACGTCGGTCACATCGTCGCAATTCACTTGTCGCAATCATGAATGGCGTAACAGTAATGCTTTCTTTGAATACGCGAAATTGCCCTAGATAAATAGATGGAAATGATAATTCCTCATAGTGTTCGTCAAATAATATACTTTGCGGCGTAATGTTTTCATCCGCAGCAATGCGAAGGTACTTATCTTCGTTCCACAAAAGAGTTTGCTGGTGCGCAGTTAAACTGTCTTCAATATCAATCGATTCGCTGCAATCGTCAATTGGGAGATTTTCTGAACAATCATTATGTTCAGACAGTGAATCTCGTATTTTAACTCCATAACACGTGTACAGTGGAGTATTGACAAGAAATCGAAGCCAAGCCGTCACCACACGTTTTTTAACCATTCCGATCAAGTAACTAGACTCATGAATTTTCTTCTGTTTAATATGCACATTAATGCAGTAATCATCATCTAATTCACGAGGTAAAAGAGCAGCCATGTTGTTGACGTAAATCGGTACGTTAATCACTTGACCGAAAATACCGCATTGTCCCTGTCCGTGCCTAAGTCGTCTGATTTGCATGAATGGTAATGTCGGCGATATGAGGCGCTCCGTTATTAAATCAAGCTCTGGCAAATCGGGTGGCTTTGCAGGATATTTGAAGCCGTTTGATGTCGATAACGTTGGGATTCGTTTCGTTCGTAAAGAATTGTAGCATGTTACACAAACGCGAGCTGTGTTAAAATTTAGTTGAGGAAATTCGGCTGCTAAAACTCTTTTAGATTTCGGTGGCGGTGGTTTAACATCTGTCTCATACCACAGTCTGTCACAAACATCACATATAGCTCCGAAATTGTTGTTGAGGAATTGCTCCTTGAATTGAAGATGCGCTGATGCGTGTTGGACGAAATTATCATATGGTAACGATTCGTCTTCTACATCGATTGCATGCTCCGAAATAGCGGGTGAAACGATTGTTGAATGTTGTGTGGTGTGTACTTCGATGAGTGTTTGTTGATCTGGAGTGGCTTGTTGTGGATCGGTGAGAGATAGTGTCTTCTGTTCCTTCTTTCGTGCTCTGTACTCTCGTTGTCGTCTGGCAGCGCCATTACTTACTACTAAAACATTCTCAGTAGATGTAGATGGTTGTTGAATATTGTAATGAGTTGTTGCTGTACTTTTGACTTTTTTTACGCAAACTTCTTCTCTAATTTTACAAATTGAAGCAATACGCTCTCTTTTTTTTCGAGCTCGATAAAGTCGTTTTCTCTCAGTATCCGCAGCGCGTAATTTTGCTCGCTGCATTTCATCCGATTTTTTACGTTCTCGATATCGTCGTTGTTTAATAGCTGCCGCCGTGGGAAGTTTTTCTGGTAGTGATTGATGAGAATTTAAATTCGCTTGAAAATTGTCATTGTGACTTACACTAGACGTATTTTCAAAATCCTGGATTATCACCTCCTGTTTAATGATGAGCGTAAGGTATTGAGTGTGAACGTCCATCGCGGTGAATACAAGGCCTCAGTATGAGACCTGCAAACACGAGAATTACGAGAAATTTACATTCTAGTCTTCTAATAATTTGAATGCAATGATTGTAATTGTCGTTATTTTGCATACCTGATTATTGTATATGAATGCAATTGATTTCTTCTAGTGTATATTGGTTGTATCTCAGCGAATATTACCTATATGGCGCAAAGACATCCAATTATAAGAGAAGCAGGCACATCGAATATCTGTAATAATCTTATTATAACCATTGTTGGATGGAATGTCAAATACGGTAACTATTCAAAATGCAATTAATCTTTAAAATATTGTTGAATTAACGTTATAATACCTAACATAAAATCAGAGCGCGGATGCCAATTTTAATGTATTTTTATATACAAAAATCAACGTGTATGAACTGTCAGACTGTTTTTTCCCTCTATGCAGAGAGTAGGGGGAGATGGATCTTAATGTTATATACCTCCAACAAAGTTTTACTTCATGGTTTAGTTTACGCATAAACCACGGAGGGCCTGTTTTTTTTTTTAGGTAGACAAGGATAGGTATACTTTTACTTTCCGTGTTTCCACGAAAAGCAAAAGTATCAAAGATACCTCTAAATAAAAAACAAACGAATGACAGTTCATTTATCTATTATGCAATGCAAAATAAATAAATAATTTTTTTTAAATATACAGTATAAAATCATCTGAAATTTAATTTGATTAGATAAATAGCAAGCAAATATATTAAATATATTTAACATTTAATCCTTTCAAATTTTTACTATTTTATCGGATACCACGACATCTTGTAGTTAGTGCGTCATTTAGAAAATTTAAAGATTACTGCCATAAACTCTCTCCATTGGTGGCTATGTTTCTTCTAACTCCCCCTACTCTCTGCCTCTATGGTTCTTAAAACTTCATGGGCGCCGACTATGCTAAATTACGAAGAAAGATAATTTCTTGATATATTTAAAATTTACTCTTGCTCAGAATGCAAGTGTTGAGGTACGAATCTGTTTTCTGTTATTTTTAAAAAAACTTACTACTACACTTGGTTCTTGTTGTAATTGATAAAGAACACCGTCTTAATTAATTTTGGACATTTTATTTGTGAATCACACAATCCACTTTAAGTGCAGGCTTTTTGTGCAAAATGTGAGTATTAATAATATCAGAAAAGTTTTGCCCCCGAAATGTGATAAAGTTGGCGCCCATGAAGTATTATGCATGTTTTTAATTTAGTGCGGTGCTGCTCTCTATGATATATTTTCAAAAGATTTTGTATTATCTGATATTACGGGATTTTTTTTTAAATCTATAAGACCAAGTAAGGTGATTGCAACACGTATTTTGTATGTTATTCCTCAATACATTCTAGATATTTTATTCCACGACGGTATATGTCCATCTATTATAGTAACATTTATATAAAATTCCAAACATTTCCCGTGCTGATACAACGATCATTTCGTGAATCTCTAAGCCGGTAATACCTAGAGTGACTAGATATATAAGAGTGTGGAGAATAGCTTCCCAGCCTGTGATTGGCGCCGCCATAGTTTGTCTAAATGTTCAAACGAAATGCATTGCGTTATATGGTGCGCGCGGCTCATATTTTCATATACTCTTTAAATCTAAAGGACCAGATAAGATAATAGCACCTCGTATTTTTTAGGTTATTCCTGAATAAATTCTGCGTATTTTATTCCGCGACAGCATAGGTCTATCTATTATAGAAACATTTATACTAAATTCCAAACATTTCGCGGGCTAATATTACTATTTGTGCTGTATACTTGCAAGTATATTAGTGTTATACATTTCGCGAATCTCTTAAAATAAACACTGTTTATTATGCTTATTACATTTATTAATTCAAACTGTATTTTAAAATTATGTTTATACCGTAATATTTGAGCGCGAAATGTTTCGACTTTTGTATAAATGTTTCTATAAAAGAAGAAATAAAATACGCAAAATTTATTCAAGAATAACAAAAAATACGGGGTGCAATTATCTTATCTGGTCCTTTAGATTTAAAGAGTATAAGAAAATATGAGCCGCGCACTCCATATAACGCAATGCATTTCATTTGAACATTTAGACAAACTATGGCGGCGACCAATCACAAGCGGGGAACCTGCTCTCTATGCTTTAGATAGGGACTACTCGTCGATTGTCCACACTCTTATATATCTAGTCACTCTAGTAATACCCAGTAGCACCAAGTACCAAACCAATATAAAATAAATATTGAATATACAGGGTGTAACAGCGAAACGAGCTACCTCTAATAACTTCTATGTTATTAAAGATACAATAAAATAGTGTAAGACAATCTTATGCAGGACCAAGGGGGACATCCAACTATGAAAGAAAATATTTTTTTAAATCAGTGGTTCTCAAGTTACAACACAAAGTTATGTTTTTTCAAATGAGATGCTATATATTTTTTAGGCCCATTCGATAGGGTATTTTTTTCTGAATTCCATCATGCATTCGTTTTATACCCTTACATAAGTAAAATATTGAGAAAAATGCAATTGAAAGTTAAATAAATTTTATTTTCATAGTTATTTTTCAGTAGGCTATGAAAAACAATTCAGCTTAAATACAACGAAACATAAATTAAATACATGAAATTATTTGTTATTTACTTTATAACAATATTTATAAAGTAAATAACAAATAATTTCATGTATTTAATTTATGTTTCGTTGTATTTAAGCTCAATTTTTTTTCATAGCCTACTGAAAAATAACTATGAAAATAAATTTTATTTAACTTTCAATTGCATTTTTTTCAATATTTTACTTATGTAAGGGTATAAAACGAATGCATGGTGGAATTCAGAAAAAAATACTGGGCCTAAAAAATATATAGCATCTCATTTGAAAAAACATAACTTTGTGTTGTAGCTTGAGAACCACTGGCTTAAAAAAATATTTTCTTTCATAGTTTGATGTCCCCCTTGGTCCTGCATAAGATTGTCTTATACTATTTTATTGTATCTTTAATAACATAGAAGTTATTCGAGGTAGCTCGTTTCGCTGTTACACCCTGTATAGGTACTGTATTTTGGCTCAATATGGCATGTCAAACTCACATAGTTGCGCAAGCGCTATAGCAAAACATAAGGGTTGCTTCAAGGGATTGTCCACACTCTGGTATACTGCCAACAAACCCTCAAGCTTACGAGAGAGAAAAATATCCGGTTTCAAAAAATTGAATAATAATTACGCATGCAGTTTCATTAAAAAGCCGAAAGTGCTTTGAATATATTTAAAAAATTCATGTTTTCATTCATTTAAATCAGCAGATAAGCGAATAACAAGCATACGATTGCAAAACTATAAATAGTTTGCAACCAGTGCAAAAAGTATTAGTAAAAGAGGGGGATGTGTTTAATATGATATATATGGGAACCACTCAGAATGCGTTGCACCCCTTGCCTTGCGGCGAACCGCAAGGTGAACGATCATCGATGACTGTAGTCCAATCCAATCGGATTGAGCAACAAGTCCGCCTCACGCTCAAAGCACAACGCTGCAGCTCGTCATCGTGGTTACAATGACTCTACATTTGAGTAGAGAGATTATGAAGATATACTACAGAAATGATCCTGTGAAGTATGATCTTAATTTCACATTACAACTCTAAACCTCTTATCCAAGCTACGCATACGAAATACAAGTGAGAGGTAACGGTGCTATCTAATGAGATCACATTTACATCGGTGTAATGTCGAAGAATTATTTAAGATTAAATACGTATTTATATTTTTCTTATAAACATTTTGGCTAGATCGCCAGAATTTAAAAATTATTGTAAATTAAAAAAAAATTCAAAGTTTTATAAATTCTAACGATTTAACCAAAATGCGTATAAAAAAGGAGAACAACAGATATGATGTTATTGTTATTGTACATCTGTACTTTCGAATTATTGCATTCATAAAAGTTCATTGAATCATCTAAACAGGAAACTATGATAAGACTTCCTTTAAGGGGTAAGGCCACTCTAGAGAATTAAAATACCTTTTAATCTAATTTAACTATATCCTAATCACATTTGCTTTAATTATTTTTGAACTCTAACACTATAATTACTTTTGAACTCTAAACTCTGAATTCTAAATAATGTAATTAATTGATTGTCCACTCCTATAAATATAAGAGAAATTGTATCTAGATTTAGCTCTGTATTCAACTACAAACCAGCAACAATTAAACTTATGGCACAATAAAGTCTCATAATACTTCTTCGTTTGTTTAATTTGGTCTTGGCCCATTAGATTACAAAATTATTGTCAATACTATTGATCGTGTGCGGTAGGTATTAAAGTTGGTATTGATATCATAAAACAATGATGAAAATTAAAATTTTTTGATTTTCAAACACCAATACTCGATAATGGTGGGGATATTGGCAATACTATTGATCATGTGCGGTGGTTATTCAATACTCATTGTCAGTTCAAATAAAAATTTGGTCGAGGTAGGATCTAGGTATCATATTTTTAATTTTAGCGGTTAAATTAACTGAGAGCCAATTTATCTTCCACGCTAATGGCATTTCTCATATTTGTGTCTTGGGATCTTAAAAGAGGTTCTAGCATTTCTTTGAGGGTATAGAACGTGTGGACGTTCATTCGAAAATAATTACAATAGTCCGTGGAATCACTTAAGGGGTGATGCCTACCTACGAGGCTGAAAAAATGCGAAATTTCGGGATTTTTTTTCTCGAAAACGAAACAAGATAGGAAACTGCAATTATACCAGTTTATTGGTTGTATATTGGTCTTTTCATACGAATTTTTTCCACTTCTTTGGACCACCTGGGGGCCCGTGGCGCAGCTCCCTGCAGAAGACCTTTTTCAAAAGGCGTTTGGCGGTGACCGCCTTTGCATGTGTAAAAATCATCTGATACCAAAATTTTCAATGGCGCTGCATTAAGAATGAGTAAAAGCGGTCGTTGATCGTTGGGTTTTGAAAAAAAAAATTTTTGAGAGAATGGTGGCCTCCTGAATGAAAAAGAAATATTTTCGAGGCAAAAAAAGTGTCTTTGATCGGCTGTAAAAAATCGAAAATAAATAATAGGCAAAATCCGAACGATCAACGACTAGAAAAAAAGGTTTCTGATAGGGGACGCAAAGATTCGTTCAAATTAAATGAATACACGTTGAGTTATCGCGGTCACCGACTTTGAAAAAGTGGTTTCGAGATATCGCCTCTTTTCTATTTGGGCAGCAGTACGCACGCTTTGTTCCGCGCACAGCTGGCGCGCGCTATTTGCTCCGGCAGGGGTGTCGACTACCTTTACATAATCTCGCATAACTTCGACAATTTGTTTCCAATCGACATGAAACTTTGGGAACATATTCTTCAATGTGTACACTTTCGAATTCCACAATAAACAAAAAATCGATTTTTTGAACCATTGCAGGTAGGCATCACCCCTTAAAGAAATTTCTCTCAGTAATGTTACATGAGAATAATGTTCTCTTCTTTTGATCCGGTCTTTCACCCACCGTTTACGGTTGATGGAACGTTTAGTTGCACAAAACAATAACAGCGAAATGCATGCTTTTTTTAATTCATGATAAATAAGAGAAGAGTGACACGTCTAGTGTGTGGGCACGATTAGAGGTAAAATGAAATTAATAACAATAATATTGATCAATGTGCGGTCTGTCGTTATTAAATTGCATATTGACAATAGTATTTTCAATAATATTATTGACATTATTATTGATCGTGTGTGCTTAAGAATTTGAAACGTCAGGCGTCCGATTTCAATGATTATTTTATTTGCTTAGTCGGCGTTTGGGTGAAATCAGGATGGGTTAGGCTGACTTTGAGGTGGAGCAAAGGCAGAGATCGAAGAGGTCAAGCATCCGGAGATCACCTACGTTTCAATTGCTCTTAACCATCATAATATTGTATTAGTTATTAGTGTTCATTATTTGTTAATTTTACTATACTGTTTTGTGTGTTATAAATAAACAGAGAATTGTGTTTGACTATTTGTGTAATTGTTGAAAATAAAACAATGAATGAGGACGAAGGAGATTACCAAACGGTGCCAGCACCCCCTTCGACATATATATGCAGTAGACGTGAGAAGTATTGAATGTAATATTGAAAATAACCTAATTTTGGTAACCAGTACCTTTTTCTGAAAAATTTTTCCAATTATAGTTATGCAAAATATCAACGGACAGACTCTCACATACAATGACAGACGTCATTTAACTAGTCAAAAGCGAAAGGTATATATTTCAGTCAATTAAGATCGAAATTTTCATGATTATTCCACTCGCGAATCGCAAGAATAATTTACGTCTGCAAAATTCTGTTTTGGATTAATTTTCTTCCTTATTGCGAGAAGGAAGTCCCTCAAAAGAAGGCGAAAAAAACTCATTGCCCGCACAGGGGCCAGACTTTCGTCGAAGACATAGATTTGAGCAATAACAAAATAAGTTTGCAATAGAATAAATGCGTTTAAAGATATACGAAAACCGTAGAGTTTAACTTTATTCGTTAGAATTTAATAAATATTGTAAATTAAAAAAAAATTCAAAGTTTTATAAATTCTGACGATTTAACCAAAATGCGTATAAAAAGTTCAGCTGGCTACTGGCGGCGAACATGTATATATGCAGCAGACGTGAAAAGCATTGAAAGTAATATTGAATATTTCTTATTTTTTGTAACCAGTAACTTTTTCTAAAAAATCTTTTCAAATAAAAGTGATGCGAAATAACAATAGACAGCAGAGCAATCACACATACACAGACAGACGTCATTCAACTTGTCAGAATCGAAAGGTATATTTCGGTCAATTAAGATCGAAATTTTCATGCGAACCGCAAAAATACAGAACATTTACGTCTGAATAATTCTATGTTTGGATTAAGTTTCTTCCTTATTGCGAGAAGGAAGTCCCCCAAAAGAAGGCGAAGAAAACTCATTGCTCGCATAGGAGCCAGACTTTCGTCGAAATGAGGTTAGGTTATCTCACCAGATCATATTCATCAAAGGAATGGTAATCGTGATGGGCCCTACCGGCGACGATGCTGGGAAAATTCGCGTTTTTATAATACTTGTTATAGCAATCTAAACGTGAGAGGTAAATGTTGTTGAATATACAGTAGCGTATCAAAAATTTATTTAGGAGGGGCGCAAAATGTGATTTAGTATGGGCAGAAAAAGTGGCGTCACGGCGGGCGGGAAATACGAATGTGTGGATCTGAAATTTTTTCTGTGAAAATCCCATGAAATTCTTATGGGGAAATACACTTTTTTTATAATAATAATCATTAGTTTTAGCCCAAAGCTGGATAGTCAAATTGTAAGTGACTATTATTATTATATGAGGAAAATAACTGGAATATTTCAAGAGATTTTTTCGTGATTTGAACGATGAAAATGACTAATGAGACAACCAAATTTACAACCCTTTTCCTTGCTCCTTGAAAGATCTCCTCTTATTACTTTGCGATGATATGATGGTTGCATCATTTTAGATGTAAGGCGTTTTACAGATTTCCTGTTACGTTGTAAAATTTAGGTACACGTTGACACCTTATGTATTATATATACGAGAGATAATAATGAATGATCTCATTTATTAATAATAAATAATTACAATGAAGTTTAAAGTAATTCAAATTAAAAATTATTTAGTAGTTTTTTTTTGTTATGTTATTTGGGTTTTGTTTCTTGGTCAGTTACATGACGAATGTATATTGCGTCTTCCGGTGCTGGGTTCGGTGGACTTTCCTCATCATTCAAATTCGAACAAGCGATTGCCAATACGGTCCCTATAGAAGTTAACAAATTTGCAATAAACAGAAGAACTACTTAACGATAGATAACTAACAATATTCTTGCTATTATAAAATGTTTTATTAATTTAAATATTCTGTAAAATATCGTTAAACCTCATGTTAATAATTAAAATTTCAACACAGATTTGAGCAATAACAAAATAAATTAGCAATAAAATAAATGCGTTTATAGAAATAAGAAAAACCTAGAATTTTAATAAAATATTACTAAAAACGTAACTTTATTCTTTTCAAATTTCAAAAATAAAATAATTGGCTTGTGGCACAAATATCGACTAAAATCATGACTAGAATTGTTTGTTCGTGTTACCAATAATTGTAAATGTTACACATTTATATAACATACCACTATGGCTGAAACTCAGTGCTGTAACTGAAGTGTTGTACTGGTGGAATTGACATAACCTCTTCTTGTTAAATCCATCCCAGATATTTACATAACCATCAGATCCTCCGGTTGCAAATGTGTTGTAATATTCATGGAAACTAAATAAACAATTAATAAAACATTGAATAAGAATAAGGTTTTTTAACACACTACTATTTTAAAATATTTACGTTTATATTCATTCAATTTAGAAACTTATTACTAGATTAATGAATTTTTCGATACTCTTTTAATTTATCATTTTTGTTAGTTTACCCATAAAGACAATATATAAAGAAAGTTGTTGAGATATGTACAAGTTTATAATTCTTCTAGTGAGAAACGGGGCGATTTTTGCGAATTAAGGTTCTAATTTTTTCGCGAGTGATTAATGCCATCACTTACTAACTATAATAACTTATTCAGTTACTTTCCTCAGAAGCATGGTTACTGAATGTAGTATAAATCAAACTCGATCGGGTTAATCAGGCCGCATTTAGGATAAAGTTCATAAGTTCACCGAACGCAGGAAAATCGTTTTCTTTACATTTAAAATTACTGTTTATAGGGCCCAATATCTCCGGAAATAAAGTGCCTGATAGATTTAAAATGTAAACAGCACGAATTGTGGACTCATAGATTATATATGCCTAATATGGTGTTAATCTTCAGAGGAGAAAGAGCAACATATTAAGTAAACGTTTCAAAATATAAATTTAGAATTTAATGTTTTATGTGTACTAAATTTAATGTTTAGAAAAAGTATCTGCAATGAATTGCACTGAACTATCTTATAAGCAACAGGTATATTTTTACTTTCTTATACGCAGTATAAGCACAGACAAATATACACAGACGTATAACGTAATGCATAAACTATGCAGCGCTTAATATTGTAGTACCATTGCCGCACTTGAGGGGGCCGCTGTTAATACCATTGCCGGACTAGAGATGGCAACCGATATAACCCTGAAGCTAAAACCATACATGTTCGACAGTTTCCGTTTTATGTCGATAAGAAATCTGATCTTATATTGAATAGTTCGTGAATTTTTACGGAGTGTTTAATTTGTATACAATTGCATGTATATTTAGCGGGTGATATGTTGGTTATATTTATATCAATTCCAAATTTATTTAAAATTAATATAAGATGTCTGGTCAGAAGTGTGTTTATTTTAATTGTAAAAAATCGCGTATGGACCACCCCAAATTATCCTTTTTTAAATTTCCAGTCAAAGATAAAATAAAGTGTTTATATTTTGTCCGAAGTCCATAATTAGATAATTAATATTTTGGAGTTTGATTTCCCTTTTTGGCTTCTAGTATTTGTTTTTAATTTTTTTTTTTTTTTAATTTTGGTCACGACGCGTCGTGACCAAAATTAAAAACAAATAGAAGCCAAAAAGGGAAATCAAACTCCAAAATATTAATTGTAAAATAAAGTGTGAATTATGGGTCGCAAGAAGTGGTAATAAGTTTTCTATACTAATAGATATGCAATACTATTTCGTTAAATAATTTCTAAATAATTACAAGTTTCAAATAATTTAATTATACAATTATTTATTTTCAAGAAATTCATTACTTATCGATATGCCTTTTGCTAAACTTCAACGTAAACTGATTTGTGCGGATCATTTCAATTCTGATTCATTTGTTAATTCTTTGCGAAATAAATTGTATGTCAATGCTGTACCGGTACAAGTATTAGAGATAACTTCTAATTTAATCCCATTATCACCATCAAAATTTAAAGTAGTGTCTCCTAAACTCAAATACAGTAATTTATATTCAGATGAAATTAATTTGCCTTCAACACCGGAAAGTCAGCCAACAATCAGTGAAGCTGCACAACAATGGTCATCTAATCCTTTGTGTTCCCCAGATTTAGCTTGTCGAAAAAAATTATTTTCTGATACTGAAACTCCGCGAGAGCAATTACTTCGTAAAAAATTAAAACGTGTTCAGCTTTTAAACAAAAATAAACGATCATTGTTATGTAAAACTAAAAAATTTAAGAAAGAAAGAAAATCAAAATTTGATATTCTTTCCGATATCAATAACTTTAATTTTAAATCAGAATATTCTAGGGTATTGGTACAAATGCAAATGTGTCATCGTACTAAAAACCAATGGTCCAAAACGGAAAAAGAATTTTCTCTATGTTTTTATTTCAAATCACCTTCAGCCTATAATTTTTTTATAAGTGTTGGTATAATACTTCCGGCTATTTCAACAATAATATGTGGATAACAAAGTCAAAATTTAAAACTGGTTTTAGTCCAGCCCTTTTTCAACAAATAGGACTTAAGGCATCAACAATGTCTGATACGGAAAATTGTTGCGTTGTTGCCTTTGATGAAATGGCTTTAAAAAAATTTTTGGAGTATAATAAACAATTTGATATGATTGAAGGTTTTGAAGACTTAGGACCACTTGGTCGAAATTTTAAATATGGCGGAAGCGCCTTATTATTTATGGTTCGTGGTTTATATTCCAAGTGGAAACTCCCAGTTGCATATTTCATATCTGCTAGCAGTGTTAAGAATACTGAATTAACAAAATTAATTGTAATGTGTATAGAAAATTTGATAGAAACCGGTTTAACTCCTAAAGCAATTGTTTGCGATCAAGGGTCGAATAATAGAAGCGCTCTTGATAATTTAAATGTTAACGTAGACAGGCCTTATTTTACTGTTAATAATCAACAAATATATGTCATATACGATGTGCCACATCTATTCAAAAGTGTTCGAAATAATTGGTTAAATTGTAATTTTATTTTATATGGCAATAAAGTATCGTTCACAGGCGTAATACAAACTTATAATATAGATAAATGTAGTCAACTAGCGAGATCGAACTGTAAATTAACAGAAGCTCATATAAATCCAAATAACTTTCAAAAAATGAATTGTAAATTAGCTTTACAAATCTTTAGCCATAGTGTAGCTGCTTCTATTAGAACAGCCATCGGCACAGGTGAACTTAAAAGTAATACCGGTGTTCACACGGCTGATTTTATTTTGCAAATGAACATATTATTTGATTCACTAAACAGTCACACCCTCTTTGATAAAAATCCCAATAAATGTGCAATTTCAGAGAAATCTCCGAATATAATAAATATTTTAAACGAGGGATATGATATGATGAATAATATTCAAAAATTAAATCCACGTTGTCCACGTCAACCTGATTGTTTTACAGGACTAAAATTGACTATAAATTCAATTTTAATGTTATCGAATTCGGAACTGAAGTTAAATAACCAGCAGTTTATAACAACAGCAAAATTGAATCAGGACTTTCTTGAAAATACATTTGCAATGATACGCCAACGAGGCGGCTTTAATATTAATCCAACCGTTAAAACATTTAGAACAAGTCTACGTGTTATTGCAATAACTAATTTGATGAAACCCCCAGAATCTTCAAATAGTTTAGATGATATAGACGAAAACTTAGAATTGATTACTTCTAATGAACAATTAAATAAAGAACCATGCGAAAATAATAATGAAATTATAATAAATAATATTCAAGTTCCAGATTGCCCCGAGCACCCATTAAGTCTTCCTGCTCATCAAGTAGAAAAACATAATTTAGAATCATGTTCCGTGTTATATTTTGCTGGTTATTTAGCTTTTAAATGCATTGGTAAATTTAAATGTATCGATTGTAAGGCACAATTAATTCGTGAAAACGAAAGTATTACAGATAAAAATGAATTATTAATAATTGAAAAAACGTGCAGCTCTAAAAATCCTTTAGGCAGTCTTCAAAAACCTTCAAAATCATTAATTAATATAGCATTTTTAAGTTTACAAATATTCTCTAAAGAATTTGAAAAGATTAAACATTTGAATTTTCTTAAACGAAAGTTAATAAACAAAATTATTTTTAATATAAACAATATGTATCAGGGCTGGCTTGACGAAGCCGATACATGCTATGACCATAAATTATATCTTATTAATTTATTAATTAACACCAAAATTTATACAGAATGTAAATGGATTTCAGAAGAAGCAAGAAATAATAAAAGTACCGCAAAAAGGAAATTGAGTATTATATCCAACAACTAAAATTCAAATCAAAATTAATTTACAATCAAATATAAAATATAGTAATATTTATTTAAATATTGCGGTTGAACACATTATATTATTTTAAATGAATTTAAACTCTCAGTAAATTTATCTTTTTTAATTAATATATATTATGTTATTATTGTGGTAATAGTTAGGTAGTTGTCATTAAACATTTGGGTGCCACATTGATGAGTAAACCTATTTGATTTACTGACAACTCATTCGATAATGTTTATATTACTTCTACTTGAGCAGGTTAAATTATCCAACTATATCTCTATAATACCTTTATCCAAAAGTACCCGATGTTTCCTTTCCCATCCCGGCAAGAGTTAGATTATTTATTTAAAAACGTGTTTCAAATTTAGTTGGCTTGAAAGATTTTTTTATAATTAAACAAATCAGCTTCCACCACCTCGTGGTTCATGCCGGACAACAATACACGTAAAGTAAAGCACGTCTAATTTGAAAACGTGAATTGTTGACAAACCGAAACTGAAATTAAACCATCACAAAATTTTTCATTAAACTTTTAGGCATGTTTGCGCTTTATAATATGTCAAATACATTAAATATTGTAATTTGTAACATATTTTTATAAATGTCTATTTATCATTTTTTATAATTTTTTTAATTGCGTATAATTTGTATTGCCGTATTCCCCGTCTTGGTATTCCGTTATATTATTTTTCTTTGTAAACTATATTTTCCATTGTATCCGAGGTTAAAATGAAGGTAAAAATATTGAAACGTTATGTTGAAATATCCATGCATATATACAAAAGTTAATTCATATTATGTTTAGTCTAAGGGTTTTGTCCTTAGTTATAGTTACACGTATAAGAGATATATGGTCGTTTATTATTTCAAGAAAAGGACAAATGTGTAGAAGAAGAGTAAACAGATGTGGTCAATTTTAAGATCTGGCGACGAACCATTTTGGGCAGTCTCATATATGATGCTGTAGTGGTAAAGCGTAGTTATAAACTATCCGAGACCGTAGACATAATAAAGAGCCCGATTTAATATAAAACTTGTATTGTTCTTTATTAATTAGATCCCAAAACCCAATACGTTACCATATATATAGGTAAATATTAAAAATTTTGTTTACGAAAATGTCAAAAACTCTTTCTAACACATTGCTACATTATTAGAATCAAGCGTTCGACTTTCTCAAGGCTGTATTTGCTACTACAATGTTTATAATATTCATTCTACAATGCATCTGTGTTTTATAAGTAAATGCTGATGTCTCACAATTAAGTTATTAAAGAGCCAGACAACAGATTAATTTAACAGAATTGTAGATGATAGGCACAAACATTATAATAAATCTTTGTAAACCTTTGTTAAATAAAATCAATATTTTTTAAAATGGGTTTTACCGAGTTAAAATCTTAAGTTATTAAAATCAAAAAAATGTTTCATGATTTCAAGATTTAATCTTAAATGATCATAATGTTGGAGAATATTTTTTTAAATTTTATTTAATATGCGGATCGAAGTCTATGGTCATTACCGCTTGTACAGATGAAAGTAAAAAAAATATTAGTTATAAAAGATATTGGATTTTATATAACAAGGGAAAAAAAATTAAAATATATATATATATATATATATATATATATATATATATATATATATATATATATATATATATTTTTTTTTTTTTTTTATATATATATATATATATATATATATATATATATATATATAAGTATATTTTTATATATATATATATATATATATATATATATATATATATATATATATATATATATATATATATTTATATATATATATATATATATATATATATATATATATATATATATATATATATATATATATATATTTATATATATATATATATATATATATATATATATATATATATATATATATTTATATATATATATATATATATATTTTTTTTTTTAATATTTCGTTCGTACGAAAATAACAAAATTATTTCTAAAACGCAATGTGGAGACATTGCTAACATCAAGCGTTCGACTTTCGTACACTCTCATGATTCAGACAAGCGTTCGGCTTTTTCAAGATTGTATTTGCTAGAACAAAGTTTATGGCTGTGACTGTACGTATATTCAAAACTTAATGATAGCACTCCTAGCACCATCTCTTGGTACAAAAAAGAACTATAACGACGCGCTGCGCGTAGTCCCATTTACATTGTCTATCTGTATATATTTAATCTGTGGTATAAGTAAGTATTGTAATCATGAAAATTTTCGATCTCGAGATTTTAACGGAAATATACGTTTTGACCTTCCCTGAATCGATTCCAACTATTTTTGGAATGACGTCCGTCTGTGTGTGTGTGTGTGTGAGTCTGTGTGTGTGTGTGTGTATGTATGTTCTCTACAGCCTAAACGGTTGAAGCTAAAATTATGAAACTTTAAACTTAAGATTTGCATATGCCTGAGGTGTGCACCTCCTATTTTTGAAAAAAATATTCAAAGCGGAAGTGCCTGTTTACTCTAGTCAATTTTTGCATTTTCTGCAATTACTCAAAAATGGTTACAGTTACAGAGAAATTTCATGAACGAAAATTAAAGGTATTTATATTTAGCACAACTTTTGTTTGAATTATTTTTCCAAAAAGAGTAATGGCTTCAAATTAAATTTCTGCTTATTATATATATTTTACATAAATCGTATCATCTGCGCCTGTCAATTGTTTAACAAAATAGACTTAAATAATTTGAAGTTTGACATTTTATATTGTTTCTAAGAAATATATCTACTGTAAAAGCGAACTAAATGTTAGAACGAATATTATAAATTAGAAAAATAATGTAACTACGATATGGCTTAACCCATATGCGGATAAGAAAGTTCGGTGCATGACACTGCAGATATTTTTTAGATAAGAAAGATGTTAAATAGAAAATGTTAAGCAATAATAAATTATAATTATTCATTAAACTATATTAGCAATTATTATGGCGTGCGATTGTTAGTTTTTAAATAATCATAAAGCATCTTTATACATATATTTTTAATATTAATTGTCAAATTATTTGGTTCTATTTCATTTTCTTGTTAAACATAGCAATTTTCTTATAACTATAAAGAAACTTTTCGTACAAACGTTATTTGAAATATTGATATCTTTTATTTTAATGTTACCATTTTTGCTGAAAGAGCAAAAACCGTAAATAATAAATATTATTTTCAAATATGATATTTTTGCCAGGCATATACACAATACATATTCACAATTTTACCATCAACCGTAGGGTATTTAGGTTGCAGAAAGCTTTCTTTCTTTCTCTCTCTTTCACGCACACACAGTGAATCACACACATCAACAGAAGAACAAAGAAACATGCAAGCAAACAAAAATACACAGAGAGAGAGAAATATATATTCATAGGCATATAAACCGACGTCATTCTAAAAATAATCAGACGCGATTCAGGAAAAATCAAAAGATATATTTCCGTTAAAATCTCGAGATTGAATTTTTTCTTGATTACAATATTAACTTATGATTTTGTGTACGAAAGTAAAAAAGTGTGTATGCGCTTTTACCTGATTGCATTCACCGGATAGATGCGTTCGAGGCCGTCCTCTTTGATGCGATGGCATTTAAACGCGTACTTCTTCTTTTGCACTTCGGGACTAGTGTCCAAATATTCAACGGCAACGCGTCCCTCAATACTGCTTAAAACGAAGCCCTGTTTATTCGGGAAGCACCGGATGGCTCGTGTTTGATATTTTAGACTAGATTCGCGTTTCTGGTTAACGTACGCCATATTACGTAAATCCCACACGAGTATCTTACGGCCAGCAGTTCCCACTACTAGTTTTTCTCCGCAAGGACTCATTGTATATACCTATAATAAATGTATGGACTAGTTCATAGTTAACATAAAAAATAATTTATGAATAAAATGTTCTTTTCTAGATTAGTATACCTTATCGCCACAGTTATAAGTACCACTACAATGCGGCGATCTCGGATCCCACAATTTAATTGTGTTATCCCAACTGCCGGTGATTATACCATTTACGTCATTGCAATATTCAACACATCGCACTGCATTGTTGTGCGATCCCAATATGGTTTCAGTGGTGCTATTAAAGTCATACATTTTTAAAGTATTATCTAAACCTCCACTATACGAATGAACTGCGTCCTTGAATCAAAAAAGGAATCATTTAATAAATCGAAAGAGAAAATCCATTTGATCTCAGACGACTTACTTGAAAACAAACATCAAGTACGGGTGCATCATGCGTATATTTGTGCCGAAGTGTATTCGCGGTGACATCGTATAAGCGTACAGAACCATCCCACGAGCTGACCAGTATGAATTGATTTGTATGCGGTCCAAATTTCACCGCTGAGATCGCATCTTCAGGTGGAGATTTCAGCTTATACTCTGTTTGTGATTTGATCATCATTTTGTTTATACTAGAACCAAATTCATTTAATAAATTTGATGTATTTTAATATGGATGCAATGGTTCTACTTTTCAGTCATTAAAATGATTTTATATTACTCTAGTGTTCATAAGTTTTGAAATTTGAACCAGTTATTGTCGTTTTGAGGTTATTTTCTATCTGTTAGTGTCCGGGCATGTCATTCAGCTGTTATTTTCTTGTGAAAATGCTACTAAAGTAATCTACAAAACTGTGACGTCAAAAGTCCGCGAAAATATGAATATGATCAACAAGAACGATTTTTTATAGGCACGCTTATTTCTCATTCCCATATAAATTGTTTATTTAACTCATTGACATGGTGAATTTTGATTTGTAAATAACTTTTTACTTTCTTATACGCAGTATAAGTAAGTATTGTAATCATGAAATATTTCGATTTAGAGATTTTAACGGAAATATACGTTTTGACCTTCCCTGAATCGATTCCAACTATTTTCGGAATGACGTCCGTCTGTGTGTGTGTGTGTGTGTGTGTGTGTGTGTGTGTGTGTGTGTGTGTGTGTGTGTGTGTGTGTGTGTGTGTGTGTGTGTGTGTGTGTGTGTGTGTGTGTGTGTGTGTGTGTGTGTGTGTGTCTGTGAGTGTGTGTATGTTTTCTACAGCCTAAACGATTGAAGCTAAAATTATGAAACTTTAAACTTAAGATTTGCATATGCCTGAGGTGTGCACCTCCTATTTTTGAAAAAAATATTCAAAGCGGAAGTGCCTGTTTACTCTAGTCAATTTTTGCATTTTCTGCAATTACTCAAAAATGGTTACAGTTACAGAAAAATTTCATGAACAAAAATTAAAGGTATTTATATTAAGCACAACTTTTGTTTGAAATATTTTTCCAAAAAGAGTACTGGTTTCAAAATAAATTTCTGCTTATTATATATATTTTTACATAAATCGTATCATCTGCGCCTGTCAATTGTTTAACAAAATAGACTTAAATAATTTGAAGTTTGATATTTTATATTGTTTCTAAGAAATATATTTACTGTAAAAGCTATCTAAAGGTTAGAACAAATATTATAAATTAGAAAAATAAGATAACTACGATATGGTTTAACCCATATGCGTATAAGAAAGTTCGGTGCATGACACTGCAGATATTTAATTTAGCTCTTAACAGAACCAAAAGTGATTCTATATCATAAATACATCCTTGCATGTGTGGTGACAATGCAACGTTTTGCAAAATTCTACCGCTGTACCCTTGAAATTCAGCTCGTACCATAATTACTTCTTTTTTCAGGATGGTAAAGTTATCTACGATCCAACGATGCAATCAAATCGCTAGATCTCGTGTACCACGATAGTCATACACCCAAAAGGAAAACTGCTAGTTCGATATCTAGTAAAATTAGCGTCATTAATTAATTTATTCTGATTTTTAAATTAAAATTTTATTAAACTATGTTTTTGATCAAATACTTAAATTAATATTTTATTAAACTCTGTATTTCTTTTCAGATCCTTAAATTAATAGTTTATTAAACCATGAGGAGGTTTCAATTTAAATCCCACATGTGGTAGGGTAAGGTTGGTCAAGTCGTACCAGTGCTTAAATCGTACCACTCGAGTTCTGAACGAACTGCGCAGACAACCGCGCATACAACCAAAAAGAAATATATATCTGAGTCAACCAAATGTTTTAAGTGTCATTTTCTGCTATAAAAGTGATTTGTTATAAATCCTCGCATCAAGTTAGTTTTTTTCAATTTTTTTATAATTTTCTGCATATGTTTGGAAGTTAATATTGCAAGTTAATTATTGATAAAATTATGTTTCTTATCAAATATAAATTCAGAAGAATATAGATAATCGTTTGGTCGAAATGAGATTGTATTGATTTTATTCAATATTTGATTATGTTTATTTTTAATGTTAACTTGTGCCGTGTCTTAAGTCGTACCCATATGAGATTCCTATATCGTACTGTAATGAAAATGTAAAAAATGCGACAAATAAAAGAATTGCAGTAATTAATTAAAAGGAATGGTATTAAAAATTAAAATGAAGAAAAGTTATTGATTTTGTTTTATTTGTGGAGTAAATCGAGAGGAAACATGATAAATTGCTAAAAATAAAAATGATGTGCTCACGATTTATGCGCTGGAGTTGATAAAAGAACAAAAAATATATATATGTGATGTTTGATTATGTATCTAATAAACTGATTAATAAAAAATAAATTTTCCTACATTTGTTGCTTAATTTAATCTTTAGGTACGACTTAGGCTATAGGTGATACGACTTAGGAAACCGGTTTCTTTAGTCGTACCGATGTAACTTTTTACAGATTTAGTTTATTTTACGTGAAAGAATTTTTATTTTTTATTTTCTTTATAATAAATAACTACAATATTAGTGCAGGTAGTGAACAACACATTTTATTTTTATTTATTTGATAAATCCTAGGTTTTATACGCTTTTTCCCTTATGGGGTATGACTTGAGCAACCTTACCCTATGTATCGAATAACTCTTAGGCACATTTCATCCACTAATAATTTAAGAACATCAAAGAACGGTAATGTTAATTGTCCTGAAGCGTTATCAATAATCAATAAAAATGATTCTGATTACTACATACAGCCTTTACCTACAATAATTGACGAAGAGGACCTTGTAAACAAACTAGAGATGGGAGCTGTGGCTGAAGACATCAAGCATGTCTTCAGGATAATGAGGATAGTTTTAAAACTGCTAATTTAGACTCAATTTTAGATACAGATTTTGGAAACACTGGTTTCTATAAAAAATATCTGCAGTGTCATGCACCGAACTTTCTTATCCGCATATGGGTTAAACCATATCGTAGTTACATTATTTTTCTAATTTATAATATTTGTTCTAACGTTTAGATCTCTTTTACACTAAATATGTTTCTTAGAATAAATATTAAATGTCAAACTTCAAATTATTTAAGTCTATTTTGTTAAACAATTGACAGGCGCAGATGATACGATTTATGTAACAATATATAATAAGCAGAAATTTATTTTGAAACCAGTACTTTTTTTGGAAAAAAGATTCAAACAAAAGTTGTGCTAAATATAAATATCATTAATTTTTGTTCACAAAAATTTTCTGTAACTGTAACCATTTTTGAGTAATTGCAGAAACTGCAAAAAATTACTAGGGTAAACATGCACTTCCGGTCGGAATATGGTTTTCAAAAATAGGAGGTTTTTGTGCCAGGCACATACAAATCTTAAGTTAAAAATTTTATATTTTTCCCTTTAGCCGTTTGGGCTGTAGAGCGCTCACATACACACACACACACACACACAGACGGACGTCATTCCAAAAATAGTCGGAATCGATTCAGGGAAGGTCAAAACGTATATTTCCGTTAAAATCTCGAAAATTTTCATGATTACAATACTTACTTATACTGCGTATAAGAAAGTAAAAATACAATTGTATACTTTGCTGGTTACGTAGGATCGTATTTCGTAAAGAAATATGATTGCTATGATTGTAGGTCGAGATTTTTAAAAGTCCCAGTAGAAAATAATCAGTATCTTAGATTACGTGAGTATGAACATGAAGATGATTTAGATGTCATATGGCTAAATAGGGCCTGAATCATTCTCAAATATAGTTTTTATGTAACCTAAACCATTTTCAAGTATTGTTAAACAGCATTGGGCATCAAGTAATATCTTGAATGATTTAGTGAAAGTTGGAAAATCTATTAGAAATAAAAACATTCCGAATTATTTTGATGATGGTGATAAGTGTTAGAAGAAGTTAGAAGTAACAACATTTATGTATAGAGTTAAAATTTATTCAATAACAGCCCAAAATAATAAAACTCGAAGACAACAGGCAGTAAAAAAGTTTCAAGGTGTGCCAAATTAAATATAGCGAATAATTTGTAATAATAAAATCAATTGATATCGCTGTTGGCTCTCGTTGAAACATGTTAAGTAAAATAATGATAATAATTATGAAACTTTAAACTTAAGATTTGTGTATGCCTCGCATGTTCACTCTCTTATTTTTGAAAAAGATATTCAAACTGGAAGTGCCTGTTTAAACTAGTAATTTTTTAAAATAAAGCACACAAAACCACAATATAAATTTATAAAACAAAATAATGTATTTAGGTTCTTATTTCAAAAAATCAACAGTGACCGACTAAATATTATGTTTAATTCATAAACGATTTAATAATAGATTAGAGAATCATTGCTATTCAATTCCGGATCCAAGATCGGTAGAACTCGAAATCCGAGTTTGTCAGTCGTTTTATGAATTATACAAAATCACTAAAAACTAAACATAAAATACATATTTGTATTACAATAAATTTTACTTATAAAATATAATTATTTATTCGGTAAAGTCGAACTAACTGTTGATTGACAGTATAAATGAATATATACAACGATTTGGCAAACTTGGATTTTGAGTTCGTAACCGGATTTGGGCTGGAATTGAATTCTTATGAAGAAATAAATAGCTTTATATAAATATATATATATATAAATAAATAGCTAAATAAACAAATATATAATTCAATAAACAAATATACGTGTCCTAAATCTCGAATTATTGTCCTAGTGTAAAAGTAAAAATAATATTATAAATATATATATTGAAACGTGGTATAAAAACCAAACTCAATTTTTAAAATTTATTTATGAAATACTTGCATTGATTATCTATATTCGTAAATTCTAAGAAAACTAAAAAAGCAATGTGTTCGGGCTAAAAACCAGAAATCTAAGAAAAGTGATAAGATAAGAGTGCACAGAAAAAAAAGATTTGAAAAATCACCTAATACTCTAGATAATTTATCTAATGTTCGTCATTGATTTTCAGCCTTCTAATTACAATAGTTGATTTATCTAATTAGGAATAGTCAACTCATCTAATATATACATATACCATATTATCTACTTAACTAGTCAAATTATATAATAGAAATAGTTAGTTTATCGAATGATGATTTGTTATTTTAGCAAAAACAGTACGTAAATTAACTATTTAGTTTAAATGAATAAACTAAAAATAACAGAAAATTTATCTATTTAAAATAGATACAAAATCCTTTTATATATTTAAATTGTCTAATGTTATTAGATACTTTAAATAATTGGAATATATTAATCAACTAATAATGTTAGATGTTTTCAATATAAATAAATATATGAATTATCTAATTATATTGGTTTATAAAATAATCCAAAACATATAAATTTAGTAAAAAAATTTATTTAAATAATAAAAAATTACATAATAGTTACATATACTGTTACAAAAATGGTGGTTTAACTTAATTATATGTGCACAATAATTAATTTTTTTACAACATCTGGAACGAAACCTTACAAATGCATCTGACGAGGTTCGTTCGGATTTCTAATAGAAATTGGAAGGGACTCAACCCAGCTTTGAACTGCATTTACTTCTCTTGTGGCTAATGTGTTTCAAAACCCTAAAATGGATTAGTTTCATTAATTATATACATACATAAATATATAGTACATAAATATATAAAAACGTGTCAGAATCCTTTATTTTGACAAACATTCTTAGGTTATATTTTATCACAAAATCATCTTTAACTTACCTTTGAAATCAGGTATCAGGGCATCTAACATCCAAAGAATAAGAAGTCGTTCCCACTCACTAATGCCTTGACCCTCACTCATTATGTTCAAAATATGTTTGGTGCACAGACAACGCGAATATGATATATATGTTGCACAATATTATTACATTGTAGTTTACTAAACTACACAGTTAAATATGCAACGTATTCAAATTGATCTAATTCTTTAGATATATTATCTATTTGCATTAGGTAAAACCACCAATAATATTCTTCAACTCACTCATTCATTCTTTATCAGTTCCATATATTTTAAATAGCCGAATCATCAACAACTATAGACGAATCATCAAATTTTCAGTATTTGAAACAACTATATATATTAGCTGAAAGACCATTTTAATTTGTTCTCAGAAACATATATTTTAAGTAGATAAAACATCTATATTTTTAGTTGCACAGCAAAAACGAACATTAGATAATTGATCTATTTTGTAGAATAGCCAACTAAAGTTTTAAATGCTCTAATTTTTTAGGGAAAACAGCTAATGTATTAGGTCAAATAACTATTGTTTTATTTGAACGACCTATATTTTTAACTAAAAATATCATATATTCTTCATTAGATAATTCATCTATTCAACTTTAGTTGTTCTAACTAATATTATAGATATTTTAGCTAATGTAAAAACAACTAATTGCAATTAGTTAAATTCTCTAAAGTTTTTCTTTCTGTGTGGTTCTCATCAAGTGGGTGTTAAGGAACACTTAACACATGTGGAGGAGAGTATTGTAGCGTGTGAAGTTAAAGAACCCGTGGTCTTAAAGTTAAGGAAATTTATATATTCAATTTTAAATAATTTCAAATAATTAATTAGAACATTAGAAATTCATAAAACTATGTTAGGCAATCCGGAATGATGAATACAAGTATCGAGTCTAAGTTTTATGGAACCGGGTACGGAAAAAGATGTCTTGATGATGGGTTATTTAGTGTCTATCGAATCAGACTTTAAAATCAAAGGTTAAAATGGTAATTAGCAATCGTGTTTTTGTCTGAGCTGTAAGTCAGACAATTGTACAAACGAAGGGTAAGGAAAATAGCAGGTATACGAGATCGGTTGAAGACCCGACACCCCGTCGTCCGAGGATAATGACCGACCCGGTCCAGTTAGGCAACAGCTGACCATTCGGGAACAAATAATAATAATAAATGTTAATTTCTTATTATGTTTAGTTTAAACAATGACCACACATATTTGTTGGTTCTAATCGGAGCGTAAGTTACTTGTGGTAAACGAGTTAGACGAGCGGGGGAGTTTAAGTGGCGCATACTCTAACTGCCCGGCGGTTGGTGTCACAAATCATTGGACTGTCACATAGATAATTCACTAATAGATCGTCGACTCCTTAAAGAAGGGCTGTAAGAGTATATTTTGGCGTATGGAAATTGAACTAATAGATGGCGGGAAATATGAATTCCACATGCAGTGCAGGTTGCATAAAAATTGGAGCGGTTTTTAGTGAAGACCACAACACTCTGAATCATGAATAGAGATGCGAAAATAACGCTCTTAGTATATCAATTTATACAAAGACGTTGTTCTCGCTTCTCTATTTATGATTCAGAATATTGTGGTCTTCACTAAAAATCGCTCTAATTATATTGTAATCCATCACCAAAAATTGAGTAAAATAATGAATATTAAAAAAAACTGATATTATATTACTTATTTATTAGTAAATATAAAAAATTATTATACATAGTGTAAAAATATTATTAATTTAAGGATCTGAAAAGAAATAGAGTTGAATAAAATATTAATTTAAGAATCTGAAAAGAAATACATAGTTTTATTAAATATTAATCTAAGAATCTTCTGACACATACGTGATAACTCACCTGCAAAATAATACCAAGATACGTTGCCCAAAGGAGATAAGAAGCATCAAGGAAACATATAAATCAACCAGGATCGTTACAAATTCAGTTGCCTTGTAACGTGAACGATAAACAGATTATCCCAAGAAAAATTCCATGTGGAGAAGACAGTGTGACATTCGGAATAGTACACGTACTCCCAGGAACCTGGTCGAACATGAAATCATTCAAACTAAATCCACTATACGCACAAAATATACCAACATACAACAATCTATCTGAATGTTTAAATCATAATTAGACTAGTCAGATAACACATTTGAATTTACCATCCATTAGTGGAATGTCAGACTAAATTGAGTGGACAAGTATACAAAACGCACCGCTGGACTGGCCATTATTGAGGTACCATAGAGATTTTAATAGACTTTACATATGGAATGTCATCACAGCAATTGCAATATTGTTAATGCTAAGAAACAACGGCTTGAGGCTATTTGGACTCGCCCTCACAGTACGAACACAGGAAACAAACATAACGAATGCACTAGTGATAATCGAGTTAGTGACACTACTGATTATTTCGGCTATAACATAACCTAGCTTACCTCGCGTGGAAAGTGCAGCAGAAGATAAGAAAAGTTCTTCATGGAATCCTACAAATTACAAATTGATATATCTGTCTTAAATAACATATAAATGTAGTAAATTTTCAATATATATGAATAGATAGATACCATGTATTCAACATAATTATTTAATATTACCTGGCAATTTTATTGACGGTACTGAATACTTTTTCAGTCTTTTAGTCCCAGAATTTTTACATTCTTCGATAAAATGAACACTACATATACGAAATGATTCATATATGTATAAATCATCATAGTTTACAAATTTAGGTTTTGCAATACGTTCAACTCATTTATTAGAAATCTCCGGCTCGTATAAAGGTAATCTGTGGCGGGTGACGAGACACACAAAATCACAACCGGGAACACAACAAAGGTCGGCATGATATACAACAATAACTTCGATAAAGTCACAAATAAATTAAAACTGGTAACCTGTTTATGTAAACAACTTCGTCAAGTTTAAAACTGCGACTGACGTTTATGATTGACGCACGCGCAGAAGTAACCTCATCTGAGGCACAGCAGCGCTATGTGTACGGGGAAAGAACCTTTTCAAAAAAAAGAGACAGAGCTTTGTACCACTCGTTCTATTGGAGTCGACATAGCGTGGACTGTCAAATCGTATAGTCATCCTGCCCGAATTCAAATTTTAAGAAATCCGCATTTTAGAAGGTAGATTCACAAAGGCAAAAAATAAGAAGAATAAAAAATTCTTAGATATTTTATTTAAATGTATAAATATAAAATTATTTTATTTATTATTATTGGACCATGATAATCAACTTTAAACTAAACTGTATTTTCCCTATTGATACATTGTTACCTGTAATCATAATTTCGCAGAAATGTACCAATTTCTAATCTTCCTGTTTAATACGTACTTCTCGTAAAACTAGGCAATTTAAGAGGGTAAGTGAACCTTTTTTTTATAACGATGGTTCGGGCAAAATGAAAGGTCAAAAAAGGTACAAGCCTAACCGCCGGGCAATTTGAGTATGCGCCCGTCAGGCGCGCTACTGTATACAGTAGCGTATACGCAGTTTTACGCGTCCAGGAGAGTACTAGCCCTTTTACCTCACGACGAACACATATATTTTAAAACTTAGTAGATAAGTACTGAGAGGGGCATGCTGACGAATGTGCGTCATGTTGACGAACATGACTGTCGATTCATCAATACCACGGTGATCGGCGGCAGTATTCCCAGGCCGCGGGCTGTCAGTTTAGTGATGGAGTCTGATTTTTTGTTTAACATTCAGTTTGTTGGAAGCATAAAGATAAATTCAATTTATTAGAATCATAAAATAATACCAAAACTAGGTTCAATCGGTACAGACCAACCGATTTTATCAGGATTTAACACTGATCGATGTTTAACTATGTTACAGCAAAAGTTACCAACGGAAGTATCAACCAACGGCACAACGTCCCCACTAAGACGACACGACCTGTCCCCCCCCTGCACATAATTTTGGGCACGCCCATATATGTTAAAAGAAATTTGGATAATTCATGTGTAAAAAACAATAACAATAAACGTTGAATTTGTGAACTGTACTTTTTGTTTGTACCTATACACCTGCCACATCAGATACGATCCATAAAAACAGTATATAAACTATTCCATCGCGTTACAATTTATATCTAAATAAATATTTAAATGGTATTTGAGTCGCATTAAAAAAAAATGCATATATAAAAAATTAAATATGCATATGAAAGAATGTAAATATTATTTATGAGCAAGGTGGTTTTGTCAATATAAATCATATAAATATATAATATCTGAAATATCTTACACGCATTTTGCTTAAGTCTGTTGAAGATTTTTTGTTCAGCTTGATAAAAACTCAATATGGTTTTAAATAGTACATAAACCTCAATCACAGAATAAAGCAAATATTATCGTGTGTACAATATTTTTATTTGTTACAGTTTCTATGGCAACATACATAAAAACATTCATACTATAAAACATTATTCAAAACCTACTCAACAATTATAATTTATACTAATTTAATGTTTTCATGTTTTAACAAAGTCATATCATATTTTAATTATTTTACTAATTTATAATATTTTACTAACAATTGTACCTGAAGCAGACCGAGAAGTATAAACAATAGAGATGCGAAATTGAAAAGAGTACATTTTAGCTTCCCCTTCCACTTTGTCAAAATCGGGGTATAGCAATATGAGATATTAGCGTTGCGTAAATAGCCGAAAAGTGAAGTAATTGTGGTACGAGCAGAATTTAGAGGGTAAAGCGGAAGAATTTTGCAAAACGTTGCATTGCCATCACACATGCCAAGGATGTGTTTATGATATAGAATTACTTTTGGTTTTGTTAAGCGTCGAAATAAAAAGTTATTTACAAATGAAAATTCAAATATTTTTTACTTGTGGTCTACCGCGAGCGCATGTGGTGGTTATATCTCGAAGCTCAATGTGTCACTTTCTGTAATTTGAATATGTTTCAAAATTTATCTCTTAATCATTAATTTTGTTTTGTTCTTCTCCCGTATTGTTTGATTTAATATTAAATAATATCCCTTGTTGCTATCGGTCCATTACGTTGAGTAAAAGTTATAATATCTCTAAGATTTGACAGGTTGAGCTTAGAGATATTACCACCACCAGCGCTCACAGCAGCTAGTTTGAACTGAAGTGTAAAATATTTGAATTTTCATTTGTAAATAAATTTTTATTTCGACCCTTAACAAAACCAAAAGTAATTCTATATCATAAATACATCCTTGGCATGTGTGATGGCAATGCAACGTTTTGCAAAATTCTTCCGCTATACCTCTGAAATTCAGCTCATACCACAATTACTTCATTTTTCGGCCATTTACACAATGCTAATATCTCATATTGCTATACCCCGGTTTTGAATTTGGAGAAGGGGAAGCATTGCATCTCTCATCTGTCACAACTCAATTATTACATATTATTTTATTGTATTTTCAACTGGATTCAGCATTCATATTAACCGCGCAATTTTAGTTGAAGGGCAATCTGGGAAAGAGCGCTGACGACCACTCTTTCACAAAATTCAACATAGGTGTCACCTCTGATATGAACTTTTGAATAAAATAACCTAGAAGCGACAACGGCCGGTTTAAATTTCATAACTTATGAACGCTAGCGTAACATAAAATCATTTTAATGACTGAAAAGTAAAACAATTGTATCCATGATAAAATGCATAAAGTGTATTGACTGAATTTGGTTTTAGTATAAATAAAATGATGATCAAATCACGAACAGAGTACAAACTGAAATCACCACCTGAAGATGCGATCTCCGCGGTGAAATTTGGCCCACATACAAATCAATTCATACTTGTCAGCTCGTGGGATGGTTCTGTGCGCTTATACGATGTCCCCTCGAACATACTTCGGCACAAATATACGCATAATGCACCCGTACTTGATGTTTGTTTTCAAGTAAGTCATCTAAAATAATAACCATTTTCTCTTCCCATATTTCAAATGATTCCTTTTTTGATTTAAGGACGCAGTTCATTCGTATAGTGGTGGCTTGGATAATACTTTAAAAATGTATGACTTTAATAGCACCACTGAAACCATATTAGGAACGCACAACAATGCTATACGCTGTGTCGAATATTGGAATGATATAAATGGTATAATCACCGGTAGTTGGGATAACACAATAAAATTATGGGATCCGAGATTGCCGCATTGCTGTGGCACTTATAACTGTAGCGATAAGGTATAGAAACTTAAATAAGAACATTTTATTTATCAATTATTTGTATATAAACTAATTATAGATATTTACGATGAGTTCTTGCGGAGAAAAACTAGTAGTGGGAACTGCTGGACGTAAGATACTTGTGTGGGATATACGTAATATGGCGTACGTTGACCAGATACGCGAATCTAGTTTAAAATATCAAACACGAGCCATCCGGTGCTTTCCGAATAAACAGGGCTTTGTTTTAAGTAGTATGGAAGGACGTGTTGCCGTTGAATATTTGGACACTAGTCCCGAAGTGCAAAAGAAGAAGTACGCGTTTAAATGCCATCGCATCAAAGAGGACGGCCTCGAACGCATCTATCCGGTGAATGCAATCAGGTAAAAGCTCATACACACTTTTTTTACTTTCGTATACGAAATCATTAGTAAATATAATAAACCACTAGGGAAAAAGATTTAGACCCATAATCCACCAAAAATCGCCTCTTTGTCACTAAATTATGTTAGTAACCAGTTTCTAAATTGAATGAATACGTAATTTTTTTTTTATAATACCTTATACAGTATTTTATTAATTGTTTATTTAGTTTCCATGGATATTACAACACATTTGCAACCGGAGGTTCTGATGGTTATGTAAATATCTGGGATGGATTTAACAAGAGGAAATTATGCCAATTCCACCAGTACAACACTTCAGTTACAGCACTGAGTTTCAGCCATAGTGGTATGTTATATAAATGTGTAACATTTACAATTATTGGTAACACGAACAAACAATTCTAGTCATGATTTTAGTCGATATTTGTTCCACAAGCCAATTATTTTATTTTTGAAATTTGAAAAGAATAAAGTTACGTTTTTAGTAATATTTTATTAATTTTCTAGGTTTTTCTTATTTCTATAAACGCATTTACTTTATTGCAAATTTATTTTGTTATTACTCATATCTGTGCTGAAATTTGAATTATTAACATGAGTTTTAGCGATATTTTACAGAATATTTAAATTAATAAAACATTTTATAATAGCAAGAACAAGAATTTAATATTAAATATTGTTAATTATCTATCGTTATGTAGTTCTTACAGTTACATCACTGAGTTTCAGCCATAGTGGTATGCTAAAGAAATGTATAACATTTGCAATTATTGGTAACGGGTGCTTTCCAGCTAGGTACAAAGTTAACACTGTGTAACACAGTGTATGATACTTGCGTTCCAACTACGCCAGAGTACGACTCTACTCGACTCTGCCATACTCTGCTAAAAAGCAAAGTCTGGTGCAGTATTGGTAATTCGCATGCCAACTTTTAAAAAATTTACATGTATGGTATCACTGCGTCCCGCGTAAATTCCAACAAAACCATATTGCACTTGTGCATTTTCGGCTTGGATTGATATGTTAAATATTTTATTAAATTGCACACTTCGAATTTGATTAATATCATTCATTATTAATAGGTTCTTATTGAATTTGTCAGGATCTAGGGATAAATGACTATCGCGCACTCTATTGGGTAGAGTACGTAACTCCTAAAGTGTTCCAACTAGCAATCGACACATTGTTTGAGAATGTCTGACGTTGTTTGACAAAGTTCCCTTGCTGGAAAGCACCCAACATGAACAAGCAACAGTAATTACGGTTCGGCTTCCTAGTAAAGATTTTAGTCTCTTGTTTGTGCTACGAGCAAATTATTTTATTTATGAAATTTGAAAAGAATCAAGTTACGTTTTTAGTAATATTTTAATAAAATTATAGGTTCTTCTTATTTCTATAAACGCATTTATTTTATTGCAAATTTATTTTGTTATTGCTCAAATCTGTGCTGAAATTTTAATTATTAACATGAGTTTTAGCGATATTTTACAGAATATTTAAATTAATAAAACCTTTTATAATAGCAAGAACAAGAATTTAATATTAAATATTGTTAATTATCTATCGTTATGTAGTTCTTCTGTTTATTGCAAATTTGTTAACTTCTACAGGGACCGTATTGGCAATCGCTTGTTCGAATTTGAATGATGAGGAAAGTCCACCGAACCCAGCACAGGAAGACGCAATATACATTCGTCATGTAACTGACCAAGAAACAAAACCCAAATAACATAACAAATACAAACTACTAAGTAATTTTTAATTTGAATTATTTTAAACTTCATTGTAATTATTTATTATTAATAAATGAGATCATTCATTATTATCTCTCGTATATATAATACATAAGGTGTCAACGTGTACCTAAATTTTACAATGTAACTGGAAATCGGTAAACGCCTTACATCTAAAATGATGCAACCATCATATCATCGCAAAGTGATAAGAAGAGATCTTTCAAGGGGCAAGGAAAAGGGTTGTAAATTTGGTTGTCTCATTAGTCGTTGTCATCGTTCAAATCACGAAAAAATCTCTTGAAATATTCCAGTTATTTTCCTCATATAATAATAATAGTCACTGACACTTTGACTATCCAGCTTTATGCTAAAACTAATGATAATGCTACTAAAAGTTTTTAGTTGCTTTATTTTGCATTTGAAAAAAGTGTATTTCCCCATAGGAATAACATGGGATTTTTCACAGAAAATATTTCAGATCCACACAATCGTATTTCCCGCCCGCCGTGACGCCACTTTTTCTGCCCATACTAAATCATATTTTGCGCCCCTCCTAAATAAATTTTTGAAACGCTACTGTATACTCAACAACATTTACCTCTCACGTTTAGATTGCTACAACAAGTATTATAAGAGAGCGAATTTTCTTAGTATCGTCGCCAGGGGTCTGACACTTAAATGGGGATTTTGCACAAGCCACTTTTCGAGTGGAGGGGGACGTAGTGAAAGGTAGGAAATGTTAGATGGCTCTGAACGCATTAAAACTGTACTATCCCCACCTACACTATTATTTGGCAGTATTTGGGCAGTATAAAAACTGATAAAAACAGACAGCGTCCTTGAATGTTCCAGAAACTTCATCTGACTTCATCATTGTTCATCACTTTTGTTACCACGTTAATTTTAAAACAGATAGTTTGTGTTTTGTGTTTTCTAGTGTTTGTGCTATTATAATCTTGAAGGTAAGAGAATTCACTTATTGTATGTATACTTTGTTGTTGTTTTATATTTTTGGCTATTTTCAATAGTTAACGGCCTATTTGAGTTTTTTAATTTTTATACTTATAACTATGTGCTTTATATAGCAATTGTCTGTTTTTATAGCAATGGGTATGTACACATATTGTTTTGTACCGGAGTGTTCTTCAAGTACGAAGCAAAACCCAAAAGAATTATTTTATACCGTTCCGTATAACATGGATTTGCTACAAAAATGGGTTGCGAATATGGGATCTGAAGAATTATTACAAAAATCTGCAAGCTTTCTTAAAAACGTCAAGATTTGCTCGGTGCATTTTACAGAAAATTGTTTTCAAACCGAAGAAAAAAAGAAGCTAAATCGTGGTGCTGTGCCTACAATTATCGCTAGAACATCAGGTAAATATGTGGATTTGTTGCAAATTTTCCGGCATATTCAAATAAATTTTCATTTCACATTTTAATGCTCTTTTGTTTTGTTTAGCGAATGTACATCCCAGTATGGAAATTGTACCGGATCCTTCCGAGAACATGGTAGATAATGTCGCTGTGTTAATCCAGCCATTAGCTACGAACGGTAAGCACACTATTTATTACTCTTTAACGGTAAAATTGTGTATCGATCGTGGTGATGTGCCTCAAATTCTCGTCAGTACATCATGTATTTGATTAAATAAATATGTTGCAATCGGCATTTCACATTTTAATACTATTTTGTTTTGTTTAGTGAGTCCAAATCCTATTGTCCCCGAAATTATAAGAGATGAAGCAACACCGGGTCCTTCCAAGTACGCAGATGTTGCCGCTCTGCTAATCCGACCATTAGCGAGTACTTCTACGAAAGAACTTGTTTTGGAGACTCCAGGTATAAAGAAGGGTAAGCACACTATTTATTATATTTTAACGGTTACATCTCGAAATTACAGAATTCGGAGAAATCAATTCTTCTTAGGGACATATCTGTTTCGAGAACGATGTATATTTTTAAATTTCGGATTAGGATTAAATTAAAGGTGTATCAGCCTCTAGGGCTTTCCACATTTTAAATTTTGACATTTTAGTTATTATTGTATTTTGATTTGTGTATTAAATATTATTTTACAGACTTTATGAACTTTTTTAGTAATTGCTAATATTATGTAAGATTTATTTTGTAAATTTAAATAAATTTGAGCATAAGTTGATGATTTAACTTGTGTTGCTTTTTATCATGAAGTTATTTTTTATTATTATTTATTTCTTTTCTTTTTAGTTCGTCAACCGAATATACTAAGTGTAATTGGTGAGAAAAACGTGGACAATCTAACCCCGAAGAAACGAAAGTTATACGGGGAACTATTGAAGGCGAAGCGCCTTATTTATGATATAAAAAGAAGAGGAGGGTCGTGCGCTCGCAATCTATTTCAGTCGCCAAACGGTGACGTATTCAATAATAAATATCTGAAGAATATTGGCAAAATTGAGAAAATGTCAGCCATTATCCAACTATTTATTAAAAGCCAAGTAGGTTTATATAAGGTAAAACCGAAAAGTAGGCGGTATACGACTGAGGAGAAATCCTTTTATACTGCGTTGCAAAAGCATAGTCCGCGGGGATATAAGTTTTTGGCACAATTTCTTACAATGCCAACAACGCGAACCATTAACAGATCTTTAGCTAACATAGTCTTAAAACCAGGTGTTAATGAACATTTGTTTAACTTTTTAAACTTAAATTCTTCGAATTTGTCTGTCTCTGAAAGATATTGTATTTTAATGTTTGATGAGGTGTCATTAATGCCACATCTTTCGTATAACACTAAATATGATTTTGTGGAAGGTTTGGAATTTGTGGGCCAGGAAAGAACATTTTATATTGCCGATCACGCATTAACTTTCATGTTACGTGGAATATACAAACCATGGAAACAGGCAATAGCCTTTTATTTCGTGCAGTCTACTGCTAATAAGCACAAGTTGAAGCCGTGCATTGCTAGTATTATAAAAGCGGTCCACCAAAAAACTGGGTTTAATATTTTATGTTCAGTTAGCGATATGTGTAGCTGCAATCGCTCTGCTATAAAATTGTTGTCGGCTGATGCAGGCAGGGATGACTTCATTTATGAAATCGACGGGAAAAAAATAATTCACTTATTTGATGCGCCACATATACTAAAATGTATGAGAAATAATTTATTGACAAAAAATATAATTTACGACATTAACAAAATCGCCAAATGGGCAGACATACAAAAATTGTATGAAGTAGATGGTGTTAATGACGATGGCAAAGTTAGTAAATTAACAAAAGATCACATTCAACCCGACGGAAAAAAAAAAATGAAAGTCATCCTTGCTGCGCAGGTATTTAGCCGGTCTGTATATGCTATATTATCTATGCTAACTAGGTCTGGCTGCATGGAGGCCCAGGATACTGCTGACTTTGTTTTATTTATTAATAATGTTTTCGACAGTTTAAATTCAACGATGAATGGCACTGGCCGTTTTAATTGTGCATTAAAATCAAAAAGTGACCACCATTCTCTTTGGGCTGAGGCGAAAGTTCGTCTTAATAACTTGACTTTCGTAGAAAAAAATAAAAAAGTACCACAGCCGCCGTGTGTACCCTTTTGCGTTGTGACAATTAAAAATATACAGTCTTTATGGAGTTCTCTTAAGGATCTGGGTTTCGCATATTTGGCAACCAAATCACTAAACCAAGATCCTTTAGAGAACTTCTTTGCCGTCATCAGAGGGTTGTGCGGTTCCAATGATAATCCCTCGTGCGCACAGTTTGTTGCTGCATTTAAAATATGTTTAATTAATAATACTTTAAAAAATAATACAAAATCAAACTGTGCGGACGATGGGGAAGCATACCTCCTGGCTCTAAATAATCTCCTTGCCAAACCTGCCCCATGTCTCAATATTCCATTATCACCTATTCAGCCTCCATTTCTGCCTTCTTCATCCAACTTTCCATCCCAAACCAGAGCACAACTCTCTGAAGAGATGCATCAAATTTCGCAACGCATTCGGGTGCATACGAGCGCCCACATTGCGGAAATTCTATGCAAGAAAGTTATAAGGCATGATTGTCAGAAATGTCTGGATTTCTTTACGACAGAAAAGATAACTGACAGTCATGCCTTTATTACGATGAAAGCTGAAGGTACTAAAAATATATATCCGAAAGAGCAATTTATAGAGATGGTAAGGGTAGTCAAACAAAAAATTTATAAACAAATACCAGTAATATTAAATGTCGAGAATATTATTTCAAAGTTGGTAAAGTATGCAGAAGATGATTGGCATATACAGACCGATTGTATTCACAATGATACGATTAAAGATAAAACTATATTTATGTTGTGTAATTTAATGTTGACGAAGTTCTTACAAACAGTTAACAATAAGTTAAGAAAAAAAGACAGCCGACCAAATACCACTGTTGACAGGTATTTGTCAGTTTATGGCAAAAAATTTTTGTAAACCATTAAACCATTATTTAAATAAAATTTTTGTGTTTGTATATTGTTTCCCTTCTGTTTTGTTTGGCACGTTTTACACTCTCGCTTCTGATACAATTTTCGGATCAGAAAGTGAGAGTGTAAAATGAGCTTTGTAGGACTTTAAAAGTAATATTTATAAATATTCGAATGAAGCGCCATATTTAAAAAAGTAAATAAAAATGAAATCTATATATTTTGGATTGCAAATCTGGTGTTAGTATAGGCAGGAATTCATAGGTACCGCCACTAGACGTAACGTTCATTTAACATGGGACTGTCAGACCCCTGATCGTCGCTGTCATGGCCCATCACGATTACCATTCCTCTGATGAATATGATCTGGTGACATAACCTAACCTCATTTCGACGAAAGTCTGGCTCCTATGCGAGCAATGAGTTTTCTTCGCCCTTCTTTTGGGGGACTTCCTTCTCGCAATAAGGAAGAAACTTAATCCAAACATAGAATTATTCAGACGTAAATGTTCTGTATTTTTGCGGTTCGCATGAAAATTTCGAACTTAGTTGACCGAAATATACCATTCGATTCTGACTGGTTGAATGACGTCTGTCTTTGTATGTGTGATTGCTCTGCGTCTATTGTTATTTTGCAACACTTTTATTTGAAAAGATTTTTCAGAAAAAGTTACTGGTTACAAAAAATAAGAAATATTCAATATTACTTTCAATGCTTTTCACGTCTGCTGCATATATACATGTTCGCCGCCAGTAGCCAGCTGAACTTTTTATCCGCATTTTGGTTAAATCGTCAGAATTTATAAAACTTTGAATTTTTTTTTAAATTTACAATATTTATTAAATTCTAACGAATAAAGTTAAACTCTAGGGTTTTTGTATATCTATAAACGCATTTATTCTATTGCAAACTTATTTTGTTATTGCTCAAATCTATGTTGAAATTTTAATTAGTAACACGACTTTAGCGATATTTTACAGAATATTTAAATTAATAAAACCTTTTATAATAGCAAGAACAAGAATTTAATATTAAATATTGTTAATTATCTATCGTTAAGTAGTTCATCTGTTTGTTGCAAATTTGTTAATTTCTACAGGGACCGTATTGGCAATCGCTTGTTCGAATTTGAATGATGGAAGTTCACCGAACCCAGCACCGGAAGACACAATATACATGCGCCATGTAACAGACCAAGACCCCACTGCTCCGACACCCACGAATCCTGTTTTCTGTCTCTCCTAGATATTCCACAAATATGACTAAAAAATTTCATTTCCACAGCAGTCACACTTTTATGCTTGGTTTGTTAAGCACAACATAGATACATACATAGCCTCATGCCTATTCCTATCAAATGGGGTGGCAGAAAACCCTTTACATTCACCATTTAACTCTATTCCTACACACTTATTTCGGTTCATTCAAACTCATTAAATTATTCGTACACGCTCTTAAAGGTTGTAAATTATTTAGAGAAAAAAAAAACAATTCTGCATAATGATGAAAAGACAAATTTCAAAGCAAGGAGAACAATGATTAATAAATAAAGTAGAATTAAGAGTGAAAATAATAATAGCGATATTAAGGAAAACCATATTAGTAGTGGGAAAGCTGAAACGAAAATATAAAAATGGTGTAGAAGACTAAATATTGAAGAAATAGAAAGCATCACCTTAGTACAGAAATTATACCACCACAGTAACAAAAGCACCGTACTGGATACCCTATAGTCAAAGGGAAGAATTGACAAGCCAGATTATTGACATGATGAAACAAGGCGTTATCGTAGAATAAATCACCCTGGTCAGCACCTGTGGTTAGGTATCTAAAAAGACAGCCGAAGGTGAAAATAAAATGATGAGATAAGCTTTACTTTTATCCGAATATGATTAACAGCCGGGAAAGAACACAACACCTACGCTTTAAGCAGAATTCCTGTAAGCGTTATAAACATTGATGTATCCTATTTGCCTACTTGGAATCGGGATCAAATTAAAGAAAAGTAAATAATAATAATTAAAAAACATCTGCAGTGGCTTGCACTGAGCTTTCTTGTACGCATTTTGATTAGATCATATTATATATTTACTATTTTATAATATTTTACTAACCTATGAAAGCCCTTTTCACTAAATTATTTCTTAGAATAAAATTAAATGTCAAATTATTTAATTTTTTTGTTTTTCTGTTAAGCAATTGACAGGCATAGCAGATGTGAAAATAATTATGTTAAGAACAAATTTCATTAATCATTTTCTTGTTTCGGGTACCTTTTTTGAAAAATGTTTCAAATAAAGGTTGTTAAAAATGCTAATATCTATAATTTTTATCCTAATAAATTTTCTGTAAGTGCAATCATTTTTGAGTAATTGCAGAAACCGCAAAAAATGACTGAAGTAAACATGCACTTCCAGTTTGAATATTGTTTTCAAAAATAGGTTTTCTGCCCAGACATATACAAATCTTAAGTTTGAAGTTTCATAATTTTACCTACCTTTGACCTACCACACACACACACATACACACACACACACACTGACGGACGTCATTCCAAAAATGGTCGATATCGTTTCAGGGAACGCCAAAACGTATATTTCCGTTAAAATCTGGAGATTGAAATTTTTAATGATTACAATACTTACTTATACTGCGTATAAGAAAGTAAAAAGAGTGCCCTGTTCCCGCCACGTCCACGTCGTTGGATCTGAGTTAGGCTAAGAGTGGGAGACAGACACCACAATCACAAAATAGTGGATCAAACCATCCCCAGCGAGAAAATCAGCAGACTAACCTGCAGAGACGATTTCAAACCGCTGCCAAAAGAGTTGTGCCTGTGCAATCTTCAAACAAAAAAGTGGACTGAAATCAAGATTCCAAGGAGGTGAGAAGCCTAAAATTGGCCATTCCTAAGACCTATTTTCTGGCCATTTTCCGGCTGAAACGTCGTCCATGCAATTTTGACGAATTTCGGATCCTCTAAAAATTGTAAATCAGCTAGACACGAAGTCAGGATGGCTAAATTCCAAAAAATGAGAAATAAAGGGAAAGTTTCCTCTTGAATATGCACTTCATCCCGTGCCAATAGGACACACAGCAAGCTCGTGACAGCGAATCGAAATTTTTGTGCTATGTTTACAATCAAAAGAAACTCGAATCCAAAAAATCGTTGGAAAAATCTAAAGAAGCATTTTGAAGCGGACAAAATTTCTTTACTTTCCTCCATTTCAATTTTCTAGCAAAAATTCTCCGCACTCCGTGCAAAGTGATAAAGATAACATTTTGTTGGTAAAAAAAAAAAATTCTGTTCAATGGCGCGCCATCTGTCGTTTAAATACGAAATGGAATGTGACAAATGGCATCATAAAGAAGACAGTTGTACGAACATTTTGACGTCTTGAAGATTCAAAACGGCCAAATTTCGCCGAAGATAGAGGCATTTGAAAAAGAGACTTTTTTCGAAAATTTTAGGTGGCCCTTTAATTGTTTTGCGCAGTGTAATTAAATATTTCTTATATAAGCGAACAAGTCTATCAATTTGAATATCACGGCGGAATTTCCTCAGTGGCTTTTATGCTCAGAATGTGTAAAACAACGACACATTGTGCCCTCAGGCGGTCATCTATCGAAGTACTGACAATGCCGAAAATAGGGGTGTAGTTTCGGTGTTTTTAGTGCAATTTGAGTTGCGCAATAGGATTACCTCTCACGTTCGAAAATACTTTTCTATGTAGATATAAAGCTGTCATTCACCAATTGTAGTTATCGCTTCTCGGCCTATGGCTAAGATCAAAGTGTAGTATCTGTTCTTATCAGCTTAATATCTGATATGTCCTGCATGGCAGGACCAGTATATTAAACTGATTTTTGGAAAATGACGGAGCGTTAGGGGCTTGCTCCACCTCCGTCATGGGTCGGCCCGGCATTGCAGTGCCGCCGGGATCGGCTCACCATATTTTTAATTTAAACATATTCCTCGTAAGAAATATTTCCAGCGCGTACTTATTTAAATTCTATTGTTTTAAATGTCAAACTCCAAATTGCTAAAGGTTTTTTTTGTTTTTCTATTAAAACATCTGCAGTGTCTTACACCGAACTTTCTTATACGCTTTAGAGTTAGATAATATCATATTTACACTATATTTATAATATTTTACTAACCTTTGGAACCCCTTTTCACTCAATTATTTCTTAGAATAAATATTAAATGTCAAACTCCAAATTATTTAAGGCGATGTTTCAATTTTTTGGTCAAATAAATGACTATTTTTAATCATTTTTTTCTCTCTTATTTTATTAGATAGAAATTTTTGTTTACTATATTAAATAACTCATGCAGTATATAAAAAAAAAATTTATTTTTATGCATAGAAGCTGACATAGTAGAGGCTTCGGAGATGAGGTCTTTTGCGGTGTGCACGATAACGCCAGTCCAGGATGTCAGAAACAAAAAAATCTAACGGGGTTTTATTAAGTACAAAATAACCTAGACCGTAAACCAATAAAAAGTTAAAAATTAAAAAAATACCTAGAAAATAGTGTGAGTCTAAGAAAAGTCCTATTTTTTGTACACAAAATTGGACCTTTGGGATTGAATAAAAATGGAACAAATGTATATTTATGTCAAAATGTCGGTTTGCGTTCCGCGTAATAAGTTAATTAATAAAATAAAAAAAGATTTGAGTCAATAGCTTAATTATTTTTTGAGCTAGAGTGCATACCGTTATTAAAAATGTACTTTCGAGAAAAACGTGTTTAAAGTTTAATTTTAGTGTCAAATAACACGTATTTATAATCCGGTTCTACTTATAGAAAAGTAAATATCTCTGAAACGCAGTATAAGTAAGTATTGTAATCATGAAAAATTTCGATCTCGAGATTTTAACGGAAATATACGTTTTGACCTTCCCTGAATCGATTCCAACTATTTTTGGAATGACGTCCTTCTGTGTGCGAGTGTGTGTATGTAAGCGCTCAACACCCCAAATGGCAAAAGGGAAAATTATGAAATTTTAAACTTAAGATTTGTATATGACTGGCAAGAAATTTTAAACTTAAGATATATGCCTGGCACGAAAACCTCCTATTTTTGAAAACAATATTCCGACCGGAAATGCATGTTTACTCTAGTCATTTTTTGCAGTTTCTGCCATTACTCAAAATCGGTTGCAATTACAGAAAAATTGTTACAGTAAAAATTATAGATATTAGCATTTTGTACAACTTTTATTTGAAACATTTTTTCTCACACGGTTCCGGAAACAAGAAAAAGGCTCTTGAAATTTTTTCATATTACATTTAATTTCACATAAATAGTATCATCTGCGCCTGTCAATTGCTTAGCAAAAAAATAAAACAGACTTAAATAATTTGAAGTTTGACATTTTATATTTATTCAAAGAAATATATTTAGAGTAAGTGTTCCATCTAAAGGTCAGAACAAATATTATAAATTAGAAAAATAATGAACTACGATGTGGTTTAACCCATATGCGTATAAGAAAGTTCGGTGCATGACACTGCAGATGTTTTTTACATATTGTCAAAATGTTTTTGAATAAAATAATAAAAAAAAAGATTTTTTTTTTAAATTGAAACATCACCTTAAGTTTTTTGTTTTCCTATTAAGCAATTGACAGGCACAGTTGATACGATTTATGTGAAAATAATTATAATAAGAACAAATTTCAATTGCCTTTTTCTTATTAACGGTGCCTCTTTTGAAAAAAAGTTTCAAATAAAGGTTGTACAAAATGCTAATATCTATAATATGTATCCCAAAAAATTTTCTGTTAGTGCAACCATTTTTGAGTAATTGCAGAAACCGCAGAAAATGACTAGAGTAAATATGCACTTCCGGTTTGAATATTGTTTTCAAAAATAGAAGGTTTTCTACCCAGGTAAATACAAATCTTAAGTTTGAAATTTCATAATTTTACCTTCAACCGTCTAGGCTGTAAAGCACACACACACAGACGGACGTCATTCCAAAAATAGTCGGAATCGTTTCAGGGAAGGTCAAAACGTATATTTCCGTTAAAAACTCGAGATCGAAATTTTTTTATGATTACAATACTTACATATACTGCGTATAAGAAAGTAAAAAGTATTTCACCAAAAGAGAAATTAGTAATGACCTTAAGGTAAAGAAAAAATGTACTGATTTCAATTTTATTTTATATAACATTATTTATTTTAATTATACATATGAGTGTCATATTTATATTACTCTCAAAACTCTGTTATCTGGATAATTTGTCATTAAATCTAAATATGACCCGTCCGTTGAAAGAGCAGATGGCAAGAGAGAGAACGAGGTAATAGGAACGACTTCTTATGTACTTCTGGTTTGAAGAGAAATGGTTTAGATTGTAACATATGTAGATGTTTTGATGTACTGGAAGAATTGCTTCGTATAAAATGATTTGATTGATGTTGAATAGGATTATGAGTGGAGAATGAATTGAAGTATGTTATAAGGGTACAGTGGCTGCTCTGATAGCTTGGATCAGTGCTATTTTGACATCCATCTTTCTATCGACAGGCACTCTTTTGAAATCCCCAAGAAGAGAAAGAAGAAAATGCCGGTCTTCATCCTGGTCCAACTTTTTTTCATGTGTATCTTGTCGGCTAATAATTTCCTTTAAAAGTATTCCAATTTCGACATCGATATTTTCCGTAGAAGAATATTTCATTTTCTTGCATAAAGGTTCAGATGTTGGATTAGAAGCAATCACGTTACATTCTTCCAACACTGGCACTTGTTTCTGCTTAATTTCTTCGTTATAGTTGGAAGCCGTTCTAAAAAAATAAATACCAACCTATAAGTTTATCATTTCTTTTTGTACAATGTTTATTTTAAATACTCTTTATGCGAACCGCATCTCATCAAAAATGACATCTGCTCAAAAAACACATATGTTTTCCAAGTAATTTCAGATCCACGTTTCAGGTGTTTTCTTTTAGCCAGTTCACGTGCAAATGAATTCCTTAGATTTTTCCATTTCTTCTGTAAATCTTTTGCTGAAAAATAACAAAGATAAGCATTTGTTCGTTTTATTTTCAGGTACCTAGCGAGTGGTTGTTTACTTACTGACCTACAGTTACAGGGTAGGAATAGCAACTGCAAGTGAAGGAATTCACGAAAAATGCAAACAAATTTGAAAAGTCATGAAAGAGCATTGTATACCAAAGCCCACAGAAGAAAGATGGTTAGAAATTGATGGTGATTGATTTGTGATTCTAATTATTGTTTTACATTTGTTCATATTATGGCAAAAATAGTGATTCACGTATTTTCAAAAATTTAATCTTTTATAATAAATTAACATGCCAAATCCAGATTATTTACTTGGAAAACACAACTGCAAAATTCCGTATGTTATAATAGGAGATGAGGCATTTGACCTGTCATTTAAAGTGACAATTTTGCCAATGTTTTTATTTTTAAAATTGTCACTTTTTTCACTGCACTGTATTTTGGTTAGATCATATTTAGACTATTTTTCTAATTTATAATATTTTACTAACCTTTGGAACCCCTTTTCGCTGAATTATTTCTTAGTTTAAATATTAAATGTCAAACTCCAAATTATTTAAGGATTTTTACTTTCTTATACTCAGTATAAGTAAGTATTGTAATCATGAAAAATTTCGATCTAGAGATTTTAACGGAAATGTACGTTTTGACCTTCCCTGAAACGATTCCGAATATTTTTGGAATGACGTCCGTCTGTGTGTGTGTATGTGTCTGTATGTGTGTGTGTGTGTGAGCGCTCTACAGCCTAGACGGTTGAAGGTAAAATTAAGATTTGTATTTACCTGGGCAGAAAACCTCCTATTTTTGAAAAACATATTCTAACCGGAAGTGCCTGTTTACTCTAATCATTTTTTGTGGTTTCTGCAATAACTCAAAAATGGGTACAGTTACAGAAAAATTGCATGAACAAAAATTAAAGGTATTAATATTTAGCACAACTTTTGTTTGAATTTTTTTTCCAAAAAGATTACTGGTTGCAAAATTTATTTCTGCTTATTATATATATTTTTAAATGAATCTTATCATCTGCGCCTGTCAATTGTTTAACAAAATAGACTTACATAATTTAATATTTATTCTAAGAAATATATTTAGTGTATAAGCGATCTAAGGGTTAGAATAAATGATATAAATTAGAAAAATAATGCAACCACGATGTGGTTTAACCCCAATGCGTGTAAGAAAGTTTGGTGCATGACACTGCAGATGTTTTTGTTTTTCTATTACAATTGACAGGCACAGTTGATACGATTTATGTGAAAATAATTATGATAAGAGCAAATTTCAATAACTATTTTCTTGTTTCCGGTATATTTTTTGAAAAAAAGTTTTAAATAAAAGTTATGCGAAATATTATTACCTTTAATTTTAATACAAACAATTTTTCTGTAACTTGAACCATTTTTGACTAATTGCAGAAACCGCAAAAAATGACTGAGTAAACGTGCATTTTCGGTTTGAATATTTTCATCAAAAATAGAAGGTTTCATAATTTTACCTTCAGCCGTTTACAATTAAGGGAAGGTCAAAACGTATATTTCCGTTAAAATCTCGAGATTGAAATTTATCGTGATTACAATACTTACCTATACCGCGTATAAGAAAATAAAAAGAATATATGATTATAGATTATCTAGAGCACGTTGGATGTACTTCCGGAATCTTATCAAACAAATGGAGAATATTTCACAGGCCACTCAATGTATGCGTCGAATTTGCAGAGAATAGGCAATATGTGTATGTCACAAACGACGCGGGAAGCGATAATGTTCGCGCTTAACGATGAGAGACATGTTATCCTCATGGCGAGAATCAGTAGCGCAATTATTTTCAGACATTACGCCGGTATTTGTCGCAGAATTAATGAAAAATGTCTGACACTGAACTTTCTTATATGCATTTTAAGGGGTTAGGCTATCCTAGAGATTTAAAGTTTATCAAAAATTTTTTTTTTGCTTAGGCTATTCTTTAGTATCTTGAAAATAATATGCCAAGTTTTATGCTCCGGAAAACTCTAAGAGCTTGAATTTCGAATATAACGCGAGCCCTCCCGCTGTTCAATGCGAGCGAAATAACGCTACAAATCTTTACCGATTGATTTTAAAATTTAACTGCAAAAACTCGAAAACAGTTGCACTTTAAGCAAAAATAATTAATAGTAAAATTATAGATACTAATAGAAAAACGGTACCGGAAACCAGAAAATACCTTATGCAATTGGTGCTTATTATAATTATTTTCACAAAAATTTGTTTCAACTGTGTCTGTCAATTGTTTAACAGAAAAACAAAACAAAATCTTAAATTATCGGGAGTTTGGCATTTAATATTTATTCTAAGCAATGAATGTAGCGCAAAAAGGTTCCAAAGGTTAATAAAATATTATTAATTAGAAAAGTAATATAAATCTAATATTTTTATGGTTCAATTGTCATTAGCAATTTTTGAACGATATTTTAGCGATTTTCGACAGTTTTTTTTAAAAAAGCAATATAAGAAAAAATCCTACGTACTGTAATAGCGCAGCTTCTAAATGTGTTTGTTAGCGGTTCGACCGAGCGGGGTCTTGGCGTTTACAACGAATAAATAAAATAAAAGTACAAATATTTTGTTGATCTGATTTTATTTTGGAAAATGATGTGCAACTCTTGGTTGTTGAAATCTGACTGATCTTACTAACTATTACAAAAATAACCTTATAACTAACTTAAATGCTATTGATTGGAAAGTCTCCCTTAAATATTTGGTTTGACCAATGGTGAGTTGGTTAGATAGAAAGCTGACCTATTTAAAAGTGTAGTGATTTTCTTAGAATGGTAACAAATGGCCGGAAAAAACATATTTACGCGGTACATAACTGAAGGGGTTTACAATGGTTCATGGCCTTGCCGATAGTAAAAAAAGGTACCATAAACTAATAGGCGAAGGTTGACGGTCGGATATCGTGATCGAAATTAACAACTCGCTCTCTTGCGGTGAAACTAATGTACTACAAAAATTGGTCATTACGCCGGGCATTAATGTACCAATCAGCTGTTTGTTCCGTTAATGGCCAGCTGTCATTTTTTCATAAATATCAAAGGAGCAAAATATCTATTATATCTTACAATCAAAATACACTTTTAAAGAACACAAAATAAAAGATTCTGACTCCAAGTGTGATTCGTTTTGAGATCATATTGATACGTGACACATTGGTCATTACGCCAGGCATTTTTATTAACGCTACTAGCGCCGCCAACGATAATTTCGATCACGAATAGCTATTTTCTTGTTTTGTTGAAAAAAAGTTTCAAATACAGGTTGTTTAAAATGCTAATATCTATAATTATCTCAACAATGTTTCTGTAAGTGCAACCATTTTTGAGTAATTGCAGAAACCGCAAAAAATGACTAGATTAAACATGCATTTCCGGTTTGAATATTGTTTTCAAAAATAGGAGGTTTTTTTTGCCAGGCATATACAAATCAAAATAAGAAAGTAGAAATAGAATGAGACTAAACAAACGTAGCATAATTTATCTCACTACGCATGTGCAGTAACGCCATTCATGGTACAGAAAATAAAATGAATTTTCAATTTGCAAAATATAGCTTAATTAATAATGTTCGCCATTGCACACACAATATCATAGAGGTAATTCTATTGCCACTAACGAATTCATTTTTTTCATTAATTAAGCGACAAAAACAAGCGTAATGTCTCAAAATAAATGTGTCGCCGATTCTCGCCATTATCCTTATCGCTTTACATTAGAAATATTATATCACTAGCTGAGAATTGTATTGTTCCAACTTATATATCAATTATAAGATGGAACAATATAATTGTAAGCTTGACTTCCCTATTTATGTAAGAATGAAACCGGATTCAAATCGAGCGCGCCCGAATTAGTTGCGGCGCTCTCTCGGTAGAGTATGCAAAACATATTACTGCAATTTAACATATGATGTCCCATCTCTTTTTTTATCTCTGAATGACAATGTTGTCAAAGTCAGAAATGGCAATTGAGTTGTGACAGCGAGAGAGATGCAATGCTTCCCCTTCTCCAAATTCAAAACCGGGGTATATCAATATGAGATATTAGCATTGTGTAAATGGCCGAAAAATGAAGTAATTGTTGTACGAGTTGAATTTCAAGGGTATAGCGGAAGAATTTTGCAAAACGTTGCATTGCCACCACACATGCCAAAGATGTATTTATGATATAGAATTACTTTTGGTTTTGTTAAGGGTCGAAATAAAAAGTTATTTACAAATGAAAATTCAAATATTTTACACTTCAGTTCAGACTAGCTGCTGTGAGCGCTGATGATGGTGATATCTCTAAGCTAAACCTGTCAAATCTGTTAGATATTATAACTTATACTCGACGTAATGGACCGATAGCAACAAGGGATATTGTTTAATATTAAATCAAACAATATGGGACAAGAACAAAACAAAATTAATGAAATAAGGGATAAATTTTAAAACATATTCAAATTATAGAAAGTGACACATTGAGTTTCGAGATATAACCACCACATGCGCTCGCGGTAAAACACAAGTAAAAAATATTTGAATTTTCATTTGTAAATAACTTTTTATTTCGACGCTTAACAAAACCAAAAGTAATTCTATATCATAAACACATCCTTGGCATGTGTGGTGGCAATGCAACGTTTTGCAAAATTCTTCCGCTTTACTCTCTAAATTCAGCTCGTACCACAATTACTTCTCTTTTCGGCCATTTACGCATTGCTAATATCTCATATTGCTATACCACGGTTTTGAAAAGTTGAAGGGGAAGCTAAAATGTTTTCTTTCCAATTTCACAACTCTATTCTGTTTTTTTCTTCTTCAAATAGGCAAAAAAAAGTGAACACGTGACAAAAGACGCGGGGTTCAAAAATGTTCGCGTTCAACGCTGAGAGACATGTTAACCTTATGGCGAGAATCGGCGGCTCATTTATTTTGAGACATTACACCTGTATATGTCGATAAATGAATGAAAAAAATCAATATATATGCACATGCGCAATATGCTGCGTTTGTTTGGTTTCGTTGTAGAAAATGTAAAAATACAACGAAACCAAACAAACGCAGCATATTGCGCATGTGCAGAGACGCATTTAGCATAAAATGCATTTTCAATTTGAAAATATAGCTTTATTAAAGATGTTCGCCATTGCATACATACAATATCATAAAGGTTATTTTATTGTCCCTAACATATTGATTTTTTACATTGATTTTTTTAATTTATATTTTTTAGTCTATTTTGATTGTAACTGTTATTTAAAATTTATTTGTGAGTTGTCCGAAGAATTTACTTCGTAAGATATGATAGATATTTTGTTCCTTCGATATTTATGAAATTAATAGACAGCTGGCCATTAACGGAACAAACAGCTGATTGGTTCATTAATGCTCGGCTTAATAACCAACTTTTATAGTACATTAGTTTTACCGCCAGAAAGCAAGTTTTTAATTTCGATCACGAATACCACCATTTTGAATTTGGAGAAGGGGAAACTTTACAACTCTCTCACTGCCAGGTCTCAATACTTACTTATACTGCATATAAGAAAGTAAAAATAATAAAATGTGATATGATCTAACCAAAATGAGTATAAGAAAGTTCAGTGCAAGCCACTACAGATCTTTTAATTTTAATTTCGCAGTCCAGAACAAAACGCTGAAGATATTTATAAATAAATGATAAATAATAATATGAAACGGTTTTTTGTGCATAATATCACAAAACCAATTTTCTGTAGGCGTTACTGAAACATTAGGACGCAACCATATTCAAATAACCCGCGTTTAAGTTATGTAGTTATTCCGCCAGAGCGCGCAGTGCAAATATCGTAACGTCTAAAGTTGTAGTGCTCTTCCTCCTACTTTCTGTCATTTCACTAGTTGCTTTTGCTTCCGCTTGACAGTTTGAAAAAGGTCTTCAAATTTTAACGGTTTCTGAGTGTGTTTTAGTTGTTCCTTGGTTTTAGTTGTGTCTCTTGAAAGATAGTATTCTATTCCAGATTAAATAGTGTTTATTTCAATTAAATTACCAGAAATGGATATCCCTGAAGTGGCAGGGATTGTAAAACAATTACAAACTGTAATTTTTCCCCAGTTTAAGGAATATGAACAAATTTTTACGGTATGTAACATCTTATTTTGTCGACTTATATAGATATATACGGTTAGAACGTTGATTTTATTGTATATTAAATGTGTTTTTGACTTTACCCTAATGTATGTATAGTTTTCCATTAATAATTAATTGAAGCCCCTTGTAACGAATTTCAGAGTACGTTTGATTGGTTCGAAGCGTATAAAGAAACAGTGACTCAACAGTTATTGAAGTTGAAAAATGATCGTGACTCCAACGTGGAACCGATTTCAAAAAGTGTCAAGCGGCGTGCAGTTATCTCCTCAAGCGATGATGAAGGTTAGAACTTAATCCGTTTAATAGAGCTAATTGAACGTATCTTTGTTGTGAATTTCTGTTCACGGTAAAATTTATATATTTTTTTCGTTAAGTATCAGTTTTGGCGTGTCCTAATAGATTTTGAAATTTTCGTGATACCACCATCGTTTCTCCTCATAAAATGTATATTTGTTCTAAATGTGCAATCAAAGTAAACGATTTCTTTTTCTTTGCCTCTGCAATTAAAACAATGTTTTTTTTTTATAAAATATTGTTATTATACAAATTTTGACTCGCACCACCAAAGTCGCGGTAACGAAACCATCTCGAAATTGATGTTTAAGATGGATTCTTTTAGGTTTTAAATGATTAGAACCAATGAGTAAATATTCTTAATTTTTATATATATGTCGATATATGTTTGTATATTATGGTCAACTAATTAGAAACGATTGCTTAATTTATTGTTTTTGAAACATTTGGTGATAATTTATTGTCATATTATGTCATACTAGGAAATATTTAAATAATGAAATAAAAAGAAAAAAACATTTTTGATAGTAACAAACGGGTAGGAACGGGTACAATATTTTTAAATAATGCATAAAGACTATGAATTATATGATTCTTCTGATCTCAGTAACATATATAAGTTAATAGTTTGTTGAATAAGCTTTATATTTTATTACTTCACTATATTTTCTTGGCATTGATTCGATTCATTTCCGACTTTTTTCGGTTGATATGGATGCATAAATTTCGTAAATAAATCATTGAATTTTTTTATTTTTAATACATTTTATTCCTTTCTTAAGCCTTATAGAGATTATCAATAGGATTTAGGTCTGGGCTTCGGGATTGTACCTCTAAAACTTATACTTGATTGTCAAGAAACCATTGTTATACACTTTTTTCCGTGTGTTTTGCATCATTGTTCTGTTGAAATAACCACGTAATTGTAAGATTGTCGTCGAAAAATGGCAACATAACAATATGTAGTATATCTATGTACTGATTTTTATCCATGATCCCATCAATTTTGTGTAGTGGGCCAACACCGCACCAAGGTAAATAGCCCAATATCAATACATTTCCACCTCCATATTTTAAAGTTCGAGTTGTGAATTTCGGATCAAATTCTTTAATTTTTAGGAGACGAACATAAACTCCACCAACAGATCCTATTAATTTCTTTGAGTGGTCAGAATTATTTTTATTAGACCAATTTTTCTCTCGAAGGTTAAATATTGGTCGCATTCATGGATCGCAACATTTCTTCTTTCCCATCTTTGCTTCAATAAAGAAGATGAATAAAGTATTACTACACTTCATACAAATTTAAGTTTGTGTGCAAATAGATACTAAAACCTTTTCAGCATGCGTTTCTAATTACGTGTTGCGAACATATTCGCATATGGCATTATAAATTCAGTGTATCTAGGATATATACAAGTAAGATTTAAAAAGTATTACTTGTTTTCAACGGCTAGATGCCAATACAAATAAATAATAAAACAACTGTTACCGAAATATATTATTTATCTGTAGTAATCTATACTTGAAAAGATCGTTTCTAATTAGTTGATCACAACTGTATATTAATATGTGGATGTACACTGACACTTTTCTATGTTTAAGTTAAATTGATTATTATACGAAAAGGTTGAGTAGGTATATGGTTTTTTAATTGATCGTATGAGATCTAAGATAAGACTGACTCTTCCTGTTCGTCGCAAGTAAACAAAAGATTAAATTAAGTGCGGAAATGATTATCATACGAAAATGTTATAATAAACATTGATATTTTACTAACTAGATAGAGGGTTCATAACAGAATCAACGACTCAAGCAGAGCTATCCCAACTTGCTACTGCTGCTGCTTCAGTTACATCTCCAGTTTTAGGCAAACGAAATGCGGCGAGAAAGGCCTGCTTGCAGATTAACTCACAAAGCAGCATGAAATTAAATACGAAATTGAGAAGACCCGATGTAAAGGACAAGGAAAATTTCATCGATAATGTGTCAACTATTCAGGTAATTACAGTCCATGTCTTCATTGAACCAATTTGATCTTTTATAACATACGCAAATGCTTGTTTCTTAGCATAAACATAAAGTATCTAATACTTTTCTTTTAGCCCTCATACGTGAAAGTAAAGATTGAAGATCGCGAATCCACAAACACAACCACAGTTGAATCTCTAGCACAATCAGTCTTGATCGACGCAACTAACGATGTGATGCCTCCACCCGCCATAAAACCGAAACGCGGTCGTAAAAAGATTAAAAAAGAAGTTATCGAGTCATCCGACACTGAACCGGAAACCAATGTTCGTTCGACACGCTCGAAACGCATTGTCGTAAAGAAGGAATATTATGATATATCTTCCAAGAAAATTTCTCCTCCCGTTATTACTGAACCCATTAAAAAGACAAGCACGGTAACCCGATCAAAACAAAGAAATCGTCGTATTGATTCGGACATAATTATCCAAGAAATTCCGGTTCCTTTAGTCATTATTGACGATTCAGATGAAGAACTGTTGTCAAACGTTCGAACAAAAATGGCAGAAAAGAAGCAGACCGATACCGAAGTTGAAGAAAAGAATAGTAAAAGAGAACGTAAGAAAAAAACGAAAATTACTAAAAATAAAGAAAAAATTATTTTGGATGGGAACAAGGGAACAGAAGTAGTTGAGAAACCGAATAAAAATGTGAAACAGGAAATCTCTAAACAACTTGAAGTCATAAACGAGAATATTGTTAATGCCACCATTACATATCAGAATAGCAACTTAGCTTTAAATACAAGTAATGTTTTAACGGAAACGACGCGACAAGAAAATCCATTAAATAATACTCACGAAATGCAAAAAGATTCGCTGAAAGACAATGGTGTATCAATGAATAGCACACACATTTTGGCGAAAGAGGCGCCACAAAATAATTCATTAAATAATACTCATCTAATCCGAAAAGATTCGCCATCTGTAAATTGTAGTGTTATATTACACAAGTTAAACGAAACTTTAAACATGTTGCAGAACAATAGCACACATATTTTAGCTAAAGAGGTAGCACAAATTCATTCATTAAATAATACTCATCTAATCCGCAATGAGTCGCCATTAGTTAATTGCAGTGTTACATTACACAAATTAAATGAAACTCAAACTTTAAACATATTGCAAAACAAAACTTATGAATCACCTTTAAAGCCTCAAGTCGCTCCAAAACCAACTTATATTCCTCAAAAATCATCTCATAAATCTCCACAATTACCTGAACAATCCATAAAATCACCCGAATCTCAAAAACCTCATAACATTCTAAAAGCAACTCCTAGTGAATTGGCAAAACCTTTCTTAATGCCATCTGTAAGCAATATTATGACAGATGATGATGACTCAATAGAAGTCTTCAAAACACCAGAGAAGAAAGTCAATAAAAAGAAAGCAATCAAAACTAAACCCATGTTTAGTCCATATGCAGAAAGTCCAGTAAAAAAACGCGTCGCTGCTTTTGAGAAGTTGGGCGGTGTCGATGAAATGCCTACTCGTGTAACTCGAACAAAAACTCGAAATATGGCCGCCAAAGAAAACCAAGCCGAAGCCAAAAATACAGAACCCGCTCGGACTTTAGCTAAACCGAAATTTAAAACCCCCTTAATTGCAAACAAAATTCCATCTTTGATCCCACATACAGATGGTAAAATATATCACAACACCCAACTTAATCTGGGCTCCAAATATAACAATTCTACTGTAACAGATGTATCTATTAAGTCTTCAACAGCTATCAAGCCTTCGAGAGTAGAATTGCAAGAGCGTAAGGAAGAGGAGCAAAAACGACGGTTAGAAAAAGAAGACGACGCTAAGCGTAAAAAAGAGCAAATGATGCTGGCGAAAACTGAAGAGCAGCGTAGGAAACGTGAAGAGAAGCAGGCGAAAGCGCAGAAAACGCGCGAAGCAATGGAAAAAGAGAAGGAGGACAAGTTGAGGCAAATGATTCAGGAAAAGGAACAGAAACAGTTGGAGGAAATACAGAAAAGGCGAGAGTGGGAACAAATGAAAGCTGCAGAGTTAGAGATGCGAAAGAAGAAGGAAGAAAAAATCAGGCAACAAAAAATTAAGGAACATGAGGCACGGAGGAAGTTAGAGGAAAAACGGAAACAGCAATTGAATATTAAACCTCCACCACTACCCACAGAGGATTGGGAGGATTCGGATAGTAGTTCAGAGACCGTAAAACCTAGATGTGAGGGGCCTATTTGGGGACAAAGTAAGTTCTAATACCAACATTTACTCATTTAATTTTTCTTAAGAAAATAATCACTCCGTCCTCTTAAGCTCTCAATGCTTTGAAACGAATAGTTTTAAACATTATTAAATTTTATAATTCCAACTATACAGTTTTTTTTTCACATTAGGAAAACAACTAGAACCAAAATTATTGGCACAGCGTTACATACCGAAATCTTTTATCGAAACGTACTTTCAAATGCACGCGCAAACTCCTGATTTACGTGAAATCTTCGAAACTATCGACGAGCGTGCGCTGCGGCGAAATTCTAGCGCTGTGTGGCGAACCCCTCCACGATATTCAACACTACCAAAATTTTGAACAATTACAAGAATTACAAATAAAGTTTGATAGAATCTGTTGTGACCGTCAAACCAAGAACGACTTAATTAGTTATTATTAATTAAATGTAAGTTATATGTACAATATGACAATTAAAATGACTAATTGGTTAATTAATTGTATGCTTTATATATGTTCCATTAGAAAAGGAAATAATGAAAATTTAAATATTACATGTTAAGTTTATTTTATACATTTGACATAAATATGTTTTATTGTTTGCTTTGTATACATACACGTAATGTGCCATCTATGTTTAATAAAAATTCATTAATAATTTGTTTCTGTTACCTATATAACTGAACTTTTATCTATGAAGCTAGTATATTTTATTAAAATTTGATCTATATTAAAATACAAGCATTCAAGAAATTAAAATGATTAATAAGCTATATTATTCTGGACGAACGCCTTTACTTTCGTATACGAAGTAACCCTGGAAAAGTAAAACTTTTCAAACAAAAGTTCTGCGCAATATTAATATCTAATTTATATTCTTACTGTTTTTGCAACCGTTTCTGAATTATTTCAAAAACCCTCAAAAAATGACTAGATTAATCATACACTTCCGGTTCGAATATTCTTTTCAAAACTTAGGTTTTCTTGCCAGGCTTATACAAATCTTAAATTTAAAGAGACTCGATTCAGGGAAGGCCAAAAGGTATAATTCCGTTAAAATCTCAAGATTGATTTTTACTTATACGCAGTATAAGTAATCATGAAAATTTTCAATCTCGAGATTTTAACGGATATATACGTTTTGACCTTCCCTGAATCAATTTCGACTATTTTTGGAATGACGTGTGTGTGTGTGTGCTCTCTACAGCCTAAGCGGTTAAAGGGAAAATTATGAAATTTTATACTTAAGATTTGTATATGCCTGGCAAGAAAACCTTCTATTTTTACTTTCTTATACGCAGTATAAGTAAGTATTGAAATCATGAAAAATTTCGATCTCGAGATACTGCGTATAAGAAAGTAAAAAATGACAGCTGGCCATTAGCGGAACAAACAGCTGCTTGGTACATTAATGCCCGGCGTAATGACCAATTTCGATCACGGATAGTGATCGAAAAGTTGACCAAAACATAATCTAATTAGACATATTCTTTAGGTTACGTCACATTTAAAATGCCTAATTGTTGTACCGTTATCGGGTGTACGTTCGGTTACAGGAGTAACCCGAAGAAATTACGTTCGTTTAAGGTTCCTAAAGATCCCGAATTGGCAGCGGCTTGGGAAAAAGCGTCAAAAAGGACGGACATAAATATATATAAGAAACAATTTTATGTGTATTACTTTCTACCCCTATGATTTCCCATTACAAATACCACAAAAATTTATATTTTTACTTTAAAGTTAAATTAGTTTTGTAACACGACAGTCTCCTAGAAGGCGACGACAGCACGACGCTCATTCAATACAAAATAAATAAATATTATCCTTCAAAAATTTAGGGAATGCAAATAACAAAACTATAATGCAACTATATTTAAATATTGTAGCGTTAAAATATTCGTACCGGTTTGGCCATGAACATCATGACGAGCACGACTGATTGTCAGTGTCATCTACAACTTTCCAGTGTCAAAAGCTTGAGTCGGAGGGACCTGATTTGGCCTAATCGCTAATTTATCCGAAATTCGAAAGCGAAGGCTTACCTGCCCGTACCCTATTGTTAAAATTATAATGTAAAACAAAGCGTAGAACGCAACCAAAGGACGCAGCCTAAAACAGCTAAATGATTAATGACAACAGTTGTCAAATCTGTATTTATGTCAAAATCGCAACCTTAAATCTACACAAATAAAATGATTAAATAAAGCAATAAAATAAGTGTGTGTGTGCTTGTGTGTGTATAATACTTAATAATAAATAAGTGTCTATCTAAACAACAAAAATGACTTCTGTAATGATGGATTATGAGTTCAAAGTGAAAACACAAAATGAACGCACAAAAGTCGAAGACCTTTTCGATTACGAAGGGTGTAAAGTTGGTAGAGGGACTTATGGTCATGTGTACAAAGGTAGACGAAAAGACGGTTCGGATACTCGTGATTACGCGTTGAAACAAATCGAAGGCACCGGGCTTTCGATGTCAGCCTGTCGAGAAATCGCAGTATGTCATTTTAACACCATACGCGACCAATATCTAACTTAAATTCTTATTTTAGTTGTTGCGAGAGCTCAAGCATCCGAACGTCATCAACCTGATCCGCGTTTTCCTATCACACAACGATCGCAAAGTGTGGCTATTATTCGATTTCGCTGAACACGATTTATGGCACATTATCAAATTCCATCGGGCCGCGAAAGCCAACAAGAAACCAGTGATGGTACCGAAAGGGATGGTGAAGAGTCTTTTATACCAAATCTTGGATGGCATTCATTATCTACACTCCAATTGGGTGCTGCATCGTGATTTGAAGCCTGCGAATATCTTGGTGATGGGCGAAGGGTCCGAAAGAGGTAGAGTGAAAATTGCCGATATGGGATTCGCCCGTTTATTCAACGCACCACTAAAACCTTTGGCGGATCTCGACCCAGTTGTGGTGACGTTCTGGTATCGTGCGCCAGAATTGTTGCTTGGTGCGCGGCATTACACGAAAGCAATTGGTAATTTTTACATATTTACGAATCATTTATATATCTATATTTCCAAACCGATCAAATTATTAATTCATCTATTACATTATTAATTCGTATACAAAGTACAAATATGAAGCGTTTTACACTCGATTTTCTTATACGTAGTAACATAATTAGCTCTGATGACATCAGAAAAACATCTGCAGTGTCATGCACCGAACTTTCTTATACGCATTTGGGTTAAACCATATCGTAGTTTCATTATTTATCTAATTTATAATATTTGTTCTAACCTTTAGATTGCTTTTACTCTAAATATATTTCTTTGAATAAATATTAAATGTCAAACTTCAAATCATGAAAGGCTATTTTGTTAAACAATTGACAGGCGCTGATGATACGATTTATGTAAAAATATATATAATAAGCAGAAATTTAGTTTAAAACTAGTACCCTTTTTGGAAAAAAAAAATTCGAACAAAAGTTGTGCTAAATATAAATACCTTTAATTTTTGTTCATACAATTTTTCTGTAACTGTAACCATTTTTGAGTAATTGCAGAAACTGGAAAAAATGACTAGAGTAAACAGGCACTTCCGGTTTGAATATTTTTTTCAAAAATAGGAAGTGCACACCTCAGGCATATGCATATCTTAAGTTTAAAGTTTCATAATTTTAGCTTCAACCATTTAGGCTGTAGAGAACATACACACACACACATACACAGACAGACGTCATTCCAAAAATAGTTGGAATCGATTCAGGGAAGGTCAAAACCGTTGAAAACTCGAGATCGAAATTTTTCATGAATACAATACTAACTTATACTGCGTATTAGAAAGTAAAAATATATTAAATACATATCGTAGAATCTTAATCATAAAAGCATTGTTTTACATAAATGTAATTAAATAATTGATTTTACGGAATCTTTAAATATTCTCCATTAGATATTTGGGCAATTGGTTGTATATTCGCTGAGCTTTTAACATCCGAACCAATATTTCACTGTCGACAAGAAGATATAAAAACCAGTAACCCATACCATCATGATCAATTGGATCGAATATTCAATGTCATGGGATTTCCTCATGAGAAAGACTGGGAAGATATACGAAAAATGCCAGAACATCCAACACTACTCAAAGACTTTAAAAAATCTAAGTAATTTAACAAAGACACGTATGTAAACAAAACAAAAAATACATTAACACTAAATTCAAATTTTAGTTATGTAAACTGTTCGCTCGTAAAGTATATGGATCGACACAAAATTAAACCAGACAGCAAAGCCTTCCATTTATTACAACGACTACTACTAATGGACCCAAATAAACGGATCACATCCGAGCAGGCTATGCAAGACGCTTATTTCAGTGAAGATCCTTTACCCACACAAGAGTATGTATCAACATTTACACTCTTTTACGATTTTTTTTACGACATTTCATATATAGTATAAATAGACCTTTCTTCACAAATAATTATTTATTTATAGTGTTTTCGCTGGTTGTCCAATCCCTTATCCGAAACGAGAATTCTTAACCGACGATGACCAAGATGAAAAAACAGACAATAAAGCTAGACAGACACAACAGCAGCAGCAGCAACAACAACAACAACAACAGCAACAGCAACAACAACAGCAGCAGCAGCAGCAGAATGTATAGATATTTAATTAAAACTGTGAAAATAACGAAACTTATTATATGTTAAATTGATTACAGCAAGTACAAGCGCAAAGTAACAATGCGGACAATCACGGGCAACACGGACCCAACGCTAAGCGGGTGCGACTGGCGCCATCGGGCCACCCCAGCCAAGTCAACCAGCAACAAGTACAAATGACACAGCAACAACAGCAAGAATTCCATCACGTGCAGCAACAACAACAACAGATGATGTTCAACAATTCGCAACAACAACAGAATTTCCAACAAAGATTTTAATTGTTTTACATATTTTAAGTTTTATATTTATAGCTATAGAATAGTGATAATGTTGTAATGTAAAAAGTGTAATAATGTTGATTTCAACATTTATTTCGAATAAAAGTACTTTTCATAGAATAATAATTTACTTGTGTTCTTATTTTCGTTTATACTCGCATCAAATGATGAACGTTTTCATTTATTAGTCGGAAATGCAGCTTTGCAATTTGCCCGTAACATATTTAAACACTAGCGGCATCTAGTGCATTTAATTAGTACTGCTTCTCACCTTTAGAACTTTTAGTTCTATTTTTTTTTTCAATAAATATCGTTTCCCCCCTCTCCAAGATTTGTAGTTGTATGTTTTTAAAAAATGGCTCCGAGATTAAAAAAATTGACTTTGAAAAAGCCGGCAAATACCGGTGTACGAGATAAAGAGAATAAATACTTGCATGAATTGAGTAATTTTACAGTGCGTGTACGACGGAGGGAATCACTCAGATCTGCGAAACAACATAAGGTAATTCAATTTAATATTTAAGCAGGTGTTTGGTTGTAACTGTCATTTTACTATTTCGAATAGTTGTTTTTGTTGTATTCGACAAAATAATGGTTAAATTATGATGAAGCATTTAATTTATTTGTCACTAAATGGTACTATATTTTTTGTTATATTTGATATGTTATTTCTAATAAAAGGAAAGTTAGGGGGCGTACACTCATCAAGCTTATACGTAGAGTGTTTTATTATTATAAAATTGCTCTTGGCATTATAGTACAATAGAGTTTTATTTGTATTTTATACTATTTTATTGTTTATTATTATCGGTCTTGATATTTACTCAAGGTTTTTATTAATTGGATAGCTGATAGATATCCTTTGTAGCCTTTTTTTGTAGCGAGTAAACTAACACAGCTTTTCAATCATATTTGTGACTATTTTCTATTATACTGAGGCCTAAAATTATCCTCAATTAAATTGGAGGAAGACTATAATTGTGAGAAATATACAAAATCTAGATTCCTAAATTAAATAAATATATAAACCGGGTCTTTTTAAGTCAGCTGAAGCATTACATATTATTAATAATAACACATAATATTAATGAAGGGTTCATTAGCCCATAGTAAAACCATAAGCTGAACTTACGACTTTAGCTATAATCTTTTTATATAAAAGCACAGTTTAAACACATGTTCTTTCTCTGTCTATATGTTTGGTAGTCAGAACAAGAATATGAGCTTAAATTCGAGAAAAGCTGAGCGTTTGTTTAAAAAGAATAAAGCTCTTATATAAACCACGTATAAGAGGATTTGTTTCTAGGTTTGCCCGCATATAAACAGATGACGCTAGTTGTAGCACATTTCATACGGTTTTTATTTGAATTTATACGCAAAGCAGACTCAATTTTAAACTTATTTAAATTAAAATAACACCACTTAAGTTTAAATTTGAGAAGAGCTGAACGTTTGTGTAAAAACAATACAGCTCTTAAATATACGACGTATAAGGGAATAATTTATTTCTTAGTTTGCCCATATATAAACAGATGGTGCTAGTTGTATCACATTTCATGTGGTTTTTGTTTGAATTTATTCGCAAAATAGTCTCAATTATAAATTTATCTAAAATAAAATAACAGCGCTTGAGCCTAAATTTGGGAAGAGCTGAGCGTTTGTGTAAAAGGAATGCAGCTCTTAAATAAGCGACGTATAAGTGAATGATTTATTTCTAAGTTTGCTCACATATAAACAGATGGCGCTAGCTGTAGCTCATTTCACATGGTTTTTATTTGAATTTTATATGCAAAACAGATTCAATTTTTAATTTATCTAAAATAAAATAACACGGTTAATTAAAACATACATGTATTGTAAATGTTTACGATATATGTGATTGGTTTAATTTAGAATAGGATAAAGATTGAAATATGAAACCTGTATGCATAATTACTAATAAAATCAATTTGTTAGAACATTTTATGTCTAAAATAGTACATTTTTGCAAAGCAATCAAAGAATTTTAAATAGTTATAAAATTTAAATATACACATGTGAATTTTACGCAGTTAAATTTGTAAAAGGAATGAATATATACGTGTCCCTTTTACAGCAGTACCGTTTGAAGTAAAATGTCGACATCCTTAAAACAAACATATTGTTGACTGAGTCATTACGTCAGTGCAATTAACACAACAAATTAAAACTGAGGTTGATATTCGTTGGTTTGCCACTTCGTACGGGTTAGGATACGTGAGTTAGAGTCAACCGGCGAGAAATGTATTACAATACGGAATATGTGTTTTGCGATGAGATTGACTGCAAGGCGAGTGAAATGTGTGATAAAAAAATCCGTCAAAGACGGAGCTTATTGCAAATAGCTATTAAAAATGTTGTGCATCGTAAAAAAGATCGGTACGCACTGTTTTCGGAACGTTCTGGCATTGAATTTTGTTCGACGTTACCGACACGGGGTCGAAAAGGGGCTCGAAGTAAGGTCAGTACAGTTTTTGGCGTTTCTCATTGAATAAAATCATAGTTTTGTGCTCATATTTGGCACCATAAGGTTATATGTATTACATTTGGTAATATTAACGGAACCGTCTGCATATAAATAATATAATTGCTTGTTTTGTATTTGCTAATAATAATTTGCAAACTATTGAATTAAATGTGCTGAATAAACGTTTTATTATTCACCATACGGAATTTTATTATTGTTTTTACTCAGTTAATTATTTTAAATATTTATATATATATAATATAACTTCATGGTTTTTTTCCATTAAATAGGGTAGCAGAAAACCCTTTATTTTTTATTTAAACTGCATTTGTTTCATTCAAATACTGCATACATTTTCTATTCTGATTGCTCACAGCTTTCCTTTCACGCAATTCATTCTCAATCATGTTTATCCACTTATTATTCCAATGAAATAGTAGTTTTTCTTATTGATATGTAAGGAAATTTTTATATATGTATTTATATACTGGTGCGTATTATTTTTGCCCAGACATTAAATCTTATAGGTCGTAGGTGTTGGATAAGTGGTGTTTCATCTCAATAAATAAAGATCAAAGAGGTTAATTTGATATTAAGCAAACGATTCATTATATATATATACTCATGATTTTTTAAAAAACATCTGCAGTGTCATGCACCCAACTTTCTTATACGCATATGGGTTAAACCACATCGTAGTTTCATTATTTTTCTAATTTATAATATTTGTTCTCGGAACGCTTTTACACTAAATTTATTTCTTAGAATAAATATAAAATGTCAAACTTCAAATTATTTAAGTCTATTTTGTTTTTTTTTTGATAAACAATTGACAAGCGCAGATGATACGATTTATATTAAAATAAATATAATATGAAAAAATTACAATAGCCATTTTCTTGTTTCCGGTACCGTTTGGTAAAAAGAGTTTCAAATAAAAGTTGTACAAAATGCTGATATCTATAAGTTTTATTGTAACAATTTTTCTGTAACTGCAACTATTTTTGAGTAATTGCAGAAACTGCAAAAAATGACTAGAGCAAACTTGCACTTCCGGTCGGAATATAGTTTTCAAAAATAAAAGGTTTTCTTGCCAGGCATATACAAATCTTAAGTTTAAAATTTCATAATTTTCCCTTTAGCCATTTGGGCTGTAGAGCGCTCACATACACACACACACAGACGGACGTCATTCCAAAATTAGTTGGAATTGATTTAGGGAAGGTTAAAACGTATATTTCCGTTAAAATCTCGAGATCGAAATTTTTCATGATTACAATACTTACTTATACTGCGTATAAGAAAGTAATAATATCTGCAATGGCTTACACTGAACTTTCTTATACGTATTAGAAATATATGTTATTTTTTTCATTAACCTACAGAGTATAAATTATTACACACACACACAGGCAGACAGATAGACAGACGGTATTCTAAAAATAGTCAGAATCGATTCAGGGAAGGTCAAAAGGTATAAGAAAGTAAAATATTTTATATAAACATAATTTAAGGTTGTTAAACAGTATACCTATCTATATTATAATTAATAATCGAGATTTTTTCTATGCGTCATTTAATTAGTTGTTATTGATCGTCAATAGATGCATACAATAAAAAGCAATGTTAAATGTATGTCAATTGCTATTGTGCATCACAGAACGTCTATTTGTTAATAGGTATACTTTCTTCTTCATTTCTCAATCAATTTAATATATTTTCTCATATAGAAGATGATTTATGTAAAATTTCATTCAGTACACGGTACTTATGTTCATATATAAGTTCAATTAAACCCAGTAACAGCTTTAACTTTCTTATTATTAACAATATAATAAAATATTTTATAGTAAAGTTGTTCGGGGAGAAGGACGTTTGTGTGCCTGCAAAACCTTAATTCAACCAGTGGTTCTCGATCAGATGATTAGTGAACTTTCTTATATACTTATAAGAAACTTCACTAATGTAATCTCGAAATTTTAGCGGAAAGCGCATACAAACACAGACAGACGTCATTCCAAAAATAGTCGGAATCGATTAAGGGAGAGTCAAAAGGTATATATATAAAAAGGTTAAAATCTTTAGATCGATTTTTTTTTTCATGAATACAATATTACAAATTACATGATTTATACTTCGTATAAGAAAGTAGAATATCCGCAATGGCTTACACTGAACTTTCTTATACATATATGTTTTTAGATAAGATACTCAAATATAAATTTACCTATCATATTTTGATTATTTCACTTATCTTTTACTTACCTTTGAAACACTAAATATATTGCTTATGATAAATTTTAAATGTCAAATCTTTCCTTATTTGAATCAATTTTGTTTTTCTGCTAAACAATTGACAGGCAGAAGATACAATTTATGTAAAAAATAATTTTGAAACATGAATTGTGCGAAATATTAATATCTTTTACTTTTATTGAAACAATTTTACTGTAAGTGCAGCAGTTTCGGTGATATTGCAGAAACTCCAAAAAAACAACGGAAGTAAACAAGCACTTCCGGTTAATAATTATTTTAAACAATAGGGTTTCTTGCTGTAGAGCACACACGAAGGTGTGCGCGCGCGCGCATACACACACACTACAAACACACGCGCACACACACGCACACATACACAGACATACACACACATACAGAGGTGCACTCACACACACAGGCACACACACATACGATATATTAGCGGATTTTAGTATTATTTGAAAATCATTGTGATAATTTAGTGTCCTCCAGTAAACATCAATAGGTTTATTTTATAATTTTCAGTGGTGGTGGTGTTAAATCACAATTTTCTATTTAGTTACACGTTGCTCTTTCTTAGAGAGTTTTTTCACTATATTCTATATTCCTAAAGGAAGTATTTTAGTAATAAATATTCTAGATTAAATTTCGGTGCTTTATAAGAAGTGTGCTTATTTGTAGCGTTTCAGGTTTCCAAGTCTTAGCTATTAAAATTCCTTCTTTAGAAGTATAGAATAGTAAAAAAAAATTTAAGAAGAAAGTAATATGTGCAAATAACTGGAAAACGTCCATTTAGCAACAAAAAAAAACATACATAAAATTGATGTTTATCGCTAGTTTAACACGAATAACACGTCAATAGTGCTACAACTCGAAATAAATTTAAGAACAATTAAATTTGTAATGACAGGAACTGATTTAACACGTGGTTAACTTTAAGTTGTCATTGCCCTATTTTTCACCAGACAGTGATTCTTAATATGTTATTTTCATTGTGTTTAGGTTAACTGAATGCGTTTTACTTACGAGGAAATGGGAGTATCGTGGCTTACATCATCCGTTCTCTTTTCAGAAATAGTTTATTTTGCGTATATATCGAGACATATTTGAATGAAGCGAAAGAAGTGTGCAAGAATAAAGGTGAATGGCGAAATATTGCCAAGATGTAAAAGAATGTAAAGGGTTTTCTGCCAACCCAATTGATAGGAATAGGCATGCTGTTATATATGTATGGATTAGTATTTCATAGAGTAAACTAATGAAAAATCTGGCAGAATTGACACGCACCAAACTTTAGCTGTAGTAAAAATAACTTACTTTACATTATACGATTGCATAAATATAATTATCATCAATTATTTAAAATAAGTTAAAATACGAAAAATGCTTTCGTATATTGAAATATGACCGCACTTCCGAACAGTGTCGACTAGGGAAGGGACATTTTTCGATTTATCAATATCATTTTCTAACCCCCCACCTGTTACATACATTTTAGACTGCACCACCTGCTACCATTGACGATATCGTCATCGATCAATTTTAGCCCATTAAGGAGCGTTTGAATCTTACCTTATGGTTCAGGGATTTAGTTGTAGGCTTAAACTAAATTCCAGAAGGTTTTGTTCAAAAATATAAATATATAGCCACTAGAAATTTTTGAACAGTACAAAACGAGCATAGATACCAGGATGTGTGAAAGTCGGTATGACGATATCGTCACCGGTAGCAGGCGTTATCGTTATTTATCGATTTATCGTTTATTATCGATACATCATTTATTATCAATAGATCGTTAATATTTTAATAAATAAATTGGGAAATATTGATTTATTAACAAATATCGATATATCTTAATATTTATAGATGTCGTAAATTATCAATATATCAGTACATAATTCGTGCCATTCGCATCAAGCTCCTTCTTTCCCGAGTTATGGGCTTCAAATAAGGCAATGAACTTAAATAATGATATTTTTAAAATACCAAAACGTTTCTTGCACTGAACTATCTTATACGTATATTGTTTAAATAGAAGGCATATTATATACATACATAACTCCATGCGTATTTCCACCATTGAAATACTTTCACTATATGTATTTCTTACAATAAATATTAAATGTCATATTTCAAATTATATGAGTCTATTTTGTTATTCTGTTAAACAATTGACGGGCAATCACGATTTTCTTGTAACCGGTGGAATTTTTAAATAAAAGAAAAGTTTAGCGAAATAATATCTCTAATTTTTATTTCAACTATTAAGTAAGTGCATCCATTTTTGAGTTATTACAAAAACTACTCAAAATGTTAAGAGTATTCAGGGAAGGCCAAAAAGTATATTTCCGTCAGGATCTCGTTATTGGATATTTTTCATGATTACAATACGTACTTAAAACTTCGTATAAGAAAATATAAATAATCCAGTGGGTGGCATTTTTTATATATATCGTCTATATATTATGCTTATTCTTTCATAATTTGATCTAAATACGTTAAATCGTTTGCAAATGGTAATGGGTTTACGTAAGTAGTTTTTTTTTTGCCATTTTAACGACAGCCTTCTAGGTAAAGAGTGTCGCTATATAAAAATGCAAAAGTTCTCGCAATGATAACATTGACCTTTCTTATCATGCGACACAGATATAGATCCATAAATAAATGTTAAATTTGAAGACAAAGAATCTGCATCGATTCTTAAGTGGAGTGTAATGTTTTTACATACATACAATTGAATGTGTGAAAGTCCACCTCCTCATTTCATTCTCGTATTATCAGACTCTGTTCGAGTTGTAGTCGGTCTCGGAGCAGCACTCTATTCTAGGTTAGTTAGTTACGCGTAGCCTGCTGGCACACTGCTCTAAGTGCAGACAGACCATTATTTTACAAGTTGTTTTGGCGGTGTTCATCAGACTCCCTTTCATCTGAGCACTGTTGGTGAAAAGTGCTCCGTAAGTGGTTTAAAAACATTGTAAATTACGTGTGAATTGAACTACTCCAAATTAATGTGAAATAGCAATTGTGTGATTTAGTGATCGAATTCACAGATAAGAGTACATTTCGTGTATTTGAGTGGGTTATTGTTTTATTCGAAAGATATATTTGGTACATAATATTCATTAATAAATTAATGCAAATTACCAGTGTATTTCAATTTATATATTTAAGAATTTAGCTATCAGTTGATTGCTTTGATATATTTTTATGTTTTACAACTATTCAGAGATTATTCAAAGGGGAAGTTTTTAAACTTATATTCATTCTCATCTTGACATTCACCATTCAACTCTATCTCTACATACTTATTTAGCTTCAAATAAATTCTTCATATACGCTCTTTTATTCCGCTTGCTCACATTTTTTCTTTCACGCAATTCATTCTCAATCATATTTATACACTTATTTCGAGGACGATCCCTCACTAATACACAAAAGCACAATAAAATGCTTATTGCTCCCCTAACTAATTATTTTAGTTTATATAAAGCTCTAGAATATAGTATCCGCAATAGCGATAAGATAAGAGGGATATACAAAATTTGAAATATAATTTATAAAATAGTATTTTTAATATTTTACCAACCATTAAAAAATTTTTTCACTAAATATCTTTCTTACAATAGATATTAAAAAGTCAAATACCAAATTATTTGAGTCTATTTTGTTTTTTTCGTTAAACAATTGACAGGCATAGTTAATACAATTTATGTAATAATATTCCTATATTTATGTAACTATGGCAACATAAATAAATTTTCAAAAGGGATTTTCTTGTAACCGGTACCCTTTTTGAAATATTAATATATCTAATATTTATTCTAACTATTTTTGCTGTGAGTGCAACTATTTTTGAGTTAATGCTGCAACCGTTAAAACTGACTAGAGTAAACATGCACTTTCGGTTTAAATATTATTTAAAAAAATAAGAGGTGTATTTGCCAAGAATATACAAATCTTAAGTATTTTCATAATTTTACCTTTAATCGTTTAGGCTATAAAGCGCTCAAACACACACACACACACACACACAGACAGACGTCATGCCAAAAATAGGGAAGGTCAAAAGGTATGTTTTCGTTAAAATCTCGAGATCGATTTTTTTCATGATTACAATTCGTATATAATAAGTAAAAGGAATAAATTTTAAGAAAAATACAGCCATGCCATTACCAGACTTGCTTTTCTTAAAACGACCGTTACCATTAAAGCGGTTTTTCTCTATTTAACAGTTCATTTACATATATAAAGTTTTGTATACATATATATAATAATATATTTGTCGACAGCTAATATAATAGTTTTTGGTTCAATTAATACTGTATGTAAATACACAGATTTTGTTATTAAATTGTTTAATTTTACCAAATAAATCTTGATCACTTGATATAGTAAATGTAGATGCTCTAAATATAGACTAAATAATTACTGTTTTGTTTGTTTGGCGACAAGTTTATCTTAATATCTCGGATCAAATCTACTATAAACTATAGACATAGGATAGTATTACGCACCATTTAGCTTTGTAGTTTAGTCTAACTATGGTTTAGATTTCTTTAGAGTATTTAGATTTTTTCTTATCTAGATTCATATTACTATTTTTCTTTAAACTATTTGGTACTAAATAATGTCTACTCGTTATATATTACGAAACCACTATAACAATTTTTACCTAAATTACTTATTTCGCGTATCCATAATGTATTTACGAAATTGATTGTCAGCTTCGAAAATCAGTAACAGAGGCAAATATTCCTGCATCCACCATTTCAATTACAATGTTAATTCGTTTAACACTTGAAAATTCGTTTTAAGCGAATTATAAAATGATTGATATAAATAAATTATTCTCTGATACGGTTCTCAGGTTATTATATGGTTTTTTCCAATATTGGCGGACAATTTGGTAGATATATAGCTTCTACATAAAATGGTAAATTTATGTAAACAACAGATAACCACATATTTAGTAATTCAAAGAGATTTAATTATTTATTATACATGCATTTCAACATGCCTATTCCCCTCAATGCGGTGGCAGGAAACCCTTTACAGTCTTTCACATGTTGACAATATTTCGCCATTAAACTCTATTCTTACACACTTCTTTCATTTCATGCACGGTCTTGCTTACAACTTTTCTATTAGGCAATTCATGCTCAATCAAAACCTTCTTTCGTTCAATTTGACATTTCTCTTGCTTGTAGTCTATCTCGCATACCACAACAGTTATATTATAGATTTAGATTGGTATTACTATATTTGTTGAAAATATATATTTCAATATCTCTTCTTATCTAAACAAAATACGTATAAGAAAGTTTAGTGCAAAACACTGTGGATATTTTGTTAGTACTATCGAAACTAATAGCGGTTTCCACTTACGATTTTAATGTGCATTTTCTTGTACTCAGTAAAACTGTCGTAGTAGGCTGAGTGATGAAAGTGAGCATTGAAATCCTAAGTGAAAAACGTAATAAAAGTATTTCTTTTGAACTCTTAATTATATATTTAAAAGCAGTTTATATTATTGAAAAATATTCAATTCAAAAGCGTTACACTAGCATTAGATAATGTATTTAATACATTCACTGAATAATATTCATAATTTCGATTACGTTAGAGAGGGAAGTTGGCTTTGTTTTTGTTGTTTTAATTAAAACATATTTAAAATTAAAACCAACTTATGAAGTTTTTTATTCCTGATTACTTTTTAAGAACTATTACCGAAGAGCTAATGCATTCGGTAGTGTCTAGGATTGCAAAATATTTTAATAAAAAGTTTGTATTTCCATCGCTCTGAATTAAAAAATATACTTTATATATTTGAATGTTAGTCGTCGCTCGATTACTTGTAAGACCAAAATTTGTCGCTCCTTCTTCTCTGAAGATACTGAACCTATTGGCAACAAAATTGGTTTACTTATTTTATAAGTACACAATTAGTGCTGTTTGCATTTTAAAGCCACTAGGCCTTTTTTTATTAATTATGATTTTTGAAAATAAACGAATATCTTTTTCAATTGATAATTGTCGAGAAATCAGTAATATTAGTGGTTATTGTACTTATATTTTTATTTATACATACATTCGTCATATGAAACTTTAGACATGGCTCAAATCGAGCTCGAAGCATTGGTACAGCAAATGCTTAATTATTTACGCTTCCTGTAAAGTGTTGCCTGTATTTACATAATTTAAAATTAAGCCGTCAATTCCTATGACTATACTTATTTTCGTAAATACAATATAAATGTTTATTTAAAACTTAGATTAAATTCCTAATAGAGAATACTGGAAATTTGCTACATAAATAGATTTGAGAAGAATATAAAACGCTTCGGGTATTTTGAAATGATTAAGATATGCTAAAACTATTTGCATTAGCATTTGCAAATAATGTAAGTACAAGTTTTTCAATATGGCACATGATGTCAAGTTACTAATAAATAAACATCTCTGATATTTGCAATGCAAAATTAAACAATCCTACACAGAACGAGCACTTGTCCGCTTATTTATTAAAATTTACAAATTCCAATCCGTTATCATTTTCGTTTACTGACATAACAATTCAAACACTAATATTGCTACAAGATATTTGAATAAGAATACAACTTATTTGTATACATTTCTTACGAATTATTTCTCCTTGAGCAAATAACAATTCCATGATTTTGATTTACAGATAAAAATGTTAACTCTTAGAAAGTATCAAGGATAAATCGATACTTATTAAAATGAAACGGTAAAGCGTGATAAGAATGCTAATACGTCATTGTTAAAATTGCTCAATTTATTTTGTTAATTGTTTGTGCGTTTACCGATAATATCAAAAATAAACAAAATGGGAGAAAATTTCATATATTTCTAATTTATTTTATTTTGACAATATTATGCGCCAATATGCATGACGTAACTAATGAAATATTTTAGCAGCACTACTCGGATATTACATTCACGGGAAATTACATTTTTGTTCTTTAGAACTATTAAATGTTCTTTAATTAAATTAATTTTATCTATAAATATAGATCACACCTTGTATGGTTTACAAAATATTGGTTTATAGGCTAATATTTTTCCTTATTTAGCATATATCTAAATTTAGATATTTGTTTTTTCTTTTGTTTAATTTCAATTGATAAAAACCTGTCCGTCGATTTTTTGCTATGTAATTTTTTTGGATATATATTATACATTCAGAAAATCAAGGCCAAAATAGTTACCGCATCATATTTTAAAATTGCTATTTATAATATTTGACTATAGTATGATATAATTTTCATATTTGGATTTGTAATATTTGCTTGATAATTTTAAGTTCAAATATCAGAAGAGTAGGAATGGTAAACGGAAATATATCCCATGGCAAATTTTAAACTGATTAGAAATTTTGAAGGATCATTTTAATTTAAGCCTGAATTGAAATTTTAATATTGTAATAGGATATGTTTAAACTCTAAAATCACTAAATTTAACAGTAGTGAAACATAAACAGTTGTTTGCTTCCCAATTGAGCTACTGTAACTTAAAATTCATTAAAAAATCGAATCATTATTAGAGATATCCGTTCAATATCCCTGTCGGTATTTTCTCTTCTTTCGTTTTATTGCGTAATCGATACTTGTACTTTGATGGATTTCGTTCCATATGGAACATCCCCAAATAGAATTTGAATTCTTCGGGTATTGTACTTTTCTAACTTTTCCCTATTTCTCATATTTGTTATTCGAAGTCATTTATACATCCGCGTATTTATCTGTGGTAGACGTAGAAATAATATTTTTGAGAGGCATTTGTAGTAGCAATATCACAGACAAAGCAGTGAAAGGGATGTCGTTCTTGGAGTCAACTAAATGCGATAGTTTGAGTCTTTGAAGGAATATCTAATATATTAACTAAAAGGTTTATATAAGTATTAAATGATAAAAGGATAAAATTTAATTGATTGTTGATGTAATGAAGCAATATGATTAATATAAATGATACAGACAAGAGATTGAAATTAAAATATTTTTTTTAGAATTATACTGCTTTTATTATGTATAAATACTACAACGTTTCGGTTACTTGTATCTGAAATTGTCTTCAGGTATGATCTGATGGATTTTACCGGCTACAATACTAGGTATAGAGCACAACAACATTAGATCATACCTGAAGACTGTTGCACCTACTAGTAACCGATAGGTTCTAATATTTATACATAATAAAAACGTGCAAGAAAAGTATTTTAATTTAATGTTCCAATTTTTTTGGTCAAATAAATGACTATTTTTAATAATTTTTTTCTCTCTTATTTTATTAGATTTATTTATTTACAATATTAAATAACTCATGCAGTATACAAAAAAAAATTTTATTTTTTATTTTTATGCATAATTACTTATATAGGAGGTGACAAAGTAGAGGCCGCGGAGATGAAGTGTTTTGCGGTGTGCACGATAACGCCAGTCCAGGATGTCTAAAACAAAAAAAAAGTTAAAAATTAAAAAAAACCCTAGAAAATAGACTGAGTTTAAGAAAAGTCCTATGTTTTGTACACAAAATTGGACCTTTGGGATTGAATAAAAATGGAACAAATGTATATTTATGTCAAAATGTCGATTTTCGTTCTGCATTATAAGTTAATTAATAAAATAAAAAAAGATTTGAGTCAATAGCTTAATTATTTTTTGAGTTAGAGTGCACACCGTTTTTAAAAATGTAGTTTCGAGAAAAACGTGTTTAAAGTTTAATTTTAGTGTATTTATTACCCGGTTACTACTTATGGAAATGTAAATATCTTGGAAACGGTTTGGAAATTTACCTTAAATATTTTTTACATATTTTTGAAATGCTTTTGAATAAAATTATTGACCAAAAAAAAATTGATTTTTTTTGAAAAAAAATGGAAATCGCCTTAAACCCAAATACATTGTCAAAGGGATATAGTTGAATATCAAACATGGTAAAAATGAAGAGAGTTGCTTGCAACCCATTTATGGGAAATATATGATATGTATATGTATATATGGAAATTTACACTTCCCTAGATACAGTATATATATATTTATATACATACATTTTCCCCGGTGTTTTCTACACAACTTTGCTCTCACTAATAATTTATGTAAAAATGATTTTTATAAAATCTGTAGTAGAGTTGAGTAGAAACCGGGAAATATATAAAAAGAAATAATGATATAGTAAGCTTTACTGTATAAGGGATCATGAAATATCCACTTAAATTAGTTTTATTTCATAAATATTTTCAACTTGTTTGTTTATAGTTATAACAACAGTATATTCGATTTCACATACATATAAACCTTAAATATAAAAGTTTATAGAAAATGATACAAATCATAATTTTTAGATAAATTGTACACTCGATAGATGACTAAATTTAAACGTATTCTATAACCAACAAGCAACCTTTAATCGAAATTAATGATCTTATATTTATATATCCATGATTTTGGTATATATTTTCGTGAAGCCGGCTCTGAGATAATGGTTATATCATGCCATTTATATATTATAGTAACGGATGAAAGCGAAACCCAACATTCAATTATAACTATCGAAATTTGCAGCAAAAAACACCAACACGGAAGTTCTACTCATGCAAAGCTAAATTTTATATATCATGCCAGTGTTACTATAGCATAAATTAATTAGGTTATAACTTAATTGAAATATAAATAGGGTGGAGTAATTAAAATTGTTAGAGGGGTATTCTTTCCAGATATTATACTCATTACATTAACGATGCCTGTTATCCCCTGTTCTCCTCTATTAGATCGTTATATTTAATTTGCAAAGTGCAACTTTACATTTTGATACTTGTAAATTGTAATGGTTTTTCGATTAGGAGTGTATTTAATTTTAAAGATTGATTAATATTTCTTGTATTTGAAACCCTTAATTATATGAGTCATTTGGTTTTTTTTGTATGCTATTAAGTACAGCTTATTCTAAAATATATTTTAACGGAAATATAACTTTTGACCTTCCCTGAGTCTGACTATTTTTGAAATGACGTTTGTGTGCGTGTGTGCTGCTGAAGGTAAAATTATGTAACTTAAAATTTGTATATGCCTGGCAAGAAATCCTTTTCCTTTCGAAATGACTTTTCAAAAAAAAGCCTGTTTACTTCCGTAATTCAGTAAAACAGCTACACTTACAGTAAAATAGTTACAATAATAATTAAATATTTTAATATTTCGCATAAATTTGGTTTGAAATTATTTTTCAAAAAGGGTTCTGTAAGCATATTGTAGCTATTCCTAATTCTAAAAATTACACGTAAAAGAAAGTTATGTGCAAAACCCTGCGGATATTTTGAAAAAAAATCTGTTATAATAATTCATGTTTTTATTTTAATCATTCCATTTATCTAATACTTATAATTAATTTAATTTCGCTATTTCAATTAAAAATACGAAATACAAAAAAAGGCAACTTTCGTACAATATTTGACTTTCAAAATAATAAGGAGGCTAATTTTTGTTCGGATAATTATTTGAATATAACGTGGTCAGGTATTTCGGCTCGAAGAATTACAATATTGGTTAGGTGTTGCGGTTCACAGAAGAATATTAGGATGATTTTTTGGTTGGTAGCATTTTAAGTTTTTTAGTGCGGTTAATGTTTGCAATTGGAAATATTTTTTTGTGTTTCAAATAAATCAACTTTTTTGTTTGTTTGATAAAACGTATTAACATTTCCGGTTTAGTTGAATATATATATATTTCCTTAAGCGCTAATAGTTCTAAAATTTCGAACAGAAACAATCATCTTGAAAGGTTACAGTGAAAATATGAAACTTTCATCAGAACAAATGTTTTATCGCTATTATTTATTATTGCGTTATTACACCATCTGCTAGATCATTCGATTTGGCTAATTTTGTATTTTATACTTCTTTACTGAAACAGTCGCAAAAGAATTAATGATGGATTTATTTTCTCATTAATTGATTTAATTTGATTTCATATACAACTACATAAGATTATCTTTTTTTTATCAAATTTAATCTTAATCTAAAATTAAACGGTTTACTATTAATACGGTAGTTTGTGATTCAACTTTTAACATTAGTTTCTATAAAATATCTTTTTCAAATATAGGGAGTTAAAAAGATTTAAAACAGCTTTACTTCTAAAATTAAAATAATAATAAATATGAAATATAACTTTCGAAATAATGTTAATAAGATCAAGTCCAAAACAGACGTAATTATTTAAAATATAATAATTTCTTTTCAATATGGATTAATAACGCTTTCATTGACACATAATCTATCAGAGATACATAAAATGAGTAGTAGTGATTGATAAGACCTACTTAAGTAAAATTTCACATAGTGCTCGGTTGACTGAATTGTTAAAAGTCTCTTTGCATATACGAATATATGTATGTATTTGTATTTATATAGGAAGCAGGCAATACATTTAAAGCAATAATCTCCAAGCGGTAAGTCAGTGTTATAAGTAAATGCACTTTCCCAACGTAAATGGTGAACATTTGAACACATCATGCATTGACAAAATGTAGGGTAGGGATGTATGTTAGCAGATCGGTCACGTATCAATGGTTTTTACTGCTCTGAATAAGTAAAATTATTGTTCTTATTGTTGTTTGGAACATGCCAAAAAGAAATAATAAGAAAGTCGAAGAAATTCTGTATAAATATAGCATTTAAAAAGATTTTTATGGTCTCACGACTCACCTTAGTAGTGCACCTCCTAACACGACCTTACTAAAAAAATTATTATACATACAAAATGGATATTTATAATCTTTTTTTTAAGAATAGTCGTTTTGAAAAACTGATGTTATAATAACGACTGTTCTATGACTGTGTTACACTTTTAATTGTAAAAATTAAAACTAAACTAAAATTTTTATCTTTTCAAAAATTACGTCTATTTGCAGATTATATATATCTTAAAACTGAAATATTATTTCACTAAATTAAATTCTTACAATAGATATTAAATGTAAAATAATTTGAATTTATTTTGTTATTCTGTTAAACAGTTAGCAGACATAGCTGATAGAATTTATGTAATAATATTTCATTTACTTACTTATGGCGACATAAATAAGATGAAAACAAATTCAATAGCGATTTTCATGGTACCAATATCAATTTTGAAAAGAAATGTCAAACAAAAAAAAAATATTGATATCTTTTATTTTCAACATTTCACTGTATGTGCAGCCGTTCCGGTGATTTTGCAGAAATTGCAAAAATTTACTGTAGCACTTCCGGTTTGAATATTATTTTCAAGAATAGGTTTTCTTACCAGAATTTACAAATTTTAAGTTTTAAGTTTCATAATTTTACATTCAACCGGCTATAAAGTATTCATGCACCCGCAAACATGGATACACACACACACACATACATAACACACACACACAAACACACAGTCACACACACTTCCACTCACATACACACACTCTCTCTCTCTCTCTCTCTCACACACACGCACACACACACACACACACACAGATAGACGTAATTCCAAAAATTGTCAAACTCGATTCAGGGAAGGTCAAAAGGTCGAATTATTTTATGAATTCAATACTTATAAGAAAGTAAAAAACGAATGCCATATTAAAAAAACTCCTGAGAATTAAATACCTATACTATTCTTATAGTTATAAAATAAAATCATTTAGATTATGGTATTAATTAGTTCGGAAATAAAGCAATGAAAGTATATTGTTAAAACCGCAGAACATGTCCTTTTTAAAGCATTCATTATTGATTTATAATTGTGAATTTATAAACATAGGGCTATATATTTAATCGTTTACAAATATAGTTCAGTTGTTTTCTAGCCTTCTTTATTGCGCAATAGCATATATAGTAGCCTAGATACAGGCATAAAGTTTAAATTCTTAATTCGAAAATATCTTGGTTTAAAGAATTGTTAAATAATTTTTAATACCTTTGACGATATCAATATGATTATAATTATTATTCAAAAATACTTTTTTTAAAAGTTTAAAAACAAATTCACAGTAAATTCTTCAAAAATGCTAATTCGAGTTTTGAATTAAAACAGGTTTTGTTAAGAAACGATTTTTCTAAAAATAGCAATTTTTGTAAAAAAACATGAGTATTTAGAACTGCTAACAAACATGTTCAACAATCGGAATACGTATTCTGTTTACTGCCATCAATTTATTTAAATAGTGCTATTCTCTCTCCAATAATAGGTATTTATATAATAAAATTCATTAGCACCATGTTGCATGGTAATAAAAACGCTATGTTTCTTCAGATTTTCTAAACTGCAATTTATGAATCTATATATTTAACATGAGACTCAGGTGTTGTATTGAATTTATTGACTGCATTCTAAGATTTTCTCATGATGGGTGTGTTTGATTAGAAATAAAATAAACTTTATAATCGAAATAAATACACTGGTAATTTGTGATAATTTATATCTATAGCAAAAAGAGAAAATAGTTGCAATTATATTTAATAAATATTTTACCAATCATCGTTTACATTTTATAGATACTTATTTCACAATAAAACAACAAAATGAGTACAACATTTATGCTTTAACAACTCAAATGTCATAGTGTTACAACAAATACGCATCGGCATTTATTAATAACAGTTGCCAAGGCAATGTATCGGATACGGCTATATATAGTGCCTGAAATCGAAGACGAAAATGAGAGTATTAAATTATCAGTAAAATCCGATGAAAGATGGCATAATAATAATAATAATAATGAAAAAAATTCGAATAAAAACTATGTGAAAGTAAATGGGTATAAGTGTGCTGATCAAAAAGATAAATCCAGTGCGAAAACGGTACAATGGATGAATGAAGAAAACGAGCAAAAACAGGTGAGAACATCGATGAAAGAATATATTGAGATGATAATTGTGGTGTTATGTAAGTTTCGCAAATAGCCTGAAGATAGATTCTATTTGGTGACTTTCGGATTGCCACATTAGTACTCTTTCAACCTGTACCTACCCATACCTGTTATTGTGTCTGCATTCCATTTCTCTTTCCTTTTACCTTGGGCAAATATTTCCTGGTTCTTAATTTCAAATCAATCATTATTGTTTCGAAAAATCATCCAAATATAGATAACATAGGCATTTAGATATTATTTAATATGGGCGTAAATTGTAACCTAATTAATTCATTGCTCAATTATATATTGCGAAAAAAATAAAAATACTAATCGCGAAAACTAAAACCTCAATTAGATTGAATTTTACTGTCGTTGACCTTATATTATAAATAATTTAAAAATAATTTTTGCATTGTATTTGTTGATTTGTTTAATTTTTTTTTTTTGTAAAAAAATTTTATGTTAATTTTTTGTATAAATCTCAATTTTCTCACAGTTTTATGTACAAGATAATATTATTTATTGTATATGTCATTCAAATGTAATAAAACGTTTTAAATTATGAAGCAGAAGTTCTGTAACAGGCATGGGAATACTTTTTTATTAACATTTATGACCATTTACACTAACAATTAAATAGTAATTGTTCGATTAGAAATTATTTATTAATGCAATCGAACAATAGTGCATATTTTTAACGGCCATATTATTTTTATGTTTTGGTGTCCATATTTTAATTCTGAATAATTTTAATTGCTTCGATAAGAATTCATAATTATTCGCTCAAGAAATATTTTTTATAATGACGTCACATGAATTTTGCTAATGTAGCAGTGCAGACATTTAAAAATATAAATACTTTCTGTCAAAGTATTCGATCGGTTATTAGCTCTTGCTATTATTTAATTTCGATACATTTTTAATTATTTCTCTGCTATTTAGTGTCTGGTTTAAATACATCTTACAAGTTCTTTATATTTCTTCATTCTTTATCTCTAGAAACTTAATGTCAAACAGTTTTTATCGAATATAACAGGCACAGTTAATTTTCTTAATAGTTGAGAGGTTTTTTGTCAATAGAAAAATAAAATATACAGATTTACCAAGTTAATGGTTCATCATTTTAATAAAATTTTTGTTGCAATTTTTTTACAATTTTTAAGAGACTTTTTAAAAAAAAGCGAGTACCTACTCTTTTTAAAACTTCTCTTCTTTTATGATTATAATTTGCAGGATTTGTGAGGCTTAAACGCACACACATTCACACGAACACATACACATAAACGCACACATACACAGACATCTGGAAATCGAAGTTATTCATTATAACAATATAACTTCGTATAAGAAAGTAAAAATATTGGAAAGCGATTTTTTTTTGCTTTATATGTATAATATTTGAGTAACTCACACTTATTTGGGTGTGATAAATATTTAAATATATTATATTAAGAAACTGATCCAATTATTGGTTTCTAAATAAACGAAAACGAAAGTGGCACTTCCATAATCGAAAGTGATTGAACATACAAAACTATTCTATTAAATTCTAGTGACTTTCTCGTTTACACACATCATTAAGATAAATCTAATTGTTCCAGTTGTTATTATATTACTATCTGAGAAGATTCCCTTGAAATTTAATTCAGTGTATTTTCTTTTTTATAATTTTTTTTTTGTGAAATCAGATTTTTTTCATTAACGCTACTCATTTTTTATACCACTTGACAAGTCACTAAATTGTAATCTGGTTTATGTTTTCGTTCAGAATAAAAAGCTGTTGATTATATATTTAAAATAGTTTTTCTATTTCTTTCAACCAAATACTTAAGAATTTGATTAGATTAGTAAGGTCAAGAGCCATTCATTCAACTACGAATAAAGTTCTGGATAAACTAATTGGCAAATACGTTTGTTTACATGTTTATTATGGATTCTAATCTGTTACATAGATATCCGAAACTTATGCAGAGATTGAAGTATTGGGTCTTAATCAAATAATGAGATAATCTTTTATGTTGAGTAAACTTATGACCGAATTGGAAAATACAGAATTACAGACTATAATATCTACAGTCGCATAATGTATTGGGCGTAACAGTAGCAGTTAATGTTAATTAAAAATAACAGTACAGTTAATTGTTGCACGTATAAATACCAATGCAGATAGTACAGTAATCATTTATTTACGGGTTCTTTTTATTCTGCGTGAAGTGTAATTAATAAATTAATACATACATCATTCCGTCTTGTAATATAATAAGATTGCTCTTGACATAAATACTTGTTATTCTACCTATGCTTGTGGAATGATTAATTAGGACACTTCATGAACACATTAATGCGGTTACCTTACTTTGCATATAACGAGAACTTATGCTATTTTGCGGTTATGCTAGGATTCTTTCTAATTATTCCTACGATTTTATAATGAAGAATCATTGATACTAATAGACAAAATTATTGCATTTATTATGGAGTAAAGGGTATTTAAAATATTATTTTGCACTATTGTTATAAGTATATAATGCATAAATTAACGTTAGAACATTTATGTTAAGTACCTATATATTCTCTTATGTGCAGAAAACTTAAAAATGCCAATACGTCAACACATCTTTTAAAATTTAAATTTTGTGACACAGTCTTAAGTGCAAAATTATTAAAAAATAATATTTTTGAATTTATGCAAATAAAAATAGCGAGATCTATAAAAATATGTATTCTCATATAAATAATCTATCTAAGATATGTATTTCTTGGATATTATAAAAAATGCATATTCTGTCACATATATATTATTCAAAATATCACGCGAACTACAAAAATATTAAAAAAAAGTAAGATCTCAATTGTTGTTTTTTTATTTATTTTAAATATTATTATTTTTATAATTTGTTTACGGCTATCGGTAATAACTTATATAGTCTTTAGAAACATCAAGAAAATTAATTTTACGTAGAATTTTTCGGTACAGTCAATAACTTTCAAACATTATATTAAGGCCAGTTTTATTAGGCCATGTATCTCCTAAAGTATTTGTCAAATTCGATTGAAAATAAGAACGGATTCAAATAGGTACCTACACAATATATATGCCAAATTTGGTTGAAATCGGTTCGGTATCTTTAAAGGAGAAGAAGCGACAAAATTTGGTCTTACGACATAGCGAGCAATCGTTTAGTAAGTTTTTTATGTATATACTTTAGGATTCAGAACGATGCAGCAGTTTGTTGCTTGTGCAGCAAAATTCACAAGGAACATGAACACTATTTACAAACTATACGGAAAACATTGCGTTGATATAGTACCCTGTAAAGCATCAGTATCAGAAAACGCTATTTAGCTTTTCGGTACTATGTAGGGTGGCCTAAAAAAAATGTGTGTTAAGCGAAAATGTGTCTATTGTTCAGAAACAAACATTCAATATTCGTAGAATTTAAATTCGCATTTAAATTGATCCACCTTTAATTTCCATAGAAACAATAGGCCAAGCCAGGCTATCAACCAAATAAATTACAAATATTGCACTAGTATCATTATTATAAATGCCATTCATTTATTTTAAAACGTCAAGGTTACATAATTATTCGTCTATGAAATATGCATTATAATGGCGTCATTTGTATGAGCCTTCAATATATCTGGTAACCCGCGATCATTAAAAATCGGTGGTTCGATAACAAAGTAAATGCACTAATAAAGAATGCCAATTCAATTCTTAATTTTTATATGGCATGGACCATAGTCCATATTCAATATTCATCTATTAATATATCGAAATATATGCGTTGTTAGTTTTAAAATAGAATAATTTTCATTAATATAGTAATCCAGAGATTCTTCTCGTGCTCATTGGTGATCTCTATATTTATCTAATGTCATTATTATTTTAGAAGCACTAAAAGCGCCGTTAAGCATTTCTTTGAATACGGCTGTAAAATTAGCATTTCCTATAATTAAATAAATATTGTTACTCTTCATGGTAGTTCACTGGCATATGAACAGTCTCGGTGCAAAGTAATTAAAACGCACTTAGAAAATTAAAATAATAATAACTAAATATTGTAATGGTACAAAATTCAATCTCAATATTTTAATGGTAATTGACCTTGAATTATTTTCATTATGACTGTGTGTGTTTGTGTATTTGAGCGCTCTACAGCTAAAGCTGCTATATCTATAATCATGAAACTTTAAACTTGGAATTTGTGAACGGAAAAACCATTGTTTGAAAAGTTTTTTTTCAAAAAGTACACTGGAAAAATGTACACCAAGAATATTGCAAATGAAATATTTAAATAAACTAACTTTCTGATTATAATAATTACTAATATAAAATGAATAACTATGTTTCATTGAATTTATTATATAATTGGAAAAAAAAAATTCAAGCCAGAAGTTAATATTTAATCTAATAATGTTCTGTGGTTTTCTGCAAATTATATCTTCTTGTGCCATCGTTGATGTATAAAGAAGGAATGTTGGATTTGGCAAATCAGATATAAAAAGCGTGTGACTGTTGTGGAAATGATATTTTTAAGAAATATTTGTGGTTTCCAAGAGAGACGGGAAGCGAAACACGTGAATATATGATCAGTGCGATATACCGTACGTAAACTGAGATGAAATGGTCTTGTTTTAAGAATGTAGAATGAAAGATTACCGGAAAAGATTTACGTGGGCGACATAAATAGTGTGAATGCAGGGCCGTCCTCGGAAAAGTGGATAAGTATGATTGAGAATGAATTGCATAAAAGAATAGTTGTGAGCAAGTGGAATAGACGATCGTGTATGAAGAATTTGTTTAATTGGAATGAAGTAATAGAGTTTTATCAGAATTGACTTGAATGGTGATAGATTGTTAACTGCATCAATATTTTTATTGTAGTTATTAAAATTTAGTTGGCGCTACAGATTATTTTTGTATGAAAAATTAAATATTCAAATTGTTAGTTAGGACAAAACAATTAGATGTTTATACTTTTGTTTTCCTAGTTTTAAATTATAAAAGTAAAAGTCATTATGTTGTTTATGATAATTCTGAATGGTCATGTCAAAGAAAGTTCTTTTACCTTAAATGGACGCTTTTTAAAAGAATGAAAAACATATTTAAATTATAAGATTACTCAGAATATTCATTTCAAGCTCAACGAAGAACTTCAAATAGGTTATTAAATTCCAATTCAATCCCATGTAAAAAAAATTCTCCTGGCGCGCGCTAAGATGTTTTCCCATAAAAAATTTAGTTTTGGGCCAATTTCAGTAATGTTTGGTCTACACTAAATTATAATATGATTATATAATTTAACAATAATTACCGGCGCATACTCAAATTGCCTGGCGGTTGGGTTTGTACCTTTTTTGACCTTTCATTTTGCCCGAACCATCGGTTATAAAAAAAAAAAGGTTCACTAACCCTCTTAAATTGCCTAGTTTTACGAGAAGTACGTATTAAACAGGAAGATTAGAAATTGGTACATTTCTGCGAAATTATTATTACAGGTATCAATGTATCAATAGGGAAAATACAGTTTAGTTTAAAGTTGATTATCATGGTCCAATAATAATAAATAAAATAATTTTATATTTATACATTTAAATAAAATATCTAAGAATTTTTTATTCTTCTTATTTTTTGCCTTTGTGAATCTACCTTCTAAAATGCGGATTTCTTAAAATTTGAATTCGGGCAGGATAACTTTACGATTTGACAGTCTAATGATATGTGACACCAACCGCCGGGCAGTTAGAGTATGCGCCTAATTACCACTGTATTCAGTACAAAAAAGATATATGTGGGAGAGATGAATGGTGTGAGAATGCAAGGCCGTCCTAGGAGTAAATGGATAAACATGATTGAGAATGATCTGCTTGAAAGACAAGTTGCGAGCATGAAGAATAGAAAGACATGTATGAATAATTTAATGAGTTCGAATGAAATAAAAGAAGTGTGTAAGGATAGAGTTGAATGGCGAAAGATTGTAAAGTTGTGAAAATATGTAAAGATGTGAAGAATGTTTAGGGTTTTCTGCCACCCAATTTGATAGAATTAGGCGTGATGATATGTATGTATGTATACAGTACGTTTAGTTATTGTCAATACTTATTTACATAAATCTGTTCAAACTAATCACTAATCAGTTTATATAATTCTACTAATATTTAACAATATAATTATTTTTTATAAGTATATAAACCACAAATAAATTCTAATTAAATTTGTATTTATTGTATTTGTTCCTTTAAATCGTATAATTTAGAGGTGGATTTATAAGTTGCACAGCGCACAGAAAATAGCATAGCACAGTATTTTGTCATACGGGAGGGTTTTATAAGACGCACAGCACAGCACAGTTGCAATGCGAAGAAAAGAAGAATATACTTTTCTCTCTCTATAAACTAACCAACAAAATTTGTTTTGACAGATTTGTTTTCACGTTTTGTTTGGTTATTTCATTTAATTTCAACCTATTATTATGAGTGATGACGAAATACTGCTTGCTTGTGCAGTGACATTATGTGCTGCTGCTTTGTATGTATTATCCTCTGAAACAAAAAAACTAAGAAAAAAAAGGCAGTTTAAAACGCGGTTAATTAATCGAGACCGAAAAAAATCAGGCTTTTACAATATGTATTTCCGTAAAATAAAGCAAACCGATGCTAGACAATTTTTTAAATACACTCGTATGAATTCAGTGCAGTTTCACTATCTTTTAAACGGCGTAACACCCATGATTAAAAGGTATAAAACCAAAGATGGTATTTGTTCCGAAGAACGGCTAGCGTTGACGCTGCAATATGCAATATGCAATATATACATTCCTCAGTTCTAAATATTTAAAACCACCAAATACTGCTGAGGAGTGGTTAGATATTGCAGATGGTTTTATGGAGCATTGGAACTTCCCTAATTGTATTGGAGCCCTAGATGGAAAACATGTACCCATTCAAGCACCAGGCAAAACTGGCAACCAATTCTTTAACTACAAGAAACACTTCAGTATTGTACTTCTTGCAAGTTGTGATGCTAATTACATGTTTCGAATGGTTGATATAGGCGCGTATGGCTCAAGTAGTGATGGGGGGATATTTAGAGAATCCTTATTTAGCCAGTTGTTGGACCAAGATCTTCTAAATGTTCCTCCACCATCACGAATACCCGGCACCACCATAAGTCAACCATACGTCATTGTTGACGATGAAGCATTCCCTCTTAAGAGTTACATAATGAGACCGTACCCAGGAAGATTATTATCGGACACCCAGAGAATATTTAATTACCGACTCTCCAGAGTTCGTCGGTGCATCGAAAACGCTTTCGGTATAATAACGAATCGCTGGAGATTATTGATAACTACGATTGTTGCTGATGTGAATAACATTGAGTCTTTTATCAGAGCAATCGTATGTCTTCACAATTTCCTGCGATTCGAACAGATATTATCCGAAGATAATGCGTACTGCCCACAGAACTTCATTGACGGAGAGTCTGATCAGGGCAGCTGGCGTGATGAAGTTTTGCCTTTACCTTCGGTAGGTCGCTTGGCATCAAATAGGGCATCACAGCAGAATATTACAATCAGAGACACTTTAAGTGAATATTTTATGTCAGATATAGGTTTAGTGCCATCGCAGCATAAATTATTGCATTAATGATTTTGTAATTATTTTTAATTATATTACTTAATTTTAAAAGAAGTGTGTAAGTGTGTAAAGATGTGAAATGATGTAAAGATGGGAGGGTTTTCTGCCACCTCATTTGATAAGAATAGGCGTGAGGAAATAAAACGCATTTCGGTTATTAAAAAATATTATTTCTAAAAACTTATTTCATTAAAATTTCGCAAATTACCCGAATTTTATCTTTTTTCTATTCTTCGTCCATGTTTGATGTCAAAAACTGCCCGAATATATTATCGGAATCCACAGTTGTTGCTTTTTCTTTTCACCTATGAATTTATTTCATGTATGGCGTTTTGCAAGGTGCTCATCATTTGTTTTTGCGGAGGTTCATCTGTAGAGTATCTTGCAGTTCGTTTCCTTGGGTTGGTGGTTCGTTGATTTGTCGGCATCTCCATCACCACTACATCATCTTTTGATGTCGATGGCCTCGGTGACAACAGATCACCTGACGTAGATGTTGCCGTAGACGCATATTGACTCAAGTCGTCATCACAACCAGCAACATCTACGTCTAGGGGATGAAGCATTTCAGCTCTCCCAGCTTGAGCTAGCGTCGAAGTCTCCATCCGCTTGCTCTTTCTATAATTTTACATAGTTCTGAAAAACATTATTAGAGTTTTCTATTAGGAACAATTCAAAATACAATATAGGCAAGTATATTTACTTTCTTCCCTTCAGTCGGAATCGATTCAGGGATTATTCAGAAATTATTCATGATTATACTGCGTATAAGAAAGTAAAAAGGTCTTAAATCATGTATGCTTGAAAAGAATAAACTTAATAAATCTATCGATTTATATGTAAATTAGAAATTTGATCACTTGAACACTTTCAGAGTTTTAATATGCAATGCAATATAATAGTTCGAACATTTTATTTTTCGTAGTCCATGAACTCTTAAACTAACTCACTTTTATAGCTTTCACCTCGATAGCAAAATATGTTTTCGACCTAAAGTCGTAAGACGTCAAATAAACCAAAGATCATTCAATATTTTTCATATTACGTTCCGATATCATACAACATAATTTGACTGACTTTTTCATGCACATCATTTCAGTTCGTTTGAAACCTTTTAACATATTTGTTTTTTATTCGACATAAATCGTACATTAATAAATTTCAAAAAAAAATTTATTCTATAAATGGTACAATATAATACATGAAAATGATTCCTCAGATTATTGTTTTGGAACCAGAGATAGAGAGAGAATATATGTGCACGTGTGTGTGTGTGTGTGTATGTCGCGGATTGATAAATTTCTTTTACAAAAAATTCGTCTTTTATCGCCGTGAGCCCAAAATTATATATCACTTGGTTGCCAATCGACACACGTTCGTAAGACCTAATTGGTCGTTGCTTCTCCTCTAAAGGTAGTAAAAGGATTGACACCAAATTTGATATGCATAATCTATAAGTACACATTTCGTGCCATTCGTATTTTAAATCCACCAAACCTTTTATTTCCGAAGTTATTGTGTCCCAAAAAAAATCAATGACTTTAAATATTTGACAACATATTTATTGCATAATATTTACGGGAAGAAACTTATTTTATTAAAATACATATTATATATAAAACAAAAACCTATATGTTTAATCTCGCATAAATTATATTTATGTTGTGGTTGAAAATGCTGAGACACATCGCACAAACCTTTTAAGACTTGCGTTTTATCTTAGCGTCTGTTCTTTAGATTATACCGCGATATTTAATTAAGCAATTCACCACATTGATGCTGCATTATATATTCAAATTTTAAGCATTTCCAGTAGACTGGAACTCTATTATGCGGTTTAACCTTTAGAGGACCGGGTTTTGAGAAATTTCAAAAGCCCAGTTTTTCCATTAAAATGTGAGTTTGTGTCATGCACAAAAGACTAAACTAAGACCAAGTCTTTGGCGGGTCGGGGCTTGACGCCTCAAGGCGTCATCCCGCTCCTCTAAAGGTTAAACTGATCAGTTACCATTTACTGCTTATTTCCGCTCATGCTTCTTATGTAATTGCGTAATATACATAAAATGTACTTTAAACTGAAATGTATATGGCATAATATGCGAATTAACACAATATAACAACATAAAAAGCAGGTAGTTTAATTTAATTAGATTCAAACATTTTTTGCATTTGAAAATAACTGTCATACCTGCATATTAGTATGAGCGTTAGTATTTTTTATTGCATTATACACACTTTCCATCTCGTGTCACGAAGTTGTCTTATTGTTTACCTTGATATTTAATCCATAAGTACAAAGCGGTATGCCAAGCCTTAACAGACATATTTATAAATGTGTATTAATAATTATTACATATAAGTATGTGTAAATAAAATAAATAAATTAGTAGGAAATAGAGAAGTATTTCATCAGAAATAATGATATTAATTTAAGGATTATTTTTATTTAAATTTTATGCTCATTTATTATATAATAGTATTTACAGATGTCTTATATTGGTTGCCTGATCGTTAGGCGTTTATTTGCTGTGCAAATTGTGGCGCTTTGGAATTGCACAAATTGTCTAAATGTTAGGCGCTTCGCAACTGTTTTAGTCTAGCTAAACGTTAGTTTTTGTTTTCTATGATTTGAATTTTAGGTGTTTGTTTTCAGAGATAAAGATAATATAATAAAAACTTATTTAGATTTCTGCGAAATTCATTAAAAAGTAGATATTTACTCAGAGTGTTGGTTTTGTAGATAATATTTTCAGTCATGTGCGAAAATATTTGACTTCTTTTAGTGTGGGCAAACGAGTTATAATAAAAATAACACGATTCTTCTATCCTAATTTTCCCGGTTTTTTTAATTTTTTATCGTACATAATTTATGAATTTTATATATTCATAAATATTTTACAATTTCTGTTGAACTTACGAATAGTGGTAGTATTAAATGCTTTGTGTTAACTAACTAATAATTATTAATATAATTATGTAAGGCAATAATTAGTATTTGTAAGTTAATATAGAAGTACAATATTGACTATATATTAAGCACACATACTCATTGCACCCTCTAATAGCAGTAGGATTACATAATCATATTCATATTGTATAGTAAAGACCCAGCAAAAGTGTTGACATCTTGCGACCGAATTGTCGTTTAATAAGGGTTCTTTGCCCTATTTATGCTTCCAGAATATAAATTTTATATCATAAGTTCAAAATGTATGTGTTAAAGGTTTGTGAAGAGCTGCAGACTTCTTTAAAATAGCAAAAGAAATAGCACTTGTTAAATTTTAGTACAGTAATATAAATGATGTCATGTTTTTATACGGTATGTGTTTGTATTATAAAAATAGCAAAACTATTATGTCATTTTAGGGAGTTCTCATATTTTTACATTCATACATATGAGTTGTTCATTTCGAATACTTCTAGTATTTTTTTATTAGTTTGTCGCATACAATTGTCAGTGATGTAATTGATTACGTTTTATAATATATATTGCTCATCTGGCGGTCGTAAATCTGAAAAATTCCAACGAAATAATAAATGAACATTTTCAACTAAGCTTGATCCACATACAAATATTTTATATTTATTTCGAACAATTTCAATTATGAAGATTACAACATCAAATTTTTATTATATCTACTTAGCCAACTAAGCTTAATGCGGAATCAATTATTTTATTATTGTTTATGTGAATATAAAATCAAAATATAATGATCCTAGTTGTGTATAATTACTTATTTTGCATTTTTTAAATCTATTAGAGAAGAAGTGTTATAAGGTGGATTAGAAGATTCCAAACAGGAGGAATACGGCATTTGGAAAGTAGAGCAATTCCTGGAAGACCATGCACTATTACCGAAGAACATTCAATTCGTCTTGCTGATGCTGTGCAGGAACAACTTTTCATTTCTTCACGAGATTTGAAATTGTCTCTGAATCTTGATTGTAGTCCATTAACAATTAGAAGACGACTTCATGCTACCGATCTGCATTGCAGAAGACTGGCCATAAAAATCGAAATTAAACCAAGGCATGCAAAAGATAGACTTCGATTTTGTCAAGCAAATGCGAATTTTAATTGAACACATGTTATATTCTCCGATGAAAAAGTTTTTTCAAGGACATCGTGAAACTGCTGTGGAGGCTAAATAATACGAAGATGTTTCCAGAACATGTGCTTCAAAAACGGCGAAGTGGACGCATCAGTAGTGCTTATTGGGGATGGATGTGCGCTGCCAGACCTGGTAATACAGGTGTCGAGTTGAATGAACTCTATAGAATATATAGACATTATGGAAAATGTATTTCTACCTTCGGTTAGACATTTTTTCCCCGAAGGGCTGGCCTGCTAAATCTCCGGACCTGAATCCAATCAAAAATATGTGGTCAGCTATGATTCAACGTTATGAAGGACTAAACCAATTTTAAACAGGCACGTGAACCAGGTGTGGGAGAGGACACATATTGTGAAATTTGTGAACTTTATGCCGCAGAAAACACAAACCAACATAGATGCAAATGGGTACTGGACACGCTATTAGATACTTTATTTTATATTCCATCTCCACGTAACTCAGTCTTAAGGGGAGGTTCTCCTAAACTTTATTGAAATTTTTTTTTTTTTCTCATTTAATGAAGGCTTCATGTGTATAGAACATGTGTGCAAAAGGATACTCCGATCCGTGACGCATATCATTACGTGTTGGAATACACTGTAGTTGGCAGCACATGCGGAACTTGATTAGGCGTAGTTTGCCGCACATGCCAACCTTTATTCCGCGTATTTTTGGCCCGCCATTTTGGATTTTTAATCAATTATTTTGATAAATCAATGACAAATCTACATTCAGCGACCATGGTTACTTATATATACAAATTTTGGTTCAAATTGGTAGATGCAAATTTTTTTGCATGCGCCATATTAGATCCGCCATTTTTTATTTTCTAAATTACACTTCAAAATCGTAATCAGCGATCCAGAATCCCTACATGAACTGATAATGGTCATGATCACTCTACAAACAAAAATGTTATCTCCAGGCAAACTTTGTCAAAACTTTAAACGCGTTTTTCTCGAAACTACATTTTTCACCACAACTTCGTGCACAGGGCTCGATCTACTTATTCGATTCACTTAAATTTATATCTGTTAAAATGAATATACTCTTTTCTATGCCTTATACCTAATTTAAGCCTACAAAAATGTGATTTAAAAATTTTAAGAGGGACCAAAGTGAAAAAAAGGGTATCAGAAATTGCATTTTTTTTAAACATGCGCATAATTTGGTTAATTTTTGGCGAAATTTATTCTAATTAGGTATATGTCATAGAGAAATTATTACGTTGTAATAATTTTTTTTAATTTTCGATTTCAGTTCACTACAAGGAGCTGTATGCTCCAAGTTGTGCGGGTACATTTTAAGTGCAGAGGTCCAGAAAAGCCGCCATTTTTAAGCCGCCATTTTGTATTTTGCGATAGTAAAAACTTTAGAAAAACGCACAAAAATAGACCAATTTAGAAATTAAAACTCTAGGTTCTTATTCCTTTTAATTCTCCCAGAATAAATTCTCAAAATTTTGCTGAATTTGAGCCAAGTTTAGGAGAACCTCCCCTTAAACTAATTAATAATTATATTTGAGATTATATTTACTTTAAAATAGTAAATTTTTAAAATATAGTGTAACCCTTTGACATATTTGGTGACGATACGTTTTTATTATTGTATTTTAAAATGTGTACCGCATCTTGAAGAAAATCATCTATAACTAAGTGTTACATATGTATGGCTTAAATATATACCAATAAATCGATTTAAAATAAATAATTGAAAGATGAACAATATATTCTTTAAATATTGTAAATTAGTTGAATTCGCAATGTGTATGTATGTATGTGAGATATGATTTTTACTGAAATCCCGACATTATTGCAAATATCAAGTGTTATTTTATTATATGTATATGTTTAACGAAGCAAGGTTAGATCTGAGCTAGAGTTTCCGGAAATACGGATGAAGCAGAAATAATAAATATGTAGAATTATTATTTATGTCTGGTGTCTGCGATTTTGACAGATCATGTTCTGCAAGCATGAAAGACTGGCGTATGCTGGCTTTATGTTATTATTATCTTGTCGTTTATTTCATTTTAGCTATTAGTGAATAATGTGTCTATAAATAGTTTAAACTGATGTATTTACGGACATCCTGTTAATACGATTGCTTATCACAAACTCGCGAACAAAAATTTTTGTATTGTGTTTTGTTTAACACAAATATACATACATATGCTAGGAAGATTATGGCATTTTCCTTCTGGATACCGAAAATTTACAACTCATTTGACATTGAAATTTATTTATCTGTAAAAGATACTATTTATCAGATAAGCAGAAAGCTGCACGAACACTAAGTTATGTTCAAATGAAGTTATTCAGATGTACTTAAAAAAAACTAATTTGCAAGAATATCATTTCTAATGCATATGTATATATGTATATATATTTTTTCTCTAAAATAAAATATGAGCGTTGTATGATACAGTTTTGGTACTAAATCTATGTAATTTATTGTCTTTTTTAACGTTTGTATAATAAGATTTGATTGAAATTAAAAAAAAATGCAATTTAGTAAATATTTGTAAACGATTTCCTTTTGATGAATTAAAAATATTTAAATATTAAAATTTATACAATTTATATTTTTAATTATTTTATTCCAATATAATTTTTCAAAGTAGCGAAAGTTACTTTATCGATGTCCTGATTTTATTTGAATACATTTCAGAAGTTAATTAATCCATGTATCAATAATTTTTCACTGCCCTGGTTGGTATTTGTAAAGCTTCGTTCTCTAATCTATGTTTCAGTACATTTGGATGCTTTGTGGCGCTCTTATTGACTTGTGGCGCTCTTATTGACTTGTGGTTCATAGGCGCATGTCGCTCTTCTTGACATGTTGCCCTTATGGATTTGTCGCTCTTATGTATTAGTCATTCTTATGGGCGTGTCGCTTTTGTGGGCTTATCACTCTTTTGAGCGTGTCACGTTTTTGGTATGTCGCTCTTATAAGCATGTTGTTTTTTTTGGAAGTTGCTCAAATGGATACGCTCTTCTGGTTGCCGCTATTATGGTTTTTGCTCTTATGCAGTACAACACAGTTATCAATTTAAGATATCTATATTTATGTATTAGGTATTAAAAAAATATAGATATTCGGCGATTTATTTCGCAATGGCTATGCCATTGATTAAAGTTTGGTACGTTGAATATTAGTATAAATTTACAATATATGTATTATAATTAAAATGATAAAAGTTACAATCAAACCAACAATGATATAGTAATTAATCTAAGAAATCTACATCATAAAAAGTACATAATATCAACTATAATATATATTATTAAAAATATCACTCAAGACTGAATTTAAAAAACTTGCATGTTGATAACGATGGATTTTATTTAGAATAAGGCCATGACAGATGGCATCATTTTTGTACTTTATTATATAAATCATTAAACATCGCTTCCACGAAATGACTTTATTTTAAAAAACCTGACAAAGAATTAGCACGAATAACATATGAATATGATAACTTTTATTTCACAAATATGATGTCAACATTTTGTGGTGATGCAGCCTGGCTCTATGTTGTCGTGGCTACTAATTAAAATAGCAAATAACAATTCATAAAGTTAATTTAAAATATATCTATATCCAGAACAACAGTCTTATTATTAGGAGTATAAGACATGAAATATTAACACGATACCACAAACAATAATTCTTTAATTGCCTACGTACATTTATAGAGTAAAAGGTAAATAGATATTGAATTTTAGCACTTTAAAGTAAATTGATACGGTTTATAATAAATATAAATTTAAAATAAATATCAAGGTACAATATTAAGATTTTCCCGATAGCAAAATATTTCATTTCCCTATCGCAATTTAGATTTTCGGAATATTGAATTTTTTCTGTAAATTTTGAACTACGCTAATATTTTGTTGGTAGTCTTATAATACATTTTTATTCTAGAAACAAAACTATTATATGACAAATTGCTATAAATAAACGATTAAGTTTCAAAAGATAGAAAATACAATAAGTTTCTTGTCGGCTTTGTTAGAAAATTAAGGTACTTTTATTTGGACGTGCTAATAATTTTGAACACACTATCACGAGTGTTTCTTTAGAAAAACGTGATGAACACGTGTAATAAATATAAAGTACTTGTGTATGTATTTCTGATGTGTGTTCATAAATTTGATCTTATGACCTGATGCTGTCGTTGTGTTTGTTTGCCTACGTCATACTGCAACTTGAATGATATTATTGCATCGCCGGCCAGGCGCGTATTTAGAGGCGATGCTTAGGGTACTCCAGCGCTCCCTGATTATATTGATATAACTGTTGCCAGAGACAATGGGTGTGTTCTTTACTTAAAATTGATTGCAAAACTCAAGAAAATAAATGTTTTCCTACATATCAGCTACTGATTTATTTGAAAAATTGAGCAAACAGCTTGTATTGATTGAATTGCCTTTCACACATCGATTCAATATTCAATCGTTCCTCACATATGCATTTTAATTGCAATAAACAAACGAAACCAATCCTAAGACTTTCGCATGACACTTTTCTGTATAAATATATCTATATAACTGACAATTTTGATTTAAATTAGCGTATTTTAGCATTACTAGCAATTTATTCGTGCTAATTTAATGTCCAATCAATATTAAACATGAAACTTGTAATTTTCAATACATTTGGTATTAAATTTTATCTTCTTTCTATGCTCCTCAAGGAGAAATTTTAATAATTTATAAATAAACCTTGTTACATTTTTGATGCAGTCGTTTTTATATTTTCGCGTTTCAGGTTTTCAAGATGTTTAAGTGCTACTAATTTAAGTGAATTGTTCTTTGCTTAAGTATTTTTTAACTTAATTAAGTGGTTCATTGTAAAAAAGTAAAATTTTGTGGAATTTTAGAAAACTATTGTATTGTTTAGTTTTGTGCTCAAATAAGTTGAAAACCTGTAAAGAAATAAAGGGTCTAGTAGATTTAAAATGTGAACGGCAACAACTGTATACTTATAGATTATGAATGTTAAATTTGGTGTCAATCCGTCCAGTATCTTCCAAGAAGAAGGGGCGACAAATTAGGTCTTATGAGCGACCGAACATGCAACAACTAACATCCAAGTATATGAGTTACATATATTTTTGGATTCAAGACGATGAAAGAGAATCTGCTAAAGAAAAATTTCAATCTAAGATACGACCAAATGTTTTAATTCGACTGTACTACATACGGCGAGTTAAAACAGTCACAAAGATATTTTTATTAAAACACATTAAATATGTGCTCATTTTAAATTGCTAAAGAGCCTATATAATTCATCGAAGCTATGAAGCTAGCTGTTCACGCCGTAACTAAAAGTCGTTAACAATTGTGTACATACAACAAAGAAAGAATCATAATTTGTTTTATTTTTATTTGAAAATCAATGAATAGCTTCATAACAGACGAGCCATTGTTGTCCGCATAACTAATAGTGTACCAAGGTATCTAATTCAAAAATATCTTCCAAATTTTAAACCATTGACGACAGATACAAATGTATCTAACACGACACAGTCAAAATTGACTTAATGCTCCCCCGTAAATATGTGCCTGCTGTATACAATTTATTATTAATGAAACCAATTCTTATATTACTTGTCCTTAGAATTCAATTTAACTTTTCCCAGTATAATTTTGGTGTAAACTAATTTGTATGTCTTATTGAAGAATTAATGAATGACATAGATAACTTATTTATGTTTATTTTTGAAAATATGGCGTCCTTTCTAGTACCCATATACCAAATTTGGACGTGAAGGTTAATTGTTCGTGGTATGAATGTCATATGCAAAATGTATCAAATTTGACCTTATATTTTAATACGCTAGAATTTTTACACAACTATCTATATTATTAATGAAAATGTACATACGTATTCCGTTTCTATGGAATACTATTAAAGTTTTCATATAAAACAAATTAATTTGTCACGGTTTATTTCTTTACTAATATTTTAGCACTTTTACCATTTATGTATTTTATTTTATTCACCAAATAAAATAAAATCGGTTTAATTAACTAAATAAAATACACATTTCAAATTAACACATCTGTGGCGAAATAAAAAATAGAAATAACATAGTATGTTAAACGAATCTTTAAACTGCTCGTAGCGAAATTAACGACAGTCACTAAAAACATTTAAAAATTAATTTTCAACTAAATACTAGTAGTTACATAAATGTTTGAATATTCAAAACATCTGAGAAAACAATGATTGTACTTGATGAAACGTCATATATTCTATATTTAAACATGTTTTTCATTAAATATATTTCCGACAATAGATATTAAATGCCAAATTCCAAATTATTTGGGTCTATTTTCTGTTTCAATTAACAAGCATAATTGTTACGATTTATTCAATTTTTTTTCATATATGTACATACCTACGTAACTATAGCAACATAAATAAGATTTCAATAGCCATTTCCTTATAACCGATACCATTTATGAAAGAAAATTCAAATAAAAGGTTTGCGAAATATTTATATCTCTTATTTTTATTCTAATTATTTTATTGTATATGCAGCCGTTTCGGTAATATTGCAGAAACCGCAAATAGCCACTGAAGTTAACAAGAATTTCCGGTTTGAATATTATTTTCAAAAATTTTTTGCTAACTATTTTTAAAGTTTTATATTTTTTTCTTCAACAATTTAAGCTATAGAGCGTTTATACACGCACGCACGCACACATATATATATATATATATATATATATATATATATACACGCGCGCGCACGCAGTCTTGCACTCGCATATAGTCTTGCACGCGCACATATACACAGACTGACAGACATTATTGGATTCAGGGAAGGTCAAAGGATGCATTTCCGTTAAAATCCCGAGATCTTTTCTTTTATGATTACAATACTTACTTATTATATCTTATAAGAATTTAAAAAAAAATAAATTTCTTTAGAAATACTAAGAAAAGATCTTAAATTAAAACATTATTTTATTGCAATTAAATCATTTTCTATTTTGGGTACATAATATGAAATGTTCTCTGCTTAATAATTAATTACTGAATAAAATATAATATAATGAAATCTGAAAGGTAAAAATAGCAATAAAAATTAGGCTCCTACAAAAGGCTAGTCGACTAACAGAACAATTTGGCCCACTCCCCAGTTCCAAAGTGGTCCTCCAAGTTGCATATTATGCATAAAAGCTGAGATGTATGTATACGAGAAATTGTGAAAAATCTATTATTTGAAATGCTCGAAAATATAAATAATTCAACCCGAAAGGCGAAAATAATGAATAATATAAATCAAGCCCCTATAGAAAGCAAGTAGAACAATTTAGCCGACCCTCCAGTTCCGAGTGGTCCACCAAGTAGTATATTATGTATAAAAGCTGAGATGTAAATGAGGAATGGTGAAAAATCGATACTTTATGCATTTCCTTCACACATTTGTTACTGATGTCTCGAAAGCCCTGGCAAAATTATATATATTATATTTATACAATTATTTTGCAATAAGTTATGGAAATGATTCGGTTTTATAGCAAATAGAAGGGTATACTTTGAATATTGTAAAAAGAATCCTTATACCCCTAGAGTAAATGAAATGAATGCATTATAAAAATAGGTATATAACATGCGTACAGGTCCCTATGTGGTATGCAACGCAATAAAGTCACACAACACAGCCTATTTTTTCCGTTCAATGGCGTTTCGTAAGTTTGCCGGGGCCCATTCTCACCATGCGGTCCGCGGGCCGCGGTCGTCGTTCTTGTTCTTGCTTCCTTCAGTTACGTTGCTTCGCTGCTTGCTGGCACTAGTGTATCGTTGTGAACGAACGTCTGTAGTAAGCTAAAACAGAGGGGGAGCGACTGTGTGTTTTAATCATCGCTAATGTAATAAACAATGATTATCTAACATATTACATTCGTTAAGAGTTCCTAGTGTTTATAAACATCTGCGATTGGTTGTTTGTGTTAAAAAAACGTGTATATCTGTTGATATATGAAAATAGTATATGTTCATCTTATTATTTAGTGTTGCTCTTTGTGAATAGTTTTTGAACTGCTTGTCAAATTGATTGCGAAACCATATAGGTGCCTAGTATTTTTAACCGGGCTAAAAATAGCGTTGTACCTATCAAATTTAAAAATAAAGTGTTATTTAATTCATTCCATCTTTAAATTGTTCTATGCATTTTTATGATGGTGGAAAGCATTGTTTTTGTTGTTTAAATTCAAGTACAAACGGGTTCTAAGTATAGAAACTTTGTCAAATAAATTTAAAAATCAGATGTTGGTTTTGGCATACGTGCTATATGTGAAATATGCATAAATTTACAATCGGACAGTTTGAAACAAATTTAAATAATTAATAAAAAAAAATTAATTGGTACTTTTTTATTAATTTTCATGTAGAACAATGTATTATAATTTAAGTTAACAAACTGTATTTCATAACATTTTTGCAATTGTAACTTTTAATCGACTATTTATGAATATTTTCCAATATTGTGATAACAATTTACGTTACGATTTTTACTATGAAATATTATCTTAACCAAATTAAATACAGTCATGCGTTTTTAAACAATGATTTTATATATTTTAAGCTGATCAATTAATAAATAACATTTGTATTGAACTTGTGCGTTTTAATTGACTTAAGCGCGTTATATTTTCGTGTAATTTGCTGGTCTTTGTGTCTCTCGCGTTTAAAATAGCCAAGTAAAAAGAAGCAGCAATGCAAAGAATGGCTTATTTTTAGTAGTGCATATATTCAGAAAGAGAAATTGGCGAAACGCAGTGTAGAAAATAGCTTGGTGCGTTCGTTACACCCTCAGTACAGATGCACCCCGGGGGTCATTGAGTCATGCGCAATACGGGCCATGCATGAGAAAACTGTACATAATAAAATACACGCTTTTATTATTATTACTGCACTAGACGCCTTAACTGTATATTTAACACGATGATAATTAAGCACGTTTGATCACGGAATTTAATAGAACTTTCTTTTCTATTTGTCTATCAACAATTGCACATTTATTAAAAGTAAAATTCAGAAACTATTTGCAACAGTGTAACATTTATGAATTCAGGGTTAATAGGGTTAAATAATGAAGTGATTGAAGTAACTGTGGAATAGTGTAACGTACGTGTTGAAATAGACGAGATGGATTCGTGTTTTCCGCCGTTGGCTGCTCTCAGTCTTCGCGATTCGAAAAAAATTACTGGAATTACAAATAATAGACATAGTACGAATGGTACGAAAGAAGAAGGCAAGATTGAAATACTACAAGATTTGGATCTGTATTATATTAGACAAATTGCACATAATCTTAAGGTAATATTACTTTTTTAAGTGCCTTAAGGTACTTAAAATACTTTATTATTGCTCTATAAGTACTTCTAATTATAACGCAAGGTTGTAATTTGTGATACTAGAAGTGTTGAAATTCTTTTCTGATTGTTTGTTGAGATTTTTTTTTTGTTGTACAGAAAGTTTGAATTTATTTCTTTTAATATTTAATTAATTTTGCTATTTATTACTTATCATGAAAAATATCGATCTTGAAATTTAACGTATGTCTGGGCATATGTGTATGATTGTTTGTTCGTACGTGCGTGAATTGAGAAATTATTTCTTTTTGATACTGGAAAATATCTAGTAAGAAAAATATTTTTTATTATTTTTATTAGCCGAAATTTATTTTCCACGTTAATTCAAATTTATAATAAAAATCGAGAATTAATTTTCTGTTATCACTAAATATGTTGCCTAAAAATTCTTTAAATTACCGGTATAATAGAAAATCTAAGAGTAAGAACGAAAATATTTATTTACATTTCGAAATTCTAAACAATAGTTTCCAAAATTGGTCCACTAAAACTTTACTACATAAAAACTATGAACTGTCTCATTACTTAGAAATATTTTAAATGTGGTACTTGAAATTCATTTTTATTTTGTTACGAGAACATAAAAAAATGTGATAAAAATTAACTTCTGGTAACATTAAATAGAGAATCGCGTATTTAGTTTAGAAAAAAGCATTACCAACTTGCTCGGGTGGTAAATTTGTTACTGAAAAAGTTATATTGAACAATGGTGAAGGAAATTTATTTACTTGGCGCTATTTAAAGTAAAACGGAAACTGATAGTTTTCTCAGTTGTATAAAAGCTGTTTAAATGATAGTAATCAGGAACAATTTACGTTTAGGAAGTTTTACAGTTAATCCTTAATAGATAATTAAACGGTCTATTTAAATTGTTTAATGAGCTGTTAACTAACTGTCACCTAAATGTCATAGTGTTGTTTACTTTTAAACGTGTTAAAGTGTTAAATGTTTGAATCATGTTTGGCTAATTATTCGATATAATGGCGTTTGTACAATTGTAACTTTAAAATTAAGGATAGTTGCGTTAGCTAAGCTAAACAATAAATAACGTAAATTAAAAATGATTTTATTTGAGTACCAAATAGCAAACTGTAAATGTTGGAAAACTAGGAGTCTTATGCATATGGATCTAGAAGATTACTTTTAAAAATAACATTTATGATCATTTTTAGATAATACATAAGGTAATTGGCGTAGGAAAATTTTGTTCTCAGAAGCACAGCCGTGTTTTAATGAAAAAATAGTTTTAAATATGTTTTAATGTTCCAGAGAAAATGACAAATACATCATTATTTTGTGCTGTTAATGTGACTATATAAATCATCAAATTGCTTTAAAATGTTCATGATTAATATTTACTCAATTTTAAAATGATCTAACTAGATTTGAATTTTTCTCACTAGATTTTTTCGCACGCCCTACTTTTTAATAGTGTCATTGTTGCCGGCGTAAATTTGAGTCATTAACAGATAAAATCGAACACCATAAACATGTCAACTTTCGATAAATTATCAGATTGTGCTTTTACGTTCCAATATCACTTATTTTAAACGACAATAATTTCATAAACAACAAAATTAATGATGAACCAAGAGAAATAAGGTTATATTCAATGACAGTTAAGGTTGCCAAATTCAAATAAAATATCTTACCAATAATCATACCAACTACAAATATACCTAATGCTTATTAAGCTACACCTACCGTCCCAAAACGTTGTAGGTGGACATTGTTAATAAATCACACCGATTTAAGAATTTTTTTAATAAAATAACCGTAATGTCTTGCACTTATCTTTCGGCTAAAATATCGAATGTGACGTTTTTTTTTTTTGATTTATACATATACATATTTTATTACATATCTTACAATATTTTATACCAATTAAAAGCTGTAAACGAATCTTATAGTTGAAAAAGACTGCAAATAGGTCGAAATATTACCATTTTTTCAATTTACCCAACATTTAACTTCTATGTTCAATTAACGACCAATCAAATTTAATTTTATCATGACCTTTGTTATCGAATGAATATCAAACGATATATCTTTATCTTATCAGTCTTATTTATAAGACAAAAAACATCAGTCTTATTTATGTTTTTGTGATGAATAGATTCACAAAGAAAAATAAAATTATGTTAATTTCGGTGCAAATATAGCAGCATTCTGAAACCAGATTACTGGTAGACAGCTTGCCGACTCGGAAGTAGCAACGCAACACAAACCTTCTTGACTATTTTTTTAAAGTGTTCTGGTAAACATTTTAATATTCCACATAATTCTTTTAACCGTTTTTGATTTAATCCTAATTATAATCAACAGTTTGAATAGTTTTGAACTTTGATTGAACGCTATTTTATAGTTCTTCGGGCGCTTAGAAAGTTGGCCTTATTTCTTAAAAATGTTCATTGAACTTGATTATTTCTACTTAATCAATTCCGATCCTGGAGTGATTGTTTTGTTCATTGCCAGACCATGTCGTAATGACTTTATGTATATTGATTCTCTTGTTTACTAGTAAATTATTAAAATGACTTATGTATATCACGAATAGCATTCGCCCTCATCATATTATCCTTGGAATCGTCATGTTAAACGCACCAATTAAATGATTATGCGATTCTGAGAAAGTTTATACTTCTGTAGCGAAAACTAGACAAATTCTGGAATGCAATGAATTATTCTTTAACAAATATTTCACAATTTGATTCGGGCCATCCTTCATTTTTTATTTGTTATTAAAAATATCCGCAGTGTATGGCACTGAACTTTCTTATACGTGTATTGTGTATAGCGTTTTCAACTTATCAACACTCAGTACTTGGTATGACGTCATGCACGAAATGAGGTTTATAATAACACAAAAACGCACACAATGTAGAAAAGGAAAACACTGACAAGGGGTACAACGTAATGTAAACGATTAATATTAACGAGTGAGGTTATAGTTATTGAAGAAGTTCTACTGACGATGAATCCAGAAATTCTTGCGCCAATGCAAATATTTTAGTGATATTTGTCATAATTATTTCTTAATTAAATACAATACTTTATAAAAATAAGAGTTGGTCTAGGTTGATTTTTGACATTCCGACGCCATATTGCACTTGTTACAAGTGCAAGAAAATTTACATTTATTGGCTCAGTTAAAATCGCGGTACTATGTGCACTGACAAGTAGGATGAAAACGCTACACTAAAAAAAAGATTACACTCAGTGCGCACTTAACAGGAATGTTGAAAATAGATAGATGATAGGAATATAATTTTTGAATAATTCAAGGAAATATAATTATCTATTATGCTATATTAAAAAAAAAATCAAGGCCAATAGATATCGAAATTTATTGTAGATTTTATTTTGGTATTTTCATTTTATTTCTAAATATTCAGGCACAATAATATCGGAAATTAAATGTCTAATGAATTTAAAATGCGAGGGGCATATCTATGCCAAATGTGATGTAAGTCCGTTCAATATTTTCAGAAAAGAAAGAGCGACAAATTTGGTCTTACGAGCGACGGCCAGCATACAAGTATCTGGGTTATATATAATTTAGAATTCAGCTGGTAAAAGACGATCGTTTTATTACATAACGCGGAAGAGCTTAACCGTTCTGTCGTGCAGCTGTAAATAAGTTCGGCTCGCTCGTAAGACCAACATTTGTCGCTCCTTCTCCTATAAAGTTACTCAACGGATTCCCACTAATTTAGGTATATATAATCTATAGGTAAACAATGTGTGTCGTTTGCATTTTAAATGTACTAGGTCTTTTATTTTCAGAGTTATTAAGCTCCCAAAAAAGTACATATATTGTTTATTTATACAGAATATCAAACTTTAGGCCGGGCCAATGCTATGGCGAGCTCTGAGCATTAGTCATGCCAATGCTTGTTTTTAGATTTAGAGCAATAAATGCCGATGTTTTTGTTCAAGAGAATAATTTAGTATTGCGTACTGTGAACTAAAAATTTGCTCACTTTAAAAATATTTTATAGTTCAGTTATATATTTCTTAGAACAATGTTCAATGTTACCACCTGCATATATAGCTAAAAGTATCCTTCAGTTTTTTATAAATGACGTCAGTGAATTATTCGCAAATGTCACATTGAATTGATTATCCCACACGTTTAAATACTTAAGGTTCGTTACGTTATTGCAACCATAGTATCTGGTTACGAGTATGAACAAAATAATTCACTTTGCATACGAAACGCGATAGCAAACAATATCTAGACAACACAGTAAACATAAGCCACAGCATGGTTAACTTGATTTAAAAATATATTTGACCGTCAGAAAACAAGCGTTCTTTTATTATAATTCATAATTATAATACATCTTAATTATCATCATATATATTTTTTGTGCGATAAAACTTTTAAAAATAAAATAAAATAACCATACTTGATATAGAGTTCTAACACGTTTTGTATATTAAATCGTGTTGGTAATACTCGTAACCAGACACTGGTGTAACAATAATGGAAGATATCTTTACAGCGCATGCTACGATTTGAAAAAAAAAATCAAATATTCTGTGCGCATTTATGGGAAAGTGAAGTGCATACACTGTTCTTATGTTTAACTGTTAAATAAAATATATCCTGCTAGCCAGTATGGGACCGGTAACGTCATATATGCAAATATAACATGTGCTTGTCTTTCGTAATGATGAACAATTATCATAACGTCACCCGTCAACGCGCCCGAACGCAAATATTCACACAATTTTAATATGTATAGCGTATTTTGTGTTTATTGAATTTCTCGGTAATCAGAGAGTCATTTCCGCCTATTTATTTATTTAATCATTCGTAAAATCATTTTTATATACTAATTTCTATTAACTTTACTTCCTTTTACATCAAATATTTCTAGTTTAGTATTTATTAATTAATACTTGCCTTATAAAAAATTAAACTTCAACAATTAATTTGCATACGTGGACATTTGAGGCGATAAATAGTAACAATGATTTAATAAATATATCCGTAGTGTCCCGCAGTGGACTTTCTTATACGTAATATTTATTATGACTTGTATTCAAATAAATGAAATATTTTTAATATTTTATTTTTAACATTTTCTCAATTACACAATTGATGTCTAGTGTAAAATCAAAATATTTTTGTCTATCTTATTTTTCTGTAATTATCGCCAACATAAATGAGAAATTGCTGTATTTCGGTATCAATTTTCTTGTAAATGGTACATTTTTTGAAGAAACTAAAAGTTGGCTAAATATTAATATATTTCGTTTAAATATAACTACAGTCACTGTAAGAGCAACCGTTGCGGAGATGTTGCAGAAACGATAAAAAATAGCTACAGGGAACATGCATTTCCGGTTTGAATATTCTTTTCAAAGATAGTATGGTTCCTTGCAGGTCATATACAAATCTTTAGTTTATCATGATTATAGTTTAAGCAGTGTTGGCTGTAGAGAATCCGTACACACGCGCTCTCTCTCTCTCTCTCCTTCTCTCTCTCTCTCTCAGACACACTTATATATACGCACGCAAGCATGCACAGATCATTCCAAATATAGTCTGACTCGATTCAAGGAAGACCAATAGGTGCATATCTGTTAAAATCTCGAGGATATATTTTTTTTTCTCGATTACAATATTTTGTCAATGATAGACATCTGGTGAGCAAAAAGTAAAAAACGTTTTGGAGAAATACTTTCGCGTTACGAATTTTCGCAAATTAGCCCGAGTTTGAATGCGGCTGTTTTGGCTGCTGGGGTGACTAATTTAAAATAAAAATGGAAATATTCCATCAAAGAAAGATGGATAAAATATATTAATCATTTAATTTACACAAACCTTCCTTCCTGAGTTGGTTAGCGGTTTACCATTCCTAAACCAACTACAACTGTCGAATGACGTCATATCACAAAACCATCTAACCCATTCAATATACGAGCTAAAGTGAAATATAGCGTCAGTGCTGAACGCGTGCCCCTTACTATCATACGGATTCTAATATTTTTTAATTCTTTGTAAACATAATTCTACTTCAATAAATACCACTAAATATAAGTATAATACTTGTAAAACATGCATAGTTATATTATTAAAACAAATTTAAAACCGTTATTTATCCAAAATGGATGCAATAGTTAGCCCACCATACATAGTAGTACATAAGAGCTTGTGTGTTTGTCGGAATATTTTGTCTAAAACATTGTCGGATTCAAAAGTTCTTTTCCTAAAAATTCATTTTACATCCCCTTGAATCTGAAAATATGAATATACTGTATACTTGGTAACCTGTTGGTTACTCGCCAGTCATAAGACCAAAATTTGTCGTCACTTCTCCTCTGAAAGTACCGAACCGATTTTAAGCAAATTTGCCATATAGGGTAAGGTTGCTCAAGTCGTACCCCATACGGGAAAAAGCGTATAAAACCAAGGATTTATCAAATAAATAATAATAAAATGTGTTGTTCACTACCTGCACTAATATTGTAGTTATTTTTTATAAAGAAAATAAAAAATCTATATTCTTTCACGTAAAATAAACTAAATCAGTAAAAAGTTACATCGGTACGACTAAAGAAACCGGTTTCCTAAGTCGTATCACCTATAGCCTAAGTCGTACCTAAGGATTAAATTAAGCAACAAATGAATGAAAATTAATTTTTTATTAATCAGTTTATTAGATACATAATTAAACATCACATATATATATTTTTTGTTCTTTTATCAACTCCAGCGCATAAATCGTGAGCACATAATTTTCATTTCAAGCAAATTATCATGTTTCCTCTCGATCTACTCCACAAATAAAACAAAACCAATTACTTTTCTTCTTTTTAATTTTTAATACCATTCCTTTTTATTAATTAGTGCATTTCTTTTATTTTCATTACAGTACGATATAGGAATCTCATATGGGTACGACTTAAGACACGGCACAAGTTAACATTAAAAATAAACATAATCAAATATTGAATAAAATCAATACAATCTCGTTTCGATCAAACGATTATATATATTCTTCTGAATTTATATTTTATAAGAAACATAATTTTATCAATAATTAACTTGCAATATTAACTTCCAAACATATGCAGAAAATTATAAAAAAATTGAAATAAACTAACTTGATGAGAGGATTTATAACGAACCACTTTTATAGCAGAAAATGACACTTAAAACATTTGGTTGACTCAGATATATATTTCTTTTTGGTTGTATGCGCGGTTGTCTGCGCAGTTCGTTCAGAACTCGAGTGGTACGATTTAAGCACTGGTACGACTTGACCAACCTTACCCTATATTGTATAGGTTCACAATTGAATCTGCTCGCATTTTAAATCCCAAACTTTAGGAGATACTACTATGCCAATGCTGGGCAGATTCCTTAAAGCAAACTCTAATAATTAAAAATTCCAACACTTATTTTTATAAAGAAATTAAAAAAATCAGCAGATCCATGGCAATTCTAACGCGCGCGTTTGGCGTCGCTCAACCAAATGTCCGGAAAAAAAATGCATTGGCATAGTTATAAAATTATATTTACAACAATGGCAGCATCCCCAATTGTAGCAAATGAAAATTTTTAATACAATATTTTTACATATTCTTAAACTTCATAATCATAATGTAGCTATAGATTTATAATTAATTAAAATCTATAAAGGAGCTTTAATTCAATCCTCTACCACAACGAACAAAGTTTAATTGAAAAGTATAAATATAAATTCATGTGCTTGGACAGCAGGTGCATGCATACTAAGAAAGACGAATAAACAGCTTGTACTAATGTAATTGCCTTTGCTACACTTCAGTATTTCACACAGTATCAATTAAATATTTAATTGTACCTCACCTATGCACTTCAATTACAATTATTGTACTATTAACAAGCTAAGCCAATGCTCTGAGCTCGCCTTTAGCGTCAAAGCATAAAGTTAAACATGTACTAATTTCAGTACTACAAACATCAATAACCCTGACCATATTGACATCTGTCGATTAAAAAAGATTTTATGTCGTGGTTCAGAAATTTATAAATAGGTGTCAGTAACAACAAATCAATGTTAAGATTATCATTAAATATTTTTCTTCAACGATGTTTACATTTTTCAAACAAATGTCAAGAACAAAAATATATTGGAGTTTTTTTTTATATATTTTGGGATTTTCTAAAATATTTAAGTTTTTTTTTTTGGCGCAATAACTCCGGAAATAAAAGACCTATAGAATTGAAATTCGATATGCACGAATTCCGTACCTATAGATTATTTTATACCAAATTTGGTGCTAATCCAATCGGTATCTTCAGGGGGAAAGGGAGCGACAAATTTAGTCTTACGAACGAGCTAGTGAAGATTAACGTATATAAAATATATATATTTTTGGATTCAAGGTGATTAAATACGAACTTTTCGTTAAAGAAAGTTTTAAATCCGCTTTAGCTCTTCAGTACTACGAACGGCGAGTTAAGAATTATACATTATTTTGTGCTTCTGTTCTTATATTCGAAATTGAGAATTTGTACCGATTTACATTCTCAATTCTTGAAAAAGTTCTTAATATTTACATTAGAAGAATTTTTCTTTATAATTGCATAATGTCTCATAAAAATGCTTATTATTATTACTCTAACAAGTAATTTAGTTTTCCTTTATGTCAGCATCGAGTATTATTAATAAAAATTGCATTAGTAATGATTCTTTTGTAATAAAGTCAGCGTTTTAATTTCACCGGTTTTAAATATCTTGCTAGAACTAAAGAAAATTATGAATAAGCTATTTTATCCCTACTACTGATCATTCATGTATGTACATACATATATCCAGAATTGCATCTTATTTAATGACTCGTCTCCATTTAGCAAATATTCAAATTTACTGAATTATTTTATTTATTTATTTTTATTAAAACCATGTCTATACAAAATATGACATAACGCAATTATATAAACATATTCGTTTCCAGATCATTTCAATGCATTTAGAATCCATGAAACTGTTGAACTGTACTTTTATTTAAAGATGCTGCATAGTATTTTAAAGTCGCATGAAAAAGTAGCTATTGTGCAATATAAAAGACAATAAAAATCATAATAGGCCATTTCCGTTAGAGTTTTAAAAAAATAGCTCAACTAAACGAAAATTTTATTAAATATATACCAATTTGTCTAAAACGAATTTTCGTTTTTAATTTCTCAAACTTATAAATATGTTAATCGCAACTGTTTTTAATCACAACAATAAGAACAATTAGGCCCGGTATTATAAAGAACAAAATAAATGTTAATTAGTTACTATGGAACTAAATTTACTTACACAGTTAATATAATTTTGCGTGTTATAAAAGAATCTTACAAGTAAATTAACTAATAGTTCATCTATTCATCAATAGATGACTAATATATAAATATTGCAAATTTCGCATCGGTTATTATTATAATATTTTAAATAAAAACAAAACACGAAGCTGTCAAGTAATTGACAGAATAAATTTTACTAGCTAGAAATTCATGGGAGTAGTTTAACTGTGAGATTTACTAGCGAAGTAAATTTATTTTTCGTTTATAATACGGAAATCTATAGAGTAAAGTATATTACTTGGTTACCAAATAAAATCTACCGAGTATTTTAGTTATTTGACGTTTTTAATACCGGGCATAAAGGTATTTAAATCTTGCGGGGAATTTTTTTTTTCTTTTTTCTAGTATTTAAAACCAAAATTATATATTTTATGAGAAATACTGTTGTCGCTGACTATAATTAATAGAACTGATAATAATCATTCTTGTATATATCAATAATATTTTAATTATTCTTTTACTCAATAGTGAAATTTGCAATTGAAAATATTATCAAAGACAAACAAAAATGAGGTTTTTGTATGCAATCTTAGTTGTATCAAAATCTGAAATTGTTATTTATATAACGAACAATAAACTATAAGATGAAGAATGTCCCTTTAGATTGTTTTTTTTATCTAGAAATTCATATAGAATTATTTATTTAATGTCTAATTCTAACGATTTGATATGAATAATTTGCCTGTTCAATCAAGTTATTAGAAGATTAAAGTAAAAAGTTTAATTCATAACTATATATTTGTATTGCAGGAATATGATTTGGAGCAAAAAATCGAACTCGAGATCAAAATGCGAGAAGGCACCACCCGATTATTGGCTGCCTGCAAGCATCAAGCGCAAATACTGGAGGCCGCAAAAAGTCTTTTAACCAGTAACGAACGTATGTCCGCTTACATGGCGGAATTGCAACGCCGGAAGAGAGCGACATCGGCAATGCTTCCGCCCAGTTTACCGTGAGTACATGAAATATTACTAATTTTAAGACCTTGTTGATGAACTATATTCTGTATGCAAATATTAGATTCTAAACAGACTTGTTTAACCTTAAGTTCCATTTCTAGCGATACTTCCTCAAGTAGTATGGCTCGAATCTCTTTATCTGACCTCCGAATGCCATTAATCTGGAGGGATACAGATCACTTTAAGAATAAGGGCGATTATAGAAGATTTGCGGTATTCTGCCTGGCTAGAGTTGGCACTGAGATCTATGACACGAGTCTACTGTGTCCTGTTGATAGATCACTGACTGATTTAACATTTCCAGACATACTTTTATTGTGAGTTAAATTGCAAAAATAAACATCATGTTTTAAAGCCTAAATTAAATAATAGTATACTAATACTACTATAGTAACCAAGTTATTGGTTATACCTTTTTGTAGAAGAATCTTTGACCGAAACTAACTAATTTGAATTTATTTATAATAAATAAACACTTGGTAATTTCCACGAATAATTTTATTTAACAAACGACGCGTTTCGACTTTACAGTCATCTTCAGGTGTTACAAAGGTTAATAATAATAATTAAATGTATTCCACCAAATGCCAACCACACAATCAATTAATAATAATTTGAATTTAGTGATACAAATAAAAAATGAATAACAATTATAAAATCTAAAAACATGATACTGCAATAATACCTATTTATGTTTTCTTCGGAAAACTAAGACACCATTTCCAATTTGATTGATGTTATCGTTAATAATTGTTTTATTTCTGATTTAGTAACCAAATTCCAGCCGATTTTGATTTCCAAATAGAAGTGTACAGTCACATTTTACAAGACGATTTAAGTATTGCGAGTACTCCACGTAAAATCAAACGTACTATTCATAGTTCTATTAGTAGAACTGTGGGAAAGAAACTAGCAGCTTCACTTCGAGACGAATTAAACTCTGGAAAAATGTAAACTTCCGAATAAAATATTGTTATTATTTATTGATATATTTTATCTATTTACAGAGGACCTCATTTCGAGCTGATGGCATCAGCTCGACTGAGTTTAGAAGATGCACACGATAACATCCAAACACACGATCTAGTCTTAATTAACCACGACAATAAATCTCATCAGTTACCACTGTTCGGGCATTTTTGCTGTCGACTAGCCGTTCAACCAAACTGCATTACGCAAGAAATATGCTTCGGTGAGCTTTCAATCTATGACCGAGCGTCTGATAAGTTTACTTTGCATTGGGGACGTCTGCAAGGGTTCAAAATCGAGTTATGGGATAAACAAGATCACGCCAAGAAGTTGAAGCCGCCTTCTTGTGCTATAATCATTGATAGAGAATCCACGATTCAGTTAGGAAAGAACGCGCGAGAAATTTACATAACGAATATGAGTGAAGGAAGAGACGATACAACTGTTGTTAAGTTTAAAACGAAGGACGAACGGGAACATTGGACTAAATGTATCGTGCAACATGCTACGGAACACTTGAAGTGGAAACAGTGCGCAGAAAATGTGATGAATATCCAGATGCCGGGAAGTGCTCGAAATTCGTTTACTAGACAATCAAGGCAGGGTTCTTTGTATGATGAAACACCAATTATTGGTAAATAGATTTTGATTTAATTACCAGTGAGTCAATTGACATGGAAAACGCTTCTAGATATTATATTGGCGATTATATACAAGTTGAAGAACTTACAGGGAAATTTGTAGCGTTATGTTGGCATATTTACCATCTTCGTTCTCACATTTTGATTTCGAATCATCAAATCGACATTTCTTAACGGTTGAAAATAATGGCTGCTTTTAAAATGAATGACGTTACTGAAAATATATGTGAGCTTCTCATAATACTAAATAAATTAGCGCGTATATGATTTTAAATATTAATAAAGCTTCAGCCGATTTAATTTTATAGCTTGTAAGAGAAAAATGTGTCACCTCTTCTCTTCTGAAGGCACCCTTGCGATTTAATGAAATTTGGTATATATTTGCATTGAATGAGTGTCCGATTAAATTCGTTGTTACGATAATTCCTTGACTTAGGGAGATATAGGGCACCAAAAAATATACTAACCCTGATATTCATTTTAAAGATTATTTAATTTACCAAATAAATAACAAAATATTACAAATGTACTGATGTATGCTTTAGAATAAATTCGGAAGCAGTAAATAAATTATTTTGAAATTAATTACTATCAAAGTTACCATGCATTAAGCGTACGCAGTACATATCTATTCTTAGCTGTATAGAGATGCGAAATTGAAAAGAGAATATTTTAGCTTCCCCCTCCACTTTTCAAAACCGGGGTATAGCAATATGAGATATTAGCATTGCGTAAATGGTCGAAAAGTGAAGTAATTGTGGTACGAGCTGAATTTAGAGGGTAAAGCGGAAGAATTTTGCAAAACGTTGCATTGCCACCACACATGCCAAGGATGTGTTTATGATATAGAATTACTTTTGGTTTTGTTAAGCGTCGAAATAAAAAGTTATTTACAAATGAAAATTCAAATATTTTTTACTTGTGTTCTACCGCGAGCGCATGTGGTGGTTATATCCCGAAACTCAAAGTGTCACTTTCTATAATTTGAATATGTTTTAAAATTTATCTTTTATTTCATTAATTTTGTTTTGTTCTTGTTCCATATTGTTTGATTTAATATTAAACAATATCTCTTGTTGCTATCGGTCCATTACGTTGAGTAAAAGTTATAATATCTCTCAGATTTGACAGGTTGAGCTTAGAGATATTACCACCACCAGCGCTCACAGCAGCTAGTTTGAACTGAAGTGTAAAATATTTGAATTTTCATTTGTAAATAAGTTTTTATTTCGACCCTTAACAAAACCAAAAGTAATTCTATATCATAAATACATCCTTGGCATGTGTGGTGGCAATGCAGCGTTTTGCAAAATTCTTCCGCTATACCTCTGAAATTCAGCTCATACCACAATTACTTCATTTTTCGGCCATTTACACAATGCTAATATCTCATATTGCTATACCCCGGTTTTGAATTTGGAGAAGGGGAAGCATTGCATCTCTCTCGCTGTCACAACTCAATTCGTAACAGAAGACAGCGCAGTAATTCTTAAATAACATAAATTGCAATTAGCAGTTTAAAACTAGAATAGCTAAAAAAGAATTATAGATCCAGTGATTTTAAAACAATGTTAGTTCATTGTAAAAATAATATAAAACTAATAATTTGAGGTTTAGATTAAACTATTGAATATACATAAATATGATTATAAACGTTTATTACTTATTTGCTCGTCAAACAGTTTTTTTTTTATTTCTCAAAATTGCTTTATACCAAATATCGAAATATCTTTTGCTTTGCTTACATAATCCACCTTTAGTAGCTATAGAATTTTTCAAATTATCTTATTTTATTTTTTGTTTTAGTCTCACATATAGGCGTAATATTTTACAATAAATGCGCCCCCCCAATTCTCGCCATAAGAATAACATATCTCTCATCATTTGTGAACATATTGGACATAGTTTTGTATATGGCCTAATTTGTTTTCTTACAATTATTTTTGTTTATAAAATACAGCATCTTATTCATTATCAATTACAGAAACAACACAATCTGAATATTACCGTCCGACTGTTCATGAGGTGTTTGGGTTGACGCCATCAACATCGTTGAGTTCTTGTGCGTCATCCTCGTCGTCGCCAACGTTCCGCGAGCGGTCTTTAAGTTCAGAAGGAAGCGGCAAGTCGCGTTCTAACACAATCCGATCGCATTGGCCATTCAATAACAAAGAGTGATTCGTCCATTTTGTTCTAGATTTTGGGATATGTGCACTTTAACCAACGGTTGTGTATGGTTATTTAATATTGAAAATTATTTAATTTTAGATCAAATATGACAAATTTATGATTTTTAGTCAAATAATTGAGATTTTTGATAAATCCGATCGGATTTAAGCAATACAGAATAATAAGTCATTATGTTATGATATTATGAAGAAACAATACCAATTTTTCTTTTATAGGTTTAATTATTTATTCTTAACAACAATATTGTATTCATGTAAAAATGCAAATATGTATATTTGATTTCTTTTTTTTTTTGTATTTTCTATAAATAAACATATTTGAAAATGTAAATTTGATTCATTTGTACATTAAACTACTCTACATGTATTCATAATTTATTTTTAATTAGTGCGATCTTGCAGAAAACGCAATACCAGCTATGAGGGCCACGACTGTAAATCCCTGAGCTGCAATCCTAGTTCGCATCATGTACTGCGACATTTGTCGTTTACCATTCCGAAAACTCCACAAACCGTACGAAAGAGCACCCAGAGTCGCCAAACAACCTACAATAATATGATAACCGTCAATTAAAAGTACTACTAGTAAACAACCAAGATATTTGGTCAATGTTACAATTGTTAGTATTTGTTTATCAAATCTAGAACTTTTTCAATTCATTTACATACATAACATCATACCTATTCCCATCAAATGGGGTGGCAAAAAACCCCATTACATTCTTTCACATCTTGATAATCTTTGAACTCTTTTAATTTAAAAATATAATATCTATTGTTCCAAATCTAAAATTTTAACTCATTTATGTAAGGCGCCTATAAATAATTTCGTGAAGATATCTATATATAGATAACGTTAAAACACAGCAATAGCAGGTTCTAAATAGGCTAAGAGTTCTAGTGTATTATGATTGAATTGTTTGATTTTAGGGATCTGCTTTAGATGTTATTTTTGTGTTGTAATTATTATTATTTTTAAATTTTGTTATATTAGTAATTTTTAGACATATATATATATATTATTAAGAAATTATAAATCGCAGCGTTAAAACGTCATTTTAATATTTAATTTACTATAAAAATAAATATAATCACGACGTGTAAACTACAATTTTTATAATTGGCAATAAAATTCCGTAATTTAGAATTTTGTATTTTACCACAAAAAAGTTTGGTCGATATTAAAAACAAATCGCAATATTAGTTGAATGCTATATTGAAATTGGAAGTGTTCGGAACTTAAGTATAACCGTGGAAAGAAGTTAAAATGTAAAATTACATATATTACGTATTAATGACGTCATAAATGATATTGGAGGCCTACAATTGAATATAGATATATACTTTTTTCATGATGATTTTTTTTTTTATTAGTACCGGTATTTCCACCTTCAAAGAAGTTACAGATAGCTATCCGATAGATAAGCATATGATAAGTAGATGTAAATCAAACTTATCTTGGGCTTTACTAAGAGATGGAAATACTGCATTTAATTTGATTACATCTAAACTGTTAAGGTGGAATATATCTGAATATAAATTGCCAGAGATATTGTTTTAAGTATGTGTATATTTTTATTGATACAAATTAGTAAGCGATACTTAAATATAAATAAAACTTGTTTATATATTAATGAATATTGATAAAATTTTGCATTTATTTACACGCATATCCTTCACGTAATAAAACAGTTTAAAATTTATTTGACTATTTTTAAATTTCATTCATATCATATGACTGAATTTTTCAGTGATGTAACAACGATAATTGCTATGTAATTATGGGGCCCTATTGTGATTCGGGTAACTAGTAAACTATGCTTTGCCTTCGATTACCCGAATCATGAACTTATTGGAAAAAAGCAACTAATAGTACTATCAGCAAATTTACGATGGAATAATGAATGTGTTGTACTGTCATTACCTATTGGTACGAATGGATTTTCAGTAATTTTCCGAAACATCCGTTCCTTGGTTGTCTCGATATGAACAGCGCTTTCGTGCACATCTTTGGTTAGTTTTATCCAATCTAATTCGGTAAACACGGGGTTATTTGCATCGTCCATTATTTTAAAATTTATTCTTCTTTATATAACAACAAAATCAAATTACATATTGCGCTGTCAAATTTCGCGTAAGGTTGTTGAAGGTTGTCTGAAATAACAAAAACAAGAATCGTCACTTATTAGAGCAGTAACTAGTAGAGACATCTGTAAAGATGAGTATGTATTATTAAACGAGATAAACAGAGAAAGGTATATGGGAAATATTGGGCTGCGGAAAACGCGGTTTTTTTTTTTAAATATGAAATAAATCCTAAATGTGTGTGTACATGCTAAATGGTTGAAGGTAAAATTATAAAACTTTAAACTTAAGATTTGAATATGTCTGGTAAGAAAATCTCTTATTTTGAAAAAAGTGTTCCAATGGGAAGTGCATGTTTACTTTAGTCATTTTTTGCGATTTCTTAAATAACTCAAAAACGGTTGCACTTACAGCAAATATTGTAAGAATAATAATTAGAGATATTTATATATTGCACAAGTTTTGTTTGACATTATTTTTCGAAAAAGGTACCGGTTACAAGAAAATGGCTATTGAAATTTGTTTCCTGTCATTTGTTTAACAGAAAAACAAAATATACTAAAATAATTTAAAATTAATATAATTATTGTATGAAATATATTTAGTGAAATTGTTTCAAGTGTTAGTAAAATATTATAAATTAGTAAAATAATAAAAATTTATATATTTCTAATATGTATCAAAATGTTGCCGAGAATTGCCGATACTTAAATTAAATTAAAATAAAATAATTTAATAATTAAGTCAAGATGCGTAATTAATAAAATTTTAAAATATTTTGACGCGTTTTTACTTGCTGTGTGCATTTTTGTGTGCAATCATAAATTCATAATCTTCAACGAGATTTTCAATGATGTGCAATTTGCTGGTGTTCCAACATCTCAAGTTGAAATAACCTTGCTTCAGTTACGAAGGTCAATCGTCTTATGTAATTTCTTTTTTCGAATGTCAAAACACTGAGCGGATAGAATGAAGGTACCGGTGCAAAAATAAATGATTCCATTGACATTATACCTAAATGCTACTTGTTTTTGAAATTGGGTTACCGTAATAAACAAGTTGCTTTAATTAATAACATATAATAAATTTTCTTTAATGCCCAATTTCTCAATCAGAAAAATGACACTTTATGACGAATAATGTCGAGAGTCTCGTCTCTTATCTCGAAAATGGAAGTATATTTTGAATGACATCCATCTGTGTGTGTGTGTGTGTGTGTGTGTGTAAGCGCTACCCGGTTAAACTTAATATTTGTATATGCCTGGCAAGAAAACCTCCTATTTTTGAAACGAATATTCAAACCGGAAATTCATGTTACCTCTAATATTTTTTTTGCGGTTTCTGTAAAACCTCGAAAAAGGTTGTACTTAAAGCAAAAATTGTTGGAATAAAAATTATAGAAATTAAAAATAGTTAGAATTGATTCAGGAGAGGTGAAACCGTATATTTCTATTAAAATCTCGAGATCGAAATTTTTCATGATTACAATAATTACTTATACTGCGTATAAGAAAGTAACAACCAGAGCATTTACATAATTATATTCTCCCATAGTACTGCATTTTTTATAGATTCAAAATAGATCATCAGCTTAACTAATTAAATAAAATATAAAAAATTTCAAATAAACATAACACGTAAACTGGAAGACATATCAAAAATCTTTTCAACCCAAATGTATAAAAATTAGTATTGTTACATTTACTAACTGAGCAGATTAATGCGTAGTTTTTCACAAAGTAGAACAAAAACTGTAAACAGATTTAAGTAAACTACTGCTCCGATTGATCTGCATATTTAAATTTAATAAAATTTTATATATCATTTTCATAAATTCATTCCTGAATTGCAACCAGATATCTGCTAAAATTTTCGTTAAAGTTTCGACTTTTTTTGTTAATACAATATTTACTTATTATTTCGTCTAAGAATGAAATAAAAATAAATTGAAAACAAATTTTGCTCAGACTATTTCATTCCTATATTTACGCATTCAATATTATATTATTTTGCCAATCCATTTATGCATAAGAAAATAATACAAGTGTGCACGTATTGCGGTGATTAAAATGATAAAATCTACGTATATTTCGGGGATTTAGTTTAGCATTTAGTGAAAGGCTGGGTTGCTCGCAAGTATAAAAGTTGCAGCACCCCATGCAGAAGTATACAGAATTCAATTTGTATTCGTTGAGTAAAGATCAAGTTAATTGAACAAATAAAATGGCATTCAAAGTAAGTGACAAATTTACTATTATTACCAAGTCTAATCATTACTCAACATTTAAATATTAAAAATATTTGATACATTATTATGCATATTATTATATTTTATATTTAATTGTCTAGCTTGTCGTATTGTTGGCTGTCGTCGCCGTAGCAAATGCCGGATTCTTGGCTGGAGGCCCAGCTGCTGTAGCATACAGCGCGGCTCCAACAGTGTCCCATGTGTCATATGCATCCCCTGTGGTGTCTTACGGCACACCAGCCATCACCACTCAACAACAAAACGTGTACAGATCACCTGGTAACTTGGCGCAAGTGTCCACCTACTCCAAGACCATTGATACACCCTTCTCCAGCGTGAGCAAATCTGACGTACGAGTCTCCAACCCCGGTTATGCAGTACACGCCGCCGCTCCAGCTTACGCATACGCCGCCCCTGCAGCTTACCACGCCGCACCAGCATACTCTTATGCCGCCGCCGCTCCCGTTGTAACCAAGACCTACGCCGCCGCACCAGCTATTGCTTACAACTCTGTTCCTTCTTTGTCCTACGCCGCTGCTGCTCCCGTTGTCACCAAGACCTATGCCGCCGCACCAGCTCTAGCTTATAACTCCGTTCCATCTTATTCATATGCCGCTGCCGCTCCCGTTGTCACCAAGACCTATGCCGCCGCCGCCGGACCAGTAATCGCCGCTCCCGGACACGGTCTCCTTGGGGTTGCTTACTCTGCCGCACCCGCTGTCTCCCACATGACCTACAGTAACGGACTTGGGCTCACCTACGGATGGTAAACATATCTTCAACAGTGATAATCAATATTATGAAGCAATCTGTAAATTATTTATTTATTTATATTAATGTATTTTGTATGCAAATATAAATTATTTTAGCTCTGAAAAACTTTATGTTTAATTGTTAGCCTTGTGTTTTTTGCGCTACAAAAATATAACCCAATTGAACAATATGATAGCTATCTATATGTTTGTTATATTTGGTTACTATTACTTTATCACCATTAGAAACCTTTTATAAATACTATACTTTTGGAAAATAAGACATTTTATTTATGCAAGTATATATTTTATAGAATATATTTACTTGATCAGTAAAATAGTCGTTTTAGATCAAATGAATATTTAACGAAGAGAGAATATATGTATTTGATCAGTAATATATACATTTATGATATGTAATCATATTTGATTTAGATTTTTTATAAGATTCGTTTTTTTTTTCGTAATAGTACACATCTTAATTATAAAATTTCCCAGATGTATGAGCAAATCTACAATACTGTAATCAGAATCTATAATATTTTGAAAAACATGTAGTTTTATAATGAATATCATTTTAAGGAAAATTCGTTGTTAAACACAAAAATTATATTCGATGTATTTTATAGATTCCACAGCGATATAATATACAATTTTATTCAAATTAATTCCATTCAAAACTGTACAGATTCTCGTTGCAGATCTATTAACTTGCTTAGAATGGCACCATTATAGTATAGTATATATAGAAATTAGAGATAAAAAGTAATAAATGCATAAGTAATAAACTACGTAAGATAAGAGTCTGAAACACTAATACGATTAAAGATTCCTCCCGCTTTTTACTTTCTTATACGAAGTAATAAGTAAATATTAAAATCATGAAAAAATTCGATCTCGCAATTTTAACAGAAATCTTTTGAACTCCCTAATTGAGTCTGACTATTTCTGAAATGATGACTATCTGTGTGCTCGCACGTGTGTGTGTGTGTGTGTGTGTGTGTGTGTGTGTGTGTGTGTGTGTGTGTGTGTGTGTGTGTGTGTGTGTCTGTGTCTGTGTGTGTGTGTGTGTGTGTGTGTGTGTGAGTGTGTGTGTGTGTGTGTGTGTGTATGAACGTTTTACAGTCTGAACGATTGAAGGATAAATTATAAAACTTTAAACTTAAGATTTGTAGATGCCTGGCAAGAATTTGATAATAATACGTATTCAATTCGGAAGTGCTTGTTTGCTTTTTTTTTTGCAATTTCTGCAATTTCTTCAAAACGGCAGTATTTAAAATGATTATGATATAAACGAAAGATAATGATACAGCTTTTGTTTGGATTTTTTTCAAATGCGTACTGCTTACAAGAAAATGGCTATAAAAATGTGTTCTTATTTTATTTATCGCCATTGCGAATATTTACTTATGGGAATATATATGCGGTTGTATGCTAAGGATGTACTATAATTATTTGAAAAGATGTATTTCAAAAACAAAATTTTGTTTTGCAGATGTAATATCTTTTACAAGCCATTATGCAAACTGATTTGAATCTCACATATTTGTTAATTTGCAAACTTAATTTATTACAATACTAAAATATAATTCATGAATTCAAAGAAAATAAAATTTGATTAAAATCAATTCTTCAGAGTATAGGTGGTAAATTTAATTTCACAGGCGCGAAACGAGTCAAGATATAATCAGAGAGATGTGTGTATGCAAAAACTCGGTTCTGAGACACCAAGCCCAAACCAAAGATATGATCGCTCTATTTCTCGAGAACACCTAAATAATATAAATTTAAAAGTTATAAGCAATAATATCCTAAACTAATTTAATAAATAAAAAATTCTAATATTATTAAAAAATTGATATGAATAAATAATTATATTAATATAAACATGAATTTACTATTGAAATACTATTGAACAAGTTTTCCCACACAACATTAATTTGTAAAATTTTATGATTGTTTTAATAATGATATTTATTTATTATCATACGATTATTGTTTCAATTGCTTAGCATTGTAACGAGCTGCCATAATTGGCATGTCAAACGCTTTCTGATTTGATTGATCACAGAGGAACCAGCTGCAAGCATTGGCATAGACAATGTTTGTTTTTCTAATCGAGCTCTAAAATAATCTATTACAGAATGACTTGAATGTCATTTGTTAAGAAGTGAAACGTGTGTAAATAATAATTACAGTACTGGCACACCTATAAATGTGGTCTACATGAATTTATTTGCAAAAATGTAATGACGAATAATTATTCATTCATATATCATTGCACAATGTTTTACTCCGTGACTATTTAGATGATTTTCATCAATATTTTATTCCTAAGTGAACATACGACTTTTTTTTGTTGGTATTGAGTATGCTAAATTAGTGTTATTGCAATTACAAATTAAATTAATAAAATCAAGTATACGAGGGAAAGTATTGCAAGGTAATGCTTTAAAAAACAATAAATAAAAGATGGACCATTTTAAGTCAGGGTCACATTTATTACAATACAAAAAGATCAACTACTCGTTCGTCGTATGTGCAATATTCTCAATATTTATTCGTTTTTACTTTCTTATACGATGTAATAAGTAAATATTAAAATTTTAATAGAAATATAAGTTTTCACCTTCCCTCAATTGAGTGTGACTATGTTTCGAATTACGTCTTTCTACCACTTTGTGTGTGTATGTGTATTTGTATGCGTGTGTGTGTATGTGAGTGTGTGATGCAGAGAGAGAGAGAAAGAGCGTTCTACTGTCTAAACTGAAGCTGAAGGTAAAATTATGAAACTTTAAACTTAAGATTTGTATATGCCAGGCACGAAAAGCTCATATTTTTGAAAATCATTCAAACCGGAAGTGCTTGCTTACTTTAGCATAATGAATAATTATATACTTTTTTAATTACTCTTTTATCTATACAAAATTGCATAAGAAAGTTCAGTGTAAGTGTAATTCACTCTGTTATATGCTTATAGCTATTACGGTCGCACCCATTGTTTCGGTTACTGTTTAATTAGTTATGCTAAATGGCCAGTGACGATATATTAAATTTAGAATTGGACAATAATTTTAGCTAGAGATAATTAAGTTGAATGGCGAATAATAGTCAAGATGTGCATGGTTGTAAAGAGATTTCTGCCACCCTAATTTATGAGAATAGGTATATATGTTTGAAAAATTAAGTTTAAAATATTGATGGAAGCAATATTACCTCACAACAATTTTGGTATCATTCTTGACGGGACTACCGAATAAAACATCCCTTAAACTAAACTAAACTATGCTTTAACAGTTATGGTGTTAGTCAGTTTAGGATATAGATCACTCACATAAACACACACACACACACACACACACACACAGTTAGACAAACAGACACATATACACTTAGGCAGACTTTATTCGAAAAATAGTCAGACATGATTCAGGAAGGTCAAAAACTATATTTTGAGATTGAATTTTACACAATTATAATTCTTACTTATAACTTCATATAAGAAATTGATTTTACTGAGGTGGAAGATTCGCCGGGTGTACTACTAATAATAATTTTACATAGTTTTAATTGAAAGATAATAAATCGTTTTATATATACGATATTTTTAAGAGTCTCCTTAAATAATACCTACCTACATATAATATAAAATAATTATTGCATGATATAAATAAAATTTGACAGTTATGGCACAATAATTAAACAATAATATTATTATAAATTTGTATGACTCTCACTTCAAATATCAGTGGTTCTATACATGTTTTATTCATAATATAAAAGTTATGATACCAAAATTAACAATCATCTTTTTACATAAACCAGTTCTCTTATATAATTATGAAAACAAGCGTTGGTTGATGCACCAATTATGTTTTAAATATACGATTACAAAATCGCTCTGTTGTTTTTCCAAATGACTATTGAATATTATAAATTTTACAATTTACAATTATTTCCTTTTCATAGATTCTTCAGATTCGTGTTAAACACTGATATTCACTAAAGTATTTGCGGCCAGATAGATAAAAGCAATAGCATAATCTATATTTCTTCTTTTAAAACATATATTTTTTCCAGTTACAAAATGTGTTTGAATCAAATTGATCGAATTTCATCTTGACATTTGTTTCGCGTGACCGCGATATTTAATACAAAACAATAAAATATAAAATAATGTAAAGTTCAACGATTCGTGTGTATAATTCGTGTGTGTATGAGTTTGACCGAATTGTTCGAGGTCGTCCGCAAAGTGGTGTACCCCGCCCTGGTCCTGTGTGTCCTGTTCTCGTCTTGAAGAAATCGAAAGTGGTCACGCCCCAGGTCCAAGAGCAAGTTCGTCATCTCCTGCCTCAACATACTACGATGGGTAGTGGTATAAATACATGCACAATTTAACATGGAGGCACATTCGCACCTCTGCATTTGCAAAACATATTTGTGTGTGTACTAAAACAACTCTTAAATAAAATGGCATTCCAGGTAAGTCAGATTACAAGTCTCTAAGGGAGTTGCAAATTGTAAACTCTTGTAGGATTATAAGAAAGAGCATCCATGAAGCTACAGATTCATTACTATTCCGAAATTATATTCTTACTAAAAAAATATTAGTTAAATAAAATACCCATTTAGTGATGCTGGATTTATTCAGACATTATTTATTATAACTATTTTGGTTTAGTCAAAACGTTTCTTAAATTTTATTCGTCTAATAATTAAATGTTACACCCATTTCTTTCTGTAATTTCCAAGATGCTAACAAGTGTATACGTTGGTTTAACTTCTTAATTTAATTTTTTGTATAAATTAGTCATAAAAAACCATAATACTATACTATTTTTGTTTGCGGCTTTAAAGTTAATTATAATACTTTTATAAAAAACTGTGTTATTGCGCTCCAAATAAATAATTATATGTCTAACGAAACTGATGACTAATAAACATTCGTATGTGAACCATTTTCATAACTATTATATACATATTTTATAACACTACAATTATATAAATTGTTAGTACTTCAAGCAGTTTCATATACTTAATTATATTATATCGAACATTAAAAATGCATCGTATTTCTTATAGCTTATCGTTATCTTGGCCGCCGTCGCCGTAGCAAATGCCGGATTTCTGGCCGGAGGCCCAGCCGCTGTAGCATACAGCGCGGCACCAACAGTATCCCATGTGTCATATGCATCCCCTGTGGTGTCTTACGGCACACCAGCCATCACCACTCAACAACAAAACGTGTACAGATCACCTGGTAACCTAGCACAAGTGTCCACCTACTCCAAGACCATTGATACACCCTTCTCCAGCGTGAGCAAATCTGACGTACGCGTGTCCAACCCCGGTTATGCAGTACACGCCGCCGCACCAGCTTACGCATACGCCGCCCCTGCAGCTTACCACGCCGCACCAGCATACTCTTATGCCGCCACCGCTCCCGTTGTAACCAAGACCTACGCCGCCGCACCAGCTATTGCTTACAACTCTGTTCCTTCTTTGTCCTACGCCGCTGCTGCTCCCGTTGTCACCAAGACCTATGCCGCCGCACCAGCTCTAGCTTATAACTCCGTTCCATCTTATTCATATGCCGCTGCTGCTCCCGTTGTCACCAAGACCTATGCCGCCGCCGCCGGACCAGTAATCGCCGCTCCCGGACACGGTCTTCTTGGAGTTGCTTACTCTGCCGCACCCGCTGTCTCCCACATGACCTACAGCAACGGTCTTGGGCTCACCTACGGATGGTAAACATATCTTGAATTGGTGAATCTATGATGATTTTTTGCACTAAATCGATTTTGTAAACTATTTATTTATTTATTCTGTGTTGTTTTATTGTATAAAAATAAATTTTCAAGTAAATATAAATGATGTTTATTGTAATACCTAATGACTAATGACTTATAAGACCAAAAGTGAAACAATATTTCATGGCAGTTTCTTAGTGATTCGAAAATTTCTACCAAAAGTGCCACGTTTTCTTCAATAAATAGTAGCTCCAAACAAATATATCGATAAAAAGGACGGCGATTATCACAGTGTGTGGAATAGAGATTCGAAAATCCGTAAAATGTATAGAAGTAAAACATTTTCTGACCCATATATGGTACAATACTATTTATATAAAGCATAATATAAATCATATTATATACATTCACAGAAAACTGTGGTTATTTCCTTATACATATATACAGGCAACCCGGAATAGCTTGAAACATGACCTTGATGAGCGCAGTAGACTGTTGTTACTGTAGCTATTCAATATGCATGTTATTTTCTATTAACGTGCCGATTTGTTCTTCTGTACAAATCATGGTACAAGCTATAGCGAATAGCCTGTACCTCAGCTCTATACTAGAAAAATAGTTTCCTTAACTAAATATTTAAGATAGTCTTTTTTTGGTATCAAAATATAGTCATTTGTAGGAAAATGTATAATTATATAGTTATATATATTAAGTTCGTATATGTTTCTAAGGGTCAAACATATTTTGAGAAAACTTTGTTTTGGAACACATTAAAATAAAAATCTAAATCATCCAATACGTATTTTTTATGTGCGTTTTGGAGGGAATAATAAATCTTAACAATCTCAGTCTGACAATGTTGTTGACCTATTACGAATACGATTAATAAACATATTTAGATGTAATCCGAATCGCATTGCCCGCCCCAATGTGGCGCACCCGGATATATAATTAAAATCTATGAACTCAAATATGAAAAATTCAAATATATTTAGGTTTGATTCAAAAATAGGAGATTAGCATCTAAAGTCGAACTAGAACCAGAACCAGTTGTATTTCAAAAATCATTGTTGTGACATTCAGAAACAAGATTAACTTGAATGACCCAGATATCTTTTGTTGTCCATGCAGGGTATGCTTACCGTTTTTTATGTAACACAACAATTATTATTACGTACTTACATCAATCAATTATATGTGCATGCGTTGGTATTTCGAATATGTCGAATTGCATTATTTATAACTTATGGTTGAGATTAAAACATAAGCTAAATAGAGCATTCTTATTTCATAAAATATTTTTATTCTTTAGATGTCCCTATCATTGTTTTCAATAAAACATTTAATGAAAAAACAATATTGACATCTCTCTTAATTAATTTTTTTTGATAAAAGATTTTTGTGAAAATATATAATTAATATACATTTTATTGTTTAAATTTTTATCTATTCAAAGATATGCATTTTTAAAGTTGCTCGTCGGTGCACTATAAGTTGCAGAAAGAATAAAAAAATATAATGTAGAAAAATTACTATAATTTCAACACGTTTTTGACTACGCCAGAATTGGAGCAAAGTAAAACAGAAATTGGTTGCAATGTGTAGTACATCCGTTCTGGACCACGCAAGAATTCCAGCGATTTATCTTGTCTCTACTTTTTGCGCATAAAAAATGATTACATTAGAAACGGGCTATTTGAATTCACAAACGTATAAAAATTATTATTGCTGATATTTATTTTTTTAATTTCATTAAACATGCCATTAAATGTTCCAATATATATAAATTTCACGTTATTAGGGTACATACAAATTCCAATATAATTTAGCTAATTTTATGAACACTGAATTCGGTACAAAACTCAAATAAAAATTGGTTTCCTTCGAAAATGGCAAATTTCACACGCCAATACCAACCGTGAATCGGGAAGAATTGAAAAATATTCGGATCGAATGTACCATTGACTTGTAGGTAAGTCCCCTGTGCAATATTAAAAAAAAAAATACTTCATTAAATACTTGAAATTATATCAATGGTTACCTTTTGAAACGGACAAATAAACGGTGGAGTAAAGCTGCGAATGTATGTGGTCCAAGTACAACCCTTCATTGCAATAAAATCGCATGTGTTTGATGGTTTTATGGTACCATAACTTTCGCATGTATCCAAAGCATCCTTCTGAGCACATCTCGTTATAACAGCTTCAATCTTTACACATAAATTTTAACTACCATTTCAGTTGGGAGATTGTTTAAAATAATGGAATTACGCCGCTATTTATTTAACAATTTTATTTATGAAAAAATTGTGTCTCGAGATTTTAACGGAAGTAAACTTTTGGAGTCTCTCTCGCTCTCTCTGTGTGCGTGTGTCCTACAGCTTAAATGGTTGAAGGTAAAATTAGGAAACTTTAAACTTTAGATGTATATTTGCATGGTAAGATAACTTCTTATTTTTGAAATGGATATTCAAACCAAAAGTTCTTGTCTACTCTAGTCATTTTTTGCTGGTTTCTGAAATATCTCCGAAACGGCTGCACTTACAGTAAAAACAGTTACAATAAAAACGAAAGATATTAATATTTCAAACAACTTCTGATAGATTATTTACCCGCAAATATACTGGTTAGAAAATCGGTATAAATACCTTATTTATGTTACCATAGTTAGTTAATATCTATTGTAAGAAATACATTTATTCGACTATTTAAATCAAACTAACTAATTTTAAATCATTTTCTGATTAATAAGATATACATAATATAAAAAAATATATATATTTTAGCGTCGACACACTTTTATACACATATTAATGGTTTATACACATATTATTGGGTACCAAGCAGAAGACAAACGAACAGACCTAATTGTGCTTTGACTGAATCTACATTTTAAACACAAGATATTAACATACATAATAAAAGCACTGTACCAACTTCAGCTATTTGGTAATGAAATAATTATTGAAGCCGTTAAAACCGAAATTAAAAGATTTTCTATAAATAATGTTGTGAATAAGAATGATTTCATTTCTAAATCTAATTTTCTATAACATAAATTATTCGTTCTTCTACTTGTCCGGAGACAAATAAAAGAAAGGCTAATTCACCAATATACATACTCTAACTGCTTTAATAATTCTGGTCATTTCGCATTCTGAGTTAATTATCGTATAATTTTGATTAGAATTTTCAAAATTAAGATACTTCCACTTGACTGGTGAATCCGGCGCTTCTCGACAAACATCATACCTGTGAAATCGACCATACTGAAAGTAAAAGTCATTCGTTTATTCGTTTGTAAAAATATGTTAAATACGAACTTGTCTGTTCTTTATTGCGTTGATAAAATTTAGATATATAAAGAAATTAATTAGAACAAAAAAACGTCCCATTCTAAAGCTGTCTTGTCAACAGATTCAGTAATACTAAATATAAACTTTTCAAAATTGCCAAATGTCATATCGTTTATATTACTACAATGATTGTTAGGATAGATTTAAATGACCATTACATCTTGCACAAAATACAAAACGATGGGTGTTATATTGTAATGAGTGTACATATCCGGTAAATTTAAACACAATAAATGCAATTATTTTATTTTAGAATTTTTATTCAATTCTAGGATATATTTTACACGATTTTAAAATATTACAATAGACTTCAATCTATGGAAATTAAAATTTATTGGAAAATCTGTTACATTACATAATGATTTGATATGGTTGTATGATTGTGCGCTGTGTCGAACAATATTTTTAATTCTCATAATAATATATGCTATTGAAATGATTTTTTATGTTGGTTAATATTGAATTATTGTAAATAACAATTTCAGTTATATATTGAAATAGTTAAATAATAATAAACTAATAAGTTTTTACTTTCTTATACGCAGTATAAGTATAGTAATTATGAAAATTTTCAATCTCAAGATTTTAACGCTTGCTTATTACTTCGTATATGAAAGTAAAAATAATATACTTATTTATTAGTAAAACAGTAGTATAACTAATCCGGCACTGCACCAGTCCGATCCTCCAGCAGTCCGGCGCTTTTTAGACGAGTAAAAAGATTCGTAAACATAAAAGTGTTAAAAACGCCGTTTCAGACCAAGAAACAGGCGAAAATTGAGTGTTTTCACTGTAATGGAATAGACCTAATAAAAATATTTGTTTTTTATATTAGTAGTAGTAGTTATTAGTATATTAAGTCGTACCCCTTAAGAGAAAAAGCGTATAAAACTTAGGATTTATCAAATAAATAAAAATAAAATGTGTTGTTCACAACCTGTACTAATATTGTAGTTATTTATTATAAAGAAAATAAAAAATCTATATTCTTTCACGTAAAATAAACTAAATCTTTAAATAGTTACATCGGTACGACTAATGAAACCGGTTTCCTAAGTCGTATCACCTATAACCTAAGTCGTACCTAAGGATTAAATTAAGCAACAAAATGATAGAAAATTTATTTTTTATTAATCAGTTTATTAGATACATAATCAAACAGATAACTCAGGTATTGCAAACATCACATATATATATATTTTTTGTTCTTTTATCAACTCCAGCGCATAAATCGTGAGCACTTAATTTTCATTTCAAGCAATTTATCATGTTTCCTCTCGATCTTCTCCACAAATAAAACAAAACGAATTACTTTTCTTCTTTTTAATTTTTAATGCCATTCCTTTTTATTAATTACTGCATTTCTTTTATTTGTCGCATTTGTTACATTTTCATTTCAGTACGATATAAGAATCTCATATGGGTACGACTTAAGACACGGCACAAATTAACATTAAAAATAAAGATAATCAAATATTGAATAAAATTAATACAATCTCGTTTCGACCAAACGATTATGTATTAACGAAATGACACTTAAAACATTTGGTTGACTCAGATATATATTTAATTTTGGTTGTATGCGCGGTTGTCTGCGCAGTTCGTTCAGAACTCAAGTGGTACGATTTAAGCACTGGTACGTCTTGAGCAACCTTACCCTATTTTAATATTTCGAAATATTTTTTATATTACTATGTGTAATATCCAGTAATCCGGCACTACCCCTGTCTTATATCTGCCGCATTTGTGAGAATCTACTGTAATATCTATTAATAACTGAGACGTATGTGTATCAAAGGCTGTGTATGAATGTTTTCGTTTAAGGGCCAAAAAGCAGTAGGGTAAAACGACCAGTAGTGGCACAGTTAAGAAAATTCTCTACTTTTTTGAGGATTAAAAAAAATGTGGTTAATATATTTATATAATAATTGAAATTTTTTAAAGTTTAAGTGTTTTATAAAGTAAAATAAAAAAATTAAATTGTTTATTGATGTTTTAGGTAATTTTTTTCACAATTTATAATTTGATGTTAAAATGCCAGTAATGGCACGGTGGCTGCCTTTAAGAGCACAGTCCTTTCTAGTAGTAGCACGGCAAATATAGTTATAAATTTATATATTTTAGCTTGGATTTCCTAAAATTTAGGTATATATTTATAAAAAAACACTTGCAGTAGCTTTATTTTATAAATTTTTAAATTATACAGGTAGGTACTATACCTATCTAAAGCTAAATTTAATATTTATAAAGTTCTAAATTATAAATGTAGACAACAATATTATTCTTTATCTATAATGCAAATGATATTTTAATTAAATAATAATTTTTAATCGAAATATTAAAATTACTTATAAATAGGTATATTACATCAAAATTTTTAATACTTTTCTAGCATTAAAATTTTGTGAACAATGAAAAATTGAAATCTTTTCTAGTTTTATTTTTTTAGATAAGAATACTTTTCATCTTGTAATTTCAGATAAAAGTATTTTTTCAAGTGTACCGGGTGGGGCAAAACATCCTCCCTAGTTTTGCAAGTGAATTAGAGAAAAAGGAGTCGAGATACAAAAAATTTATTTCAATAAAATAAAGTAGTTACATGGCCAGTTTTATCTTATGTAGTTTTAAAAATCATATCGGCCAAGTGTTGTCCTTCATTGTCTACACACTGCTGCAAGCGACTTTTGAAGTTTTGCATAACCCTTTCAAGCATTTCTTCAGGTATACGGCGAATTTCCGTGCGGATTGTCTCCTCTCAGGGAGACAAAGCACGCGGGGAACATTTCCTTCAAAACCAGCATTGATGCCCGCGCTGTGTGGGCTGTGGCTTCCCCCCCGTCCTGCTGAAACCAGACATTCTCGAGACCAAGTTCTTTAAGAGCAGGGGCAAAAAAATTCTGGAGCATGTTCATATAGCGCCCAGAATTGACGGTAACTGCCCGATTTCTTTCCTGTAGTAAAAGTAAGGCCCGATAATCCCTATTCGGGAAACTGCGCACCAAACTGTGACACGATCACTATGCAGAGGCTTCTCGTGGATCACCCTCGGATTGTTTTCGCACCAATATCGAAAATTTTGTTTATTTACACCGCCAGAAAGATGGAAATGTGCTGGGCGGCGATTACAGACTCCTTTTCGCGTATGTATGCTTCCACGGCAAAAGCGCGCTGCTCGTTCGTCCACATTGTGTTTACGACTGAATCCTTTTGTAACACATACACACGGCATATCTTTCTGCCGCCATTCACGCCATTCCTACCCTGTTACGACCTCTGCTGGCTTCACAATTCTCTGTTGAAACTAGGGAGGTTGTTTTGCCCCACCTGTATAAGAGGTTTTGGTTCTAATTCTTGATTTTTCACACTTCTTTTTACCCTTTTTATTAACGGTGTCATTGTTTTTACCAGTTTTCACTAAAATAAAAATAATTTATTCAAACTAATACAAAAATAAATTAAATAGGTCATGTTTTAGATTTTTATTTTTTATGAGATAAACAATAAAATTTCAGTGTACGTATAATGTAAATAATAACTGATACATACCTTTTAAAGAATTATTTATCTGTAGTTAAAATTTGTTCTTGTTATAAGAAATATGTAAAAACATTAATATTCTAACCTCACTTGCTTACTGTCAGAGAGTCTCTGTTTACTATTTTATTTATAGCAGCGGCCGCTCAATAGAAAAGCGCTGTAAGCATAAAGTGTTTTTTTATTGGTGGCTCTTCCAAATTTCATACCAATTAAAGAACACGTGTTTTTAGAATTAAAAAAAAAATCAATATTCAGCATTTGAAATGTTTCGATGAAATATTCATTTAGTTTATTTAACCAGGTACATATTAAAAAAATACGTTTTTCTAGTAAATATGATTGTAATTGCTTAAGCTATGGTAACCGTAAACTAACTAAAAATGGCTGTGAAAAGTACAATTTTGATACCGCTAAACAATATTCGTTTTTTTTTTAATTAATAATTTTAAAAAGGACGTTCTAAAGGTTTTTTCTTGTTTAAAACTATATATAAATATTTAAATCGTTGTTATACCTACGCATTTGCACAATTTTAAACGTATAAAACCAAGTTTTTGATACCTGTGCTAGCGATGTGCCACTACTGGTCGTTTTACCCTACGCTAGATTTTTATTATATCAAATTACAATTTTTTTTATTAGGTATACAATTTAAATCTGTAGCAGAGAATACATCCATTGAAGGGTGCTCTCACGAGGAATATGTTTACATTAGAGAAATGGTGAGCCGACCCCGGCGGCACTGCAATGCCGGGCCGACCCATGACAGAGGTGGAGCAAGCCCCTAACGCTCCGTCATTTTCCAAAAATCAGTTTAATATACTGGTCCTGCCATGCAGGACATATCAGATATTAAGCTGATAAGAACAGATACTACACTTTGATCTTAGCCATAGGCCGAGAAGCGATAACTGTGATCGACATTGGCACTTTTATATCTATGTAGAAAAGTATTTCCAAACGTGAGAAGTAATCGTATTACGTGACTCTAACACCGAAACGACACCGGGACCCCTATTCTCGGCAATGTCTTTACTTCGATAGATGACCGCCTGAGGACACAATGTGTCGTTGTTTTACATATTCTGCGCATAAAAGTCACTGAGGAAATTCCGCTTATATATACTTATTATTTATACTTGTCAGGCGTATACAACTACGCCTGGCAAGAAAATCTCTTATTTTTGAAAACAATACTCAAACCGGAAGTGCATGTTTACTCTTGTCATTATTTGGGGTTTCTGATATTACTCAATAATGGTTGCACTTACAGAAAAATTGTTAGGATAAAAATTAAAGATAATAATATTTCACATAACTTTTGTTTGAAAATTTTTTTCACACATACACACACACACACACACACACAATCGATTCAGGGAAGGTCAAAACGTATATTTCCGTTAAAATCTCGAGATCGAAATTTTTCATGATTACAATACTTACTTATACTGCGTATAACAAAGTAAAAAGGGAACCAGTGTGCTTGTACTACCGACAAATGAACACATACATTCATATTTTGTGCTTTTATTAACAATATATAATGCACAAATAAACTTTAAAAGGCGCGAGTTTAAGAGTTATTCAGTTTAGAAAATTGAATATTTCTTAATTAGAATTATTGTTCGCTTCCACTATAATTGAGAATAATTTTATGCCTCAGTGTAGTCAATTGGGTCACAAATTTGATGAAAAAACTACGTTCGTTTACTCGCTACTACTAACAATATAAACGAAAAATAAAACTACTTAAGGTATCTATCAGCTATCCAGTTGACAAAAACTTCAAGTAGATATCACGGATTTTAATAATATACAAAAATATAACCGTAATAGCTTGCAATGAACTTTTAGAAATAAATTTTAACTGCAATTTAATTACTATGTATAGATTTATATTATATTTAGTTACTAGAAGTATCAACCCTAATTAAAATATATGATTGATAAAACTGTGATGTATGCTTTTAGGGATCCACAGAATATTTGCCAGTTAACGAAACAGTAGATATTAAAACAGAAAAAAGTCCAATACCCCGTCGATCAGGCTCTAGTCCTAATTTATCAACAGAATCAAGAATTAAATCTGTTAAGCCAACGTGTAGACCACCTATCCGCCACACTATAAAAAATACTGCTAGTTCAAGTCTGACAAAACCAAAAAGTATTACAACAAAAAATATGACTACTTTGTGCCAAGCTATTACTCCAGCGAACACTTTACTGAAACGTACTAGTATTGCAAGCTCTTCAGCAGGAGCAAAGAATTTAAAATATAGCCATATCAAATCTACCATACCAAAAAATATATCGAAAAAGTAGTATAACATAAATAAGTATAATTGTAGTTAGATGTTTTGTTTTTATTTATATTTTAACTTAAATTAATTTTGATTTGTAAATGCCATTTTTGAATTGATGTATTGTACGTAGAAAATAAATATTACCTAAGTTCATTTTATGTGTACTTTTATTATAAATTTTGATTGAAGATTTTGTATTATTTTATATTTATATTTTCTTAATTCGTATTAAAAGCCTCGAAGGATCATCATAAAAAAATTATACTCCCATGGTCAATACATATACAAAATATCCGCATTGGCTTCAACTGAACTTTCTTAAACGTATTTTGTTTAGATAGACAGCTACACATTATAAATAATTTAAGAAAATATAATTCTTTTGACAGGCAAAGTGTTACGATTTATGTGAAAACAAATAAAATTAGAACAAACTTCAATAACCATTTTCTTGTAACCGGTATCTTTTTGAAAGAGAGACCGTGCGCGTGAACTTGTAGCGGTGGGAGACGATGTTACATTTTTGCATGCTATCCATTGATCATTTTTACTGAATCGCTATATTTATTACAATTATTTCAATAATTATCCAAAAATTTGTAAAATATAAGAAAAGAAAATAATAATTGTTGTGCTGTTAATTGTGTAAATACATATAATAATACGTCAGGAACGGCGCATACTCAAATGGCCCGGCGGTATGTTTTGGACCTTTTTTGACCTTTCATTTTGCCCGAACGAGAAGTACCTATTAAACAGAAAGATTTGAAATTGGTACTCTTCTGCAAAATTGAAAACAGATAAGCAATATGTCGATCTAACCGGCTTCAGTAAAGCTGTATTTCAAAAATTAATGAAAATAACGAAAAGAATTTAAAGTTTTGAAAGAAAATAGATTATTGATATTTATTATTAATTTCAAAACTAATCTAAGTTTTTCAGGTTTGAGTGTTTTCTTTGCAACGTACAACAAATATTACGAATTTTCATAGATGTTTTAGTAAAGATGCAATCTACAATACTTTACTAAAGTGTTATAAAATGCATTACCCTCTAACTAGAGTTATAACTTTTAATAGATTCTACTGAATTCATATTGCCCCAACCTTCAAAAATATCAGATTAGATTCATTTATTTTTACATTATAATGGAACATATATCGCTGAAATCTTATTGTACTGTATTACACCTATCGGAATATCACTATCACAAAAAACCTATATTTAAATTGGATAACGGTAGTGTATCACAAAAAATATTTTTAAAACTACATTTTGCTATCCATTTTTAACCCTAGGATGCACAACATGATCGATATAAGGCTTTACACAACACGTGCCTGGGAGGCCCGTTCCTATAAGTAGATGTAAATCTGGGCAATATTTGCATTAGACTTTAGTAAAACCTACAGGTATTTATAATAAGGTTGACTTAGTTTTACAAAAATATTTTTAAAAAATGAAAAAATCTTAAATAGTAAACAGAGGTCCAGGGTTGGACCTACTTAGGGTTGCCTACCTAGTGGGCTGTGCCTGGTAGATCCAGGATTGGACCCACTAGGGGATGCCCATTAGGGAATGCCCGTAATGGAAGCCTACCTTCAAGGTGTATCTGGCTGTGGACCAGGGTTGGATCTGTTGGTGGTTGCCTATCTAGCAAGGTGTGCCTAGTAGCTCCAGGTTTGGACCTGTTAAAGAATGCTTATTGTGGATGTTGGCCATCAGAGTGGACCTGGTGGAGGTCCAGGGTTGGACCTGTTGGTGGATGAGCTTGTCGCGGACAAGTATGAACAGGGCTTGAAGGCACTGTCTCCATAATCTGCAACCTACCTAATCCTTTGTATAATGTCTTGTGGTATCGATATGACATGTTGTATTTTTATAATGCAGGTATGAAGGACATCAAGCCGACGCGTAAACCTTAGGCGCCGTTATAACAATTGACGTGAGCATAGGCTGTCGTAGCATCCAGTCAACAGGCCATTTTAATAGAATAACTTTAATTGTTTTCCTAAAACACTTTATATAACATTTTATATCCGATTTATATTTATATCTATGTAAGAAAAAGCGCTCTTATATTAGTTATATTACTGTAACAAATCGAGCTAGTTGCGTACCGACCTAGTTCAGTTTTGCTGAGCTAGGTAATTCGCGATTAGCAAATGCAACTAGCTACGTAATATCTAGCAACAGTTGTATAAAATTGTTCCTTCCGCATTCAGCGAAATGTTGCTAGGGCGGGATTTGTTTACAATATCGGCCATTTGGAATTTAGGTCGAAACTGAGTATAAAACCGCGATGTTGCTTGACATCGAGGTCTCAGTTCAGATTGCGATTAGCGAGTATTATTTTGTCAGTAAGTAACTTAAGCTTTATTCAATATCTTTTTGTAAATCAATTTTCGTTGTCATATTTGTTATATTCTTATTGTTTTGAATTAAATTGTTATTTATTGTTAAACCAATTTAATCTCTACCGAGCTAACCCCAGTCTGGACCTTAAAGTGTGTATTAGAAGACTTCACCTAAAAACTAACCACCAGGTGAGTATAAGAAGAAACATCACTACACGTACATAGTTAAGAGGGAGCCAAACGCGTGCAAGTTCTCATAAGACGCGCGTTTGTTACATTGGCGCAGTCGGTAGGATCAGTAACTCTGTGTGATCTTCAATCACCAGTACTGAATTTCGAAACGGCTTAACTATTTGTAGTGTAGTGATATCAAGATGCCGTTTGCTGGGCGTGATATCTCCACAGCGGTGGAAACGGCACACACAACTACAGCAACGGTAACAAGGGCACACACTTCTGAGACTGCAACATCTTTCGCATCACCACCCACCTATAGAGACGTACACATCTCAAACGTAAAAAGAATGCCTTTTTCCTATAATTTACCTCCCTTAACGAATCCTTCCACACCAGGTCGGACGAAGTGGGTAAATGAGATGGATAGTGGCGCGCGACTTCATACTGGGCCAATCTTTGCGGACCCATCAGCAAGGAACGCATTACAGAGTATCGAACATTATTCTAGCGGGGCGGATTTAGAATCATTTTTCGACGGGGTAGCTACAACCGCGGGATGTTGCAACTGGTCGGACATCCAGATCGTGAGGGAAATGAAATTAAGACTCAAGGGCGACGCGCAGTCTTGTTTTTACGCGTTGCCGGCAGATAGGAGACCGACCACGGTTTGTGCATTCAAAACTTGGCTAATCCGATTGTTTGGGAGAAAAATGGATACCGCCGCCACAGAACGCGAATTTGTAAAAACAATATCAGAAATAAAACATGTAGTTCGAAATAAATTTATTTCGTAAAAATATATAAATATTAAATTAATATAAAAAATAATTGTAATAATAATGACTACATAAAAGTGACTAATATCTAAATTTCTTTAACTAATCCATTATACTAATCTTGAGCACTAAACTTATAAACTACAACTGTCTTTATTTGCAATGTTTTTAAAAATATGTAATTGTGCTTAAAATTATCCAATCTGTAGAATAGTACGGACAATTTATCCAGTCATTTCCAAATAAGATTAATCCATCACATACGTCGACTTCAACATTCTCAGTAGTATAGTTTTTAAAATTTTTAAATAATTTATGCATATTTGTCGTCTTCTTTCGCGACCATAATTTTTTTAAATTTTTCAAAATTGAAGATCTCGCGGTGTTTGTAGCTGCGTTATAGAAATAGAACGAATTTGTTAATTAAATTGATGATTATAGTTTGTTTTAATTTCAAGAGATTTATTTGATCATAGCACGAGGATGTTTTGGTAGTATGGGGACATTGGAGATTAAATATACAAAATGGGGCTTTAATACATATAAATAACAACTTGAAATGATTACCTTCATTAGAAGTGTAGGTAGTATTCATGTTTATATGGATAGTAATTTTTCTAGGGTGGTAATTTAATTTTTGAAGTAGTTATAAGTGGCCAAAACTGAAAATAAATGAATATTTTATCTAAATATCGTAAATATAAGTATTTAAAAGTGTTTTGCAGTCATAATTGTAAAGATTAGCTCAGTTTCTTACGTTTTAAATGGGAGGAAATTGGAAGAAATTCGAAACAGGCTATTGAAAAAAACGGAGTGATATTACCATGGAAACATTTTTCATTGTTCAACTTATTCTTGTAATCGAAATTTTCAAGCAATTCGATTAGAAAGTCTATAATTATGATGAAAAGATACCATCCAAGTGGTTTGTCGATGTCTTTGTCGTCTTGGTCTGTGTCCAAGTCTTCGTGGTCAGTTATGGAGTGTAATCAGTTTTTAGTATGTGTTGTTTAAATTGTCTTCCATGTGGGGGTGGGCTGTGATTCCTAGGTCTTACCTGGGCTTTCGGGTGTCGAATAAAGCAATTACCCGGAAATTACCTATTCTGCTAGTGATGGGGTCGTCGGATCCACGATGTTTCTCGTGGAGTTAGGAACGTGTTCTTCCTCCATTGGGTGATGGTTTCCCAAATGGATTCGAGGTCCTTCTCTGGGTGAGATTCCTGGTGGAAAAAGTCGAAAGTACCTGGAAGGCTTTCCAGGGACGACTCTGATGACGGTGTTCCTGTTCGGGTGCTGTCCCTTGAAGTAAACAGGTTAACCCTAAGGTTTCCCCTATGCTTCTTTGCCCTAATGCTCAGTTTTGATTGATTTTTTGGAACACTTTGATTATTTTCACACGTATTGTTCATATAGTTTGCCTGTATGAGAGGTTTAATTATTGTTTATACAATAACGAACTTGCTTTTAGCAATGAATAGTACTTTTTTTATATCGGACTGTCTTCGGTGAATACGTCTGTACAATGCGAGTGATAAACTCAGAATCCGCAGAGCCGTAGTCGACTAATCAGTCGCGCCGCTATGGCTGACTTATAAATGACAATTATCTTATACTATTTTGTATGAGTACATTTTTACTTAAAATTACTTCGTCACAATACATAACTATAAATGTAAGGATAAACAAATTTAGAATTATCTACTTACATCTATTTCCCCCATTTTCTTCTAAAGAGTCATCTCAGCGCGCAAGATGTTCATCATAAACCAACTTAGCGCGTACAATGTTCAGAAACGCGCATATTTCCAATCGTTACATATGATTGGCTAGTCGCGCAAACGCACGAACGCTGAAACGCGAGCTTGAGTAATCACAATCACACAGCAGAATTTGTAAGACGGCGACGAAATGGCCGAGCATCTTGCCGGATTATTCGATGCCGTGGACAAATTAGAGTCAATGGACTGTCTCCAACTGCCTAGTAAAGCAGTACCACGTCTAGCTATCTAGGTGATCAGAAGCTGGGAACGTGAATCCAGAGAAATAATTAACATAAATAATGTAGAAAATAAGTGAATTTATTTAGATGGATTTAATTTTTTTTAAAATAAAATTTGAATTGTGAATTATATCACTGCTCTGAAAGATAAAATTATGGCGCCATAAAATTTAAGAAGGAAATAGGATTTAGAAATTTTGGAACTAAATCATAGGATTTGTAACAAATCGAGCTACTTACGTACCGACCTAGTACAGTTTTGCTGAGCTAGGTAATTCGCGATTAGCAAATGCAACTAGCTACGTAATATCTAGCAACAGTTGCATAAAATTGTTCCTTCCGCATTCAGCGAAATGTTGCTAGGGCGGGATTTGTTTACAATATCGGCCATTTGGAATTTAGATCAAAACTGAGTATAAAACCGCGATGTCGCTTGACATCGAGGTTTCAGTTCAGATTGCGATTAGCGAATATTATTTTGTTTGTAAGTAACTAAGCTTTATTCAGTATTTTTGTAAATTCATTTTCGTCGTCATATTTGTTATATTTTTATTGTTTTGAATTAAATTGTTATTTATTGTTAAACCAATTTAATCTCTAACGAGCTAACCCCAGTCTGGACCTTAAAGTGTGTATTAGCAGACTTCACCTAAAAACCAACCACCAGGTTAGTATAAGAAGAAACATCACTACACGCACATAGTTAAGAGGGAGCCAAACGCGTGCAAGTTCTCATAAGACGCGCGTTTGTTACATTACTTTCAACTATATTATCTGCAATAAATTGTGTAAAACCTACATAATTGAGTTTTTTCAATGACAAATGACTGTATATTTCTTTTAGCACAATTTAAAGTTACTTCTAGATGCGTAGAGGTGGAAATGATCCAATTATTGTTTGGTAAGTTTTACCATAAAAACATGTAAGTTAAAAAATAATAAGTAATGATGTTTTCAGTTTCACTTTGGTATTTTTATAAATAAATATATAACTAAATATACCAAAGTGAAACTGAAAACATCATTACATATTATTTTTACTTTCTCATACGCAGTATAAGTATTGTAATCATGAAAAATTTCAAACTCGAGATTTTAACGGAAATATACGTTTTGACCTTCCCTGAATCGATTCCGACTATTTTTGGAATGACGTCCGTCTGTGTGTATGTGTGTGTCTGTGTGTGTGTGTATGTGTATGCTCTCTACAGCCTAATCGGTTGAAGCTAACATTATGAAACTTTAAACTTAAGATATGCATATGCCTGAGGTGTGCACTTCCTATTTTTGAAAAAAATATTCAAAGCGGTAGTGTCTGTTTACTCTAGTCATTTTTTGCAGATTCTGTAATTACCCAATAATGGATACAGTTACGGAAAAATTACATGAACAAAAATTAAAGGTATTTATATTTAGAACAACTTTTGTTTGAATTTATTTTCCAAAAAGGGTACTGTTTTCAAAATAAATTTCTGCTTATTATATATATTTTTACATGAATCGTATCATCTGCGCCTGTCAATTGCTTAACAATATAAGCTTGAATAATTCGTTTGACATTTAATATTTATTCTAAGAAATATATTTAGTGTAAAAGCAATCTAAAGGTTAGAACAAATATTATAAATTAGAAAAATAATGAAACCACGATATGGTGTAACCCAAATGCGTATAAGAAAGTTCAGTGCATGACACTGCAGATGTTTTTTGTATAATATTTTTACATTTGGTTCCTGAACACTAATAATTTTATAAGGTCCAGTGTATAATGGGGAAAGTTTCTTATTTAATTTAGTTTGTCCATTGGATAACAGAACTAACTGATTCGGCTTAAATATTTGATAAGTAGTATTTTTATCGTAGTACTATTTACTTTTTAGGTTTATGTGTATTATCTGTCTTTAAATATTTTCAACGTAATCGTTGTAATTATATTTGGATGCAATTAAAATTGGTAAGGACATTTTGTACGTAAATAGTAGTTTATATGGTTGGAAATTAGTAGAAGAATGAATATTAGAGTTATATGCCATAGTTACTAAAGGTAAATGAAGATCCCAGTTGTTTTGATTTTTATTAATATGTTTTAGATATTCTTTCATAGTAGAATGAGTTCTTTCTAACATTCCAATAGTTTGAGGATGATATGCAGTGGTAGATTTATGATTAATTTTTAACATTTTATTCAACCGTTTGAACAAATCTGATTGAAATTCGGTTCCTTGATCGGTTAGTATTGATTGAGGTATGCCAAATAATGAGATATATTTTAAAAATTATTAGGATATTCTTTCAGAAATGTGATCCGGAATTGGAGAAGCATAAAAATATTTCATTAAGTCGTCTTGTAACGTAAATATAAATCGGTTTTGATTTTCAGTTATTTGAAGAGGTCCTACAAAACCTAAAGATATTCTCTCAAATGGTTTTGAACTAGTATTTGTTGTAATTTCCATAGATTGCTTATGTGATTTTCTATTATTTTAATTTTTTTGACAACTTTCACAACTTTTAAGGTATGTTTTAACGATTTTTGTCATATTAGGGAAAGAATCATTTTGTTGGATACGTTTTAAAGTTTTATGAAATCCTGGGTGTCCTGCTTTTGGAGAATTATGATTTTCGTGCAAAATTTCTTTGATTTCAATTCTGGTTAAGGAAATTCTTTTCTTGAGATATGTTATTATTTATTTAGGTTTATCAAACAAAAAACTGTAATATTTCTTTTATGTATGATAGTTTGAAGTTTGTATAAGGATCTGATGGATTAGAGATATTTATATTTATAACATTATTATCGTGCAGTTGTGATTTTAATTGAATTAGGACTACAAATAATTATGGTTATGAACACTTATCAAAATATTGATTTTCGTATACTTTTTACTAAAATGTTTTTATTTAGTTTTAATTCTAGAAGAAGATTGTCTATTAAGGGGGCATTCATCTTTAGAGCACGAAAAAATGGCTGATTTTTGACATTTTTTTTCTCAGGGTACGTTCGAGATATTTGCACGCGGTTTTTTTCATCGTATTTATTCAACTTTTTTCTTTAATAAGGTATTTTTTAAAGTCAGGTACGTTCAGCCCCGGCGAAGATATCCACGTCCAAAGTGGGCAGCTCAATTTAGCATTGGTTGGCGCGCGGTAGCATAACTCTGGTCCTAGTTGTCTGAAACTGAAACCCTGAAAAGGGTTTTAAAGTATATTAAATTGTCTAGAAATTGACTCTCGGTTTTGGACCATAATTAGCAAAATGGCCACCATCGTACGACGTGTCATTTTTTGCCACTTTTTTTCTCCTTAAAAAATATTAATAATTGTCGGACACACTTCGTCGAGAATCAACTCCTAGAGAATTTTATAACCTTTAAGATGCGCTTATCGAGAGTTATATCGATTAATTCGTTGTCGAGATATTTTACCGCGGGATTTAAAAAATATGGTTTCGAGAAAAACGCGTTTAAAAATACGCAAGCGAACTGACGCGCGTGCAAACGCCGTTTATGAGCTAAAACATTGTTTTGTTTAAATCGCAATTTCATATATTTCCAACTCGAATTTCGAAAAACGGCTTCAGCAACCCATAGTCATCACTTCAAAGTGTCCTATTCTGCAAAAAAAAAATCTATTTTTTGAAAACGCTAAAGGTGAATGCCCCCTTAAATCGTGCTTTTTTAAAAGTTGAATTTCGATTTGTTCATCATGATATTTACAGGGAATTAGTATTATAATATTTTTAATTCGTTACAACTTGATATAAGATTGTTATTGATTAGAATTTATTTTGTTGGAATAGAGTTTGTATTTTTAGCTTTTAGGAACTCGTTAAATTTAGTATTTTCAGAAATTGTATTTATCTGAATTCGAGATACAGTGTCTGCATTTGAATTAATTTTTCCAGGTTTGTATATGATTTCGAAATTATATTCTTCTAAAATAAGTCGGCAATGTAATAATTTAGCTGACATATTGATTGTATTAGAATTAGAATCGGGTGATAGAGGAGAGGTATATGAATTTAGGGGTCTCACTCAAAATCGAAGTATAAATGGTCAATACTTACAGAGTTAAAATAATAAGTGTGTTCATAGCGAAATTGTTATATTTAAGTCGAGTCCGGAGATTGTCGTGTCTTCTACACAGTTGACCAGAAATGTTTCTTGTCAGTTTAGTTTACCAAGAAAATCTTGTGGAGATTTCTAAAGCTGAACTTCGGTTTGAGTAGTCGAATCTTTATTGCGAAATATTTAGAAACTTTCGTTGCAATCCCACTTCTGACACCGAATTTATTTCTTGTTATGGATTCGTAGAAATAAATTAAAACAACGACGAAGTTTTAACTAATAGGCTTTATTGATAGTTGATATTTCAATTGTTGTAAGAGCGTAGCTGATACAGAATTAATTCTAATGTTTAGATACAATTTTACTTATATTTAAAGAAGTGAATAATCAATGTGTAAATTGTTTAAATTAAAAGGTTAACAAATGTATACAGAAGCGTGCAATCATTGGATTACTTTGTTTAGAGTTCACAGTTTAGAGTAGAGATATAATTAAGGCAAGTGTGATAAATATATTTAATTTAGATTAAAAATGCAGCGGTATATGTTGGTAATGTAGCGCAGGACTAAAATCCCAGTCTACAAATCTTCAATATTTCTTAGAAATATCACGCAAATTTATTCGTAGAATAAATTTGCAAGGTATATAACTTAATACAATATAAATTAACGAAAAATAACACCTTTTTATACATTTTTTCAGATATTTTCGAAAAAATAATGGCAAAATTCACAAATAAAAGTATGTACCAATTAATAATTATTTGAGTTTACTTAATAATATATCTACAATTTTGCTATTTTTAGTCACCAAATCATTCAAACAAATTTTCAAGAAGAAGCATGAGCAAGTATGAAGACACCTGCACGTTGTTTGGCGTTTGGTGGATTGGTGCATCATTCTACGTGAAGGAATGGTGTATGTATTAGGCCGATTAAAATAAATTATAGTGATATTATTGACAATGGGGCAAAATTAAAAAACAACATAGTAATAAACATTAGTTAATTATAGTAAAGCATGGACAAAATTTTTTTTTTGTTAATATTTAAAAATGCTAATTAGGACCAATTATCAAAATGTTATGGGTAAAATTGGGATGGGTGGAAATATTTTGAACGAATCATTCAAAAATTTTTGGTGGAGATAAATTATTAGCGATTTGGATATAATAATTTTGACCCAATACAAAATTATGGATATAAATGTTTAAGTGGGGCTGTTCGGAAGGTGTAGGGGAAGAGAAGGTTGGCAACTCCATGTTCAAAATTATAACGTGATTATTAAGTACTAAAAAAATTAGAAGATAAGTTGTGTAAATGAAAATAAGTTGGAAAATGCAACATTTTCATAGTTTATGATAGTTTTATGGATTATTAGTTATAAGCTATAAAAAAACTGATGAAATAAACATAGTTATAAGAAGTGTAGATACAATAGAATAATAAATAGAATGGAAGATAAAATAGAAGATAGAATAGAAGATTGTTTTTTTGATTTAATTTTGGGACATTGTTTAAATGAATGCGTCGATAGCTATATAGAATTATGCACGTATGAATATGTGGTTTATGTTTAAAAGTGTCAAGCGAGTAAACACTTGAGAGATGTTTATGACCCCAACTTAGGTATACGAAACGAATGCACTACGCAGTGTTCCTTTGTGGATGGTGGTACAAATTATATTAGTTTGTGTTGGGTGCTGAAGTGTTAATAATATTACTGTGTTGCAGTGAATTGTGAGTGATTGTTGCCGAAATCATTGGATTAATAGCAAACATGATAAATATGAGTAAATCATTGTTATTCTGTGCGTGTTTCCTTAACATTCCTGAAATTATAAATAAGTTGTCGATTGTACATTGCTGTCGATGTCAGCTTATCCTTTCTGAAATCACAGGTCGGTGGGATTGTACATTGCTGTCGATGCATTCAGTCTGTGTACTTCTCCGTCAATTTCTAGTAGACAACCAGATTGTTATCTGGTTTGGGCCTGGGTAGGTTAGATCGACTGTGTGTCGATCAATGTAGTTGTAGATGGCCGGATTGTTATCTGGCTTGGGTCTGGGTAGGTCAGATCGACTGTTTGTCGATCAATGTAGTTGTAGATAGTCAGATTGTTATCCGGCTTGGGCTTAGGCAGGTCAGATCGACCGGAGTGTCGATCAATGTAGCCGTAGATAGTCGGATTGTTATCCGGCGTGGGTCTGGGCAGGTCAGGTCGACCGGAGTGTCGATCGCTGTAGATAGTCGGATTGTTATCCGGCTTGGGCCTGGGCAGATCAGATCAGATCAGGGTCTGAGCAGGCATATGTGATTTTTGGGCCTGAGCAGGTATTTGTGATTTAGGTCTGTTGACCAGTTATTCGATTGAATCGAATTGTATTATGTTCCTAATTCCCTCTGTAGCCCGTTGGGCGAATAAAGGTGTGTGGATTCTGTGTGAAATCCTAAGTGAGTTGTTTTGTGGTAACACAGAGTAACATGGTGTATTTTTGTATTCAGGTGAACAAGACGATGTGTAGACCCGGTAGCCACGGTTTCAAGGCGCACACTCACCCAAGACCTTTCCCCCAAATACAATAAATGAATCCATAATTCAAATAAATGTAACACTTTGAATTTGGCAATATACGCTGTTAAACTCAGCCACTTTACTGTATCTTAATTTATACTTTATAATTTTCGTTCAAAAAAAAAAAAAAAACTTCGATTTAACATATCAGAAGTGGGATATAGTCCTTCGTGCTAGTAGCTGATTTATTAAGAACATGTTGAAGTTTTCAAGTTTCAAACGTTAGAAAAAGAAATTGTTAAAATAATATTTGGTAACTTAACATGACAGAATTATTAGAAGTTTAGTATACAACATGGGCACGCTTAGTGGGTGGACACGTCTCTGATGAAGGGTCTCGTAATGTTATGGTTTTAGGCACGCTTGTTTTCAATAGTGTGTGTGTGCACTTATGATTTGAAGAAAAGAGTGTGAATGGAAATTAAACAGTTTATCCGAATGTGAGTTTTGTCTCATAGATAAAAATTTGAGTTTAACAATATTGATATATGTAAATGTGTGTATGTGTATAATGATGGAAGTAAATCAACTGTAATGAAAATTAATGTTGTTATTCTGCACCGAATTTATTAGTCAATCCCTAGTAGACAGCCAGATTGTTAATCTAGTTTGGGCCTGGGTAGGTCAGATCGACTGCGTGTCGATCAATGTAGTTGTAGATAGCCGGATTGTTATCTGGTTTGGGCAAAACCAGTCTGAACATCTTGCTCTACTAAAATGTCTACCGAATTAACGTAATACATGATGAAATATGTCACGTTCACTTGTTATGTGAAACAAAGAATAGAATCCAACAAAAATCAAATAAGTCTCATTTAGAATTGCGCTAGACTTGAAAATCCGAGTTGATTTGGTTTTAAAGTTTACAAAACTGTAGTAATGGTACCGCATATACGAATTGATACTTTAAATACGGTTAAAGATACTCACTTGAAGCCTTTATCGTCATCGTGTGCCGAAACACCATTTTGTATGGGCACATTTCCGGTCTGTATGAAGCCGTTTTCTTCTTTATTTAACGGGCTCCCTGCTTTGTCCTTTGTCTTCGCCTAATCCTAAGCTTCTCATACGAGGCTTCAGCCCCAATGTGTCTTTTGACGTAGGCGAGGAGCCCAGAACGTATTCAACCATTTTAACGCCAACACCTCCCCTGTCCGACCTTCTAGGGGATAGTAAACTACCATCACCACCCCCATTATTACCGCCTGCTTGAGGGTAGCTGCCCCCTCGGCGGCCAGACATTTCGATAGGTTGTGAAACGGCATTTTCAACTAGAAATATATAAGATAAGGAATATAATTTTAAAAACATCTGCAGTGTCATTCACTGAACTTTCTTCTACGCTTATGGGTTAGATCATATTACATTTGTATTATTTTTCTAATTAACAATATTTTACTAACCTTTGGAACCCTTTTTCACTAATTATATTTCTTAGAATAAATATTATATGTCCAACTTCAAATTATTTAAGTCTTTTGTTTTTCTGTTAAACAATTGACAGGCGCAGTTGATACGATTTATGTGAAAATAATTAAAATAAGAATCAATTTTAAAAGCAATTTTCTTGTTTCCGGTACCTTATTTGAAAAAACATCTGCAGTGTCATGCACCGAACTTTCTTATACGCAGTTGTGTTAAACCATATCGTAGTTTCATTATTTATCTAATTTATAATATTTTTTCTAACCTTTAGATTGCTTTTACTTTAAATATATTTCTAAGATTAAAAATAAAATGTCAAACTTCAAATTAGTCTATTTTGTTAAACAATTGACAGGCGCTGATGATACGATTTATGTAAAAATATATATAATAAGCAGAAATTTATTTTAAAACCAGTACCCTTTTTGGAAAAAAAAATTCGAACAAAAGTTGTGCGAAATATAAATACCTTTAATATTTGTTCATACAATTTTTCCGTAACTGTATCCATTATTGGGTAATTACAGAATCTGCAAAAAATGACTAGAGTAAACAGACACTACCGCTTTGAATATATTTTTCAGAAATAGGAGGTGCACATCTCAGGCATATGCCAATCTTAAGCTTAAAGTTTCATAATTTTAGCTTCAACCGTTTAGGCTGTAGAGAACACACACACACAGAGACGGACGTCATTTCAAAAATAGTCGGAATCGATTCAGGGAAGGTCAAAACGTATATTTCCGTTAAAATCTCGACATCGAAATTTTTCATGCGTATAAGAAAGTAATAAGGAAAAATTTCCATACGAATTTCTAATATCTAAGCTAAATGCTGAATTTACTAACGAGCATAATCCAATTTATCTTCCTAATTAATAGAAAAAGCGGGGGCTATGAAGTTTCTTTCGCACGATTTAATAACAAGGGAGATAACGCTCACCGCATGATCCGGAGAAGATCGTACTAATTTTATAATGCGCTTGCGTTGTACTGTTTCAAATTGATCTGAAACCGATTCTAATGGTGCGTTTCCATGCATCCGTTTCATCCGTCGCGTTTCATGCAGTACTGCAATCACAAAGACGGATGAAATAAGTTGGAACAAACCTACTGTCACTCCGACACTATTCTTGCGCACGACTTTATCGACATGGTATAGCTATACAATGGCAAATGGTTTCAGTGTTACTATCTTCACTTGGTATATTTTGTTGTTTTCTTTTTGATTGATTTTGACAAGTTGCCACTTGTCAGTAGTGAAGTTAAGTGAGGTTCTATTTCTTGCAGAGTTTGTAAATTATGAATGAAAAAGAATGCAGGAATAGACGAAATTTGACATTTTGAATTATTCGCAGTTGCTCGCTGCAACAAAAGGAACATGATGAACGAATGTAGTGAGTTATCAGATAAGACTAACCACACCATAAGAACTGTCGAGACGAAAACTGAAGCTGTATTATGTACTGAGCTAACCGATCAAATATGTAATGATGATAATATTACCGACCCAACAAATCAAATATCTAATCATCTAGATGCAATAGAGTGTCAGTCTGATGAAACAGATGTAGTAAATAATGACCAAGATAGGACAACTCCAGATAGTTCTGACAATTGTAGTGATAAAGTGAATGAAGATTATATAGTGGAAGATAATGGAGTGGGTGTTAAATTTATTAACTCATTAAAAGATGAACAGAACGCGGATATCAATGATCACGAACGGGTTACGGAGTTAGAAGGCATTGTATTGCAACAACAGAAGAAAATTAACGATTATGAATCGCAGCATCAAATTTTGGAACATCGATACCAACAAATCAGTCATGTTTGTTTAGATTTAGAGAGCAAATTGCAAACGGTTTGTCAATATTTTGTTTAAAATAATTCAGATATTAAAAATATCAAATAAATCTATGATGTAAAATATCCGTTATATATGATGTAGTTTATTTTTATGTTTCATTATAGCCTATTCGGTACAGAACGTAGTGTAACGAACTGTTGCGTTTTCTTATCTTGTTGTAGATGTGATTCAGCGTATCGCCAAATTATGTAACTTCATGCTGGTGCTTATCGAAAAAAAACATTACGTTATTATCAAAATGGAGTATAATAAAACAAAACCTTCGAAATCTATTTTTCACTATACACGGCATATTTATGTGAATAATAAACAATTCTAAGGAATATTAATACTAAATAGATAGGAAAGATATTAAAATACAAAACATTCCAGAAAATTTTATTACATACAAAATATATATGAATAGCCAAATTATTTGAGTCTATTTTGTTTTTCTGTTAAACAATTGACAGGCGCAGTTAATTCATGGAAACATATATAATATGCCTATTCCCATTAAATGACAAACACACAGATATTATTTTAAACATCTGCAGTGTCATGCACCGAACTTTCTTATACGCATTTGGGTTGAACCACATCGTAGTTTCATTATTTTTCTAATTTATAATATTTGTTCTAACCTTTGGAGAGCTTTTACACTAAATATATTTCTTAGAATAAATATTAAATGTCAAAGTTCAAATTATTTAAGTCTATTTTGTTAAACAATTGACAGGCCGCAGTTTATACGATTTATGGAAAAATATATATAATAAGCAGAAATTTATTTTGAAATCAGTATTCTTTTTGGAAAAAGAATTCAAACAAAAGTTGTGCTAAATATAAATACCTTTAATTTTTGTTCATGACATTTTTCTGTAACTGTAACCATTTTTGAGTAATTGCAGAAACTGCAAAAAATGACTAGAGTAAACAGGCACTTCCGGTTTGAATATTTTTTTCAAAAATACGAGGTGCACACCCCAGGCATATGCAAATTTTAAGTTTAAAGTTTCATAATTTTAGCTTCTACCGTTTAGGCTGAAGAGAACATACACCCACAGACAAACGTCATTCTAAAAATAGTCGGGATCGATTCAGGGAAGGTCAAAACGTATATTTCCGTTAAAATCTCAAGATTGAAATTTTTCATGATTACAATACTCACTTATTCTGCGTATAAGAAAGTAAAATTGACGGTTGCGATTTTTACATGACTACAATACTTTTTACTTTCTTATACGCAGTATAAGTAAGTATTGTAATCATGAATAAATTCGATCTCGAGATTTTAACGGAAATATACGTTTTGACCTTCCCTGAATCGATTCCAACTATTTTTGGAATGACGTCCGTGTGTGTGTGTGTGTGTGTGTGTGTGTGTGTGTGTGTGTGTGTGTGTGTGTGTGTGTGTGTGTGTGTGTGTGTGTGTGTGTGTGTGTGTGTGTGTGTGTGTGTGTGTGTGTGTGTGTGTGTGTGTGTGTGTGTGTGTGTGTGTGTGTGTGTGTGTGTGTGTGTGTGTGTGTGTGTGTGTGTGTGTGTGTGTGTGTGTGTGTGTGTGTGTGTGTGTGTGTGTGTGTGTGTGTGTGTGTGTGTGTGTGTGTGTGTGTGTGTGTGTGTGTGTGTGTGTGTGTGTGTGTGTGTGTGTGTGTGTGTGTGTGTGTGTGTGTGTGTGTGTGTGTGTGTGTGTATGTATGTATGTATGTATGTATGTATGTATGTATGTATGTATGTATGTATGTATGTATGTATGTATGTATGTATGTATGTATGTATGTATGTATGTATGTATGTATGTATGTATGTATGTATGTATGTATGTATGTATGTATGTATGTATGTATGTATGTATGTATGTATGTATGTATGTATGTATGTATGTATGTATGTATGTATGTATGTATGTATGTATGTATGTATGTATGTATGTATGTATGTATGTATGTATGTATGTATGTATGTATGTATGTATGTATGTATGTATGTATGTATGTATGTATGTATGTATGTATGTATGTATGTATGTATGTATGTATGTATGTATGTATGTATGTATGTATGTATGTATGTATGTATGTATGTATGTATGTATGTATGTATGTATGTATGTATGTATGTATGTATGTATGTATGTATGTATGTATGTATGTATGTATGTATGTATGTATGTATGTATGTATGTATGTATGTATGTATGTATGTATGTATGTATGTATGTATGTATGTATGTATGTATGTATGTATGTATGTATGTATGTATGTATGTATGTATGTATGTATGTATGTATGTATGTATGTATGTATGTATGTATGTATGTATGTATGTATGTATGTATGTATGTATGTATGTATGTATGTATGTATGTATGTATGTATGTATGTATGTATGTATGTATGTATGTATGTATGTATGTATGTATGTATGTATGTATGTATGTATGTTCTCTACAGCCTAAACGGTTGCAGCTAAAATTATGAAATTTAAACTTAAGATTTGCATATGCCTGAGGTGTGTACCTCCTATTTTTGAAAAAAATATTCAAAGCGGAAGTGCCTGTTTACTCTAGTCAATTTTTGCATTTTCTGCAATTACTCAAAAATGGTTACAGTTACAGAAAAATTTCATGAACAAAAATTAAAGGTATTTATATTTAGCACAACTTTTGTTTGAATTATTTTTCCAAAAAGAGTAATGGCTTCAAAATAAATTTCTGTCTTTTATATATATTTTTACATAAATCGTATCATCTGCGCCTGTCAATTGTTTAACAAAATAGACGTAAATAATTTGAAGTTTGACATTTTATATTGTTTCTAAGAAATATATCTACTGTAAAAGCGAACTAAATGTTAGAACGAATATTATAAATTAGAAAAATAATGTAATTACGATATGGTTTAACCCATATGCGGATAAGAAAGTTCGGTGCATGACACTGCAGATATTTTATTACTTCGTATAAGAAAGTAAATATATCTTAGCGAAAAAATGAAGTAACTGTATATGCTGTATCGCTATTTCTCCCTATTTTTAGCGAATTATATAAATATTCTGTGTAAAAATTTTAGCGAATTATATAAATATTCTGTGTAAAAATCTCATTCTTAGTTGTTTTGTACGTTTTATCAAATGTAATTTTAGCGATACGGCCTACAACAAAGATCAGTAAATTTCCATAAACATTATACATGAATATTTAATTAATTACCTTAGAACATAAAAACAATATACAATCGCAAGCTTTTTAAAGGTTGTTTATAATCCTTGATTTTAATATTATATTTGTTTATTCAAATCGTTATTTTCTGTAATAGTTGATAAGTGACATTGACGTCATATATAAGTTATTATTTATTTTAATACGAATCACATTTTAGAATAATGATGTCTTCAGGCCAAACATTCTTTTAAAGTTTACCTGGCAATTCATATGTAATAATAAGTTACATTTAGCAACAACAATCTTTTGTTATTGTTTAACAATGCTATAAACAATATGTCTTATGTTTTTATTTCTGTCTGCCATTGCTATAAATAACACTTCCCATGTTTTCATTATTATAAACAGATTACTTGATAATCCAATACATTTTCCGAAAATAGTTTTACTATCATCATATCTTAATTTTCTGTGGCAATACTAAGGTTTCACCCCTATTCTATTTAATCTTTGCATTTAACATCAACTGATTTGATTGATACATGTTTAACGACAATATAAAATACTAATTGATAATATGAAAATCTAATCTTTTTGAACATTTTTTTAACGCTATTCTGGAAAATGCAATATTTGTTGCTCGAAATATTAATATATTTCTATATTAGATCCGGGATTTAAAATATAAGCGATTGGTTATGAAATAAATATATTATAATATGTTCGTTCCTAAATAATAATACCATGAAATCTAATTGGCAGACTATCAAACAGTGTGATGTTGCGACTAAAGAAAAGGAGTCAATGGTTATGCGTTACGCAGTCAGTGAAAAAGGTGTTTTGGACCAAAAAGCTGGTCGTGATCAAGCAGAACGAAAACTACAAGAAACCCTAAAAGAAAAAGAATTCTTACACCATAAACTCACAGGGATGGTAACAGAGAAAGCTAGGATATGCCAGCTACTCGATAACAAGGTAGCATATACACGTTTAACAATCACTTATGCTATACTAATTCAAATTTAAGTGTTATGAATTTAAAGGCATACAACAAGAATTTGATCGTTCCAAATCCGATATATCTGCGCTTGAAACTAAGTTAAAGTGGTCACAAAATAGTTTGAAAACAGAACTAGAACTTCACAAGGTAAGTCCCAAAATAAACTTAATATAAATGTCAATTGAAATTATTTATTGCTTAGGAAAGTGTAGCGAAAGTTGAATTACTTACGAACAAACTACAAGAAGCTAAGAATGAAGTTGAGAAAATAAAGCGAGATACGCAAGAATCAATTAAATCGTTTTACCAGTCCCAGGATAATCGTGCGCATGTTTTAGGTATCGTTAACTAGTTATCAGAAATGTATTTTTACCGAGAAATGAATAGGACATGTATTTTGTAACATAACTACGCTTTGGCATTCATAGAAAATAGTACTGATGTGAGTATTTCCAATTTCCAGAAATGAAAAAAAAATAATGGAAATGTTAAATTCAAAATTGTCACTTAATTGCTATTTTTCTATTATAAAAAATGCGCCGTTTTAATTAACTGCCGAATGAATGAAAAAATAATTAGACTAAACATGCACTTCTGGTTCAAATATTATTTCACAAATTAGAGTTATTTTCCGAGTTAGATACAAATCTTAAGTTACGTGATTTTAGTTTTGACTGTGGAGTGTTCACACACATACAGACGGAATTCCGAAAATAGACTCGACACGGGGAAGCTTATAAAAAAAGTAAAAAACTATGGAATGTAACAAAGTAAACATAAGTTATCATTCAGAAATATGTTATTTTAGTAAATAATTTTTTACATTACAAAATAAACAAATTCAAAATAACGTAACAATATGTGTTTAAGAGTATTTCGTTCATATATTCACGTTCTCACATATAGAGGAAATAATAATATATGAATTATCTGAAAATTTTCGACAGGAAGATTCAGAACACTTTTCGGAAATGATCTTCGTATTCCTAATTGTAAATGAACTGATTTTCAAATATAATAAATTAAACATTTACTTAATAATTTATTTCCAATAAAAACCGTTATTTTAAACTGTCGTATAATATATTTCTTAAGGAATTAATCATATTTAAACCTAAATGTGATTCATTCCTTAAAGTAATATTTGCCTAGCTAAAAAATAAGCACATTCAGTAATAAGTAAAATATATATTAATTTGTACAGATCAACAACTGAAGGAGCAACACGCAGTTCTAATATTAGAGAAACACGAACGCGAAGAGCGTGATCACCAAAATGCGAATATAAAATCAGAACTAGATCGATTACAACACAAGCATCAAGTGCTAATCGAAGAAAACAATTCCCTCTCTTTAAAAGTAAACAAACTAAAATTGTGTATGATGACACTGTTAATTAATTCATTATTTCGTCCAGGTTCAACAACTTGAACGCGAGCGATTAGAAAACGAACAAAAATTAAGTGAACTCCGAGGTTGTGCTGATCAACACCGTCAAGATGATGCAAGCATTACTGCACTTACATCTTCCGTTGAGCAATTAAAACTACAACTGCAACAGTACGTTCACGTTACTAATACAATATTAATTCAAATAACAATTGTAATTTCTATTCCAGTGAGCAAGAGCAACGCGAGGTTTGCTCGCAACAAGTCACGATGCTCAAGCAACGAAATATCGAACTTGAAACAGATATGGACGCGTGTCGAGTTCGCGAGGCGGACATGCTTCTATTTACGCAACAATTAACGGATAAAAACGTTCGACTTCAATCAGAATTCTCAGCTCTTGAAACCAAAGTAATAAAGAATATATTTCACAAACTAATCTTATCGTCTCAAATAATAATTTGAATATTCTCTCTATTTTTCACTAAAATATACTTTTCAAATATATATAACTTAATGTTCTCAGAACTTCATTTTATTTCATAGTTCTATGAGAAACTACTTAAAACTTATTTTTTACTCTCCGGAAAAGTTAAACATTATTTTATTTAGGTACAACAATTGACGTGCGAGCAAACGCTATTAAAACGCAAAAGTAAAGAGCATGAAACTCGAGCGAATATGGTTGCAAAACAATTGGAACAAGAGCAAACTATGCGTCAGGATGAAAGCCAAATGCTCGCCAGACATCTAGCCGAGAAAACCAAACTAAGTGAGCAAGTAGCCCAGCAGCTAGAGGATCAAAAAGGAGAGAACAGTGTTATAAAACGAAAATTAGAACTATCCATCAAGGTAAACCACTTAAATATATTTTTAAATAAATATTTATCAATAAACAGCATACATTTTATGCGTAGTATTTGGTTTCAAAAAGGTTGCGTGCAACAATTACTACTATAGTAAAATACATTTTTTTAAAAATATTTTCTTAATGTAAACACAACTTCATATTTAACTATTTTATACTATAATCATCTAATTTTCTGAAGGCATCTACATTTCTATTTTATTGATTCTGTGCATAGGAAGTGAATAAAGAATTATTCCAATGTCGAAAACGCTTAGAACAATTTGAAAAGGTTGAAACTAGCACAAACAGCCGTAGTAGCTCTAGTTCTTCATTAAATGTCCCCGAAGTACAATCCAGCTCATCATCACCTGTAAATCTAGTCAATTCCATAACGGAAGTGGTCGATCATCAGGTACCTAACTTATTGTTATTTCAAACCCATCGAGGTTATTTTATTGGCAATGCATGTTACAGAGTAATAAAATTGTCAAACTATTATATTTTGTTACTCTTAATTTGAGGAAAAACATGATGATTAATTTATGTTTAATTAGGTTATTCAACCTGATAACGTGCTAGATCGTCAAATCCTGATCGATCACATAATTAAACTGCAGAGAGCGTCTGCTAAGAAATCTGAGAAGCTGGATTTCCTAGAAGAACATGTCCAGACACTCGTCATGGAATTACAACGAAAGTCGCGTCTCCTGCAAAGTTACATGTTGCGGGAACAAGCTGGAGCGCTGTCATCGAATAAAATGGATGACAATAAGGTAAGAAATCAATTTATTTATGGATCATTGATCCAAATTAAAATTAATTCTTTGCTATCGCTTTTACGGCTTGTTTTATTTATTGTTTTGCCATCAAGGGAGCAAAATTGTGGTGAGTTTAGTATCATTCTTTAATTTGTAAAACAAAATATCTTTTTTGTAAAATGTCCCAAAGCATTTATTAAAATTCGCGACCAACAAATGATTTATGCGATTTTTAATAAATTCTTTTAGAACGTTGTTCATCATTTACAATTCTTTAAATATCAAAATAGTCTTGCAATTCACATAACACAGTTATAGAATTCTAAATGTACCGTTTTTTAATTGGAAGTTCCTAAATAAAATATGCTGAAAATTATTCTATTGTTGATCGCAATATATGAAAAGCGAAAAAGTGTTTAAAGCTAACTTACTATGCTACTGCAATATTTAAAAAATAAATAATAATAAAAACTAATAAATAATAATAAAAACTAATATATTTAGTCACGCTAGTAATAATTAGTGTGACTAGATATATTATAGTGTGGATAATCAACGAGTAGTCCTTATCTAAAGTGTGGAAGACAACTTTCCGTCTGGGATTGGTCACCGCCATTAATTTACTAAACATGTAAACCAAATGCGTTGTGTTATATGGAGCGCGCGGCTCATATTTATTTAAACTCTTTAAATCTAAAGGACTAGATAAGATAATTGCACCCCGTATGTTAGTCCTTAATAAATACTACGTATTTTATTTTGCAACAGCATATGTCTATCTATTATACAAACATTTATATAAAATTCCAAACATTTCGCGAGCTTATATAACGATTTATACTATATACTTGCAAGTATATAGTTACATTCTGTGAATCGCTAATAATAATCACTTTTCAATATAATTATAATATTACTAAATGCGTATTTTATTCTGCGGTAGTATATTATTATTATTTACGTATTATTTTTTAAACTTAGCGGGTTTTTAATCTGTCTTTCGTAATTGTACAATTTGAATAATCGCGATTTTATAGCATATAAATGTATAATTACAAAATAAAATGTTGCTTAAAATTGGATGAACAGGCAGAGTTAGCAAGATCACATGGCGTTATGGCGTCGGTGTATGGATCCAAGGTCACCGACACTAGCGTTACGCTCGAATTATCTCTGGATATTAATCGGAAACTGCAGGCTATACTTGAAGATACGCTACTTAAGAATATTACACTAAAGGTATACGCGAAAGCGCACGTAACTTGCTCTGAATAAAAAATATATATTTTTTTAAATTGCAGGAAAATGTTGACACGCTAGGCGATGAAATCGAAAGACTCAATAAATTAATAAAAACTTAAGAAATTCATATCATTCAAGTCATTATTTTGTTAGTACTGATGCCATTTATATATTTATTAATTTATTTCAAATGGATTTATCTATCTGTATTTTTTATTTTATTTATTCTTGTTTTAGACAAACATGTGTTACTTTTACCTAATTTTTATTCTTATACGATGTGATATTTATTACTTAGATTTTTCTTAAACATATTTAGTATATATAAATAACTGTTATATAAAAGAACATACGTACGGTGTACCATAAGTATTATACATAAATATATGTTGAATTTACCCCCGAAGTACTTATTTTATTTTTTTTATATCTAAAATTAAAACATTTGCTAGACTTACGTCAGCTTCACGCACATAAACACACGTTATAAAGAATAGTTGTGAATTCATTTGGTATGTATCAGAAACAAGAATGAGATGTACAGAGACTATCTCGAAAATAGTCAGACTCGATTCAGGCATGATTAAAAGAAAAACTATAATAGAAAATTTCGTGATTACTATATTTTCTTTTATACATTCGTATAAGTAAATTTGATTTATTAAAAAAATAAAATCTTGTCTATTGTGTGTATAGATTTATTAGAGAAATGAAATTGATTTAAAAATACAACACAAACTTCATGGGAACATAAATGTACAAATTGTGTTAATCATCGTTACATGAATAATCAGTCGACACTTCTTCGTAATCACGTTCAAGTGTGGCGAGATTCTCACGCGCTTCACTAAATTCACCCTCTTCCATGCCTTCGCCAATGTACCAGTGAACAAATGCGCGTTTCGCGTACATCAAATCAAACTTAGTATCGAGGCGGCTCCACGCGGATGCAATTGCCGTCGTATTTGACAGCATGCAAACTGCGCGCTGTACACGCGCGAGATCCCCATTCGGTACGACGGTAGGCGGTTGGTAGTTGATACCGACTTTGAATCCAGTGGGGCACCAGTCTACGAAGCGCACACTGCTTTTGGCTTTCATTTGCGCAATTGAAGCGTTTACATCTTTGGGTACGACATCGCCGCGATATAGCATGCAACATGCCATATATTTACCTTCCCGTGGGTCGCACTTGACCATCTGGTTTTGCGGCTCAAACAGTTCAGCAGTTATCTCCGACACAGACATGCCTTCATGGAAAGCCTTCTCTGCAGACATCACAGGCGCGTACGACGCCAACGGGAAGTGAATCCGTGGATACGGCACTAAATTCGTTTGGAATTCCGTTAAATCAACGTTTAAGGCACCATCAAATCGTAAAGACGCTGTTATAGACGATACGACTTGGCTAATTAATCGATTCAAATTCACGTAATCTGGACGTTCTATATCCAATTTTCGACGGCAGATATCGTAAATTGCTTCATTATCGACCATGAAAGCGCAATCCGAATGCGACATAGTCTTGTGAGTTGTTAGTACTGCGTTGTAGGGCTCCACAACTGCGGTGCAAACTTGCGGCGCTGGATATACCACAAATTCCAGCTTGCTCTTCTTACCAAACTCCTGTGACAGTTGTTGCATCAGAAGCGATGTGAACCCGGAGCCGGTGCCGCCGCCAAACGAATGAAAAACGAAGAATCCTTGCAGACCGCAACATTGCTCAGCTAGTTTGTACAAACGCGCCATTACAATGTCGATGATTTCTTTGCCAATGCTGTAGTGTCCACGCGCATAGTTATTCGCTGCATCCTCTTTGCCAGTGATCAACTGTTCCGGGTGATATAGATATTTGTATTTTCCAGTTCTTATTTCATCTAGAGGAGTAACATAAGGATTTAGATATAATTTTAGGTGTTTCTAGACTTGGATTTAAATAGCGTACCGACAACAGTAGGTTCCAAATCAATCATGATGGATCGCGGAACCATTTTACCATTTTCAGCTTCGTTAAAGAACGTTCCAAAGCAGTTGTCGGTGGGGCAAACGGAATTATCATCAGGAATTGTTCCATCTGGCTGTATACCGTGTTCCAGACAGTACAATTCCCATGTCGAATTACCAATTTGGACCCCAGCTTGGCCAACGTGTATAGATATGCATTCCCGCTAATTCAATTCAATTTAATATAACTCTAATACATATTACATATTAACTTACCATTTTGGTACAAAAAATTTTAAAAGAATCCAATAAAATTCTTAAAATCGAAATTGACGTATACGAAAAATTTTGTGCAATGTTATTTACATTCCGTGACTACAAATTTATTGTTTTAAATATACTGCACATTTTGTTTTTCATGTTAACTTGGTAATTACAACAATGCTTTCAGTTGCTTGGGGATATTTTAAATTAATTTAAACTATTTTATAAATAATTTAGGGAATTCTTTATTTTACAAAAAATATATTACATATTTTTATTTATTATTTAAAACAAATAAAGTTAATATGAGATTTTAAATATATATAATTTTGTAAAATTTGTTCGCGAAGCCGTAAATGTTTATTTTAGTTTTAAGATTTATTTTGGTATTTTCATTTAAAAAAATCGTACAAAAATAGTAAATTACATTGAAATGTGTATTTAGTCAAATTAAATAAACAAAATAAAGTGACTAATCCTAATCGAATATTTATTATAATTAAGAGCCATATTTTATCTATTATTATTTACGTTTATTTTAATAGTTTTGTTTCCCTTATTTAATAAATGCTGACAATTATTAAAAATTACAGAGTCGTATAGTTATATAGTAACTAGATTTATCATGTTATATATTTAATAGTATATTCCGCTAGTGATAAAAATGTAAGCAAAATATAGTGCCTTCTTTCGCTAAAAATAATTTTGCAAGTAGATAGTGTTGCTGATAAATAGGCGCAATTTTCAAACGCGTGTGGTGGTAGCGATAAATCGAACTAATATTGGACAAACTGTAAACAGCTGATCAAATTCAAAAATCAAAATAATCCAACAGTCAACCGGCTTGAGCGTTGTTGTGCGCGGCATTGCTTCATAATAAGTGGTTATTCGTTATATTTTTTTATGTTAAGTTTATTGTTGAATGTGCCAAGTATCTAGTTTATTTATATGATTTATTAGTTATTTGATTAAATTGAGAAAATTAACGCTTTCGGTAATGGATCGCCTGCCCCAGTGTACCCCTAGAAACAAAGGATATATCGATGAAACCATATTAAACACTCCTTTGCCGCAAGCATCTTCAACCGTTGAAAGAAAAAGTGTTTCCAGGTACATAACAACAATTTTATCTAATTCATAAAAATTCATTTTGTGACAGCTCTTTTAAAATCAAGATACAGTGGTTTTAGTAACGTTAAAAATTGATAAGTGCTTGTGTGAAATTCAATTTTTGTCTATTCTGTTAAGATACAAATTTGCAGATTCACTGTAAATGATCTAGTTTTAACAAGTTTCCAATAATTCTAGTTACCGTGTTCATTCTGGCAAGTCAAATAATAAGAATTGCACTAATCAAAACTTTGACAAACGGATATCAAATCATTTAGATAATATTCCAACACGCGATACTGATAATGTATCAATAAAATCGAATACAAGTCGTGTGAGTAACGTTTCCTCGTTGGGCATTTTATCCATGAATAACATGGAGGATATCCAAGAATTGGTGAATAGTGCAAGAAATGAAGATATCCAATCAAATATAAATGAGAAATTGATGATGCAACGTATGTTAGCACAAAAAGCGCTTGAAAGAGCTGATTTTAAATCACAAACTAATATCGGTGGACTACCATCTTATTTGTTGAAACCAACAGATACTCCAGGTTAGATTTGCAACTAATTTACGATTGATCAACAATTAATAAATGTTTTATAGGTAAATATAATACAACAAGCATGAGCACTCCAATGAAAAATGAAAGTACAATTAATTTGAGCGATTTAGAAAAGAGTTTAGGGCAAATTATGAACTCTGGCACTACGACTGAAAAAGTAAATATTATATTATATATAAATTGGCGATAATAACATATTTTGTTTTAGGTTTCTTTTACAGAGAATGAAATTTCAGCTCGTTCCTCTTCGTTAGGCAATCAAAATACAGTGGACGTAATTGATTTACGTAGCCCTTCGCCTCGGCGTGGTGTTTCAACAGATTTCAGCACAAAATGCCAATCGATTTACGATAAAATACGTAAATCTGATATAAGCATTACAGAACTTTGTGATCGTAGCAGTAAAATGGGTCTGCACACGCAGCCGCTTGGTTTGGGGATGCTCTCGTTGCCTGAAATTGATACCATTAATATTAGCACGAGCCCGGAGAACAGTTGGTGTATGGAGGCGCAGGATTCGCTCATTGCCAAGCTCCAAAACGAACTATTCACACCCGCAGAACTTGTAAATCTACATGAGATTGTTTTCTATTATATCCTCTTAATTTGTAATTCTTTCAGGCTGGAAATAAGTTGCTTGCTGATGAGTTATCGTGGCGAAAACAGAAAGATAGCATGCCAGTGGATTTCTACTCAGAATCGAAGAAGAACGGATCGACAGACCGGTTTGATGTGTCTTGCTTTTCAGGAATCCTCGGCGATGATGATATATCTTTAAAGTTAGTATTAATTTTTGTTTTAAATAACTTCACAACCGATTTTTCTTTTAAAAGTGCTATGAACTCGTTTTGCAAAGCTATTTAAATTAGAATATTTAATTTTTTTTTTAATTTTATCTATTTTGTGATTATATTGAATACTTAAACACATTCCTTTATGGGCTCTTTTAAATTGTGTTTCGATCCTTTGATTATATTTATAACATCATACATATTCCCATTAAATGGGGTGGCAAAAAAGCCTTATATGCATTCACATATTGACAATCTTTTACCATTAAGCCTTACATACTTCTTTTGCTTCATTCCAAAACTTTATACACATCTATTCCACTTGTTCAAGGCTTTTCTTTCAAACAATTTATTCTCAATCATATTTATCCATTTATTCTGAGGTCGACCCCATTCTTACACCATCATTTCACTCACGTACATCTTATTTGTCTATCTTTCCATCGACATTCAACTGCACTTATACTTTTCATCATTTTACTCAATTGCTTTTCTAATTCACCAAAAAAAACACGACATCTTCTGCATAAGCTAAAGCAGGAACAGTTATGCCACCATTTTTGCTAAATAATGTCCATACACATACATACCAATTTCCATTAAATGGGGTGGCAGGAATCCCTTTAAATTCGTTAACATCTTGGCAATCTTTCGCCATTCAACTCTATCCTTACATACTACTTACACTTCATCCAAATTCTTTATACACGCTCTTATATTCTGCTTGCTCACAACTTTTCTTTTACGCAACTCATTTTCAATCATATTCATCTATTTATTCGGAGGACGGCCTTGCATTCTCACACCATTCATTAGGGGTTATATATTTTATTTAGTAAATTCAATAACTACAATTAGATTATAAACTAATTATTCGCCTTTGTATCATGTTTTTTAATGATTTACCATGTTCTAGATCGAAGAACAATGAAAAAGTGTCGATTTCCGAATTTTTTAAACGCAGAACTGAAGATGTGGATAAACTGGATTTAAAAACTAGCCCAGAAAAGCTAAGTGCACCAGTTGCACTGATCAATTGTACAGACAATACTAACTTAGACGGTAAATAATTTATTAATCAAACAGTTTATAGTAATTACAATTAGTTTTAATATTTTTAATCTTTTTAAAATACACATAGAATCAAATGAGCCTTCGTTTTCACGGTCTAACTGTCCAGTAAAAGAGTTGACGCAAACGTTACCGCAAACAGATTTCTCTCGCATGTCCACCGATAGCATAATGAGCGTTACGCGAATCGCTGATGTATTAGCGAAAATGAACATGGCTGATACGCCTTCGCGAATTATGGATATGTTGCTTAAAAAGAATACAAATTCAGAAATCGCCAGCGCTATTCCAACTCAATATAAATCACCGGATATTCGGAGCAATTCTAATGATTCAACATTAAAAAATACACCACTTAGACAATTTACAGATTCTACGAAAACAATTACTCTTGAAGATACACCTAAAGAGAATTCTCATTCACAAAAATTGAAAACTAAAGAAACAAATGATAAAATGAAGAATACAGATACGATTCTAAAAGATACAACTAACATTCTAGAACAATATCAAAAACAGTCTGAGTGTGATTGGACGGATGTAAAACCGAATTGTACACCGGATGCAACGAATCGTACCATCTCAAGCATTACCGAGTCCCCATCTTATTCGTGCAGTGAATTGGAATTTTCTGAAGATGATTCTGCCGATAATTCATTAAACCAGCAACAAACTGGTGATTGGTTGAAAATTCAACAACTGTCGGACAACCAAGCTTTGTGCACACATATTCCACAACGCCTTGCTTTAGAACTCTCGTCACAGTCTAACCATTGGCTCCTGGTAAAGATCTTTGTCAAAGACATCAAACACATCGGCTTAAAGCCATCAATTGCGACGATTGATATTGAGAATGAAGAAGGAATTTTGAAATCGTACGCTACTGAATCGTTTGAGTTTGTTGTAACTCCACTAGTTGCTGGTAATATTGAAATTGTTTTTCGAGCGGAAATAACTGATACGGCTACTAAAACACAACAAAATAAGGAGTATTCTTTCCATTTCATTTCGGAAGATCCAAAAGTAATTTTACGCAACCGTTTACAATTTGTAAACTAATATAATTCTTTTCCGTTTCAGATTAAACTATCCAAAGACTTATTAGACTTTAAATTAAACCCTGAAGGCGCGAAGAAGAAATTGGTTTTAACTATAAACAACAATTCAAATGTTGATTTGGCGCTTACTTTTTCAATAAATCAGGTAAACATTTTAGTTTTGTTCGTTTAACTTGAAATGTTTTCAAACGATATTTACTACTTTCTGATCAGCCAATTTATGCTTCATCTTCCCTTATTTTTGAATATCACTATTAATTACTGGTAATTATACTAATAATTATTTAGTCAAGACTAAGCATTACTGTGTAGAAAGTGTGTGATGAACGAACAATCCAGTTGATTCTAATTTTAATATAGTGCACGTGTTTCAAATAAAATTAATTTTCCAGGAATATGAATGGATTTTTATTTTAACTTCCGAATTAGATACGGACAAAATAATCGCATCTGAAATGCAAGTAGAAACAACCAAATCATGCACAATCGCAGCTCACGGTTCTACTAACATACACGTCGAGATGCGATGTCCGACATTTGCCGAATTAAACTGTACGTTTATTTAACTCATTATTGTAATTTATGTTTATTGTTTCTAAATCTGTATTTAGGGACGTCCAGTGTGGCTGAAATAAAAGGATATCTACGCATTTATTTATCCGAATCTCGTAAAGTATTGAAAGAAGTTAACTTAATGGGCAGTATCGGTTTAACAAAAGTTCAATTTAAAACGAGTTGTATGCCGCTAGTTATACTACCAGGTATGTTAAACTAGCGTCTAATTGTAATTCAGTAGTAATGATTGTGTTTTGATAAAGGTCAATCAAAACCGCTTCAAGTTCGAAATTCGGGAGTTGTAACAATGGATCTGGCAATTAAAATTGGTGTTGAAGGAACGTCAATTGTAGATAATTATTTTTCTGCTGACGAATCTAGCATTGTTCTTAAACCGGGACAAATTGGAAGTATTAATATTGCGTTTCATTTCAAAGAGAAGGTTTTAGGTCCGATTAAAAGGTAAATTTATTTTGTTTGATTAAAATATCTAAATAAGAATTCTCAAGTTTTAAAACTTTAATTTATTTTGATGAAATTTACAGAAATTGCCAAAATATATTTACTCAACTTTTTGCAGAAATGCTTTAGTGTTTATTTTTTGCAGTAAATTAAACTATATGGTTTAAGTAAATATTTATTCAGATAATTAGAATCAAATAAATCAGACTAAAATCAAAATTGCCTTAAGCACTACGTCCATTTAACGCCAGCAATTAAGCAATTACGTGTGTTTTACATGCAGCCTTAAGTACAAATATGTATATTTATGATAATTCATTTGGTTTAAAAAATTAGAAGTGCATATCTAGATCATATACAAGTCTTAAGCTTAAAGTTTCTATATATTACCTCCTATAGTTTATTAGTTATAGTTTATTTCGAAAACAGGCTCGACTCAGGGAAGATCAAATTGATTGACTGCTGGATTGAATTTAGTGACATTTGATAATTAAGTAGATTATAAATCAAATATTATACACTTTAAAATGCGTTTATATATTCTTCAAGTGCGGAATCAAAACGAAATTTAGAGAAGATTTATACTGATTTTACTAATTTGGTTTAGATCTCTACGATTAGAGTACTTCCGGGGTCCTAGTTTTGTGTTTCCAATCGAAGGAATAACAGATCAACAATCCCCAGATTATAATCGATCTCCAAACTTAAGAAAATCACCTCTAATTAGTAAATCACCAAAACTGTTGAGTGCTCGCTCAAATAGCCGACGATCTATAGATCGAAAATCTTCATCACCGAGTCCAATCGACCGAGCCAATACTAGAAATTCATCACATGGTCGCACCAGCTCTAATTCTAGCGATTCAGGCACTTTAAATTACCTTCAAGTAAATCATCATTAAATCATTTTATTTAACAAATTTTCAACGGGTTTTTCTTCTTAGGACGGTAAACTACCGATTGAAAGTACGCGAACTGAGCTAGTCTGGGGATGCATAAAACCGGGTAAAACAAATACGCAAGAATTCATTTTGCGTAATCGATGCTCGCAACGTGTTCGTTTGCAAGCTACAATCACCGGACCTGGGTTCAAAGTGAGTTATTGTTATTTTCATTATATTATTGACATAGTTTTAAACGTTTTTTTTTTTTAATTTTAGTTCGTAAAAGATCAATCGGAAAGCGTAACAAATATGTCCTTAATGCTACACTCTTTAGAATCACGTAGCATTATTGTTAGTTTCTGTCCGAATACGAAAGGTGCGAATGTTGCGAAATTGATGTTTCTTCCAATTGAAAGTGAAGTGATACATTCGAAACGACAAATGGTAACATAAAACAAGTTCTGTTGCGAAAATTACTAGAATATAGTGAGATCTTCGTGATTATAATGCTATAATTTTATGTTGCTTGAGATTTATGTCAATAAAACAAAAAATAATATATCTTAACGAAGTTTTAACACGTAAATAGAAAATTTATCTCTTTTTTTTAAATGAATATTAAAAATATCTTCAAATATGAACAGCAACTTGGTTTGAGCATAAGCATTTGAGAAAATATTCTTTTAAAATTTACCATCATATGTAACAGTATTGATATTTGTTTATATTAAAAACCGCAATTATTATTAAAATGCAATATTGACAAATTGATTTGCAGATTTTGTTGTATGGATACGGCGGCTATAGCTGTATAGATATTCAAAAAGTAGCTAAAGATACTACCGGTAAAATGTGGTTGTCATTCGGACGATTAAATTACCGCGAAACTCTGCATCAGTCGTTCATTTTACGGAACACTGGATCATTGACGGCGTTTGCATGTCTAAGCGTCTGTTGCAAAGGTATTTATGTTCATTTATTTAAAATGTAAATAACTAATGAATCATTTTTGGTTGTGTAGTTTTGTATCCGTTTATGGATTCAAGCGTGAAAATCTATCCGACTGAAGTAATAATTCCACCCAGTAAAGAAGTTGAGGTTTCAATCAGTTTTACCCCACGCCAAGAAGACTTCAAATATATCCAGACTTCGAATGGACTTGAAGTGTCCGAAATCGCATCGATTAATGTTTTAAGTGGTCCGGAACCAACTCGCGGAAGAATCAGAAGGTGTGATTTTATAATGAATTATTTACACAAGTCTATAAGTTATAGATTTGTGTAAAATGTAATAAAAAGTAGTAGTTTTTGATTAACTAGGGTGGAACTAAAGAAACTGAAACCCTGAAAGGACGCAAACTATTTTATCACCTAAATTCTAAATATAAAACAACATATTGCCTACGAACTTTTTTTTTGCATTAAAAATCGAAAAATATACTTTGCAATATATGTTTTTTTTTTCAAGATTATTCACGAAAATGAGTCAACAAGGAAGTAACATCCCTCAGCTTACCAACGAGTTTCTAATCCCTAAACTAAGTGCTGAATTTACCAATGAACATATGCCGATTGATCTTCCCAATTGTAAAGAAAGTGCGGGGGCTATGAAAGACCTTTTGCGTGATTTAATAACAAGGGAGATAGCGCTCACCATTGAGCAAGATCCGGAAAAAAGTGGATTTGTGTCGGTACTGGGCGCCGATGATACCTGCATGTTCCAATCGCTTTGCAATGAAACCGCACACTTAACACTCGATGCGATACCTGCCCAATTCGAAACGAATCATAGGAGAACCAGTGGAGGCTTTTGTACCGTCGAACCAACCAAGATCATGTTAACACCGCCCGTAAAAACTTATGATACGGTCTTGGTGAGCTCCAGACATTCCCGACCAATGCCATACGAAGTAAGTTCATATTTCGCATTATTATATTTTATCAAATAAATAGGATCCATATCCAAGTCAACTTAAATTAAGCGTTTTAAAATTAAAACAATTTATACACATCCAGGTGCCCACCTCGTCATATTTTTGCTTATAACTACTACAAAAATCGACATCTCAATTTGAGCAAACGAATCCCAACTATTTAACTCTTTTTTCTAAGCTACATTCATGTAGAATCAGTGGCCGAAAGGCCTATGTGATCCGGAAAGTTTTACGGCTCCTACGGCCACTTATACACAGGTACCTCCCGAGCGCTCAACGGAGCGCCGGTTCCGCAGGGTTATTATGCTTTATTCAATTTCACGAGAATTGGGAAATGCTTTTTTTAACATCATCCGCCATATTGGATCTGTGGACTCTCATTATTGCAATTTGATAACAAAATCAAGTTAATATAGTGTCACAACATATTAAGGAATATTTTCGTCCACATTGGTGACACGGAAAAATTGTTATTGCAGTCGGAAAACTTTAAACGCGTTTTTCTCGGAACTACTTTTTTTTTTACTGTGTCGTCGATTGCGGTCAAACGACTCGGCCAATTGACTTGGAACGAATTGGGCTGAAAACTAGACAAAATTTACTGGATCCTGAACCTATTTTCATTCAATTATTGTTAAATTTTACTATTTTTTATCACGTTTTAAGCTCTAAAAAGCAATGGAAATTTCATCACTTTTTTTCACACGATAGCAATGTTGTTGTAATTTGCAAAATTTTTCTTGAAATTAGGTTCAGGATCCACCAAATTTATTATAGTTTACTGACCAAGGTGTGTTTTTGGATTAGATGACCAGGAGGGGCCCGACACAGTGGGCACATGTTTCGCGTGCGTGGTGCCAGGATGGCCGCCGATGCGGCCATGTTTTGGTAACATATTGTTGAATAAATGGTCAATAATAGAGGAAGGATAGATGAATTCAACTCGCAAAACTGCATGACTACTGATTTTAGTTCTTTCATAAAAAATGCTCAAAGTTGACCCACTTTTCAGGCTTACAACCTGTAATGTCCCCTTAAAAGTATATTTTTTCCTTTTCATGAAAAAATTGCACGAAACATTGTCACATATAATATAAACCGTAACGTTTTGTTTTCTTTTTATAGATAAGTATTCCATCTGGAAGTGTGCAGGCGTCACCAATGGTTGGGTCAGTGCCTCCAGGTGAAACCGCGGTTATCACAATTTCGTGTAATATATCACAAACAAAGCCATTGCAGTTTCACAAAGTTATGGTACATACATTCCTAAAAGAAACTATTTATTTGATGTGTAAAAATTGATTTTTAAATCTTTAGATCTATGTTGAGAATGAAGTTATGGAGATCGAAGTGAAGATTCAATATGTCCAAGCCCGGCGCTGTTGAAGACCATGTTTTACATCATGACAATTTTATTGGTTTAGTTTAAGTGTTGGCTTATTTATTATTATTAATTGTAAGAAACCATTGTACTTACTGCAACAATTTTTATTGAATTATTTTTACTTTTTTTATAAACCATGTTCAATGCAATACACTGTAACTGGTTTTATTTTTTATATCCATACAACAGTCGCAGATCATAATTATTAATGGGTCAAAGAATCAGAATAAAATCAGTTACTGCCATACAAAATAAGTTTTATGTCATCGTTTATGTATTGGAGTGAATGTGAACCGAGCATAAAAAAGCGTGTTTAAGAGATATGTATGGTGTATTCAAGAGACAATACAAATTACATGGGTATAGCTGAGAGTCAAAAGAGATGGTATAGATTTGTTGAAAAAATGTCGAATGAAAGATTAACGAAGAAGATTTACGTGGCTGAAATGGTGTGAGAATGCGGGGTAGTTCGGAATATATTGCGTAATAGGAAAATGATGAACAACGGAATAAAAAATGATGAATTTGTATAAAGCAAAAGAAGTTTGTATGGCAAAAGATTTTCTAGTTGTAAATAAATGTAAAGTATTTATGTGGCAAACCACTGCAAGCAGGTAAGGTAAACCATATAAAATATATATAATTTCCGTTGCAATATCTGATTAAATCCCGTAAATTTTAAATAACATAAATAAAGCAACCTAGTTAGTTTCCAGTAATGTGGGTAGTATATGCTTAGGCGTTTTAAATATACATATATACAAAATAATCTATTTAATATAAAGATAATAAACTAGAAATTATTTTATAAGTATAATGCCTTTAAAATAAATATATCCCCTTAACCCACACACAAACCGACGAAATAGAAAGTAAACAAATAATTTTAGGTTATGTTTTTATTTTGACACGTACAAATGTAAACAAAAAATTGCATTTCATTGTTAAAATTTAAGTTTAATTAATATGGAAATTAACTATCAAGATTATAAAGTACATGAGGTAAATTAAGACACATTTATAATTATAATTTATTAAAATTCTAAAATATAAAAAACAGGCACCTCCAAGTGTATATTACATTCCGAATTTTATAAGCACTGATGAAGAAGCTCACATTTCCAAATGTGTGTACACAGTTCCAAAACCAAAATGGACTTGTCTATCAAATCGCCGATTACAAGATTACGGTGGGGTGCCGCACGTAAAAGGAATGCTACCGGAACCAATACCAGATTGGTTAAACACTTACCTAAATAAAGTAAATGCTTTAAACATATTTGGCGAGAAAAACGCAAATCACGTTTTAATCAATGAATATTTGCCCGGCCAAGGAATCATGCCGCACACAGACGGGCCATTATTCTCACCAACAATTACCACAATCAACTGTTTATCGCACACCGTTTTACAATTCCAACAAAATGTAGACGGGTCGGTAAATAAAATATGCAGTTTACTTTTAGAACCACGGAGTTTATTAATATTGCAAGATGACATGTACAATGTGTATTTACACTCAATAAGTGAACAAACATTTGATATTTTATCGACAGATATTGTTAATTTAAAACACTGCACCACCGATTATGAATGTGGCCAACAATTAGATAGAGAAACAAGACTGTCTTTAACAATAAGAAATGTACCAAAAGTTGCAAAAATAAAATTATGGCATTGATTTTTCGTACATATGCAATGGAATGAACTTCAGTTTAGACACGCCTACTACTCGAAATACATCAGGCTCATTATGTAGGGTTTGGGGCGTGGCGTGTGATATTTGTAGGAAGATATTTTAGGGAGTCGTCGGATCATATTTAGGTGACGTGGGATGATCTAAATGAATAATAGTGTCTGGTAGATCGTCAATATCTAAAGATGTGTCCATTATATCATCACTATCAGAACTATCTAGCATATTACGTAATTGATTTGCGCTCGATATCAACACATAGAACTGTTTCCGCCTTATATCTAATTTCTTTTCTAATAGTTTGCTTTTATCTTCCAATTCTGTTAATTCCGCCATCAATTCTTTCAAACGCCTATCCGTTTCTTTGCGATCTGGTTGTTCTTTAATCACTTTCGCTAGAATATCGTATTCCATTTTGTTTTTGCGGACAGTTTTCGCTTTTTTCAGATCGTCGAGCGCAACATGAATGTGTGATTTTACGGTTTCTATGCTGGATTTGATTGTGTTACAGCTATTCCCATAGTTTTCCAACTCTTGCGAGATCATTTTTGTAGAGAGTCCAGATTTTTTAACGGCAAATTCGCACTGTGTTAGTTGAGCAAGCATTTTATCGTGTAAGAGTTGGCTTTCAATTTGACTGTCGCTTGGCAAATTGCACCATTTAACCAAACTTTTTAAGAACAGATTTAATCGGCGATCATCTCCCGTTCCATCACCATCGATTAGTAGCCTTCGTCTAATCACTTCCTCTAAAATTGGTTTATCGTAATTTAAAATAGTTAACCTCGAAATATAAATTAACCTACCGTCACTCATCATATAAAATGTATTTTCTCCGACTTTAAAAGGTATATACGTTACTGTAATCAAAACAATATTTTATGCAATAAGTTTATTTATTATTTTTATCGAAAGCCCTACAACAAACACAAGAAACTAAGTGAAGCTAGTGACAAATAGTAAAGTTATTGCGCGAATGTTCATTTTTATACCAACTTTGAACAAAAAACTATCTGCAGTGCGCTGCACTGGACTTTCTTTTACGAAGTATATATTTTACTTATGCCGATGTCACACTATCGATCATATGACCGATGGTGATTGATAAATAAGAAGAAGTGTTCCGTGATCGATGAAATTTTTGCGAGCCGTAATCTTTTGGTCAATCACCGTCAATCACCGACAAACACGGCTAACTTCATATTTATTGCGTGAAAATAAAGTAATTCAAATTTGAAGTTGGTTTTGACATTTTTATTTATATGTGTTTTTTCTACATATATAATTATTATAATATGGCAACCAGAGAGAGAAAAATCGCGGTGACAAATTTTAAGCAACTAACTGACAGCATGCCATAAATGTCTGTGTTTTGTATTTTTAAGGATGTTAATTGTTCAGTCTTTATTGTTTATAATTTAGGAACCATGTCACGCAAAATATATTGTGTATTTACACTAAACCGGAACTTTGCTAAAAACTTATATCTGTGTAATTTATGACATTAATAAATCAGTTATATCGCGAATTCTTCAAAATTATTGTTTCGAACCAACGAAAGACCTAATCTCCCGGTCCCTTCAAATCATCTATTAATCCACGCTATAACCCAAATGGATCTACGTTTACGTTGCCTATGATTTTCCCTTTCTTTGTTTCGATTTATCAAAAATGTAGTAATAATAATATTTACTACAGTACTACTCATTTCTCATTTATTTTAAACTTCAAACAAACAAGAAAAGTATGAAGAGGAAATCAGTTTCATCGGTTTTCTCATCAAACAGTGTGACATACAAATCACTCATTTCATCAATCACCGTCAAATAGTCTTCTTATTTATCAATCACCATTAAATGACACAGCAGTGCTTTCCTCTAACTCTAACTCAGAAAACCTCCAAATAGCAATCCATGACATTCAAGAATGGTCTAAAAAATGGAAAATGAAAATTAATGAAAGCAAATCCACCCATATGATTTTCACAAATAAACAAGTACAATGTCCAGCGATAAACATCAATAACCACATATTGCCAAGAAATGACCACGTTAAATACTTAGGTATGCATCTAGAAACAAGGCTCCCTTGGAGAAAGCATATCATCGCAAAAAGACAACAAATACATCTAAAAATAAAGAAACTCTACTGGCCAATTGGCAGAAAATCAAAACTTGACCTAGAAAATAAACTTCTAATTTACATAGCGACCATCATCCCGATCTGGACATACGGCATCCAGCTGTGGGGGTGCGCTAAACAATCCAGCATAAACATCATTCAGAGAGCACAAAACAAAACCCTTCGGATGATCGCCAACGCCCCTTGGTACGTCTCCAACGAAACCCTTCACAAAGACCTAAAATTAAAAACAGTTAAGGAACAAATAAAAATATTCGCAAAAAATTATGAAGCCAGGCTCAACAAACACTCCAACAACTTACCTCTCGATCTACTAAATAACGAAAAAAAGGCGACTGAAGTGAACTAAACCACTTGAACTAGGATCCTAAGAAACCAATAAAGAAGCCTGAAATGAAGAAGTGCCTTCGCGCATTATATACTTAATACATCAGAATTACTGGTTGGTTGAATTGAAAAAAAATTATAGATATTAGCATTTTGAACAACCTTTATTTTACTTTCTTATACGCAGTATAAGTAAGTATTGTAATCATGAAAAATTTCGATCTCGAGATTTTAACGGAAATATACGTTTTGACCTTCCCTGAATCGATTCCAACTATTTTTGGAATGACGTCCGTCTGTGTGTCTGTGTCTGCTCTACAGCCCAAACGGCTGAAGGAAAATTTATGAAATTTTAAACTTAAGATTTGTATATGCCTGGCAAAAAAACCTCTTATTTTTGAAAACAATATTCCGACCGGAAATGCATATTTACTCTAGTCACTTTTTGCAGTTTCTGCAATTACTCAAAAATAGTTGCAGTTACAGAAAAATTGTTACAATAAAAATTATAGATATCAGCATTTTGTACATCTTTTATTTGAAACAAGAAAATGGCTCTTAAAATTTCTTCTTATTATATTTATTTTTACATAAAGCGTATCATCTGCGGCTGTCAATTTTTTATCAAAAAAAACAAAACCGACTTAATTAATTTGAAGTTTGACATTTTATATTTATTCTAAGAAATATATTTGGTGTAAAAGTGTTCCAAAGGTTTAGAACAAATATTATAAATTAGAAAAATAATGAAAATAGGATGTGATTTAACCCAAAAGCGTATAAGAAAGTTCGGTGCATGACACTGCAGATGTTTAATTAAAATATAAATTTAAAAAAGTTCTTTTTCAATTTAGTATTTGATCAAAAACGCCTCTGATTGGTTGTTGCAAGGGTTAGATTTGTCAAAATACATAAAACTAAAAAAAATTATGATGACAACTTGTGATAATATTGCAAACATTTGTCTTATTTCTATTATATGAAAAATTTAATATTGTTTAAAAATAAAAGCACAAAAAATCGATGATTCTATTATTTATTAATTATATTTCTTTCACTAAAATGTTCTAATTATTCGCATGTAAATAATTAATTAAGACACAAAATTAGCGCTCTCTTGGACTTGGTGCCAACTTCACCCTTTCATATTACGAAAGAAATTTCTTTAGAACCTCTCGTACGTCGGCATTAGAATTTCTCACAAGCCGATATAATACATACTGACATGTATTGCTAAATTAGCATATTGCGTAAGAGATATGAATACGTTTGAACATAGGATATAGATATAGAATACAGATAACGCCCTATAGCTAGATATCATACTCTTCAATTATCACAAATAATCGTGCTCACTTTGTCACCGGCTTCTACACACAGCAAACTTCCTGTTTCCAACCCTTTTAATTACATACACTTAAATGGAAACAATGAAATGATTTTAATGTAATTACTACATTATTCAACATCTATACATTATTCTCTTCCATAAAACTGAAATCTATGTAAGTAATTTGCACCATGGAGTGTGCTTAACATAGCTTATTAGTCTAGTTTATCAGTGGCCGGAAGTTGATTCGTTCGGTCAACGGTAATACAGGTTTATTTCATGCAATCTTAAAAGGACTGGGTAATCTCGCGTAGTACATGAATAGAATGATATGCATCGAAGAATAATTATACTCTTCATCTTAATACGTCCCGAGTATAATTCTAATGGAAACCAAAATAGAACAACTTTTCTGTTTTAATGTCGTTTGAAATGTATACTAATGTGAAAATGTTTCATCGAGTCGTATATCCATTAAAAATAAGTACAGTATTGTTAATTATTTTATAATGATCATGTTATTATTCCTCTTATTCTACAAAACACATATTGGTACAAGAAAATAAAGATATATTGTATTTGTATGAATTATTTATTTATTTATATAATTATAATATATTTTTCACATATAATAAAATAATAATAATCCATGAAGTCAAACTAGTATAAAATAACTGATGTAGTTTTATTTCAAAAATGTTATGTTGCCTGCATAAAGGTTTTAATCACTCGCCTAAATGCAAAAGTGAATCAACTATTGTGTTATGTGGTAAAAATAAATCTACTTACTGCCCTTATATTAAATAATGAACAAACGTCAAATTTTCTAGCAATTAAGCATTCGTCCGCTTCTTTTAATGCTGTAAAATCATTTTTATTAAATATACAATATTTATTGTTTAAATTTGCAAATATCAATCGGGTGGAAAATCAAATATAAATTTGAGTTTACGATGTGACATATAGATTTACGGTAGCGAAACTCTTACATCTATCTGATAAATATTTGTTTGATTTTTGCTGGATTATTTCAACAATTCTTACCGTCATCTATACAATCCTCTAAGATTTTCACATACATATTATACTTTTCTTTGTTTAATACTTTTATCGTATCTAATTGATACATATCCTTCGCTTTTTCGATACTGATACTATTATCAGGTCCCATCTACATAAATAATTAAAATATTCTCAAACTAATAGTATGCTTGTAAGCATTTTCATTAATTGTTTTACCAGGCCAGTATTCTTATAAATGCAAGCAATCATACAATTTGAAGCTTTGTTATCAACTGGAACAAGAACCTCAACTCGTCGAGTCTCCTCTAAAAATTAAATTATAACTATGACCATATTCGCTTTGTTTTTAATATTACCATCTGTTGCATTGTTCTCTTTTTGGCACAATATTAATATTTTCATATCGTCATCAGTTAACATATATGTCTACATAAATAACAATAATTTTACGTAACATTTTAAAATTATTTATTATTATAAATGACTTACATGGATAACAGCCACATATAACGCAATTAATATAACTGCTAAACCCTTCATGGTGATTTAGTAGAAAGCTGTTTTGAACTAACATCTACTGCATGTTCAGCCGCTTTTATATTAATCTGAATCGCGTATTATCTATACACTAATTTTTATGCTCTTCCGGATAAAAATGAGTTAATTTTTTATTTTCATTGTCCCAATATTTTCATAAAAATATATATTATTTTGTATGTTTTTTTTAATGAGCATTAGCGATATTTTGTATAGTTACATATAAAACAGAATTAGTAGTATTCAGATTCATTTACGTAGTGTATGTATAATTAGAAATAACTAGAAGTAAAAAATGTGGTCGTGATTCGGTATGTATTCTGCAACATCTTTATTTTTTATTACTTGTGGTAACATAGTTCTTCACAAATTTCATTAGTAAATGATCCCTGTACATAAGAACAATGGAATTGCAATCTTTTCTTTGCTTTATTATACACTGTAGTAAATAAACAAGCATTATTGCTCTTAAATATTGTGATTGAGGTCCGCACGTTGCCAGGAGGCTAGGATTTGTAGGACTATACTCGAAGGAAAACTCAGATCATAAATTTAAATTTACAATCTGTCTGGCTGTTTATCATTGTATGTTAGAATAAAATCTTTAAAAACGTAATGCATTTGAAATATAAAATAGAATTTCCAAAAGAATTAACTTATTTACAACTCAATGTTTAAAATCTTTAGCAAATTCAAAACACGTAATTATTATTTACTATAAAAAAAAAAACTGGAAAAACAAATAAAAATTAAGCCTGCATTTATAAATTCTTGTAGATTTTGCGAGTAAAGAGCATTGGGTAGGAACACACATTTTGGCACAAATGAACTAGCAAAAAGCAATTTCAGATAGTCTGTTGTGTTTGATTTGACTTCTGCTTTATTCTGTTTATATATTTGACAGCTAAAATATTATTTGTTAAACACGAAACCATTTTGTGTAAGTTTCATCATGCCATTGTGCTTCATATAAATCATAAAGTCAAATTAGCTTAATAAATAATGTTTCACGAAACTCCAACCACAACTTCTATAAATATAATCAAATTAGTTTATAAATACGCATGCAACAAAAATCCAACTATATGCCACCAATCATGAAATCAAATGTAAAATATCTTGTTAACGTCGAATTGGAAATTGTTGACAACATACTAGATCATTTATGCTACTCATAATAACATATCAACTTCACGTATAAAAGCAATAAATATCATGTTTTCTTGTACGTTGTGTAATTACAATTTTTCACAGAATGGATTATTTATGCAAAGATATAAGTGTACATTTGAAAAAAAGCAAATGAATAAAACTCAAACATTATTTTGTTTAACACTAAACAAATTAGCAATATCTACAAAAAATACGACAGTTTCTATTTAATCAACAGAATGCAGCAGTTTATTCAATTATCATTTGGAGCTTAAGACCAACAGTTCTAATTCGACTTGAGCTTTAGTCAAGTTATATATTTAATGAAGATCAAGCATAATTAATTATAGACAAGGTACAAATTTTAATTATGTAAATAAAGCAGAATGATACTAATAAAATAGTAACGCTAAATAAAGACAAAGTTAATTATGCCATCCGATTTTATAACTGTGCGTGACATTGGCTCAGCGAATAAAGTTAATTTAAATGATCTGGAACCTATCAAATAAAACATACGAAGCTGTTTTGGGAAATAAAGAGCATGATTTGAATCTTTTTATAATGGTGAATTTCGTGACAGTAAAACTCGCTTGATATTGATATGGGTTCAAGTCTGAAAGCATTCATCGTTCATCTAGACAACGATCTGATGACAAATTCTTGAAATGTTGATGTTACTTGGGTCACGCTTGGGCCAAGAGTAGGGTGGGTACTTGATACGAGTACGGTATGTTCGTGATCTGGAAGCGGAAACGCGGACGTGTCATTGGTTGATTCAGCTAGATTTATCTTAGAGATCAAGATTAAAATTGTTTGATTATCGTAAAAAACTTCTTGAATTCTTATATCCGTAAGATAAAAATTTGTCTATGTAAGGAAAGATCACGCGATTTCAGTAGAAAATATGAGATTCAAATAAAATACTTGATCTTGATAGGTATTATAAAGTACATATCAGCAGGGTTCTCCGGGTACTCCGGTTCCTCTGTCTAGGAAACACAAACACAGACATGCAACACAAAAAAAAAACCATACACAAAAGCAGAGAGTCATAATTCCTATTACCATCTTTAGGTCTGACTTGGAGATGGTTTAATAGCTGAAACTAGTCGGCGTGAATAAACATTTTTGTGAAACTACACCTAATGCTTTAATTTTATTTTATATTTTAATTACTTTCAGAATTTCATTGTCAAGATATTAATTTAGGAAAATTATATGGCACCGTCTTATTCATAAACTGTGAAGAATAAGACGTTTCCTTTTTAATCTTCTAAAATGCATATTTCATTATAATGTTGTGTACTATATAACTTGAAATACATCTACAAAATGAATTTTAATATATCTGAAAGCACTAATTTTGATAATTCACTATTTTTATATCGACCATGTAATACGCGGTAGCACTATATAAGTCATACATGATAATGGTATATTAAACAAGCATTGGCTTCGCATATGGTTCGTCCTTGCTAAAATCGAGCAATTAAATAAACATATAATCAAATAATAATAATAAAAAAATCAAACAAATATTTTGTAACTATTAATCATCGTAATCGTGAAATGCAATATTTTAATATATACATACTACGTTTATAGTAAAAAAATTCTCGGATAGAACGACGATTTCATTCAAATTCAAATATTACTTTTAAGATAAAACGCCTTATTTGTAAAGGTATATATTGAAAAAAAGTCCCATTTAAACATAAATTTGTGCAGATAGAAAACTAATTTGATGCCTACTATATCGATCTATTTGAGCGAAATAACTTATTTATTAATTTCATTTTTATATTGAATTATGTTAAGCAGACATTTATTTGACATTTGATTTTAATATATTGCGACAATTAAACTTTTATTGATATATTTTATCGTATCCAATTCTAGAAATTGTAATATCTCTTCTTTCAAGGTATTCCTGGTTTACATTCTCGTAATAAAAAAAAAATTGATGTTACCCTACGAATTATTAATATTAAGGTGGAATCACCGGTACTGACAACACTATTAAATTACAATTAATTTTTATTTTAACATATTGTGCTTATGATAATAGTTTTTTTTTAAATAAAGGAATACGCTGTCTTCTTTAATTTATTTTATACAAATAATGTATAATTTGTTTTGTGTATGTTGTATTACACTATTTAATTACAAGAATATGTAGGTAAATACCTAACAAAAAAAGCCTGACTCCGTGAAATTAAATATTTATAACTATACATTTTGTTACTAAACTGCAGAAATAATTTCCGCTACCCCATGACGTCATTTGAAGAGGATATTTGAGCAACACTGTTTCTTATGTTCTCTATTCTTAGATATGGTATTTTGATTTTATTATTAGAAATGCATTTTTTTTCTTATGTACATTCTCAAATTTCGATACGTTTATTTGTAATATTTATATATTTTCATCTATTATGTTGAGAATGCAGGATAGTACGCAGGAAACCAAAAATATAATAGATAAAAACTTGTAACTATTATTGAGTATTGTCCGCTGCAATTTAATTTTATCGAGATTATATTTGTCGATATGATCAATGATTTTATAAATAAATAACTAAGAACTTAGTAAACAATTTAATCTAAGAAGTGTAGTACATTAGAAGAGATAATATAAATGTCGAAGGAAGCTAGGTCTCCTCCTAGTCCATGTAATGTCAGCCTTGCTCTCGACATGGGTGAGATGTGAGATAAAAACGTAGACGGGTGCATTGCACGTCTAACAGATTCAGCACTCGCTGTTGGATGCTGTGTAGCTAGAAGCCGGTGATTGAATGCAGGCAATCCGCAGGACACGTAGCGATCTCCGTATCCGGTTCCGGATAATAAATTAACCCTGTAGCTCAACGAGCACGTGTGCTTTACCGTCCAGTATAGAAGGATTTAGGATGTTTCACCTTCTTGTTAGGGCTGATGTGCTTATAGTATTTTCTAGTAAAAAATAAATTTATTATAAGTATTTACTTTTATAAAGGTCGTGTAAAAAATAGCACTTTCGCAATAAAAAGCTAGAAGATCGTATTACATCATCATAGGGCTACTTACTATATATGGTACAATTAGATTCTAATTTAAATCGTATTTTTTGGAATTGGCTCTTAAATACCGAATAGCAATTCAAGTTTTGTTAATTTCGTCATTTTCATGGCTTCTGACAGAGAATATTTATCTACCTTCAGCAAAGCGATGAGAACTAACTAGTAATTGTCAGACTAACATGACTAAAAAGCATCTTGACTTTCTGTTTGTCAAATTTCATAAAAAAATTCTGTGCTAAATACGATAATCACCAGATGCAAATAAAACAAAACTAGATTAACAAAAAAAAATTGCAAACAATTGTGAGAAAGTGTACTAAAATAAGCAAGATATGCTTCTTTTTGACATCATTCGTAGTCATGAAATATATAAGATTTATTAATACTAAAATTTTGTTAATTACTTTAATAAGAACCTTTCATAAACCAAAATTTAATTTAAAATGTTTCAACCATATTTCATTACTCTAAATTATTATGAAATCAATTCAAATTCAATACGTTATAAAAAAGAGGTTTTTGTTTTTTTTGTTATAATGATCTTTTGATTTTTTGTTATCATTATACCTGTGTGTAGTGAAAATTAACTAGAAGTGCAGAATCCCTTTAATTATAACTTCATAAGTAAGTTATTTTGAATGCTGCATTAATTTTGATACAAAACCATAAATTTTAAATACAATTGTAATAGTGAAACAAATGGAGATACTTTAAAAGATTTGTTTGCGCCATATAGTATTCTGTTAAAATAAATGAAGTAATATAAAATAAGGATATAAACCTGTACAAGGTTTTGCTGATTAGGATTATGTGGTCTCGGTTCAAAAAGTAATGGTTATACGTATCATGTATGTACATATTTCAGATTGCGTATGAGTCTGTAAGCAAATATATGAGCTAGGCGTTTTCTAAGCATGAGCCTCGAGATAAACTCATTAGTTTTTGGCTGGTGATTGAAATGCCAAGAGCCAAGATAATTATATCTTCTTGTGCTTGTGTGACGATGAGACAGAAGCAATACACCACGTGCTCGCAAAGTAACGAGATTCAAAGACAAGTTTATATAATGGCCAAATGCATTCACTAATTATTAAATCTAGCCGCATTTTGCCCAAGTAATTTGATTACGGTTAGAAAGTTGCATCAGGTCTGGGTTTTGGGACCATTTTATACCGTAATCTAAAATTTGTTAATTAATACGAATATTACACTTTAGGTTTTCGTTGTGAAATACCTCCCAAAATTGGTTTTTGTATTACAAAACGTAAAAATGATACATTCAAGTTAAAATACTATTTTACAAAAATTGGATTTAAAATTGAAATATAATCAAAACAAAATCTAAATCATCACAAGTTTAAAATATATAGTCCATCTACTATATAGTCTTATTTTGGGATACTTTAAAAAATAAGTTAGATTAGGAAAATTATAATATTTATTTTAAATATTGAATGGAAATAAAATAAAATATAATCTATATTAAGTTAGGATTAGTTAAGCAATTTCTTGTTTGATTTGTATATCGCTAAATTATAGTTTTAGCGAACTGCATATTTAATTGTTTTTTTAACGAATTATCATTAATAACAATTACGGATGATTATATGAAATATGATTTTTAATTTGATGTGGAAAAGTATTTTATCGTTGATAAATAAAAGATGTAATGTTTAATTATTTACATTTTAGAATCCTTATATTTCTGCAAATTTATTTATTACTTAAACGACTAATAAATAATTCCTTACCGTTTTGTATTTCAATTAAATTACTTCTTATAAATAAACACTTACTGTTCTTTTCTTTGAGCAGAATTATAAACTTTGTTATTTACCTGAAACAGAAAAAAAAATCAATTTGAATATAATCAATTATATATAAATAAAAATAAAACAATTTCATAAAATTATACAATATTTAAATTGCAAAGAAACAAAAAAGAAATTTCGAAAATTAGATAGCGAAGAAGGAATATTTATTCAATAAATATAATTATTCAACTAACGCATTATAGGAAAACCATTTAATAATATTATTAGTAGAAATATGTAAGAAAATTATTTATTTAATCGAAACAAAAATAATTTAATTGTATGATTACATATTACATGAGGACATTAATAGGAAACACGCTAAGGATATGAATGAAATGTCATAAATCCTGCACTAGAATATACAAGTAAAAATAAACAAAAATGGATGAAAGATGAGATGCACCAGAGCAACAACAGTGCATGGCTAGCAACCTTATATCTGATTATGTTGAGGAATCGCGATTCATGGTGACCCATTCTCTAGGAAGTAAAAGAACGAATAATAAATAACAATAAAGTAATGTAAACAAACTATCTTCAACATTATATTCCTTTTCTATGGTTTGAATGTTTGATTTTGAAAATTATAATATATAAAATTCCATTGAAGGAAAAAATATTTTTACTGAACTGATCATAAAAAGCGCCATAATAGGTGTCATCCATTAAAAATAATTTTTATGTTCAAATACAGAGATCCGACCCTTATAGCTATTTACTGTTTTTCGAAAATAGTATATTAAAACATCGATGGCGGTGGTGTGCAGATTCCCGTATAATGTTACGAGAATGTAGTGTGGTTGTACAGCCACTTGTCACGTAATTCCAGCGTAATCCTTTATGGTTTCCCGGTTTACAAATAATATACCTTTACAAAGCTACCAACCAAAATGGCATCTTGAAGACAACGCATAGTATTAAAGTTACGAATGAACGGCGATTTTCAAATTGTATTCTATACTTTCTTATTCCGTGGGCGTCTAAACTTAAATTAGACGTTGTTTTCAATTTGGATTATAAGATTATCGGTACCGTAAGTAATAAAGGTACGACCTTAACTAATTACTTTCTAAATAAAATACGATAAAGTTGGATCTTTTTAATCAGAAAAAAAAAATTTGTTTTATGAAAAATATTAAACGATTCATTTTCAATGAAATAGAAAAAAATGTCAAATTAATAAATCAAAGGGCCAGTTGCATATTAATTTCGTTGACGTTTGTCTGTGTATGTGTGTGTGTGTATGTTCTCTACAGGCTAAACGGTTAAAGCAAAAAATTATGAAACTTTAAACTTAAGATTTGCATATGCCTGGGATGTGCACCTCTTATTTTTGAAAAAAATATTCAAATCGGAAGTACCTGTTTACTCTTGTCATTTTTTGCAGTTTCTGCAATTACTCAAAAATAGTTACAGTTACAGAAAATTTTTGTGAAAATTTTTGTGAACAAATTAAAGGTATTTATATTTAGCACAACTTTGTTTGAATATTTTTTCCAAAAAGGGTACTGGTTTCAAAATAAATTTCTGCTTATTATATATACGTATTTTTACATAAATCGTATCATCTGCGTCTGTCAATTGTTTAACAGAATAGACTTAAATAATAAAGTTTGGCATTTAATATTTATTCAAAGAAATATATTTAAAGTAAAAGCAATCTAAAGGTTAGAAAAAATATTATAAATTAGATAAATAATGAAACTACGATATGGTTTAACACAACTGCGTATAAGAAAGTTCGGTGCATGACACTGCAGATGTTTTTTCAAATAAGGTACCGGAAACAAGAAAATTGCTTTTAAAATTGATTCTTATTTTAATTATTTTCACATAAATCGTATCAACTGCGCCTGTCAATTGTTTAACAGAAAAACAAAAGACTTAAATAATTTGAAGTTGGACATATAATATTTATTCTAAGAAATATAATTAGTGAAAAAGGGTTCCAAAGGTTAGTAAAATATTGTTAATTAGAAAAATAATACAAATGTAATATGATCTAACCCATAAGCGTAGAAGAAAGTTCAGTGAATGATACTGCAGATGTTTTTAAAATTATAGTCCTTATCTTATATATTTCTAGTTGAACATGCCGTTTCACAACCTATCGAAATGTCTGGCCGCCGAGGGGGCAGCTACCCTCAAGCAGGCGGTAATAATGGGGGTGGTGATGGTAGTTTACTATCCCCTAGAAGGTCGGACAGGGGAGGTGTTGGCGTTAAAATGGTTGAATACGTTCTGGGCTCCTCGCCTACGTCAAAAGACACATTGGGGCTGAAGCCTCGTATGAGAAGCTTAGGATTAGGCGAAGACAAAGGACAAAGAAGGGAGCCCGTTAAATAAAGAAGAAAACGGCTTCATACAGACCGGAAATGTGCCCATACAAAATGGTGTTTCGGCACACGATGACGATAAAGGCTTCAAGTGAGTATCTTTAACCGTATTTAAAGTATCAATTCGTATATGCGGTACCATTACTACAGTTTTGTAAACTTTAAAACCAAATCAACTCGGATTTTCAAGTCTAGCGCAATTCTAAATGAGACTTATTTGATTTTTGTTGGATTCTATTCTTTGTTTCACATAACAAGTGAACGTGACATATTTCATCATGTATTACGTTAATTCGGTAGACATTTTAGTAGAGCAAGATGTTCAGACTGGTTTTGCCCAAACCAGATAACAATCCGGCTATCTACAACTACATTGATCGACACGCAGTCGATCTGACCTACCCAGGCCCAAACTAGATTAACAATCTGGCTGTCTACTAGGGATTGACTAATAAATTCGGTGCAGAATAACAACATTAATTTTCATTACAGTTGATTTACTTCCATCATTATACACATACACACATTTACATATATCAATATTGTTAAACTCAAATTTTTATCTATGAGACAAAACTCACATTCGGATAAACTGTTTAATTTCCATTCACACTCTTTTCTTCAAATCATAAGTGCACACACACACTATTGAAAACAAACGTGCCTAAAACCATAACATTACGAGACCCTTCATCAGAGACGTGTCCACCCACTAAGCGTGCCCATGTTGTATACTAAACTTCTAATAATTCTGTCATGTTAAGTTACCAAATATTATTTTAACAATTTCTTTTTCTAACGTTTGAAACTTGAAAACTTCAACATGTTCTTAATAAATCAGCTACTAGCACGAAGGACTATATCCCACTTCTGATATGTTAAATCGAAGTTTTTTTTTTTTTGAACGAAAATTATAAAGTATAAATTAAGATACAGTAAAGTGGTTGAGTTTAACAGCGTATATTGCCAAATTCAAAGTGTTACATTTATTTGAATTATGGATTCATTTATTGTATTTGGGGCAAAGGTCTTGTGTGAGTGTGCGCCTTGAAACCGTGGTTACCGGGTCTACACATCGTCCTGCTCACCTGAATACAAAAATACACCATGTTACTCTGTGTTACCACAAAACAACTCACTTAGGATTTCACACAGAATCCACACACCTTTATTCGCCCAACGGGCTACAGAGGGAATTAGGAACATAATACAATTCGATTCAATCGAATAACTGGTCAACAGACCTAAATCACAAATACCTGCTCAGGCCAAAAATCACATATGCCTGCTCAGACCCAAAAATACATTTCTACATTGATCGATCTGATCTGCCCAGGCCCAAGCCGGATAACAATCTGACTATCTACAGCGATCGACACTCCGGTCGACCTGACCTGCCCAGACCCACGCCGGATAACAGTTCGACTATCTACGGCTACATTGATCGACACTCCGGTCGATCTGACCTGCCTAAGCCCAAGCCGGATAACAATCTGACTATCTACAACTACCTTGATCGACAAACAGTCGATCTGACCTACCCAGACCCAAGCCAGATAACAATCCGGCCATCTACAACTACATTGATCGACACACAGTCGATCTGACCTATCCAGGCCCAAACCAGATAACAATCTGGTGGTCTACTAGAAATTGACGGAGAAGTACACAGACTGAATACATCGACAGCAATGTATGTACAATCCCAAACGACCCGTGTACCAGGACTTAGGTCCTAACGGAGAAATACACAGACTGAATGCATCGACAGCAATGTACAATCCCACCGACCTGTGATTTCAGAAAGGATAAGCTGACATCGACAGCAATGTACAATCGACAACTTATTTATAATTTCAGGAATGTTAAGGAAACACGCACAGAATAACAATGATTTACTCATATTTATCACGTTTGCTATTAATCCAATGATTTCGGCAACAATCACTCACAATTCACTGCAACACAGTAATATTATTAACACTTCAGCACCCAACACAAACTAATATAATTTGTACCACCATCCACAAAGGAACACTGCGTAGTGCATTCGTTTCGTATACCTAAGTTGGGGTCATAAACATCTCTCAAGTGTTTACTCGCTTGACACTTTTAAACATAAACCACATATTCATACGTGCATAATTCTATATAGCTATCGACGCATTCATTTAAACAATGTCCCAAAATAAAATCAAAAAAACAATCTTCAATTCTATCTTCTATTTTATCTTCCATTCTATTTATTATTCTATTGTATCTACACTTCTTATAACTATGTTTATTTCATCAGTTTTTTTATAGCTTATAACTAATAATCCATAAAACTATCATAAACTATGAATATGTTGCATTTTCCAACTTATTTTCATTTACACAACTTATCTACTAATTTTTTTAGTACTTAATAATCACGTTATAATTTTGAACATGGAGTTGCCAACCTTCTCTTCCCCTACACCTTCCGAACAGCCCCACTTAAACATTTATATCCATAATTTTGTATTAGATCCAAATTATTATATCCAAATAGCTAATAATTTATCTCCACCAAAAATTTTTGAATGATTCGTCCAAAATATTTCCACCCATCCCAATTTTACCCATAACATTTTGATAATTGGTCCTAATTAGCATTTTTAAATATTAACAAAAACATTTTTTTGTCCATGCTTTTCTATAATTAACTAATGTTTATTACTATGTTGTTTTTTTATTTTGCCCCATTGTGAATAATATCACTATAATTTATTTTAATCGGCCTAATACATACACCATTCCTTCACGTAGAATGATGCACCAATCCACCCAACGCCAAACAACGTGCAGGTGTCTTCATACTTGCTCATGCTTCTTCTTGAAAATTTGTTTCAATGATTTGGTGACTAAAAATAGCAAAATTGTAGATATATTATTAAGTAAACTCAAATAATTATTAATTGGTACATACTTTTATTTGTGAATTTTGCCATTATTTTTTCGAAAATATCTGAAAAAATGTATAAAAAGGTGTGATTTTTCGTTAATTTATATTGTATTAAATTATATACCTTGCAAATTTATTCTACGAATAAATTTGCGTGATATTTCTAAGAAATATTGAAGATTTGTAGACTGGGATTTTAGTCCTGCGCTACATTACCAACATATACCACTGCATTTTTAATCTAAATTAAATATATTCATCACACTTTCCTTAATTATATCTCTACTCTAAATTGTGAACTCTAAACAAAGTAATCCAATGATTGCACGCTTCTGCATACATTTGTTAACCTTTGAATTTAAACAATTTACACATTGATTATTCACTTCTTTAAATATAAGTAAAATTGTATCTAAACATTAGAATTAATTCTGTATCAGCTACGCTCATACAACAATTGAAATATCAACTATCAATAAAGCCTATTAGTTATAACTTCGACGTTGTTTTAATTTATTTCTACGAATCCATAACAAGAAATAAATTCGGTGTCTGAAGTGGGATTCCAACGAAAGTTTCAAAAGATTTCGCAATAAAGATTCGACTACTCAAACCGAGGTTCAGCTTTAGAAATCTCCACAAGATTTTCTTGGTAAACTAAACTGACAAGAAACATTTCTGGTCAACTGTGTAGAAGACACGACAATCTCCGGACTCGACTTAAATATAACAATTTCGCTATGAACACACTTATTATTTTAACTCTGTAAGTATTGAACATTTATACTTCGATTTTGAGTGAGACCCCTAAATTCATATACCTCTCCTCTATCACCCGATTCTAATTCTAATACAATCAATATGTCAGCTAAATTATTACATTGCCGACTTATTTTAGAAGAATATAATTTCGAAATCATATACAAACCTGGAAAAATTAATTCAAATGCAGACACTGTATCTCGAATTCAGATAAATACAATTTCTGAAAATACTAAATTTAACGAGTTCCTAAAAGCTAAAAATACAAACTCTATTCCAACAAAATAAATTCTAATCAATAACAATCTTATATCAAGTTGTAACGAATTAAAAATATTATAATACTGATTCCCTGTAAATATCATGATGAACAAATCGAAATTCAACTTTTAAAAAAGCACGATTTAAGGGGGCATTCACCTTTAGCGTTTTCAAAAAATAGATTTTTTTTTTTTGCAGAATAGGACACTTTGAAGTGATGACTATGGGTTGCTGAAGCCGTTTTTCGAAATTCGAGTTGGAAATATATGAAATTGCGCTTTAAACAAAACAATGTTTTAGCTCATAAACGGCGTTTGCACGCGCGTCAGTTCGCTTGCGTATTTTTAAACGCGTTTTTCTCGAAACCATATTTTTTAAATCCCGCGGTAAAATATCTCGACAACGAATTAACCGATATAACTCTCGATAAGCGCATCTTAAAGGTTATAAAATTCTCTAGGAGTTGATTCTCGACGAAGTGTGTCCGACAATTATTAATATTTTTTAAGGAGAAAAAAAGTGGCAAAAAATGACACTTCGTACGATGGTGGCCATTTTTCTAATTATGGTCCAAAACCGAGAGTCAATTTCTAGACAATTTAATATACTTTAAAACCCTTTTCAGGGTTTCAGTTTCAGACAACTAGGACCAGAGTTATGCTACCGCGCGCCAACCAATGCTAAATTGAGCTGCCCACTTGGGACGTGGATATCTTCGCCGGGGCTGAACGTATCTGACTTTAAAAAATACCTTATTAAAGAAAAAAGTTGAATAAATACGATGAAAAAAACCGCGTGCGAATATCTCAAACGTACCCTGAGAAAAAAAATGTCAAAAATCAGCCATTTTTTCGTGCCCTAAAGGTGAATACCCCCTTAATAAACAATCTTCCTCTAGAATTAAAACTAAATAAAAACATTTTAGTATAAACTTACGAAAATCAATATTTTGATAAGTGTTCATAACCATAATTATTTGTAGCCCTAAATCAATTAAAATCACAACTGCACGATAATAATGTTATAAATATAAATATCTCTAATCCATCAGATCCTTATACAAACTTCAAACTATCATACATAAAAGAAATATTACAGTTTTTTGTTTGATAAACCTAAATAAATAATAACATATCTCAAGAAAACAATTTCCTTAACCGAAATTGAAATCAAAGAAATTTTGCACGAAAATCATAATTCTCCAAAAGCAGGACACCCAGGATTTCGTAAAACTTTAAAACGTATCCAACAAAATGATTCTTTCCCTAATATGACAAAAATCGTTAAAACATACCTTAAAAGTTGTGAAAGCTGTCAAAAAAATTAAAATAATAGAAAATCACATAAGCAATCTATGGAAATTACAACCACTAGTTCAAAACCATTTGAGAGAATATCTTTAGGTATTGTAGGACCTCTTCAAATAACTGAAAATCAAAACCGATTTATATTTACGTTACAAGACGACTTAATGAAATATTTTTATGCTTCTCCAATTCCGGATCACATTTCTGAAAGAATATCCTAATAATTTTTAAAATATATCTCATTATTTGGCATACCTCAATCAATACTAACCGATCAAGGAACCGAATTTCAATCAGATTTGTTCAAACGGTTGAATAAAATGTTAAAAATTAATCATAAATCTACCACTGCATATCATCCTCAAACTAATGGAATGTTAGAAAGAACTCATTCTACTATGAAAGAATATCTAAAACATATTAATAAAAATCAAAACAACTGGGATCTTCATTTACCTTTAGTAACTATGGCATATAACTCTAATATTCATTCTTCTACTAATTTCCAACCATATAAACTACTATTTACGTACAAAATGTCCTTACCAATTTTAATTGCATCCAAATATAATTACAACGATTACGTTGAAAATATTTAAAGACAGATAATACACATAAACCTAAAAAGTAAATAGTACTACGATAAAAATACTACTTATCAAATATTTAAGCCGAATCAGTTAGTTCTGTTATCTAATGGACAAACTAAATTAAATAAGAAACTTTCCCCATTATACACTGGACCTTATAAAATTATTAGTGTTCAGGAACCAAATGTAAAAATATTATACACAAAACATCTGCAGTGTCATGCACTGAACTTTCTTATACGCATTTGGGTTACACCATATCGTGGTTTCATTATTTTTCTAATTTATAATACTTGTTCTAACCTTTAGATTGCTTTTACACTAAATATATTTCTTAGAATAAATATTATATGTCAAACGAATTATTCAAGCTTATATTGTTAAGCAATTGACAGGCGCAGATGATGCGATTCATGTAAAAATATATTTAATCAGCAGAAATTTATTTTGAAAACAGTACCCTTTTTGGAAAATAAATTCAAACAAAAGTTGTTCTAAATATAAATACCTTTAATTTTTGTTCATGTAATTTTTCTGTAACTGTAACCATTTTTGAGTAATTGCAGAAACTGCAAAAAATGACTAGAGTAAACAGGCACTTCCGCTTTGAATATTTTTTTCAAAAATAGGAAGTGCACACCTCAGGCATATGCATATCTTAAGTTTAAAGTTTCATAATTTTAGCTTCAACCGATTAGGCTGTAGAGAGCATACACATACACACACACAGACACACACACACACACACACAGACACACACACACACAGACGGACGTCATTCCAAAAATAGTCGGAATCGATTCAGGGAAGGTCAAAACGTATATTTCCGTTAAAATCTCGAGTTTGAAATTTTTCATGATTACAATACTTATACTGCGTATGAGAAAGTAAAAATAATATGTAATGATGTTTTCAGTTTCACTTTGGTATATTTAGTTATATATTTATTTATAAAAATACCAAAGTGAAACTGAAAACATCATTACTTATTATTTTTTAACTTACATGTTTTTAGAAGTAACTTTAAATTGCGCTAAAAGAAATATACAGTCATTTGTCATTGAAAAAACTCAATTATGTAGGTTTTACACAATTTATTGCAGATAATATAGTTGAAAGTAATGTAACAAACGCGCGTCTTATGAGAACTTGCACGTGTTTGGCTCCCTCTTAACTATGTGCGTGTAGTGATGTTTCTTCTTATACTAACCTGGTGGTTGGTTTTTAGGTGAAGTCTGCTAATACACACTTTAAGGTCCAGACTGGGGTTAGCTCGTTAGAGATTAAATTGGTTTAACAATAAATAACAATATAATTCAAAACAATAAGAATATAACAAATATGACAACGAAAATTGATTTACAAAAAGATATTGAATAAAGCTTAAGTTACTTACTGACAAAATAATACTCGCTAATCGCAATCTGAACTGAGACCTCGATGTCAAGCAACATCGCGGTTTTATACTCAGTTTCGACCTAAATTCCAAATGGCCGATATAGTAAACAAATCCCGCCCTAGGAACATTTCGCTGAATGCGGAAGGAACAATTTTATACAACTGTTGCTAGATATTACGTAGCTAGTTGCATTTGCTAATCGCGAATTACCTAGCTCAGCAAAACTGAACTAGGTCAGTACGCAACTAGCTCGATTTGTTACAGTAATATAACTAATATAAGAGCGCTTTTTCTTACATAGATATAAATATAAATCGGATATAAAATGTTATATAAAGTGTTTTAGAAAAACAATTAAAGTTATTCTATTAAAATGGCCTGTTGACATGATGCTACGACAGCCTATGCTCACGTCAATTGTTATAACGGTGCCTAAGGTTTACGCGTCGGCTTGATGTCCTTCATACCTGCATTATAAAAATACAACATGTCATATCGACACCACAAGACATTATACAAAGGATTAGGTAGGTTGCAGATTATGGAGACAGTGCCTTTAAGCCCTGTTCATACTTGTCCGCGACAAGCTCATCCACCAACAGGTCCAACCCTGGACCTCCGCCAGGTCCACTCTGATGGCCAACATCCACAATAAGCATCCTTTAACAGGTCTAAACCTGGAGCTACTAGGCACACCTTGCTAGATAGGCAACCACCAACAGATCCAACCCTGGTCCACAGCCAGATACACCCTGAAGGTAGGCTTCCATTACGGGCATTCCCTAATGGGCATCTCCTAGTGGGTCCAATCCTGGATCTACCAGGCACAGCCCAGTAGGTAGGCAACCCTAAGTAGGTCCAACCCTGGACCTCTGTTTACTATTTAAGATTTTTTCATTTTTTTAAAATATTTTTGTAAAACTAAGTTAACCTTATTATAAATACCTGTAGGTTTTACTAAAGTCTAATGCAAATATTGCCCAGATTTACATCTACTTATAGGAACGGGCCTCCCAGGCACGTGTTGTGTAAAGCCGTATATCGATCATGTTGTGCATCTTAGGGTTAAAAATGGATAGCAAAATGTAGTTTTAAAAATATTTTTTGTGATACACTACCGTTATCCAATTTAAATATAGGTTTTTTGTGATAGTGATATTCCGATAGGTGTAATACAGTACAATAAGATTTCAGCGATATATGTTCCATTATAATGTAAAAATAAATGAATCTAATCTGATATTTTTGAAGGTTGGGGCAATATGAATTCAGTAGAATCTATTATAAGTTATAACTCTAGTTAGAGGGTAATGCATTTTATAACACTTTAGTAAAGTATTGTAGATTGCATCTTTACTAATACATCTATGAAAATTCGTAATATTTGTTGTACGTTGCAAAGAAAACACTCAAACCTGAAAAAGTTAGATTAGTTTTGAAATTAATAAAAAATATCAATAATCTATTTTCTTTCAAAACTTTAAATTCTTTTCGTTGTTTTCATTAATTTTTGAAATACAGCTTTACTGAAGCCGGATAGATCGACATATTGCTTATCTTTTTTCAATTTTGCAGAAGAGTACCAATTTCAAATCTTCCTGTTCAATAGGTACTTCTCGTAAAACCAGGCAATTTAAGAGGATTAGTGAACCTTTTTCTTAAACCGATGGTTCGGGCAAAATGAAAGGTCCAAAACATACCGCCGGGCCATTTGAGTATGCGCCGTTCCTGACGTATTATTATATGTATTTACACAATTAACAGCACGTCAATTATTATTTTCTTTTCTTATATTTTACAAATTTTTGGATAATTATTGAAATAATTGTAATAAATATAGCGATTCAGTAAAAATGATCAATGGATAGCATGCAAAAATGTAACATCGTCTCCCACCGCTAGGGAATTAATTATTTTGCCACTACGCAGCGCTACCAGTTCACGCGCACGGTCTCTCTTTCAAAAAGATACCGGTTACAAGAAAATGGTTATTGAAGTTTGTTCTAATTTTATTTCATAAATCGTAACACTTTGCCTGTCAAAAGTATTATATTTTCTTAAATTATTTATAATGTGTAGCTGTTTATCCTTCTTATCTAAACAAAATACGTTTAAGAAAGTTCAGTTGAAGCCAATGCGGATATTTTGTATATGTATTGACCATGGGAGTTAATTTTTATATGATGATCCTTCGAGGCTTTTAATACGAATTAAGAAAATATAAATATAAAATAATACAAAATCTTCAATCAAAATTTATAATAAAAGTACACATAAAATGAACTTAGGTAATATTTATTTTCTACGTACAATACATCAATTCAAAAATGGCATTTACAAATCAAAATTAATTTAAGTTAAAATATAAATAAAAACAAAACATCTAACTACAATTATACTTATTTATGTTATACTACTTTTTCGATATATTTTTTGGTATGGTAGATTTGATATGGCTATATTTTAAATTCTTTGCTCCAGCTGAAGAGCTTGCAATACTAGTACGTTTCAGTAAAGTGTTCGCTGGAGTAATAGCTTGGCACAAAGTAGTCATATTTTTTGTTGTAATACTTTTTGGTTTTGTCAGACTTGAACTAGCAGTATTTTTTATAGTGTGGCGGATAGGTGGTCTACACGTTGGCTTAACAGATTTAATTCTTGATTCTGTTGATAAATTAGGACTAGAGCCTGATCGACGGGATATTGGACTTTTTTCTGTTTTAATATCTACTGTTTCGTTAACTGGCAAAGATTCTGTGGATCCCTAAAAGCATACATCAAAGTTTTATCAATCATATATTTTAATTAGGGTTGATACTTCTAGTAACTAAATATAATATAAATCTATACATAGATTGCAGTTAATATTTATTTCTAAAAGTTCATTGCAAGCTATTACAGTTATATTTTTGTATATTATTATAATCCGTGATATCTACTTGAAGTTTTTGTCAACTGGATAGCTGATAGATACCTTAAGTAGTTTTATTTTTCGTTTATATTGTTAGTAGTAGCGAGTAAACGAACGTAGTTTTTTCATCAAATTTGTGACCCAATTGACTACACTGACGCATAAAATTATTCTCAATTATAGTGGAAGCGAACAATAATTCTAATTAAGAAATATTCAATTTTCTAAACTGAATAACTCTTAAGCTCGCGCCTTTTAATGTTTATTTATGCATTATATATTGTTAATAAAAGCACAAAATATGAATGTATGTGTTCATTTGTCGGTAGTACAAGCACACTGGTTCCCTTTTTACTTTGTTATACGCAGTATAAGTAAGTATTGTAATCATGAAAAATTTCGATCTCGAGATATTAACGGAAATATACGTTTTGACCTTCCCTGAATCGATTCCAACTATTTTTGGAATGACTTCCGTGTGCGTGTGTGTGTGTGTGTGTGTGTGTGTGTGTGTGTGTGTGTGCGCGTGTGTATGTGTATGTGTATGTGTATGTGTATGTGAGCGCTCTACAGCCCAAACGGCTAAAGGAAAAATCATTAACTTAAGATTTGTATGAAATTATAAACTTATATGCCTGGCAAGAAAACCTTTTATTTTTCAAAACAATATTCCGACCGGAAGTGCATGTTTACTCTAGCCATTTTTGCAGTTTCTGCAATTACTCAAAAATAGTTGCACTTACAGAAAAATTGTTACAACAAAAATTATAGATGTCAACATTTTGTACAACTTTTATTTGAAACATTTTTTCCCAAACGGTACCGGAAACAAGGAAATGGCTATTGAAATTTCTTCATATTATATTTATTTTTACATAAATCGTATCATCTGCGCCTGTCAATTTTTTATCAAAAAAAAAACAAAACCGACTTAAATAATTTGAAGTTTGACATTTTATATTTATTTTAAGAAATATATTTAGTGTGAAAGTGTTCCAAAGGTTAGAACAAATTATAAATTAGAAAAATAATGAAAATAGGATGTGATTTAATCCAAAAGCGTATAAGAAAGTTCGGTGCATGACACTGCAGATGTTTAATCATAGTTTTGCAATTTTTCCTGTTTAGACCGTATTGTTTATTAATTATTAGTAATTAATGTTTATCATTTATCACAATCCTTGTGACTTCAGAAAGAGATTTTTTTTATCCCTATCAATTTATTTAACGTAACCAATTAACGTCTAGGAAATCAAGTATATCAGCGTAAATTATGTTTTAAATTGACAATATAAGTTTTGTTTTAAACTGTGCATCACATTTCGTTAAAATATCTATGCTAAATACGATGTAAATAGGACCAGCCGAAATTAACAATAGCTTCCACAAAAGAGTAAACTGTCCCAAGTGAGAATATTGCCAACACTCGTAAGAAAGTGCCACCAACCAGAAGTTGTAAAAAAACACTAAATACTTAATACGAACTCTTTTTGACGTAATTTGTAGAGATTCCCTATCTTTAAATATAAAAGATAGTTAACAATTAAATCTAGATCAATAGTTTTATACTAAATTTCACAAGAGATTAAATATTTTATAGATTCTATCGAAAGGAATAAATTTTACCTTAATTTTCAATACATCAAAATGCAACGGTGAATTTCTTTGTTTTTCTTCATACATACTAAGTACATCATTCACCAATTCTTGTACGTGTTTCAATTTTGTGTATTCATCATTTAAATTGCTTATGGATTCAACCGGACTGGACGTCATTGAAATTTGACCGGACGGACACAAATTCTAAAATTTATTTTTTAATGGAGTCAAAAGTACTTTGTTTATTATGTATGTACAACTTACAGGACTAGACATTGTTAGAGATGGGAATGATTTTTTTGGTGTTATCTTCAGAAGTCCAGGTGGCGAAAATTCAATTAGATTTACCGCTCCGGTTAATGTGTCTAGTGTACGATATCGAGTCGGTGACATCAGCGGGTCGGGTGATTTTATATTAATTGTTGGATTTATAGCGATTACATTGAGTGACTTGGCTGTATTATGATCTAGATATGGACTTCGCGAATATTTCGATGGGGTACTCATGCTATTTTGATTTAAGTCATTCGAAGGCGATATTACCATATAAAATAGATGATTCATGACTGTTTTTATAACTGCCCGTGTAGCGTTTGGTATTGGCACTAATAAATCACTACCAGTTTCTTTGATTTCTTCCTGTAGTCAAAATTATTTGTTTTAATTCACTCATAGACATTTCATGTTTATTCAATAAATAAAAGCATATTAAGCGTCATTTTAACATAACATAATTTTATCAGTATGTGTGAGTGTGTGTGTGTGTGTGTGTGTGTGTGTTTTGTGTGTGTGAGTGTGTGTTAGTGTGTGTGTGTGTGTGTGTGTGTTTTGTGTGTGTGAGTGTGTGTTAGTGTGTGTGTGTGTGTGTGTGTGTGTGTGTTATTTAGATCATATCATTTTTAATATATTTCTAATTTATAATATTTTATTAATCTTCGAAACACTTTTTACCTAGATATATTGCTTACAATAATTATAAATTATCAAATTCCAAATTTATGTAAAAATAAATATAATAAGAACTTTCAATAACCAATATTTTGTAACCGGTAAAAAATTTCAAACAAAATTTTTGCGAAATAATACCTTTAAATTGTAATGCTAACAATTTTTCTGTAAATGCAGCCATCTATGATTAATTACAAGAACCGCAAAAAATGACAAGAGTAAACGGACACTTTTGGTTTAAATATTTGTAGGTTGTAGAACGCTAACACACAAACAGATAGACGTCTTTCCAAAAATAATCGGAATCGATTCAGGGAATATCAAAACGTACATATACATCTTGAGATCGAAATATTTTATGATTACAATACTTACTTATACTGCGTATAAAAGAGTAAAAATTAGAGATATTAATATTTTATGCAACTTTTGTATTTTTTGCAAAATGGTAACGATTACAAGAAAATGGTTATTAAAATTTGTTCCCTTTTACATAAATCCTATCAAATATTTAAAAGAAATACAAAATATACTCAAATAATTTAGAATTTGACATTTAATATCTATTGTAAGAATCATATTTAGTGATAAAGTGATAAAAATAATAAAAATATGTATTTGAAAATTCCTCTTATTTAAATGAAATACGTATAAGAAGTTCTCTACAAACCAAAAATAAATATTAAAAATTTATATTTGTTTTTTTTTATCTAAAAATAATACGTATAAGAAAGTGGAATGGAAGCCATTCCGGATATATTTATTAATAATAGAAAAAGAAACGTTTGAATTGAAAATAGTGCCACAAGAACAAATAATTATAAATAAACAAGGTACCTTGATTGATTTTGGTCCAGTGCCACGTGCTTCACCCACGTTCTTAGGACACTGGCATTCTGATGGACTCTCTAAAATACAACGTAGTCCAGAATGTCCACATGTGATTATCATTTTTAATCCACGATCGCCATTTTGTAGTGGCGCTATGTTTTGTACTTCATGGGAATCAAAATATCGAATTTTGTATCCAAATATTTGTAATAACGTCACTAATTCGATTACATCTGGTGTAATGGTTTGTTAAAAAATAATAAATATATCAAATGAAAATATAAATTAATTGAATTTATCGGTAGAAAATAACTTACATTTTCTGTTTGATTTAAATGGATCCATTTCGAAGTCTAATTGTAAAAATGTTTTTGTGCTGTTTTAAGGGGTGATGCCTACCTGCAGGGCTGAAAAAATGCGGAATTTCGGGATTTTTTTTCTCGAAAACGAAACAAGATAGGAAACTGCAATTATACAAGTTTATTGGATGTACATTAGTATTTAATTACGAATTTTTTCCAACTCTTTAAACCACCTGGGGGCCCGTGGCGCAGCTCCCTGCAGAAGACCTTTTTCAAAAGGCGTTTGGCGGTGACCGCGCTTGCATGTGTAAAAATCATCTGAAATCAAAATTTTCAATGGCGCTGCATTAGGAATGAGTAAAAGCGGTCTTTGATCGTTGGGTTTTGAAATAAAAATTTTTTTTGAGAAAATGGCGTCCTCCTGAATGAAAAAGTCATTTTTTCGAGGCAAAAAACGTGTCTTTGATCGGCTGCAAAAATTCGAAAATAAATAATAGGCAAAATCTGAACAATCAAAGACTAGAAAAAAAGGTTTCTGATAGGGGACGCAAAGATTCGCTCAAATTAAATGAATACACGTTGAGTTATCGCGGTCACCGACTTTGAAAAAGTGGTTTCGAGATATCGCCTCTTTTCTATTTGGGCAGCAGTACGCACGCTTTGTTCCGTGCACAGCTGGCGCGCGCTACTTGCTCCGGCAGGGGTGTCGACTACCTTTACATAATCTCGCATAACTTCGACAATTTGTTTCCAATCGACATGAAACTTTGGGAAAATATTCTTCTATGTGTACACTTTCGAATTCCACAATAAACAAAAAATCGATTTTTTGAACCATTGCAGGTAGGCATCACCCCTTAAATGGTGTTTCGCGATCCATGTTCGCAAGTTTTTAAAATTTATTTTCTGTTTTTATTACAGTACCTGTGCTGGTTTTATAAAAATGATAATGTATAAAATGTTCGGCTTTATCTTGAGCAATATAAGCTGTTTAAAACGTGTATAAACAATAAAAATCAAAATATTTCGTGTTCAATAGAAACATTACTTATGATTTTGGGCGCTAAAATTTGTTAGATATTCATTGTTTAATAATTTAAGTTTAAGATTAAATAAAAATCTAGCGTACTGCTTTTTGGCCCTTAAACGAAAAAAGTTATTAATAGATATTACGGATGCGGCAGATATAAGACCGGGGTAGTGCCGGATTACTGGATATTACACATAGTAATATAAAAAATATTTCGAAATATTAAAATAGGGTAAGGTTGCTCAAGACGTACCAGTGCTTAAATCGTACCACTTGAGTTCTGAACGAACTGCGCAGACAACCGCGCATACAACCAAAATTAAATATATATCTGAGTCAACCAAATGTTTTAAGTGTCATTTCGTTAATACATAATCGTTTGGTCGAAACGAGATTGTATTAATTTTATTCAATATTTGATTATCTTTATTTTTAATGTTAATTTGTGTCGTGTCTTAAGTCGTACCCATATGAGATTCTTATATCGTACTGTAATGAAAATGTAAGAAATGCGACAAATAAAAGAAATGCAGTAATTAATAAAAAGGAATGGCATTAAAAATTAAAAAGAAGAAAAGTAATTGGTTTTGTTTTATTTGTGGAGAAGATCGAGAGGAAACATGATAAATTGCTTGAAATGAAAATTATGTGCTCACGATTTATGCGCTGGAGTTGATAAAAGAACAAAAAAATATATATATGTGATGTTTGCAATACCTGAGTTATCTGTTTGATTATGTATCTAATAAACTGATTAATAAAAAATAAATTTTCTATCATTTTGTTGCTTAATTTAATCCTTAGGTACGACTTAGGCTATAGGTGATACGACTTAGGAAACCGGTTTCATTAGTCGTACCGATGTAACTATTTAAAGATTTAGTTTATTTTACGTGAAAGAATATAGATTTTTTATTTTCTTTATAATAAATAACTACAATATTAGTACAGGTTGTGAACAACACATTTTATTTTTATTTATTTGATAAATCCTAAGTTTTATACGCTTTTTCTCTTAAGGGGTACGACTTAATATACTAATAACTACTACTACTAATATAAAAAACAAATATTTTTATTAGGTCTATTCCATTACAGTGAAAACACTCAATTTTCGCCTGTTTCTTGGTCTGAAACGGCGTTTTTAACACTTTTATGTTTACGAATCTTTTTACTCGTCTAAAAAGCGCCGGACTGCTGGAGGATCGGACTGGTGCAGTGCCGGATTAGTTATACTACTGTTTTACTAATAAATAAGTATATTATTTTTACTTTCATATACGAAGTAATAAGCAAGCGTTAAAATCTTGAGATTGAAAATTTTCATAATTACTATACTTATACTGCGTATAAGAAAGTAAAAACTTATTAGTTTATTATTATTTAACTATTTCAATATATAACTGAAATTGTTATTTACAATAATTCAATATTAACCAACATAAAAAATCATTTCAATAGCATATATTATTATGAGAATTAAAAATATTGTTCGACACAGCGCACAATCATACAACCATATCAAATCATTATGTAATGTAACAGATTTTCCAATAAATTTTAATTTCCATAGATTGAAGTCTATTGTAATATTTTAAAATCGTGTAAAATATATCCTAGAATTGAATAAAAATTCTAAAATAAAATAATTGCATTTATTGTGTTTAAATTTACCGGATATGTACACTCATTACAATATAACACCCATCGTTTTGTATTTTGTGCAAGATGTAATGGTCATTTAAATCTATCCTAACAATCATTGTAGTAATATAAACGATATGACATTTGGCAATTTTGAAAAGTTTATATTTAGTATTACTGAATCTGTTGGCAAGACAGCTTTAGAATGGGACGTTTTTTTGTTCTAATTAATTTCTTTATATATCTAAATTTCATCAACGCAATAAAGAACAGACAAGTTCGTATTTAACATATTTTTACAAACGAATAAACGAACGACTTTTACTTTCAGTATGGTCGATTTCACAGGTATGATGTTTGTCGGGAAGCGCCGGATTCACCAGTCAAGTGGAAGTATCTTAATTTTGAAAATTCTAATCAAAATTATACGATAATTAACTCAGAATGCGAAATGACCAGAATTATTAAAGCAGTTAGAGTATGTATATTGGTGAATTAGCCTTTCTTTTATTTGTCTCCGGACAAGTAGAAGAACGAATAATTTATGTTATAGAAAATTAGATTTAGAAATGAAATCATTCTTATTCATAACATTATTTATTGAAAATCTTTTAATTTCGGTTTTAACGGCTTCAATAATTATTTCATTACCAAATAGCTGAAGTTGGTACAGTGCTTTTATTATGTATGTTACTATCTTGTATTTAAAAATGTAGATTCAGTCAAAGCACAATTAGGTCTGTTCGTTTGTCTTCTGCTTGGTACCCAATAATATGTGTATAAACCATTAATATGTGTATAAAAGTGTGTCGACGCTAAAATATATATATTTTTTTATATTATGTATATCTTATTAATCAGAAAATGATTTAAAATTAGTTAGTTTGATTTAAATAGTCGAATAAATGTATTTCTTACAATAGATATTAACTAACTATGGTAACATAAATAAGGTATTTATACCGATTTTCTAACCATTATATTTGCGGGTAAATAATCTATCAGAAGTTGTTTGAAATATTAATATCTTTCGATTTTATTGTAACTGTTTTTACTGTAAGTGCAGCCGTTTCGGAGATATTTCAGAAACCAGCAAAAAATGACTAGAGTAGACAAGAACTTTTGGTTTGAATATCCATTTCAAAAATAAGAAGTTATCTTACCATGCAAATATACATCTAAAGTTTAAAGTTTCCTAATTTTACCTTCAACCATTTAAGCTGTTGGACACATGCACACAGAGAGAGCGAGAGAGACTCCAAAAGTTTATTTCCGTTAAAATCTCGAGACACAATTTTTTCATAAATAAAATTGTTAAATAAATAGCAGCGTAATTCCATTATTTTAAACAATCTCCCAACTGAAATGGTAGTTAAAATTTATGTGTAAAGATTGAAGCTGTTATAACGAGATGTGCTCAGAAGGATGCTTTGGATACATGCGAAAGTTATGGTACCATAAAACCATCAAACACATGCGATTTTATTGCAATGAAGGGTTGTACTTGGACCACATACATTCGCAGCTTTACTCCACCGTTTATTTGTCCGTTTCAAAAGGTAACCATTGATATAATTTCAAGTATTTAATGAAGTATTTTTTTTTTAATATTGCACAGGGGACTTACCTACAAGTCAATGGTACATTCGATCCGAATATTTTTCAATTCTTCCCGATTCACGGTTGGTATTGGCGTGTGAAATTTGCCATTTTCGAAGGAAACCAATTTTTATTTGAGTTTTGTACCGAATTCAGTGTTCATAAAATTAGCTAAATTATATTGGAATTTGTATGTACCCTAATAACGTGAAATTTATATATATTGGAACATTTAATGGCATGTTTAATGAAATTAAAAAAATAAATATCAGCAATAATAATTTTTATACGTTTGTGAATTCAAATAGCCCGTTTCTAATGTAATCATTTTTTATGCGCAAAAAGTAGAGACAAGATAAATCGCTGGAATTCTTGCGTGGTCCAGAACGGATGTACTACACATTGCAACCAATTTCTGTTTTACTTTGCTCCAATTCTGGCGTAGTCAAAAACGTGTTGAAATTATAGTAATTTTTCTACATTATAATTTTTTATTCTTTCTGCAACTTATAGTGCACCGACGAGCAACTTTAAAAATGCATATCGTTGAATAGATAAAAATTTAAACAATAAAATGTATAGGGTAAAACGACCAGTTTTGGCACATCGCTAGTAATGGCACAGGTATCAAAAACTTGGTTTTATACGTTTAAAATTGTGCAAATGCGTAGGTATAACAACGATTTAAATATTTACATATAGTTTTAAACAAGAAAAAACCTTTAGAACGTCCATTTTAAAATTATTAAATAAAAAAAAAAACGAATATTGTTTAGCGATATCAAAATTGTACTTTTCACAGCCATTTTTAGTTAGTTTACGGTTACCATAGCTTAAGCAATTACAATCATATTTACTAGAAAAACGTATTTTTTTAATATGTACCTGGTTAAATAAACTAAATGAATATTTCATCGAAACATTTCAAATGCTGAATATTGATTTTTTTTTTAATTCTAAAAACACGTGTTCTTTAATTGGTATGAAATTTGGAAGAGCCACCAATAAAAAAACACTTTATGCTTACAGCGCTTTTCTATTGAGCGGCCGCAGCTATAAATAAAATAGTAAACAGAGACTCTCTGACAGTAAGCAAGTGAGGTTAGAATATTAATGTTTTTACATATTTCTTATAACAAGAACAAATTTTAACTACAGATAAATAATTCTTTAAAAGGTATGTATCAGTTATTATTTACATTATACGTACACTGAAATTTTATTGTTTATCTCATAAAAAATTAAAATCTAAAACATGACCTATTTAATTTATTTTTGTATTAGTTTGAATAAATTATTTTTATTTTAGTGAAAACTGGTAAAAACAATGACACCGTTAATAAAAAGGGTAAAAAGAAGTGTGAAAAATCAAGAATTAGAACCAAAACCTCTTATACAGGTGGGGCAAAACAACCTCCCTAGTTTCAACAGAGAATTGTGAAGCTAGCAGAGGTCGTAACAGGGTAGGAATGGCGTGAATGGCGGCAGAAAGATATGCCGTGTGTATGTGTTACAAAAGGATTCAGTCGTAAACACAATGTGGACGAACGAGCAGCGCGCTTTTGCCGTGGAAGCATACATACGCGAAAAGGAGTCTGTAATCGCCGCCCAGCACATTTCCATCTTTCTGGCGGTGTAAATAAACAAAATTTTCGATATTGGTGCGAAAACAATCTGAGGGTGATCCACGAGAAGCCTCTGCATAGTGATCGTGTCACAGTTTGGTGCGCAGTTTCCCGAATAGGGATTATCGGGCCTTACTTTTACTACAGGAAAGAAATCTGCTCTTAAAGAACTTGGTCTCGAGAATGTCTGGTTTCAGCAGGACGGGGGGGAAGCCACAGCCCACACAGCGCGGGCATCAATGCTGGTTTTGAAGGAAATGTTCCCCGCGTGCTTTGTCTCCCTGAGAGGAGACAATCCGCACGGAAATTCGCCGTATACCTGAAGAAATGCTTGAAAGGGTTATGCAAAACTTCAGAAGTCGCTTGCAGCAGTGTGTAGACAATGAAGGACAACACTTGGCCGATATGATTTTTAAAACTACATAAGATAAAACTGGCCATGTAACTACTTTATTTTATTGAAATAAATTTTTTGTATCTCGACTCCTTTTTCTTTAATTCACTTGCAAAACTAGGGAGGTTGTTTTGCCCCACCCGGTACACTTGAAAAAATACTTTTATCTGAAATTACAAGATGAAAAATATTCTTATCTAAAAAAATAAAACTAGAAAAGATTTCAATTTTTCATTGTTCACAAAATTTTAATGCAAGAAAAGTATTAAAAATGTTGATGTAATATACCTATTTATAAGTAATTTTAATATTTCGATTAAAAATTATTATTTAATTAAAATATCATTTGCATTATAGATAAAGAATAATATTGTTGTCTACATTTATAATTTAGAACTTTATAAATATTAAATTTAGCTTTAGAGAGGTATAGTACCTACCTCTATAATATAAAAATTTATAAAATAAAGCTACTGCAAGTGTTTTTTTTATAAATATATACCTAAATTTTAGGAAATCCAAGCTAAAATATATAAATTTATAACTATATTTGCCGTGCTACTACTAGAAAGGACTGCGCTCTTAAAGGCAACCACCGTGCCAAAACTGGCATTTTAACATCGAATTATAAATTGTGAACAAAATTACCTAAAACATCAATAAACAATTTAATTTTTTTTTTTACTTTATAAAACACTTAAACTTTAAAAATTTTCAATTATTATATAAATATATTACCCATATTTTTTTTAATCCTCAAAAGAGTAGAGAATTTTCTTAACTGTGCCACTACTGGTCGTTTTACCCTATTAATTATTTATTTTCACAAAAATCTTTTATCAAAAAAAATTAATTAAGAGAGATGTCAATATTGTTTTTTTGTTAAATGTTTTATTGAAAACAATGATAGGGACATCTAAAGAATAAAAATATTTTATGAAATAAGAATGCTCTATTTAGCTTATGTTTTAATCTCAACCATAAGTTATAAATAATGCAATTCGACATATTCGAAATACCAACGCATGCACATATAATTTATTGATGTAAGTACGTAATAATAATTGTTGTGTTACATAAAAAAACGGTAAGCATACCCTGCATGGACAACAAAAGATATCTGGCTCATTCAAGTTAATCTTGTTTCTGAATGTCACAACAATGATTTTTGAAATACAACTGGTTCTGGTTCTAGTTCGACTTTAGATGCTAATCTCCTATTTTTGAATCAAACCTAAATATATTTGAATTTTTCATATTTGAGTTCATAGATTTTAATTATATATCCGGGTGCGCCACATTGGGGCGGGCAATGCGATTCGGATTACATCTAAATATGTTTATTAATCGTATTCGTAATAGGTCAACAACATTGTCAGACTGAGATTGTTAAGATTTATTATTCCCTCCCAAACGCACATAAAAAATACGTATTGGATGATTTAGATTTTTATTTTAATGTGTTCCAAAACAAAGTTTTCTCAAAATATGTTTGACCCTTAGAAACATATACGAACTTAATATATATAACTATATAATTATACATTTTCCTACAAATGACTATATTTTGATACCAAAAAAAGACTATCTTAAATATTTAGTTAAGGAAACTATTTTTCTAGTATAGAGCTGAGGTACAGGCTACTCGCTATAGCTTGTACCATGATTTGTACAGAAGAACAAATCGGCACGTTAATAGAAAATAACATGCATATTGAATAGTTACAGTAACAACAGTCTACTGCGCTCATCAAGGTCATGTTTCAAGCTATTCCGGGTTGCCTGTATATATGTATGAGGAAATAACCACAGTTTTCTGTGAATGTATATAATATGATTTATATTATGCTTTATATAAATAGTATTGTACCATATATGGGTCAGAAAATGTTTTACTTCTATACATTTTACGGATTTTCGAATCTCTATTCCACACACTGTGATAATCGCCGTCCTTTTTATCGATATATTTGTTTGGAGCTACTATTTATTGAAGAAAACGTGGCACTTTTGGTAGAAATTTTCGAATCACTGAGAAACTGCCATGAAATATTGTTTCACTTTTGGTCTTATAAGTCATTAGTCATTAGGTATTACAATAAACATCATTTATATTTACTTGAAAATTTATTTTTATACAATAAAACAACACAGAATAAATAAATAAATAGTTTACAAAATCGATTTAGTGCAAAAAATCATCATAGATTCACCAATTCAAGATATGTTTACCATCCGTAGGTGAGCCCAAGACCGTTGCTGTAGGTCATGTGGGAGACAGCGGGTGCGGCAGAGTAAGCAACTCCAAGAAGACCGTGTCCGGGAGCGGCGATTACTGGTCCGGCGGCGGCGGCATAGGTCTTGGTGACAACGGGAGCAGCAGCGGCATATGAATAAGATGGAACGGAGTTATAAGCTAGAGCTGGTGCGGCGGCATAGGTCTTGGTGACAACGGGAGCAGCAGCGGCGTAGGACAAAGAAGGAACAGAGTTGTAAGCAATAGCTGGTGCGGCGGCGTAGGTCTTGGTTACAACGGGAGCGGCGGCGGCATAAGAGTATGCTGGTGCGGCATGGTAAGCTGCAGGGGCGGCGTATGCGTAAGCTGGTGCGGCGGCGTGTACTGCATAACCGGGGTTGGACACGCGTACGTCAGATTTGCTCACGCTGGAGAAGGGTGTATCAATGGTCTTGGAATAGGTGGACACTTGTGCTAGGTTACCAGGTGATCTGTACACGTTCTGTTGTTGAGTGATAAAATATCTGCAGGGTCATGCACCGAACTTTCTTATCCGCATATGGGTTAAACCATATCGTAGTTACATTATTTTTCTAATTTATAATATTTGTTCTAACCTTTAGATCGCTTTTACACTAAATATGTTTCTTAGAATAAATATTAAATGTCAAACTTCAAATTATTTAAGTCTATTTTGTTAAACAATTGACAGGCGCAGATGATACGATTTATGTAACAATATAGGGTAAAACGACCAGTTTCGGCACATCGCTAGTAATGGCACAGGTATCAAAAACTTGGTTTTATACGTTTAAAACTGTGCAAATGCGTAGGTATAACAACGATTTAAATATTTATATATAGTTTTAAACAAGAAAAAACCTTTAGAACGTCCATTTTAAAATTATTAATTAAAAAAAAAACGAATATTGTTTAGCGATATCAAAATTGTACTTTTCACAGCCATTTCTAGTTAGTTTACGGTTACCATAGCTTAAGCAATTACAATCATATTTACTAGAAAAACGTATTTTTTTAATATGTACCTGGTTAAATAAACTAAATGAATAGTTCATCGAAACATTTCAAATGTTGAATATTGACTTTTTTTTATTTTTTAATATTAAAAACACGTGTTTTTTAATTGGTATGAAATTTGAAGAGCGCGCCAATTAATGAAGCACTTTATGCTTACAGCGCTCTTCTATTGGTAGCCGCTTCTATAAAAGGAACGGTAAACAGAGACTCTCTGACAGTAAGCAAGTGAGGTTAGAATATTAATGTTTTTACATATTTCTTATAACAAGAACAAATTTTAACTACAGATAAATAATTCTTTAAAAGGTATGTATCAGTTATTATTTACATTATACGTACACTGAAATTTTATTGTTTATCTCATAAAAAATAAAAATCTAAAACATGACCTATTTAATTTATTTTTGTATTAGTTTGAACCACCGTGCCAAAACTGGCATTTTAACATCGAATTATAAATTGTGAACAAAATTACCTAAAACATCAATAAACAATTTAATTTTTTTTTTACTTTATAAAACACTTAAGCTTTTAAAATTTTCAATTATTATATAAATATATTATCCATATTTTTTTTAATCCTCAAAAGAGCAGAGAATTTTCTTAACTGTGCCAAAACTGGTCGTTTTACCCTATACAGTCATTTGTCATTGAAAAAACTCAATTATGTAGGTTTTACACAATTTATTGCAGATAATATAGTTGAAAGTAATGTAACAATCGCGCGTCTTATGAGAACTTGCACGCGTTTGGCTCCCTCTGAACTATGTGCGTGTAGTGATGTTTCTTCTTATATTCACCTGGTGGTTAGTTTTTAGGTGAAGTCTTCTAATACACACTTTAAGGTCCAGACTGGGGTTAGCTCGGTAGAGATTAAATTAGTTCATCAATAAATAACAATTTAATTTAAGCTGAGGTGAATGTGTCGAAGGAAAACAAATTAAAAACTGATCGTTCGTGTATAATTGTCTTTATTAAAGGTTAAAGCTATAGCAGAAGGATTGTCGCGGATGAGAGTTGGTTATTGACTGACTGTATGGAATATTTGGTTTTGGTCAGAAGGATCGGTATGGGGTGTGCACTTGACGGAAGACAAAAGGAATGCTTGGGTACCGAGAAAAGGTTTTCTCCGAAGGAATGTAAGGGAAAGTACACGGGTACATGCAAACAAAGCAACCCAACATCTGGGCAACATATTAGTAACAAAACTTAAAAATTATAAATATTACATTTACAGAATGTTTGTTGGAGCGGTGTCGGAACGTATTCCCTACAAAACTATATAAAAATATAATAAAATATAACATGAACTAGGTCAGTACGCAACTAGCTCGCTTTGTTACAGTAATATAACTAATATAAGAGCGCTTTTTCTTACATAGATATAAATATAAATCGGATATAAAATGTTATATAAAGTGTTTTAGAAAAACAATTAAAGTTATTCTATTAAAATAGCCTGTTAACTTGACGCTACGACAGCCTATGCTCACGTCAATTGTTATAACGGCGCCTAAGGTTTACGCGTCGGCTTGATGTCCTTCATACCTGCATTATAAAAATACAACATGTCATATCGATACCACCAGACATTATACAAAGGATTAGGTAGGTTGCAGATTATGGAGACAGTGCCTTAATGCCCTGTTCATACTTGTCCGCGACAAGCTCATCCAACAACAGGTCCAACCCTGGACCTCCGCCAGGTCCACTCTGATGGCCAATATTCAAAATAAGCATCCTTTAACAGGTCCAAACCTGGAGCTACTAGGCATACCCTGCTAGATAGGCAACCACCAACAGATCCAACCCTGGTCCACAGCCAGATACACCCTGAAGGTAGGCTTCCATTACGGGCATTCCCTAATGGGCATCCCCTAGTGGGTTCAATCCTGGATCTACCAGGCACAGCCCACTAGGTAGGCAACCCTAAGTAGGTCCAACCCTGGACCTCTGTTTACTATTTAAGTTTTTTTCATTTTTTTTAAAATATTTTTGTAAAACTAAGTCAACCTTATTATAAATACCTGTAGGTTTTACTAAAGTCTAATGCAAATATTGCCCAGATTTACATCTACTTATAGGAACGGGCCTCCCAGGCACGTGTTGTGTAAAGCCGTATATCGATCATGTTGTGCATCCTAGGGTTAAAAATGGATAGCAAAATGTAGTTTTATAAATATTTTTTGTGATACACTACCGTTATACAATTTAAATATAGGTTTTTTGTGATAGTGATATTCCGGTAGGTGTAATACAGTACAATAAGATTTCAGCGATATATGTTCCATTATAATGTAAAAATAAATGAATCTAATCTGATATTTTTGAAGGTTGGGGCAATATGAATTCAGTAGAATCTATTATAAGTTATAACTCTAGTTAGAGGGTAATGCATTTTATAATACTTTAGTAAAGTATTGTAGATTGCATCTTTACTAATACGTCTATGAAAATTCGTAATATTTGTTGTACGTTGCAAAGAAAACACTCAAACCTGAAAAAGTTAGATTAGTTTTGAAATTAATAATAAATATCAATAATCTATTTTCTTTCAAAACTTTAAATTCTTTTCGTTGTTTTCATTAATTTTTGAAATACAGCTTTACTGAAGCCAGTTAGATCGACATATTGCTTATCTTTTTTCAATTTTGCAGAAGAGTACCAATTTCAAATCTTCCTGTTTAATAGGTACTTCTCGTAAAACCAGGCAATTTAAGAGGATTAGTGAACCTTTTTCTTAAACCGATGGTTCGGGCAAAATGAAAGGTCAAAAAAGGTCCGAAACATACCGCCGGGCCATTTGAGTATGCGCCGTTCCTGACGTATTATTATATGTATTTACACAATTAACAGCACAACAATTATTATTTTCTTTTCTTATATTTTACAAATTTTTGGATAATTATTGAAATAATTGTAATAAATATAGCGATTCAGTAAAAATGATCAATGGATAGCATGCAAAAATGTAACATCGTCTCCCACCGCTAGGGAATTAATTATTTTGCCACTACGCAGCGCTACCAGTTCACGTGCACGGTCTCTCTTTCAAAAAGATACCGGTTACAAGAAAATGGTTATTGAAGTTTGTTCTAATTTTATTTGTTTTCACATAAATCGTAACACTTTGCCTGTCAAAAGAATTATATTTTCTTAAATTATTTATAATGTGTAGCTGTTTATTCTTCTTATCTAAACAAAATACGTTTAAGAAAGTTCAGTTGAAGCCAATACGGATATTTTGTATATGTATTGACCATGGGAGTATAATTTTTTTATGATGATCCTTCGAGGCTTTTAATACGAATTAAGAAAATATAAATATAAAATAATACAAAATCTTCTATCAAAATTTATAATAAAAGTACACATAAAATGATCTTAGGTAATATTTATTTTCTACGTACAATACATCAATTAAAAAATGGCATTTACAAATCAAAATTAATTTAAGTTAAAATATAAATAAAAACAAAACATCTAACTACAATTATACTTATTTATGTTATACTACTTTTTCGATATATTTTTTGGTATGGTAGATTTGATATGGCTATATTTTAAATTCTTTGCTCCAACTGAAGAGCTTGCAATACTAGTACGTTTCAGTAAAGTGTTCGCTGGAGTAATAGCTTGGCACAAAGTAGTCATATTTTTTGTTGTAATACTTTTTGGTTTTATCAGACTTGAACTAGCAGTATTTTTTATAGTGTGGCGGATAGGTGGTCTACACGTCGGCTTAACAGATTTAATTCTTGATTCTGTTGATAAATTAGGACTAGAGCCTGATCGACGGGGTATTGGACTTTTTTCTGTTTTAATATCTACTGTTTCGTTAACTGGCAAAGATTCTGTGGATCCCTAAAAGCATACATCACAGTTTTATCAATCATATATTTTAATTAGGGTTGATACTTCTAGTAACTAAAAATAATATAAATCTATACATAGTAATTAGATTGCAGTTAATATTTATTTCTAAAAGTTCATTGCAAGCTATTACGGTTATATTTTTGTATATTATTATAATCCGTGATATCTACTTGAAGTTTTTGTCAACTGGATAGCTGATAGATACCTTAAGTAGTTTTATTTTTCGTTTATATTGTTAGTAGGGTAAAACGACCAGTAGTGGCACAGTTAAGAAAATTCTCTACTTTTTTGAGGATTAAAAAAAATGTGGTTAATATATTTATATAATAATTGAAAATTTTTAAAGTTTAAGTGTTTTATAAAGTAAAATAAAAAAAATTTAATTGTTTATTGATGTTTTAGGTAATTTTGTTCACAATTTATAATTTGATGTTAAAATGCCAGTAATGGCACGGTGGCTGCCTTTAAGAGCACAGTCCTTTCTAGTAGTAGCACGGCAAATATAGTTATAAATTTATATATTTTAGCTTGGATTTCCTAAAATTTAGGTATATATTTATAAAAAAACACTTGCAGTAGCTTTATTTTATAAATTTTTAAATTATAGAGGTAGGTACTATACCTATCTAAAGCTAAATTTAACATTTATAAAGTTCTAAATTATAAATGTAGACAACAATATTATTCTTTATCTATAATGCAAATGATATTTTAATTAAATAATAATTTTTAATCGAAATATTAAAATTACTTATAAATAGGTATATTACATCAAAATTTTTAATTCTTTTCTTGCATTAAAATTTTGTGAACAATGAAAAATTGAAATCTTTTCTAGTTTTATTTTTTTAGAATACTTTTCATCTTGTAATTTCAGATAAAAGTATTTTTTCAAGTGTACCGGGTGGGGCAAAACAACCTCCCTAGTTTTGCAAGTGAATTAAAGAAAAAGGAGTCGAGATACAAAAAATTTATTTCAATAAAATAAAGTAGTTACATGGCCAGTTTTATCTTATGTAGTTTTAAAAATCATATCGGCCAAGTGTTGTCCTTCATTGTCTACACACTACTGCAAGCGACTTTTGAAGTTTTGCATAACCCTTTCAAGCATTTCTTCAGGCATACGGCGAATTTCCGTGCGGATTGTCTCCTCTCAGAGAGACAAAGCACGCGGGGAACATTTCCTTCAAAACCAGCATTGATGCCCGCGCTGTGTGGGCTGTGGCTTCCCCCCGTCCTGCTGTAACCAGACATTCTCGAGACCAAGTTCTTTAAGAGCAGGGGCAAAAAAATTCTGGAGCATGTTCATGTAGCGCCCAGAATTGACGGTAACTGCCCGATTTCTTTCCTGTAGTAAAAGTAAGGCCCGATAATCCCTATTCGGGAAACTGCGCACCAAACTGTGACACGATCACTATGCAGAGGCTTCTCGTGGATCACCCTCGGATTGTTTTCGCACCAATATCGAAAATTTTGTTTATTTACACCGCCAGAAAGATGGAAATGTGCTGGGCGGCGATTACAGACTCCTTTTCGCGTATGTATGCTTCCACGGCAAAAGCGCGCTGCTCGTTCGTCCACATTGTGTTTACGACTGAATCCTTTTGTAACACATACACACGGCATATCTTTCTGCCGCCATTCACGCCATTCCTACCCTGTTACGACCTCTGCTAGCTTCACAATTCTCTGTTGAAACTAGGGAGGTTGTTTTGCCCCACCTGTATAAGAGGTTTTGGTTCTAATTCTTGATTTTTCACACTTCTTTTTACCCTTTTTATTAACGGTGTCATTGTTTTTACCAGTTTTCACTAAAATAAAAATAATTTATTCAAACTAATACAAAAATAAATTAAATAGGTCATGTTTTAGATTTTAATTTTTTATGAGATAAACAATAAAATTTCAGTGTACGTATAATGTAAATAATAACTGATACATACCTTTTAAAGAATTATTTATCTGTAGTTAAATAATTTAATAGAAAAGCGCTGTAAGCATAAAGTGTTTTTTAATTGGTGGCTCTTCCAAATTTTATACCAATTACTAGAACACGTGTTTTTAGAATTAAAAAAAAAAATCAATATTCAGCATTTGAAATGTTTCGATGAAATATTCATTTAGTTTATTTAACCAGGTACATATTAAAAAAATACGCTTTTCTAGTAAATATGATTGTAATTGCTTAAGCTATGGTAACCATAAACTAACTAAAAATGGCTGTGAAAAGTACAATTTTGATATCGCTAAACAATATTCGTTTTTTTTTTAATTAATAATTTTAAAAAGGACGTTCTGAAGGTTTTTTCTTGTTTAAAACTATATATAAATATTTAAATCGTTGTTATACCTACGCATTTGCACAATTTTAAACGTATAAAACCAAGTTTTTGATACCTGTGCCATTACTAGCGATGTGCCACTACTGGTCGTTTTACCCTAGTAGCGAGTAAACGAACGTAGTTTTTTCATCAAATTTGTGACCCAATTGACTACACTGAGGCATAAAATTATTCTCAATTATAGTGGAAGCGAGCAATAATTCTAATTAAGAAATATTCAATTTTCTAAACTGAATAACTCTTAAACTCGCGCCTTTTAAAGTTTATTTATGCATTATATATTGTTAATAAAAGCACAAAATATGAATGTATGTGTTCATTTGTCGGTAGTACAAGCACACTGGTTCCCTTTTTACTTTGTTATACGCAGTATAAGTAAGTATTGTAATTGTAACAAATCAGGCTAGTTGCGTACCGACCTAGTTCAGTTTTGCTGAGCTAGGTAATTCGCGATTAGCAAATGCAACTAGCTACGTCATATCTAGCAACAGTTGCATAAAAATTGTGCCTTCCGCATTTAACGAAATGTTGCTAGGTCTGGATTTGTTTACAATATCGGCCATTTGAATTTAGGTCAAAATTGAGTATAAAACCGCGATGTCGCTTGACATCGAGGTCTCAGTTCAGATTGCGATTAGCGAGTATTATTTTGTCAGTAAGTAATTTAAGCTTTATTCAGTATCTTTTGTAAATCCATTTTTGTTGTAATATTTGTTATATTTTTATTGTTTGAATTAAATTGTTATTTATTGTTAAACCAATTTAATCTCTAACGAGCTAACCCCAGTCTGGACCTTAAAGTGTGTATTAGAAGATTTCACCTAAAAAGCAACCACCAGGTGAGTATAAGAAGAAACATAACTACATGCACATAGTTAAGAGGAGCCAAACGCGTGCACGTTCTCATAAGACGCGCGTTTGTTATGTAAGAGGGTGACTGGGGTGGTCACTTCTCCTCTTATATACTCGGGTTCTTGCCAAATAGACGTTTAGGGTAAGGATGAGAAAGGGGTGGTCACTAGACTACCACGGTGTCGATATAGCGTAGTTGGTTTATATTAAATGTCCATGATACAATGCGGTGGAACAACTACTTGTCGTTGTCCACATAGATTTCTTATATAGTCGGTCAAACTGCTGACATAACAATATGCGATATATTGTTATTTATACATTGCAGTAGTAACTTCACGGAAGGTGATGTTACTATGCTGTCTCAGCATATTAGCATTTGTAATGCTTACATTCCTCCCCCCTTTAAAAATTTGCTACCCTTGGGAGCACAATTTACTCACAATTTCGCGATACAATTTTGCTGGACTATATATGAACCCCTTACAGTGTTTTATTTTCCTTAATTTACTCATTCTAATCCACCTGATACTGGAGTGGGCACTTGATGTAGATTGTCCCGTTACTTTTCCCTATTGATTGGCGGGTGACCATATCCAGGGCTGCTCTGTTACCGGCCCTCTACTTCGGGTATGGATTCTACTAGGAGACAAGTGTTGAGGAGCGAGTGTATGGCTTTCTTCTGCTTCTAACTGCCTGTGCATTGCTTCTAATTCTACCGTGGTTGGTGCTTTTCTTTTCTCGATTTGAGTTGAGCTCTCCATTCCTATTTCCTCTTCCTGAACCTCTTCGATAACTGCTTTAAATGGTTTGAGCCTATTCACATGTACTACCATATTCCTTTTCTCAGTTTCCTCAACAATTCTGTAATTCACTGCACTCAGTTTTTCTTTTATTCGGTACGGCCCTGTCCACGGTTTTACTAATTTTTTTGATGTCCCTGCTAGTTGTATTTTGGTCGGATCATGAAAATATACTCGGTCTCCTATTTCAAAATTTGTTTGTTCGGCTTTTTTATTAAATTGCTTGTTTCGCTGTTCAGTTGTTTTCTTCAATTTTGATTTTACTCGTTCAAACACAATTCGCATTCTTTCTCTTACTTCGGCCGCATAGTTGTCATCATAATCGTATCTTAGCGTTCTTGGTCGTGATATGTCATCATAGGGCATCTCCATATCTCTGCCATGCATAATGAAGAATGGTGTCTCCCCTGTCGACTTGTGTACTGCTGATCTATGTGCCATGAGAACATATGGTAGCCATTCGTCCCAATCGGTTTGATCTCGGCTTATGAAATGGGACAACATATCTTTAAACACTCTATGGCTTCTTTCGATCACTCCATTTGTTTGAGGGCGGTATGCTGTTGTTTGCAGTTTCTCAACGTTGAATAATTTGCACATTTCTTTCATAGTATTCGAGATAAAATTTTTCCCTTGATCCGTTAAAAGTTGCCTTGGTGCTCCGTGTCTGGCAATAATCTCTTGTGCAAATATCCTTGCTATCGTTTCTGCTGTTTGGTCTGGGATCGCAAATGCTTCTGGATACTTGGAAAAATGGTCTTGGAACGTCAAGATGTATTTGTTCCCTTTCCTGGATGTGACTAATGGACCTACAATATCCATTGACGTCCTTTGAAATGGCGCAGTTATTTCTTGGAACACTTGCAGTGTGGCTGGTTTTAGGTTTGATGGTGTCTTCCTCTCATTGCATGAATGACATTTATCACAATATTCTTTTATCTCCGTGTTCATATTCTTCCACCAAAATTTGTCTTTAATTCTTTTTAGTGTTTTCTCGTGTGCCTGATGGCCTGCATACGGCAGATTGTGATAGTCGTGTATCACTTGGAACGACATCTCTTTGGGTATGACTAACTTGTGATTTCTCTCTTCTCCTGTTTTTTCTTTAAATTTTATACCTTCTCCGTCTTGGAAGTAGCCTTCTTTTGATGTCAGTTTCCTGATTTCTTCGTCGTTTTCTTGCAGCTTCTTAATTTTATCTCTATCCCAGATCGGTAAATATATATTATCTGTGTTTGACACTGAATTAATTGGTATTCGTGACAGCACATCTGCGTTTATATGTTTCTTTCCAGGTTTGTGCAATACCTCGTATTCGAATTCGCTCAGAAGTAGAGCCCATCTCATCAGACGCGAGTTTGGATCTTTTAGAGACATTAACCATTTCAGTGGTTTATGATCGGTTATTATGGTAAATTTTCGTCCGTACAGATAGCAGCGATAGTGCTTCACACCCCAAATTATAGCTAGACACTCTCTTTCTGATGTGTCGTAGTTTGTTTCCGCTTTTTTCAATTGCCTGCTTGCAAATGCAATTGGTCTTTCGTATCCGTTCTGCTTCTGGCTGAGAATTGCACTAGCTGCTAACCCACTTGCGTCTGTTGACAAGATGAATTCTTTATTAAAGTCTGGGTGCGCTAGTAGTGATTCTGTGCATAATGCTTCTCGTAATGTTTCAAACGCTTCTTGGCAATCTTTGGTCCATGTAAATTCTTCATCCTTCTTTGTTAATTGAGTTAATGGGACTGCGGTTTTAGCAAATCTTGTTATGAATCTCCGATAGAAACCTACTAGTCCTAGGAATGCCCTTATTTCTTTCACAGATTTCGGTGTTGGATAGTTTCTGATTGTAGAATTTTTTTCTGGTTCCGGCTTAATTCCGTGTTGACTTATCACATGTTCTAAGTACTTCGTTTCACTTTTTAGGAATTTACATTTATTCGGTTGTAATTTTAGATTTGCTTTTCGCAGACGGTCGAAAACTTTAGTCAATCTAGCAATGTGATCTGCTGTGCCTTCTCCGTTAAATATAATCACATCATCAAGGTATACTAAACATCTTTCTCCGGTTAATCCTGCCAGTACACTATTCATTAATCTTTGGAATGTGCTTGGTGCGTTTGCTAGTCCAAACGCCATTTTCGTAAACTGGTAGTGTTGCCCTCCTGTGGTGAATGCCGTCTTTTCCTTATCGTCCTCTTCTAATTCAACTTGCCAATAGCCTGACGCTAAGTCCAGCGTTGTAAATAAATACGCATTTCCCAGTTGGTCGAACGTTTCTTGCATGTTTGCTACTGGGAAGTGATCTTTCTTTGTTACTTCATTCAGGCCTCTGAAGTCTATGCAAACTCTTATCTTGTTTTCTCCCTTTTCCGATTTCTTTGGTACGATTACTACTGGTGAGGACCATGGGGAATCCGATGGCTCGATTACCCCCTCTTCTAACATTTTTGCTAACTCCTTTTGCAATAGTTCTTTTTGGCTGAATGGGACCCTATATGCCGTTTTCGCTATTGGTGGTACTTCTTCCGTTATTATTTTATGTTTTACTTTATGCGTGCACCCCAGTTTTGTACCTTTTAGTAGAAAAATATCCTTGTACTCCTTTAGTATGCTTATCATTTGCTTTTTAGTATTTTCATCTAGATGTTCTAAATCGAAATGGTCTTCCAGTTTGTGTGGTTCGCTTTTCTGCATGCTATCCCATTGTATTCCAATGTTATTATCTTCTTCATCCTTCGTCGGTTTAGCCCAATTACAATTACATATATTGTGTATTATATCAAATTGGTTCCTTGTATCCTCTGGCACTTCTCGTCTTTCCGTGTTTCTATTTTCCTGGCGTGCAATCTTCATTATACGTTCTTTGATACGTTGCAGCTCCATTCTTTTAACTTGTACTTCATCCTGTTTTCTTGAAACTCTTGCTTGACTGTATTCGTTGATTATTTCGATTAAATTAGCTAAACATTCTACTTCCTTGGTCTCCATTTCTCTTAGCCTCTTGTCTACGAATTCTGTTAGATTTTGCTTATTTTCTGTCTTATTCTCGAGTATTTCTGCCCTTCCAATTACAGTTCTTTTCGGAATTGTCACAGTGGTGTTTGTTATGTTTATTAATCGAATAGGTATCACCTTCTCGCTCTTGGTTAATACCCTGGCTGTCATTAGGCCGTATATGTTTGTTTCTTATGGTTCGATTAATAATTCTTTTCCTGGTTTGCAAAGTTTTTGGGTAGCGTGGCATACATATTCACTTCTTGGCGGAATTTTTATTTCTTCTTTTACCCTGACCTTATTTTCTGCTGATACTGTTAATTCCTTGTGCATTTCTTGACCTGTATCAACGTTGTTTTTATATTCTGTCTGCGTTGCTATTTTTGTAGTAACCTTGCTGATGTTACATTTCACGTCCGTGTTTATGTTCGCTATGCTGTGCTCAGCAAAAATTTTTATAAACGTATTTCCAAGCGTGATGCAATTTGTTTGGTAATTTATTTTTGCTTTGAATTGTTTCAAAAAATCTCGGCCGAGTAGTCCATCTGCTTCCAATGCCAGTTCGTTAGGACAAATTACGCAGTCAAATGAAAAATTGCTATTGTTTCTTTTAAAATGTACCCTAGATGTACCATTGTACGTTAACTCTTCCCCCGATATTGAAGTTAATGTGCCTATACATTGTCTTTTTACCCGATGTTTTTCCACGTATGCTTCTTTTACTAGTGAGATGGCTGATCCTGTATCAATCAACAGCTTCAATGGTCTGTTATTTACTTCTAGAATCACGAGATTTGCTATTTCCTTTGGTCGCATTCCGTTTATATTTGGTACTATTATTCTCCTCCCGTATGTGAATTTATTGACCCCTCGCGTTGGTACCCGGACGAAAGGCTTTAGGTGTTTTAAATTACATCTGTTTCCTTGACTCCTCTAATATGCATTACTTTGCTTATGGTACTGATTTCTGCCTGTATTCAAAACCCTTGCGTGACACCCTACTGCTATGTGTCCTGATTTACCGCAGCGAAAACAGTTCTGATTGTACCTACAATTTTTCTGTATGTGGCCCCTCCTTTTGCATTTAAAACATTGTATTTCTCTTCTGCCCTGATTTCGGTATCTTGATGTTTGTATATTCGTGGTTGGAGATTTGGTTCTTCTGACGGCATTGATTTCTATGGATTCCGTCGCTTCTGCCATTTGTGTTCGCTCCTCTCTTTCTGCAATTTCCACGGCACCTTCGAATGTCAAACTTGCCGTTACTTCCATTATTGTTCTGGTGTATATTCTGATGTGTGAGAGCAATCCTGATTTAAATTGTGTCAATACTAAATTTGAAGATACTATTTCTGGTGCATTGCTGTTTGGTTCCATTATTTGAGACTTCAAGTCCTTTCTCAGCTCTTCCTTGTACTTCCGTAACTTGTCAGCAAATTCTCGTACTGTTTCGTCTCCCGCCTGTGTACATTGTACTATTAGCCGGTAGATTTGACCCGGTAATCTTGGTGGTTCAAATCTTATTAATACTGCCTTTTTTATATCTTTGTACCTTACGTTCTCTTTTTGTAGGTCCGGCCGTTGTGATATGAAATCATAGGCTTCTCCTCCTATGCGTAATAGCAATATTGCTACGGTTTGCTGTTCTGACCAACCTTCTAACTTTGCTCGGAATTCTGGTTTCTCGAAATATTCGCTCGTATCTTTCCCTGTGAGTTGCTCCACTGTGTTAGCTACATTGCCGTATGTCATTCTTGGACCTCCTAGTGTTACCGTACTCTCTCCAGTGCCTCCCATTCTGTTTGTTGTTTCTTACCCAGTCGCTATCAGCCCAGATAACTGGCTGATCTTTATTCGGCACAAAAATCCGTGAACCGCTGCCACCAATGTAAGAGGGTGACTGGGGTGGTCACTTCTCCTCTTATATACTCTGGTTCTTGCCAAATAGACGTTTAGGGTAAGGATGAGAAAGGGGTGGTCACTAGACTACCACGGTGTCGATATAGCGTAGTTGGTTTATATTAAATGTCCATGATACAATGCGGTGGAACAACTACTTGTCGTTGTCCACATAGAGTTCTTATATAGTCGGTCAAACTGCTGACATAACAAAATGCGATATATTGTTATTTATACATTGCAGTAGTAACTTCACGGAAGGTGATGTTACTATGCTGTCTCAGCATATTAGCATTTGTAATGCTTACAGTTACATTGGCGCAGTCGGTAGGATCAGTAACTCTGTGTGATCTTCAATCACCAGTACTGAATTTCGAAACGGCTTAACTATTTGTAGTGTAGTGATATCAGGATGCCGTTTGCTGGGCGTGATATCTCCACAGCGGTGGAAACGGCGCACACAACTACAGTAACAACGGTAACAACGGCACACACTTCTGAGACCGCAACATCCTTCGCACCACCACCCACCTATAAAGACGTACAAACCTCAGATGTACACAGAATTCCGTTTTCCTATCATTTACCTCCCTTAACGAATCCTTCCACACCAGGTCGGACGAAGTGGGCAAATGAGATGGATAGTGGAGCGCGACTTCATACTAGGCCAATCTTTGCGGACCCATCAGCGATAAACGCATTACAGAGTATCGAACATTATTCCGGCGGGGCGGATTTAGAATCATTTTTCGACGGGGTAGCTACAACCGCGGGATGTTGCAACTGGTCGGAAATTCAGATCGTTACGGCAATGAAACTAAGACTTAAGGGCGACGCACAGTCCTATTTTTACGCGTTGCCGGCAGATAAGAGACCGACCACGGTTTGTGCATTCAAAACTTGGCTAATCCGATTGTTTGGGAGAAAAATAGATACCGCTACCGCCGAACGCGAATTTTTAAAAATGTATCGGTTGAAAGAGGAAACACTCTGTAAATTCGTTTTCCGATTAGAGTCAGCCGCCGCGAATCTATATCGTAGTAACTATAATGAGGAAGATTCAAATATCAGAAATCATTTTAAGAGAGAAGCCGTGTTAGTACAACAATTTTTGGACGGTTTAGATACGCGTTTGAGCAACGAAGTACGAAAACATAAAAACTTTTATACGGTGGAGGAAGCCCTTCCGGTCGCGGAGTATTATGAGGAGGTTTTATCGCGAGAGGTTAAAATATCAAAATCTGATATGCACAAGATGGCTATACGGGCCGTGAAGAATATAAAACTTCCTCGGGATAGGGAAAACGGACCCTCGGTAGAAAGGGGCCGGTGCAAACGGAAAAAGAGCACCAAACCGCGATCTGCAAGTAGAACAATCGGGTATCAAGCGCAGACACCACAGTGTCTTTTAAACGCGAAGACTGTCTCGGGGGCGACCCAACGCCGGACAGTTTAAGGGAAGCCTTTCCAAAATTAGTTCCTCGGGTCGCGGATTCAAACGACGGTGGCAGCAAACGATTAAACGTTTGCATGCTTAAGGTTATTCAGATACCTGAGTTAGGAATCCGGAGGGAGACTGATTTGGAAAGGGACGCGAGCCACGATACGAAGAAGAACGTGGCAAATAGCGAACCGCTTGCGGTTCGCACGGATCTGGGTGAGAAGAGCGTTTTTCACTCGGATCACAAACGTCTGGCAAGCGAACCATGTAGGGTTCGCACGGATTTAAATGGGAAGGGCACTTCTCAGTTGAATCAAGCGTTGTCAGAAGGCGAGCCATTCACGGCTCACACGGATCTGATTGAGGAGAGTGCTCCTCAACCAGATCACTTTCGTCTGGCAAGCGAACCACGGGTGGTTCGCACAGATTTCATTGAGGAGGGCACTTATCAACTGGATCAAAGGTTGCCAGAAAACGAGCCATTCATGGCTCACACGGATCTGAGGGAGGAGGACACTCTTCAGTCAGGTCACATTCGACTGGCAAGCGAACCATGCAAGGTTCGCACGGATTTTATCCAGAGGATGAATCAAAATATGCCAGAAAGCGAGCCACTGGTGGATCGCACGGATTTGACTGTGAGGGGCACCTCTCAGTTGGATCAACCTTTGATAGAAGACGAACCTACCGAGGTTCGCACGACTTTGACAGAGGGGGGCACCTTTCAGTCAAAGATAAGAAGGAAGAGAACGCGACAGAAAATGAAGAATTTTGTCTGGTCGCGAGAAACTTCAACGATTCCCGCATGTCACATGGTACACTCTTTTGGAGATCAGGGTACGCAAGCAGCGAAATACGCATTGGAACATGAGCCGATCGCGTTAGAAGAGCATGGTCTCTTAGTAACGCGAAGTGCTGTTGAGAACGCGAAGCCGGTTTGCCAGATACCACTCGCATCAGCAGAAACTGAATCCGAGGTAAGCAAGCGAGACTCGCGCACCGTCAACCACACTGAAAACTCGCTGACTCAGAAATTCGAGGTAGGTCATTTGCACGCAGATGACCGACATTTGTTGTCATGGTTACTAAATAAAAATGCGGTTTTATTAAAACAAACAGATAAACCGTTAGGTAATGTCTGTACCATGCAACATCAGATGAGTACAGGAGACGCAGCACCACGGAAGACTCGGCTACTTTGGAGGGGAAACTAGAACCCTCTGGCAAATGTCAGGGGGAGGCGGGTCAAAATTACAAGGGTACTCAGCTCTAGTCAATATGGATCTTATCTGGGAGGCGATCCATCTCGATCCAGACAGGAGTCCGGATAGAGGTCGCTACCGTAAGGACACTTCAAAGGGCGAATGAGACCAAGTACGTATCAACAACCATCCAGGGGCTAAGCAGGATCACTTATTGGTGATCCAAAGACGTCGCTGGATTTTTCTATCAAAAACTGAGAAAAATCCAGCAGAATTCCGATTTAATGGCGCAGGTACTCACTAAGCTGCTATTTCTAGAAATAACAGTCAAGAAGCAAGTGAGCAACCTGCTTTGCGATGCTATTCCAAAACGATGCCACCCGTGATAGGCGAACATAAAAATCAGATTGGTTCTTGCCGCGACACCCCTGAAGTCCTTAGCGACCTGGTCAGGCAGCCGGACACCTAAGTGGGAAGATCATGGATTGCCTCGTGGGGGTTCTATTACCAGGAACCGCCCGCGAAAGAAGATGGCTAGCGCTTAACCCTCGTCGTTCAATTGGGACCCTCTCTTCTTACCACCCCTATCTCCAACTCGGTGCTAGTGGTACAGTAGTCATGTGACAGTGCGAGTGACAGACAATCGTATCTTTTAGGGTAAATTAGTGTTTAGAGCGATCGACCTAAATTCAATAGAGGACTGAATTCATCTTCAATGGAATTCAGTCTTAAGGGGACGGTAATGTAACAAATCAGGCTAGTTGCGTACCGACCTAGTTCAGTTTTGTTGAGCTAGGTAATTCGCGATTAGCAAATGTAACTAGCTACGTCATATCTAGCAACAGTTGCATAAAAATTGTGCCTTCCGCATTTAACGAAATGTTGCTAGGTCTGTATTTGTTTACAATATCGGCCATTTGAATTTAGGTCAAAATTGTGTATAAATCCGCGATGTCGCTTGACATCGAGGTCTCAGTTCAGATTGCGATTAGCGAGTATTATTTTGTCAGTAAGTAATTTAAGCTTTATTCAGTATCTTTTGTAAATATTTTTATTGTTTGAATTAAATTGTTATTTATTGTTAAACCAATTTAATCTCTAACGAGCTAACCCCAGTCTGGACCTTAAAGTGTGTATTAGAAGATTTCACCTAAAAAGCAACCACCAGGTGAGTATAAGAAGAAACATCACTACATGCACATAGTTAAGAGGGAGCCAAACGCGTGCACGTTCTCATAAGACGCGCGTTTGTTACATAATCATGAAAAATTTCGATCTCGAGATTTTAACGGAAATATACGTTTTGACCTTCCCTGAATCGATTCCAACTATTTTTGGAATGACTTCCGTTTGTGTGTGTATGTGTGTGTATGTGTATGTGAGCGCTCTACAGCCCAAACGGCTAAAGGGAAAATCATAAACTTAAGATTTGTATGTGCCTGGCAAGTAAACCTCCTATTTTTGAAAACAATATTCCGACCGGAAGTGCATGTTTACTCTAGCCATTTTTGCAGTTTCTGCAATTACTCAAAAATAGTTGCACTTACAGAAAAATTGTTACAACAAAAATTATAGATGTCAACATTTTGTACAACTTTTATTTGAAACATTTTTTCCCAAACGGTACCGGAAACAAGGAAATGGCTATTGAAATTTCTTCATATTATATTTATTTTTACATAAATCGTATCATCTGCACCTGTCAATTGTTTATCAAAAAAAAACAAAACTGACTTAAATAATTTGAAGTTTGACATTTTATATTTATTTTAAGAAATATATTTAGTGTGAAAGTGTTCCAAAGGTTAGAACAAATTATAAATTAGAAAAATAATGAAAATAGGATGTGATTTAATCCAAAAGCGTATAAGAAAGTTCGGTGCATGACACTGCAGATGTTTAATCATAGTTTTGCAATTTTTCCTGTTTAGACCGTATTGTTTATTAATTATTAGTAATTAATGTTTATCATTTATCACAATCCTTGTGACTTCAGAAAGAGATTTTTTTTATCCCTATCAATTTATTTAACGTAACCAATTAACGTCTAGGAAATCAAGTATATCAGCGTAAATTATGTTTTAAATTGACAATATAAGTTTTGTTTTAAACTGTGCATCACATTTCGTTAAAATATCTATGCTAAATACGATGTAAATAGGACCAGCCGAAATTAACAATAGCTTCCACAAAAGAGTAAACTGTCCCAAGTGAGAATATTGCCAACACTCGTAAGAAAGTGCCACCAACCAGAAGTTGTAAAAAAACACTAAATACTTAATACGAACTCTTTTTGACGTAATTTGTAGAGATTCCCTATCTTTAAATATAAAAGATAGTTAACAATTAAATCTAGATCAATAGTTTTATACTAAATTTCACAAGAGATTAAATATTTTATAGATTCTATCGAAAGGAATAAATTTTACCTTAATTTTCAATACATCAAAATGCAACGGTGAATTTCTTTGTTTTTCTTCATACATACTAAGTACATCATTCACCAATTCTTGTACGTGTTTCAATTTTGTGTATTCATCATTTAAATTGCTTATGGATTCAACCGGACTGGACGTCATTGAAATTTGACCGGACGGACACAAATTCTAAAATTTATTTTTTAATGGAGTCAAAAGTACTTTGTTTATTATGTATGTACAACTTACAGGACTAGACATTGTTAGAGATGGGAATGATTTTTTTGGTGTTATCTTCAGAAGTCCAGGTGGCGAAAATTCAATTAGATTTACCGCTCCGGTTAATGTGTCTAGTGTACGATATCGAGTCGGTGACATCAGCGGGTCGGGTGATTTTATATTAATTGTTGGATTTATAGCGATTACATTGAGTGACTTGGCTGTATTATGATCTAGATATGGACTTCGCGAATATTTCGATGGGGTACTCATGCTATTTTGATTTAAGTCATTCGAAGGCGATATTACCATATAAAATAGATGATTCATGACTGTTTTTATAACTGCCCGTGTAGCGTTTGGTATTGGCACTAATAAATCACTACCAGTTTCTTTGATTTCTTCCTGTAGTCAAAATTATTTGTTTTAATTCACTCATAGACATTTCATGTTTATTCAATAAATAAAAGCATATTAAGCGTCATTTTAACATAACATAATTTTATCAGTATGTGTGAGTGTGTGTGTGTGTGTGTGTGTGTGTGTTTTGTGTGTGTGAGTGTGTGTTAGTGTGTGTGTGTGTGTGTGTGTGTTTTGTGTGTGTGAGTGTGTGTTAGTGTGTGTGTGTGTGTGTGTGTGTGTGTGTTATTTAGATCATATCATTTTTAATATATTTCTAATTTATAATATTTTATTAATCTTCGAAACACTTTTTACCTAGATATATTGCTTACAATAATTATAAATTATCAAATTCCAAATTTATGTAAAAATAAATATAATAAGAACTTTCAATAACCAATATTTTGTAACCGGTAAAAAATTTCAAACAAAATTTTTGCGAAATAATACCTTTAAATTGTAATGCTAACAATTTTTCTGTAAATGCAGCCATCTATGATTAATTACAAGAACCGCAAAAAATGACAAGAGTAAACGGACACTTTTGGTTTAAATATTTGTAGGTTGTAGAACGCTAACACACAAACAGATAGACGTCTTTCCAAAAATAATCGGAATCGATTCAGGGAATATCAAAACGTACATATACATCTTGAGATCGAAATATTTTATGATTACAATACTTACTTATACTGCGTATAAAAGAGTAAAAATTAGAGATATTAATATTTTATGCAACTTTTGTATTTTTTGCAAAATGGTAACGATTACAAGAAAATGGTTATTAAAATTTGTTCCCTTTTACATAAATCCTATCAAATATTTAAAAGAAATACAAAATATACTCAAATAATTTAGAATTTGACATTTAATATCTATTGTAAGAATCATATTTAGTGATAAAGTGATAAAAATAATAAAAATATGTATTTGAAAATTCCTCTTATTTAAATGAAATACGTATAAGAAGTTCTCTACAAACCAAAAATAAATATTAAAAATTTATATTTGTTTTTTTTTATCTAAAAATAATACGTATAAGAAAGTGGAATGGAAGCCATTCCGGATATATTTATTAATAATAGAAAAAGAAACGTTTGAATTGAAAATAGTGCCACAAGAACAAATAATTATAAATAAACAAGGTACCTTGATTGATTTTGGTCCAGTGCCACGTGCTTCACCCACGTTCTTAGGACACTGGCATTCTGATGGACTCTCTAAAATACAACGTAGTCCAGAATGTCCACATGTGATTATCATTTTTAATCCACGATCGCCATTTTGTAGTGGCGCTATGTTTTGTACTTCATGGGAATCAAAATATCGAATTTTGTATCCAAATATTTGTAATAACGTCACTAATTCGATTACATCTGGTGTAATGGTCTGTTAAAAAATAATAAATAAAAATGGTTGCACTTGCAGCAAAAATTGTAAGAATAGCAATTAGAGATATTAATATTTTTATTTAAATTTATTGTTTAACAGAAACACAAAATAGACTCAAATTCGAGAATTTTGACATTTGATAATTATTATAAGCAATATATTTAGTGAAAAAGTGTTAGTAAAATATTATATATTAGCAAAATAATAATAATGTATTCCTTCCATCTAAACGAAATACTTGTAAAACATTACAGATATTTTTACTTTCTTATACGCAGTATAAGTAAGTATTGTAATCATGAAAAATTTCGATCTCGAGATTTCAACGGAAATATACGTTTTGACCTTCCCTGAATCATTTCCAACTATTTTTGGAATGACGTTTGTGGGTGTGTGTGTGCGCTCTACAGCCTAAACGGCTAAAGGTAAAATTATGAAACTTAAAAATAAAATATTCAAACTGGAAGTGCCAGTTTACTCTAGTCATTTTTTGCGGTTTCTGCAATTACTCAAAAATGGTTCAAGTAACAGAAAAATTGTTTCGATTAAAATTAAAGGTATTCATATTTCGCATAACTTTTGTTTGAATTTTTTTTTCAAAAAAGGTACCGGAAACAAGAAAATGGCTATTGAAATTTGTTCTTAATATAATTATTATCACATAAATTGTATCTACAGTGCCTGTCATTTGAAAAACAAAAAAATTAAATAATTTGGAGTTTGACATATAATATTTACTTTAAGAAATAATTTAGTGAAAAGGAGTTCCAACGGTTGGTAAAATATTATCAAATTAGAAAAACAGTCTAATTATGATCTAACCCAAATGCGTATAAGAAAGTTCAAGTGCATGACACATGACACTGCAGCTGTTTCATTTTCGCAATACTTTCGTATGAGAAAGCACAAATTACAAGTATTGCAAAATATATTTTTCTATTTTCAATCATAATCAATATGTATGTTTTGGCGTTTTATACTTGAGTCAAGAGTAGTTCATTTATATTTGGCAAAATGTATTTTTGTCAAAAGACGTTTAGTAGTTTCCATCTAAATCTCATTTTGTTGTTAGTTTTCTGGATAACTTTACCATTTTACTGCGATAATCTCTTTGTTTAGTTGTAAAAAAAATGTATTTCGCAGAATTTCAGTAAATTATTTTAAAAAGATTCACACATCTCTGTTATATTTGATTGTGAAATGTTTTTCAATAAACCTGTGTAACAAATACATTTAATAAAACTATATATTCAACATAATATATTTATTTGGCTAGGTAAGTAACATACAAAAATACAATAATGTATTTGACTTTCACACGTCATACAATATATTGATTTTCAACCTATGGTACACTTTATCTTAGTCACACGAACAAACATTTGGAGATATAATACATTTTGTAATCTTAGTGCCCGATTAAAAACGAGTGCAAACATAAATATACAAAAACGTTCTTTTATTAAATAATTTAAACAAAAAAATAATCATAAAATTATATAATTTTTTGATACTTTCTCTAGTTTTAGATAACTATCAATTATTAACAAATCGTCAATTATTTGATAAAATTCACATACTTTTAAGCCTTGACGGATAGACAATATTGTCATGAAATCTAATATAATCTTATAGAATACAATTATAAATTTATATTTTAAATATATAAGATTTTAGACAATAAAATCAAGATCAATATTTTTATAAAATATTACAATATAATAATTATCAACTCTATTGATGGTTTGCTAATATTTTAAAAACTTTTCTAAAGCCTTACAGAAATGTACAGTCTTTAAATGTTTAATTATGTGACAGGGACAGAACAAATTCTAATATATATTTTTAAAATATCGAGTAAATAGAAATATAAAATATATAGATTCCAATAAAATATGTAAACAATAATATCATCATTAATTCGATTAAAATCAATCGAGTCGTGTTCGATTGAACTTTCAGTACATAGATTAGTATCAGTCCATAAATTTGAACTTATGTGGCATCTTGAGTCTATACAAAGTAAAATTAAAGTAATGTTTTCATTGCACAGTTTTTCATTAACGTACTTGCTGCATCACAGAAGAAGTATATTTATTTATTAGGAGTGACTATGTTTACTTTAATATAATTAGATATATAAAAAAATACGTATTATCTATTTGCATTTACATACAATCGTTTTATATTTGAAAACCACAACCTTAAAGTATTATTCTCCTTTTCATTGCATCGGTAGTATGCAAACAATTCATTTCGTTAAATTAGTATACATATATATCCCTGAATAATAAACTAAGCGTTCACATCTGTTGCTACGTGATTTCTATGTTTTCCGCATTGTTTTCTTGGTTGAGTTTACTGATTTCTTGCATTTCAATGCCATTGGTTTGTGCTACGATTTCCTCCTTTGGTACTAAGCGATTCAATACAATAAACAACCAGACCATAGATGCTGCCATCATTATAGTCGTCATTCCAAATGTCCAAATTGTGCCAAGTTCAGTGTAGATATAACTTACAAAAACTGGACCCATCACGCGAGACAAGCATCCAGAACCAGTCATTAGCCCCATCCATACACCCTGAAATCATAACAGGATACATATTTACATAATTATTATTAATAAGTACCTAAATTTGATTTTGCTATAAATTAGTTTTAATTAAATATAGATTATTGTATATTGTGATTTCATATATTTACGAATTAATTAAGGTATTACTACCGGAAATCATATGAGTAAAAATAATCAATAATTAAATACGTTTAAAAGCAATTATATTAAAGTATTTACATTTAAATACTGATACATATACAGAATATACATCGTACTTTGTATATTTAAAAAAATATTCGCAGTGTGCACCTTTTTATACATAGTAGGTAAATATGTTTAAATAGAAAGAATAGTAAGAAACAAAATTTGAAAAGTTTAAGAAAATTATTCATTATAACTACATTAAATATCATTGAAAGTTCATAATGATTCTCACTCAATTTTTGATTATAGTCCTTTTCTACTATGTCGGGGAGATTATGTTACTACCAATTAGATCCTCAATTGTTGTGTTTAACACGTTTTCTTCATAACATAATTTGCATAGTTATGAAATCCTTCATATTTACAAGACCCAACTTGTTAGTAGCATTCGCGTAAATAGTACTTGTTTCCTACCCATACTAAAACTGGGAAAATATTTTGAGTTTCATAAGTTATAATTGTGTAATTGAGTTACTATCAGACTCTATTACAACTAATAGAAAATAATTATTGAATTTACTAAACCATAAACAATTTGAATTGTTGTTTTGAATTAACCTTTCTGCACCGTTCGGGTCTAAACGCGATTACAGTGTTGTTTTATAGGTTTGGTTTAGTATAAACTCATGCGCTTGTATTGAAATAATAATTGTCTTAAAACTGCACGAGTTTATACTAAACTAAACCTATAAAAGCATGCTTTAAAGTCGCGCTTGAGTCACATAGATCCGAAGGGTGCAGGAAGATTAAATATTGAAAGTAAAATCACACCATAATGATGTTGCTCTTTGAGACCATGTGGAATTTACAGGGGGAACAAATTCATGTAAATATAATTTTTAATTTTGATAGATACGTAATTTAAAATATTCAATTACTGAATTTGTACTTTCTGATTTGCCATAACATTATTCGGACGCTTTTTTTGTTGAATATTAATTAGTAGAATTGCTATTTTAATTTTTTTTGTTTGATTATAAATATTATATTTACATATCATTTTACCAATGACTGCAAATCAATAGTGGCAACAATAATTAAGAAATATTGACTTCCCATACTAATTCCACCAAATAATAAGTTCAAATAATTTAAGTACCCTTAATTTTTATTAGATTTAAAAGGTCAACAACAATCACTTTTCACGTATAATTTAGTATTTCAAATAAAAAATTAACGAATAATTTATAACATCTTCAATAAACATGTTGCAGTGAAACAACATATAGTATTGAATGTAATACAACTTACTTGAGGTCTAGGTCCAAGTATTTTCGAAAATATCGTCTGTATAAGCGTAACACCAATTGGATATCCAACAACAGTAAACGCATACCCAATGATAAACTGTGAGATTGTCATAACAGGCGTCGTATAACACCACCGTTGACTAGAAGGACAACCGACCAATTCGGTAATATTTTGCTGTAATTCGGTGTTGTTTGTGCACAAATCAATTTGATTGTTCGTCTCGCAATCCTGCTGTTGTTGTTCAATCATTTGATTGAGCCGCGTCGTATTCAGTTTCAATGAATCGTCGTATATGATCGGTGGACCATCGCCCCAGGGAAGATACAGCGCACGACCAATCACCATCATAAAGAATCCACCCCACAGCATGACTTTACGCTCAGCGAAAAAGCGACATAATGGATTAATGCCAACGAATGTTACGCAAGCAGCGACGGCACCCACTGACATTAGTACACCCATGTAGTATAAAGCTTCGGATTTAGTCCAGGCGAATTGGTCCATCGTCAAAGATGTTCCCAAGCTATAAATGAGTTTAAAAAATTTGTTTCAACCAAGCTCACACAGAAAATACATTTCGTGGTGCATCAAGTGTAACTCACGTTTCTAAGAGCATGAAATTAAAAACTAAAACAAAGAAGGCAACAATAAGTGTCCAGGATGATATGTAATCAGGTTTCATTTCCTTCCATGTTGCTTCCTCTGAATAAAAATATAAAAAAACAAACAAAAATAAAACACAAAAAAGGTGCATTGCTACTTAATATGTATTGAGTGAGATTACATCAAAACATTTTCAATCTGTTATAAGTATAATAGACAGTTCACCAAAAATAGTCGTAAGTTCGATCTGGAAATGCATAATATATTGATATTTCTCAACACTACCAAAACTACTCTCGTACAAATATCCATTTATTGTTATTGACAATAAATACTATATTAAGTCGATGTTCCAATTAAAAAAAAAAATCGATTTTTTTTTGTTTCTATAATTTTTATCAAAAACATTTCACAAATATGTAAAAAAAAATTTAAGGTAAATTTCCAAACCGTTTCCAAGATATTTACATTTCCATAAGTAGTAACCGGGTAATAAATACACTAAAATTAAACTTTAAACACGTTTTTCTCGGAACTACATTTTTAAAAACGGTGTGCACTCTAGCTCAAAAATTAATTAAGCTATTGACTCAAATCTTATTTTATTTTATTAATTAACTTATAATGCAGAACGCAAACCGACATTTTGACATAAATATACATTTGTTCCATTTTTATTCAATCCCAAAGGTCCAATTTTGTGTACAAAACATAGGACTTTTCTTAAACTCAGTCTATTTTCTAGGTTTTTTTTAATTTTTAACTTTTTATTGGTTTACGGGAAGGTAATTTTGTTCTTAATAAAACCCCGTTAGATTTTTTTGTTTGAGACATCCTGGACTGGCGTTATCGTGCACACCGCAAAACACCTCATCTCCGCGACCTCTACTTTGTCACCTCCTTTATAAGTAATTATGCATAAAAATAAAAAAATATTTTTTTTTGTATATTGCATGAGTTATTTAATATTGTAAACAAAAATTTAATTTTCTATCTAATAAAATAAGAGAGAAAAAAATTATTAAAAATAGTCATTTATTTGACCAAAAAATTGGAACATCGCCTTAAATGTTAGAAATCAAAATATAAGAAAATATCTGCAGTGATCTGCACTGGACTTTCCTATACATAGAAGACATATCTGCTTAGATAAATTATAAATTTTGGAAAATGCAAAGCAATATAATTATTGATTATACTACATTAACAGTCTATTTTGTTTACTTGGGGAAATATACATACATACAAATTATAAAATTGGCAACTTTTTAAGTCATTGAGTGGGAAACATTTTTTTTTTTTATTAAGCAAGAGTAAAATACTTCTATATGAGATAAAAATAACAGCGTTTTAAGGATATGTATTTGTCATAAACATACTCACGCTTCGTTTGAAATGTATTTTTTTTAAATTTCATATATCGGACGGAAAACGTTTCAATGAAATTGCACTCAAATAAAATCTATAACTAACCTGAATCTTTTCCTTGTTGAATCATGGCTTCTTTCGCGGCAATTCGGTGTTCTTTAAATATTGCAGGTAGGAACATACAAAAGTTCATGATGCCCAATGCTACATTAATCCATCCGGCGGCAGTATACATATCTAGTTTTAATTTATTATGAACGAGCCACACACCCTTGTCACCCAGGGGCACTACGGCGGCTTGTAGCGCTGGTCCTACTACAAAACCCAGCACTTGAGCTAACGAAACCATCGAAACAGCTCCTGTGCGTTCACCAGTTTTTGTTGCGGCTGACAAATATGATCTACACACCGCAATGTTAGCTAGAAATTAAATATCTTATTATTTCTCAGGAAACAGAGAGTATTATTTAGTTCAGCATGTACAAATCGGATCATGCACGCTATTACATTTGGAAAAACCAACATATATTCCGGTAACTATTGAAAATATAATATTTGGTAGCATGGTTCATGATAAAAGCTTGAATTTATTTATTAATGCACCTTTAAAATTTATTCTAAGCTTTAATCGTGACGTCACAAGTTTGAATTAATTTTTGCCATTTGCATAATAATTTTGTAATTTGATTAGATTATAGTTTTTTTTTATCAATTAGGCTATTAAAGAATTAATCAAGTAAAACATTTGCCACTAACGGAATTTTTTATTTTTCATTAATTAAGCGACAAATAAATGCGCCGCCGATTCTCGCCATAAGGACAACATGTCTCTCAGCGTTGGGCGCAAACATTTTCGCTTTCCGCGTCGTTTGTGACGTACCCATTTTTATGCTTATTGCGTAAAAAAATTGGCAGCATACAATGTTACCATCCATTGCAAAAATTGATGATAATTATGAAATTATCAACCTCTGACGTCATAGTACAGAAAATATTTTTATAAGTTAATTTTGCAAGTAATATAAAATTATACAAAATAAAAGTGTAATCGTCTTACAATAATGTGTATTAGCAATTAATTTTATTTTAAAAATGCTTGTATGGCCCGGATTGTAAAATTAACAAATATCTACTGTTTCTTGGCTTTGGTAAAGATTTGTAATATAATTTGATAATACTGTTTATTACTTTCTTATACGAAGAAATAAGTAAATATTTTAGTCATGAAAATATTTGATTTAGAGTTTTTAATTGAAATATACCTTTTGACCTTCCCCAAATCATATCTGGTTACAGATCAAATTATGAAACTTTTTGTATAGGACTGACAAGAAAACCTACTATTTTTGAAATAAATATTTAAACCGGAAGTGCTTGTTCCTTTTAGTCGTTTTTTTTGTTGTAATTTCTGCAATATCACAGAAACGGTTGCATTTACAGTAAAATAGTAACAATAAAAATGAAAAGTATTAATATTTCGCATAACTTTTATTTGAAAAGTGTCCTTATCTTATCTTATTTACGCTACCATAGTTACGTAAATATATAGGAAATATTAGAACATAAATCTAATCAACTATGCCTATCAATTGTTTAACAGAAGAACAAAATAAACTCGAATAATTTGGAATCTGATCGTTAATATTTAAATTGTTTCAAAGGTTTGTCAATTATTAAAAATGATATATATGACATATATTAGAGTGTAGTAAGAATAAATGGCAAAATTGAATAAACACACCTGAACTCACACCAACAAGAAAACGAGCACCAAGCATCCAGTATTTTCGATATTCAGTAAATATTTCTAGAGAAGAGTATATGCCACTGGCAACAGAAAATGTGGCAAGTGCTGCAAGTAATGGCATACGTATGGAGCCCAATTTATTACCCCACCAGCCTGCCAGTGGTGAGAAAATCATCTGCGCGAATGGGTTGGCGGCTACAACATACCCCATGAACTCTTTCCCCGCCGTAGGATCCAGCTGAAACGACACAAATTGAAATCATTTCATACACAACCAATAGAACAAACGATCAACTCTTACCTTGTCTAAATAAGGCCATACTCCAGTCAGTATTATACTAAAGCCTAACGACATTAAGAACATCGTGAAATAAATCACTCTGATCGAAATCCATCTCTCTCGGTATTGTTCTTCAGTTTCTAAACCACTGGTCGCTACATCTTCGGGGATTGGCAGTAGGATTTTATTCAGTCGCTCGCGTAGTCCCATTTTTGCTCGTGTGTCAATCGCTAAAAAAATTAATGTGTTCACTAGTACTATATAGTCATATCAACACTTTAGACTATTCACGTGGTTTTATCACCAACATTTATCTAATACAAATATGATAACCTATAAAAAGCGCGAAATTATTTGTTTAAGAAATATTTCACTCACCTGTCAATTACGTATTGTAGAATGCATTCCATGACATTTTGAAGAAATTTGCAATGTTGTCGCTACTTTCGATTTTCAAAATAGTGTCATGTTACGAAAAAAAAATACTCTACTCTAGTTTTGTTCGTTTGTCCTGCAGCAAAGTACAAAAAAACGGCATTATTAGCTAATTTGTGTCACTTTCCTTATCAATAGAATGCAGAAATTGTGTCTGTTTTAACACTAATATATCTATGCATTTTTGAGGATAAATGTTGACGCACAAAAAATACAAGATAAATAAATGAACCAATGAACCGGAACAATCTCAAACGTCAACTTTGTTTACTGGAAGAGAGGACATCTCTTTCTGACATCTAGTGTGCTCTGTCAAGAAGTGGTATGGGGTAAAATTATTTGTGCCAGTTATTTTAGAATGTTATATGGCCATTGCGCATGCTCGTACATCGAACTACTATTACTTTACCTCTCACGTTCGGAAATACTTTTCTATGTAGATATAAAGGTGTCATTCACTAATAATGGTTATCGCTTCTCGGCCTATGGCTAAGATCAAAGTGTAGTATCTGTTCTTATCAGCTTAATATCTGATATGTCCTGCACGGCAGGACCAGTATATTAAACTGATTTTTGGAAAATGACGGAGCGTTAGGGGCTTGCTCCACCTCTGTCATGGGTCGGCCCGGCATTGCAGTGCCGCCGGGATCGGCTCACCATAACATTAATTCAAACATATTCCCCGTTTATAAGAGTTGCAATTATGAACTATAAAAATTTTGCGTACAACAGTTACGCTCTTGAACGAAATCTCCCAATGGCACCGGGATCTCAGTATTTAATAAATTCAATCTTATTTCCCGAAAATCAAATCTTTATAGTATTTGATCGGCAACTTATCTAAATTATTGTAAATAAATAATATGGATTTCTCCAACCGATCCCGGTTTAGAACCGAAACTGTTGCGCGCAAGATCAAATGAAAATCTGATCAAAATGCGTACAAAAAAGTTCAGGGAACAATTGTGAATATTTTAAAAGAAAAATTTAAATAAAAGTTGTACAAAATCTCTAAATTATCTCAAACTATATATAAATGCCACCGTTTTTGAGTTATTGCGGATACGAAGAGGTCTATTGCCAGGCATACAAAACTAATTTTCGAAGTTCCGTAATTTTATTATCAACCATAGAGTGCTCACATCCACAAACAGACGTCATTCCAAAAATAGTCAGAATCGATTCAAGGAGGGTAAAAATGTATACTTGCGTTAAAATCTCGAGATCGAATTTGTTCATGTTTATTACTTCATATAAGAAAGTAAAAAGCATGAAGATATAATGGTGTCAAAATATACATATTTCTACATGCTATCATATGTATATCACACTTATTTGCAGAATCGTAAATTGATGTAGTCAATGAATTTCGAATGTTGTTTATTGTGACGCAAATATTACACATATAACGTAACCAAATCGCTAGGGGGGTTAGGTTAGGTTCCCTAATAGCTTGCTTATACGCATATATGCAATAGTTGCATAAGGATTATTGCGTTAGCGCAAAAACTGTAAGCCGTAATGAAAAATGTAAATTCCAGTTAAACTACAATGCTAATGCAATTTACGCCGTAAAATAATTCAATATTCACAAATGTCAACCGTTTCAGAAAGAAAATATGTAATTTATTATTTTAATTAGTTTTTCGACTGGTATAGTTAATAAATAAAATTTTTTTGCAGGAATGCAATCAATAAATTTAATTTATAAAAAACGCTGTTTATAAATTTTTTTTTTAAATTAAATTTATTGACTGCATTCCTGCAAAAAATTTTATTTAGTAATTTATTATGTATTTCAATAGAGAATTTGTTAATGCCCTATGAAATAATATTATTTTAATCAACTCCAAAAAGTTGTAACACCTAAAAAATATTTAGAGGTCTCTTAACAGTTACAAAAACTGCAACCAAATTAACAAAGTAAAAAAATATTTCTCGGCTTTTTTACTGATTATTTATAACTCGCTTTTTAAATGTTGTATATATCGAACAAACAGACGCGTAAATGAACGAATATTAAAATTTGTATTGAAAAAAATTTCGCTCTCTTAGACGATTTTTAAAATAACGTTGCGAATGAAACATATTACTAAATGAATAAAAAAATTCAAAGTACTTTCTTACCCTATATTGTTCCTGTGTTACATCCCATCCTGGCACTATATTCAACAAGCAACATTTTTAAAATTTTATTTTTAAACCAGTTGATATTTCCTATTTTTAGTGAGTTATATTTGTCTCTGTGCATGTCTCAAAAATTTACGTAGTTTTGAAACCATTGTGGCTTGTCACTTAATTCAAAAACGAGATTTAAATCAACAATCAGGTCAAATATGAGATCTCTTAGGTAATCGAACTAAAGAAGTTTGGACGTACCTACCGTTTTATAGAAATAAAAAAATATATTCAATTTGATATAGACTGCATTTAATATTAATCTTTAGGCTATTGAGATATACTTGATTCAAAAGGTGTATTTCTATTAAAATCTCGAAATCGATTTTTTGCACGATTACAATTACTTTGCATATGTAATTAGTCAGATTAAGTTCAAAGACGGTTAAAAATAGCATTTCCGTTAAAATCACAAGATCGTATTTTTAGGACTATCAATGCTTATTATTATTTAATAAGTCTAAATAAAATGTAAGATACCAATTTTAAAATATCTGCAGTGTTTTGAATTGCACTTTCTTATACGTAATTTGTTTAGATAGGGGAAGTATACAAATTTTGACAAACCCAAGAAATTCTTACTATATATATTTTTTTTTTCGACTGTATATAAGGAAGTAAACATGAAAATGTTCAATCTCGTAATGTTAACGGATATACACCTTTCTTGAGACGAGTCTATTTATTTTTAGAATGACGTCGGTTTGCGAGTGTTCTACAGCCAAAACTGCTGAAAGTAAAATTATGAAATTTAGGACATATATGATCTAAAAGTGCTGTTTTCTGCAAAACCTCAAAAATGATTGCATTAACAGTGAACATAATTAGAAGAAAAATGAAAGATATTAATATATCGCACAACTTTTTTTTAATAATTTTTTAAAAATGAAATATATTTAGTTCAAACTTAGTAAAATATTAAAAAAAATTTATACAAACTGTGGCGGTATAAAACTCGCAGTGACTAAAATGTTATAAGCATATTGAAACGAGAATAATGTGTTTAGTGGTTTACGAAATGTAAAAACCTGCAAATATATAGCATAAATTTGGTATTAGCCCACAAAATGTTTGGAATTTAATATAAATAATTCTATAAAAGATAACCAAATGCTGTCGCGGAATACGAAATATTTATTAAGGAATAAAACAAAAAATACGGAATACAATTAACTTATGTGACCCTCGAGATTTAATTATAACTCGGGTTACTTTAATTTTAACGGTTTTGCAATAACAGCAAAAATGATGAAGCCGAATAGCCATTTCTCGAAGCGCAATAACAACTGTGGCTAAAATAGCCAGACGTAATACAGAAAAGAATACGAAGTAATATAATAGCACATTATATGCAAATTTGTGAAAAAGAAACGGAATATATCGAATTTTAGTGGATAATTATATAAATAATTGATTAATAATTAAAACGCGTGATATTATTATCATTGGTGTATAAAAATTAATATAAAAAGTTTATAATAAATAAATAATATTAATAATAAAGAAAAAAACATTAATATTTAAATTAAAATGATGTACTATGAAATGTAAATTGGTATTTTTCTATATAAAAAGCTGGATTTTATTTATAAATTCAATATTTATGTGCAGTTTTGAGAATGTTGATCCATTTCCAAAATAAGTCATAAAAGTTAGATCATATTATCCTTATACAGTATGTTGCGTACAGAAAAATTAAAAAAAAAATTATTACATTTTTATTATTATATTAATCTTGTAAAAAAAGTTTTCAAAATCATTACTTAAATGAAAATTAATTTTCTTCTTAACTCTATCGCACACTTCACTGGTTTTCAATCATGATTGAACAATTAATTGTTAATGAATAATATATTGCATATACTTGAAGCGGGAGATGAGAAAATCACAGCACGTGCGTTCGTTTTCATGATACATGCTGCCCTCGACAACTTATTTAAATAAAAAATAATTTAGAAATCCCTGCCGCCATTTGATTCGATTTAAAATGTTTTTCTATGAATAGCTCTTTGGCCCTCTTCATCGTATTCTCGTTTTGATACCCACATCTTCTTGAATGTGTCGAGTGATGCAAGAATCGATCCACCGATCCATGTAGAATACAACCTTTCCTGAGGTGCTGAAATCTGTACAAGAATTAAAAATATGGTATAAGTTTACAATTTTTACTAGAATGAACTGTGCTCAGTAAACATTTTGAATATAGATAAAATAATTATTATATGCTTCTTCATTTCAAATAGAAAATAAGCTACACCATCATAAATATTACAGTGTGTAAGTAGCGACAGAATAGTATAGATCAGCTGATCGATTGATGTATGCGTACACGAGTATTCGTGATCGTTTATTTAAAAAAATCAACCAAAAGTGCAACACGCGGATATATATGCACCGTTGAGTACCAATTCCTAAACGGACAAAAAGTGATTTCCGTCATCATCTACATTTCGCCAAAAATGTATACATACGTATGAATAATCGGTGGCATCCGTGCACATTGATGTTTACACATCTTCAATCGTGAGTGCCGCCACTCACCCGTATTTTTTAAAATAATTTAATCCGCGTAGATTATTATGAGTTTTTAAGATGTATATTAATATATCTTTCGTGTTCGTTTTATTATTACTTATATGACGGTATTCATATTTATAGTTATGTTATTTAACATTTATAATTAACGCAGTTTAACACATTTTTCTGAGCATGTACTTACAAAATAGACAATAACTATAGTAATATTTTCTATAAAATCTCAGATAATAGAATAAATAAGAGCAGCCAATCCCACCTATCTAGTTGTTTTAATACTTTAATTACTACTTCTCTTAAATCATGATAGAAAAATGTACTATTTAAGAAAGCAGTCAACTTTATAGATTAATGTTATTATAGATATTCAAAGGCCCCATCATTTTTATTAAAATTAAAGCAATTAAGCGTTAATGTAAAAAAATTGTGATATATTTAATAATTAAGAGTAATATTTAGCAAATTTCAATAAAAACTAATAAGCTCTTTGATCATCCGTATTATACGAAACTTACTTTGATCTGAACATCTTTCGGTGATAACTTTTTGATTTCTGATAATAACCTATCACCAAAACCCTAATAAAAGAAACAGATATTAATTTTCAAGGTAAGCTAATTTTATTATCAATAATACCTTGAATAAAGTTGAACCGCCGGATAAAACTATATTTCTAAAAAGTACTTTACGTAGATCTAAATCTGACTTTTGTATTGAATATAATAGCACTTCATGTAATCCTTCACACTCCTCTCCAACTAGATCTGGTCTGAAGAGTACTTCTGGTGCTCGAAAACGTGCAGGACCAATCTAAACATACACGAAAACATTCATTATACATTATTACAACAAAAGAACATTTTTAAATGCTATTATCAATATGGCTTATGATGGCAGTAATAGATATCTATCCTAATTTTTACTTTTTATACGAAGTAATAAGTAGTTATCATGAAAAGAAAATTGATCTGGATATTTTAACGGAAATACACCTGAATCGAGTCTAACTAATTTTGCAATAATGCGCGCACAACCAAATTTGTACTGTAATATTGGCACTAGTTAAGACAGCCACTGCAAAACATTCAATACCGGGGATACTTTATATAGTTAATATGTGAGGTGAATCACGAAAATGTAAAATGCAGTTATTAAGCAATTGTTACACTTATTTAGTCATTTTTGACGCATATTAATTTGTTCGATACACATATAACTCCATGCCATGTCTATTCCCATAACCTGAGATGGCAGAAAAACTATTACATTCACTTACAACTTCTTTCGCCATTCAACTCTATATTTCTTTCGCTTCATTCCCATTCTTCACACACACCCTTCTATTCCGCTTGCTCACAACATTTATTTCAAGCAATTCATGCTAAATCATATTTATCCACTTATTTCCAGAATAACCTCACATTCTCACATTATTCGTCTCGCCCACTTAAATTTTCTTTGTTATTCTTATAAAGAGTGTTTTTTTTTAAGGGTATAGATATTTAATTTGAAATAAAACACATAAATATCGTGGTAATAGCCATGGTATTGGCTTTATTGAAAAGATAATTTTATGCCATCATTGTTTAAATATGATTTCAGACATATGGGCGCCGCGGCTGACTCGAATAAAGTGCAATCTGGAAGTCCAATTTACGACCACCTTTCGGAGCAGCTGGGGCCGTATATCGGCAATAACGTGGCGAATGCTGGCTTCCAAGTTGTCCATTGTCTCTGGTTTATCGGCGTAGACTAGCGACTTCACATATCCCCACAGAAAAAAATCCAAAGGTGTTAAATCACAAGATCTTGGAGGCCAATTCATAGGTCCATTACGCGATATTATGCGGTCATTGAATGTTTCCCTCAATAAAACGATTGTCGCGCGCGCTGTGTGACATGTTGCGCCGTCTTGATGAAACCACAGCTCTTCCACATTAATGCCATTCAATTGGGGAACAAAGAAGTCAGTAATCATGGTTCTATAGCGGTCTCCATTGACTGTAACGTTCTGGCCGGCATCATTTTTAAGGAAATATGGACCAATGATTTCACCCGCCTATAAAGCACACCAAAGCTTGTTGACGTAGCCGTTCAACCAAAAATCATCGCTAAATAATTTTTTTTGGTGAAAATGGGGATCAAGAGCAATCTCGTTTTCGGCCCATTCAGCGAACGTACGCCGTGCACGATAGTCAAGCGGCTTCAATTCTTGCACGAGCTGGTTCTTGCAAGCTCGTAAACCAAGATCTTTCTGCAAAATCTTCCATAAAGTGGATGGACACAGTTCCAATTACTGTGCACGATGGCGAATCGACTCATTTGGGTCCTCCTCAATACTTCGCTCCACAGCAGCAACAGTTACTTCGGTGCGCACTGTACGACGTCTCTGTGGATGTGTATTATCAATTTAAGTATGCGTGGTGCGAAAACGATTCATGGTTAATCGAATAACTTGCTTGGATGGACGATTATGTCAACCGTAAAATGGACGTAGCGCAAGGTAAGTTTCGCGCACTGATTTACGATTTTCGAAATATATTTGCAGTTTGCAAGCGTTGTTCTGGCATTAGTCTATTCAATGGCAAACCAAACTGAGCACAAATCAGCTGTCTGCTATCAAAATGGCTGTCGCTGGAAACAGTGTTGGCAATTCGAAAAACAAACCTCTATAAAAACACCCTTTATTTGACTTTCTTTCAACATGTCTATTCTATGTACATTTGTTATAATATGACACTTCTCATTCCGTATCATGGTTCTCTTTGATACACCCCAAATCTAAAAAAAATTATTTCCACAACAATCATACGATGTTTATACTTTGTTGCCGAACCTAAAATTCACTTCCAAACATAATCAATGGCAAAAACATAACATTGCACATATACAACCAGGCCTATCCGACTCGAGTTTTTGACGTTCCCGTTCGTGACTGGAAAGTTGTAGATGGCACTCACAACCAGTCGTGCTGCTCATGGTCCGACTAGTACGAATATTTTAGCGCGACAATATTTATATATAGTTGCATTATAGTTTTGTTATTTGTATTTCCTAGAATTTTGAAGGATAATATTTATTTATTTTATATTGAATGAAACAATAACGATTTAACGTAAAATCGTATTAATTTTACTTGTCGATCGCACTATTGATTGTCAGAGCCATCTACAACTTTCCAGTCAGCTAGGGAAAATCGTCACCAATAGAATTGTAGGAGAGTTGGAGGGGCCTGCACACAACCTTACATCCTTAGGAATATTAAATGATCTCGCAAAAAAAAAACATAAAGCTCCTAAAATCTTATAACCAACAGACACTTTTCTCTCAATCATACTTTCCATTGCTAGGGAATAAACGTGCTCTAGTCGATGTTCACCTATCACAATATTACCTCCTGTTTTGTATTCATCACTTTCGAATATCAAAACCTTTGCTTTGATAACATTCAAAAATAAACAAGTTACTTACTTGTAATGTGTTGCCGTCTGGTAGTGTATATACGATGTGTTCAGTATCCACTGTTTCCTCTTTGAGCGGATTACTTGCTAAATAGCACGCTTTTTCTTTAATGGTGCGCACCGTCTCAAATTCGGCAGTTGTACGGAAGTTGATGCCTTCTTTACGTAATAACAGCCGTAAGTATCGTGACACGTCCCGTCCAGCGATATCCACGCGCATTATACTGTGCGGCATTGCAAAACCCTCGTAGATAGGTACTGCATGCGTTACTCCGTCACCCGAGTCAAGCACCACACCTGTTGTACGTCCTGTCGAGTAACTAAACCACAAATAACATTACGCTCAATTGCACCACTACCACTTTAAGTAAACGCTGATTTGTAAAATAATCAGATTGTCAATTATGTCAGTATTCCAAGCTACATTAAAAAATAAATAAGAAGATTGTGGCGTCACGAAGTACGAAATAATTTTAAAAAAAAGTGTAATGGTGTCTATTTATATTAGTAGACACCATATAGTGATAATAAATCGATTTTGAAATATTTTAATTAAAAAGTGATCATTATAAACTAATCTTTTTTAGAAAGGTATATTTTAAATTAAATTAAGTGTGTATGGATAGAGTTGAATGGCGTAAGATTGTAAAGTTATGAAAGAATGTAAAAATGTGAAGAATGTCAAGGGTTTTCTGCCACCCCATTTGATGAAATTGGGCGTTATGATATGTACGTATGTCTGTCATTAAATTTTGCTGTAGGTGGATTTTCAGCAATACATTATGGACAATTTGTTAGAAATAAACTTACAGACTGAGTACGGCTTGCATCGAAACAAAAAGTGCGGGTACATTGAACGTTTCGAAGAAAATCTCTGCAGATTTCTCTCGGTTTTGCCGGGGATTCAATGGCGCTTCCGTCAACAGCACTGGATGTTCCTCGGCGAATGTCGACAGCTGATCTTTGCTGTAAATGTAATTCCAAATGCGTTCCATGTCATTCCAATCGGTCACGATGCCATGCTCCATCGGATACCGCAATGACAGAAGCCCCCGATGTTCTTCAGCTTTTGGACCAACAAACAAGTCGCCCTCCAACGCACCGGCCATCACACGTATGTGTTTTGGCCGGCCAATACTAAAAATACAAACAGGTTGTAACATTGTCCACTAAACAAACATTTATCTAAACTGCTTACTAGTTTGGAAATCGACATTTTGGTGTTTGATCTCCAGCGAAACCGGCTTTAATCACTCCGGAGCCCTAAAGTAGTTTTGAAAATTAAAAAAATATTTTGACAGTTCAAGTAGTTAGATCATCAAAGCAACATGTCTGACAGTGACTAACTAAAATATTATTATAATTATCTCAAATATATGTCATCAATACATCTCTTTGCACTTACATTATCGATTACAACGGGTTGGTTAATTATCACATCATAAGGCTCCATAGTAAAATACTTTTTGTGCTAATAAATCTAAGAAATTACTTTTCGGCTTTTGACACGAGACCAAACTAAATCTGACGTCAACGTATACCGACTATACTATAAGGAACAGTAAGAATGATCACTCGGACGCACCTGTTGGGGACGTATCTTTATTACAAATGGCGTCAACCGATAAAAACAACTTACATGTGAGAAAGAGAGCAAGAGACATTTAATAGCGCGGTAGTTTTAAAACATAGAAAGTAAAGTATTTTGCTATTTTACTTTCTTATACGAAGTTGTAAGAAAGTATTGTAATCATGAAAATATATTTCTTATTCGTTTCCTTAGTAAAAAAAAATACTAAACTACAAAATTTTAAACATCTCAGAAAATATAATCATTTATTACTGTTACTATTAAAATAACATGTTTAGGATTTTAAACTTACGGTAATATTATATTTGTTACTTTATATGGCGCATACTCTAACTGCCCGGCGGTTGGTGTCACAAATCATTGGACTGTCAAATCGTATAGTCATCCTGCCCGAATTCAAATTTTAAGAAATCCGCATTTTAGAAGGTAGATTCACAAAGGCAAAAAATAAGAAGAATAAAAAATTCTTAGATATTTTATTTAAATGTATAAATATAAAATTATTTTATTTATTATTATTGGACCATGATAATCAACTTTAAACTAAACTGTATTTTCCCTATTGATACATTGTTACTTGTAATCATAATTTCGCAGAAATGTACCAATTTCTAATCTTCCTGTTTAATACGTACTTGTCGTAAAACTAGGAAATTTAAGAGGGTTAGTGAACCTTTTTTTATACCGATGGTTCGGGCAAAATGAAAGGTCAAAAAAGGTACTAACCCAACCGCCGGGCAATTTGAGTATGCGCCCTTTATATGATTGTTTAGCCATTACTAGACTTTGTACTTATGTTCTTACCTTTTCTTAGGGTTTATGATTTGCAGAAACTTAATTTTTATGTTCTATTATTTAAGCACGTTCGACCTTAATTCTGTTGTAAATTTAACAGCTATAATCTAGAAATGTCCGACCCTTGCTGGTCCTCAATTTAGTCTGGGCAATCTCCGAGCTAACGCGACAATCTGTTTAGGGTTGTCTTCTGGAAAAACGACTTTTTAGAGGATTACCATTGGTACCCCTCTTTAATGTGGGTGTTAGTTTTGAAACAACAAATTGTCTATTGTGAACTTTTAGTTTTTGCTAGTTAGTTACAATTTTAAAATTTATAAATTATATTTGGCGCAAACAATATTTATTTTTTTCTGCTGCCGTCTGTGTAATAATAAAACGAAATAAATGTAACTCACTATAAATTAAAAGAAACATATTTTATCGATCAAGAAAATTGATCAAGCAGCCTTTCATTTGCTTGATGAAAATTCTCATACCCAAATTGGGATTATATTTAAAATTTAAAAACAAATATAGGTTGTTAATAGAAAGAATCGAGGTGAGTAATATAGTACCTATCTTTATTTAACGGTCAAACTGAATATTGTATATCATATTATAATATTCGGTATGTTCGTCCAAATAAACATATCAGTGCCTTAATTCTAATGCCTTCAATTTGTCTCGAAGTTTAACATGTAGTATATAGGGTAAGGTTGCTCAAGTCGTACCCCATAAGGGAAAAAGCGTATAGAACCTAGGATTTATCAAATAAATAAAAATAAAATGTGTTGTTCACTACCTGCACTAATATTGTAGTTATTTATTATAAAGAAAATAAAAATTCTTTCACGTAAAATAAACTAAATCTGTAAAAAGTTACATCGGTACGACTAAAGAAACCGGTTTCCTAAGTCGTATCACCTATAGCCAAAGTCGTACCTGAGGATTAAATTAAGCAACAAATGAATGAAAATTTATTTTTTATTAATCAGTTTATTAGATACATAATTAAACATCACATATATATATTTTTTGTTCTTTTATCAACTCCAGCGCATAAATCGTGAGCAAATAATTTTCATTTCAAGCAATTTATCATGTTTCCTCTCGATCTACTCCACAAATAAAACAAAACCAATTACTTTTCTACTTTTTTGTTTTTAATACCATTCCTTTTTATTAATTACTGCATTTCTTTTATTTGTCGCATTTTTTACATTTTCATTGCAGTACGATATAGGAATCTCATATGAGTACGACTTAAGACACGGCACAAGTTAACATTAAAAATAAACATAATCAAATATTGAATAAAATCAATACAATCTCGTTTCGACCAAATGATTATATATATTCTTCTGAATTTATATTTAATAAGAAACATAATTTTATCAATAATTAACTTGCAATATTAACTTCCAAACATATGCAGAAAATTATAAAAAAATTGAAATAAACTAACTTGATGAGAGGATTTATAACGAACCACGTTTATAGCAGAAAATAACACTTAAAACATTTGGTTGACTCAGATATATATTTCTTTTTGGTTGTATGCGCGGTTGTCTGCGCAGTTCGTTCAGAACTCGAGTGGCACGATTTAAGCACTGGTACGACTTGACTAACCTTACCCTACTATGTATATAAACTGTTACTAATTATCTATTATTTCAATTTGAATTAGAATCGAGGTCCTGATCCCGAATTATGTGTTACGTTATGTAACTAATATATACTAATTTGTATATCTATCTTATATTTGAGGTTGCTACAACGATTTCGTCTAGTAGCACATCAGCATCGTTATCTCCTAGGAGAGAAATTTAACTGATACCACATTAATGCCACCTCCACTCGAACCATTAAGAGATATTCAAAGTTTAAATCGTTCCGCTAAACGCAACTGTATGCTTTTTTAATAATTTTGTTTTATTTTGAACTGATTTAAAGCACCGATTCCATAACTATAATGTTTCTCGTAGTTCCATTGGATAAAACTGAAGAGGTAGAAGGCAAGGTAGAGGCAAGTGTATTTTTAAATGTACGTAATAGATTTATATCACAAACAACAAACATTATGCATAACAAATTATAGAGTCTCCAACATTTACTGTCCAGCAGTGTCGAAGGCAGAGAATTATTGAGGAGAAAGACACCCTTCAACGCAAATTGTAGTCAAAAATTAGTAAAAATTATAATAGATGATTTACTTTATCATAGTACAAATGGCCGGTAAGTTGATTTTATTATTTTATTTAATGTTACTTTAATTTAAAGTATGAAATATATTTCGACTAAAAATATTTGTTAAAGCAAGTAAGGAGATTGCATACACATTTCCAACAGAAAATGAAAATACGTATTTTATACTATATAAACCAAAAACTGGAAGTAGTCCCAAATTATTATTGAAAGGTCGCCTTTGGTCGCGTTATATAAATTCTGTAAAAAAGAAATCACATCAAGACGAAAATAATGAAACCTCTATTAACGGTGCCTAATATTATTTTTGTGATAAGTTTGATTCACGAAAATGTTTAAAATACATACATTTAATTTTACAGAATTAATTGAACTGAAATAAATAAATTAATATCGTTTCTCGAAAATTCTATTGAGCCATAGGATAAGATTGAGGACGCGTTTGAAAAGACCTTCCTCAAACGGCAAATACTATTGGAAACGTTAGATCCACATCAATATATTAAAAAAAATATACCCTGGTAAATTATATTAAAATTATTTATTATATTCATATTGATATGCATAATCTTCCTACAATTAGTTACTGAATGACTTTCATAAACAATATCCGGAAAAGGAGCATATAATATATGATAATTGACCAAAGGTATCCAAAGCCATTATAGAACTGGCAAAAATTAAAAATATAAAGATAGAAGAAAACTTTCCACGACTTTGCTTTGACGAGGTTTTCCAGCCAATTCGAATGCAAAATCTGTTTTCTTATAGGAAATTTTCTCAATTTTACGATTTTGGGGTCATATTCTACCTACAACCCCACCCCGAGCGTGTACAGGGGTGCAAAGTGTTGCAAAATCGAAAAAATTGCTTTCTCAGCGGCGAAAACGTTCTACTACGTTTTGATAAATTTCGTTTATGACAAATTTGAGTTTGGGAATGTTTGTCACATATAAAAAATACATGTTTCCAGGGATTTTTATAATTTTCCTCCTTCACCCTTTTGCCGGGGTATATAGGGGGTAAAAATGGATAATCGGCTACATGGAATGAAAAACTTTCTTTTGCCAAGAAATAAAAGCCAATGGATTACTTATGATGTCCATGACCATTTACATAGTGTTATACATTTATACTATGTCAATGTACACCAGTGTTCATATAGAAAGTCACACCAGAAAATTAGCCTTGGGCGCTGCAACCAACATTACATCTTTTTCGACAGCTACCAGACCTACGTGATTAGCAAAGGATAGAAGATGAGGAGTGACAGAGATAGATAGAATGTAAATGTTTTTCAGCTGCGCAACTCTGTGTCACTATGTTTTCTATATTTTTTAAACGTTTTGAATAGGTGTTTGGGAAAATATTCACACACACGCCCACACGTTACAATTTCGAGATCGAATTTCTTTATGATTACAATACTTACTTATAATATGTATGTATATAAGAAAGTAATAATTAGGAACCTGTTATGGTTATTGATTTTTTTTTTTTTATAAATCATGACAAAAAAACAGAAAAGATTCAAATAATTAGGAGTTTGACATTTAATATGTTGATATCAAATGTCTAATTTCAAATTATTCGATTTTTTTAACTTTTATAATAATAATAGTAAGTATTGTAATCGCGAAATATGTCTTTTAATCTTCTCTGTATTGAATCTGAGTATTTGACATTTAATACCTACTTATTTTACATAAATGTTTCTATAATAGATAGATGTGAACTGTCGAAGAATAAAATACGCAAAATTGATTGAGGAGTAATATAAAAAAGGTGCAATTATCTTATCTGGACTTTTAGATTTAAAAAGCTGGCATGTCTGTCACTGAACTTTCTTATACGCATTTAATTAGATCATTAGAATTCAAATATTTTAAAATTTTATAAATTCTAACGATCCACCTAAATTGCGTATATATATATATATATATATATATATATATATATATATATATATATATATATATATATATATATATAAATATATATATATATATATATATATATATATATATATATATATATATATATATATATATATAAATAAATATATATATATATATATATATATATATATATATATATATATATATATATATATATTTAAATATATATATATATATATATATATATATATATATATATATATATATATATATATACACTTAATAACATGGTGGGGGTACAGAATAATATATATCTTGGAAATTCTTATTGGAAATTAAAAAGAAGCAAATAAATCATAATTTCTTTAGTGTAAATTTTAGAAGGTTCAATTATCTTATCTGGTCTTTTAGATTTAAAAAGCTGCCATTTTATTTTATAAATTCTAACGATCCACCTAAATTGCGTATATATATATATATATATATATATATATATATATATATATATATATATATATATATATATATATATATAAATATATATATATATATATATATATATATATATATATATATATATATATATATATATATAAATAAATATATATATATATATATATATATATATATATATATATATATATATATATATATTTAAATATATATATATATATATATATATATATATATATATATATATATATATATATATATATATATATATATGTGTAAATGTATAACACTATGTAAATTATATTACATACCGCATTCGCACTACACAGAAAAAAAAGATTTGAAAAATCTCCTAATAGGGTAAAACGACCAGTTTTGGCACAGTTAAGAAAATTCTCTACTCTTTTGAGGATTAAAAAAAATATGGATAATATATTTATATAATAATTGAAAATTTTTAAAGTTTAAGTGTTTTATAAAGTAAAAAAAAAAATTAAATTGTTTATTGATGTTTTAGGTAATTTTGTTCACAATTTATAATTCGATGTTAAAATGCCAGTTTTGGCACGGTGATTGCCTTTAAGAGAACAGTCCTTTCTAGTAGTAGCACGGCAAATATAGTTATAAATTTATATATTTTAGCTTGGATTTCCTAAAATTTAGGTATATATTTATAAAAAAACACTTGCAGTAGCTTTATTTTATAAATTTTTAAATTATAGAGGTAGGTACTATACCTATCTAAAGCTAAATTTCATATTTATAAAGTTCTAAATTATAAATGTAGACAACAATATTACTATTCTTTATCTATAATGCAAATGATATTTTAATTAAATAATAATTTTTAATCGAAATATTAAAATTACTTATAAATAGGTATATTACATCAAAATTTTTAATACTTTTCTTGCATTCAAATTTTGTGAACAATGAAAAATTGAAATCTTTTCTAGTTTTATTTTTTTAGATAAGAATACTTTTCATCTTGTAATTTCAGATAGAAGTATTTTTTCAAGTGTACCGGGTGGGGCAAAACAACCTCCCTAGTTTTGCAAGTGAATTAAAGAAAAAGGAGTCGAGATACAAAAAATTTATTTCAATAAAATAAAGTAGTTACATGGCCAGTTTTATCTTATGTAGTTTTAAAAATCATATCGGCCAAGTGTTGTCCTTCATTGTCTACACACTGCTGCAAGCGACTTTTGAAGTTTTGCATAACCCTTTCAAGCATTTCTTCAGGTATACGGCGAATTTCCGTGCGGATTGTCTCCTCTCAGGGAGACAAAGCATGCGGGGAACATTTCCTTCAAAACCAGCATTGATGCCCGCGCTGTGTGGGCTGTGGCTTCCCCCCCCCGTCCTGCTGAAACCAGACATTCTCGAGACCAAGTTCTTTAAGAGCAGAGGCAAAAAAATTCTGGAGCATGTTCATATAGCGCCCAGAATTGACGGTAACTGCCCAATTTCTTTCCTGTAGTAAAAGTAAGGCCCGATAATCCCTATTCGGGAAATTGCGCACCAAACTGTGACACGATCACTATGCAGAGGCTTCTCGTGGATCACCCTCAGATTGTTTTCGTACCAATATCGAAAATTTTGTTTATTTACACCGCCAGAAAGATGGAAATGTGCTGGGCGGCGATTACAGACTCCTTTTCGCGTATGTATGCTTCCACGGCAAAAGCGCGCTGCTCGTTCGTCCACATTGTGTTTACGACTGAATCCTTTTGTAACACATACACACGGCATATCTTTCTGCCGCCATTCACGCCATTCCTACCCTGTTACGACCTCTGCTAGCTTCACAATTCTCTGTTGAAACTAGGGAGGTTGTTTTGCCCCACCTGTATAAGAGGTTTTGGTTCTAATTCTTGATTTTTCACACTTCTTTTTACCCTTTTTATTAACGGTGTCATTGTTTTTACCAGTTTTCACTAAAATAAAAATAATTATTTCAAACTAATAAAAAATAAATTAAATAGGTCATGTTTTAGATTTTTATTTTTTATGAGATAAACAATAAAATTTCAGTGTACGTATAAGTAGTTAAAATTTGTTCTTGTTATAAGAAATATGTAAAAACATTAATATTCTAACCTCACTTGCTTACTGTCAGAGAGTCTCTGTTTACCGTTCCTTTTATAGAAGCGGCTACCAATAGAAGAGCGCTGTAAGCATAAAGTGCTTCATTAATTGGCGCGCTCTTCAAATTTCATACCAATTAAAAAACACGTGTTTTTAATATTAAAAAATAAAAAAAAGTCAATATTCAACATTTGAAATGTTTCGATGAACTATTCATTTAGTTTATTTAACCAGGTACATATTAAAAAAATACGTTTTTCTAGTAAATATGATTGTAATTGCTTAAGCTATGGTAACCGTAAACTAACTAGAAATGGCTGTGAAAAGTACAATTTTGATATCGCTAAACAATATTCGTTTTTTTTTTTAATTAATAATTTTAAAATGGACGTTCTAAAGGTTTTTTCTTGTTTAAAACTATATATAAATATTTAAATCGTTGTTATACCTACGCATTTGCACAGTTTTAAACGTATAAAACCAAGTTTTTGATACCTGTGCCATTACTAGCGATGTGCCGAAACTGGTCGTTTTACCCTATATATATTAGCTGAAAGACCATTTTAATTTGTTCTCAGAAACATATATTTTAAGTAGATAAAACATCTATATTTTTAGTTGCACAGCAAAAACGAACATTAGATAATTGATCTATTTTGTGGAATAGCAAACTAAAGTTTTAAATGCTCTAATTTTTTAGGGAAAACAGCTAATGTATTAGGTCAAATAACTATTGTTTTATTTGAACGACCTATATTTTTAACTAAAAATATCATATATTCTTCATTAGATAATTCATCTATTCAACTTTAGTTGTTCTAACTAATATTATAGATATTTTAGCTAATGTAAAAACAGCTAATTGCAATTAGTCAAATTCTCTAAAGTTTTTCTTTCTGTGTACCCGTATCTCAGTTCAGTGGTAATATGCCAGAATTATCAACAGATTTAGCGAATAGTATTCGAGAAAAATTAATTAATATAAAATTACTAATTATCGATGACATTTCTACGGTAGGGAGTACACTTTTTAGTAGAGTTGATACAAGATTAAGATAAATTATGGGAGTTAATGAATCATTTGTCGGAATATCTGTAATCATTGTAGGAGATTTGAATCAATTACCTCCAGTTATGGACTCTGCAATTTATAAAGTAACAAAAACTAATGAAATGGATATATTAATTCATGTATGGAATGTGGAATGTACTATGCCTAGTACTAAATTTATTTTTTTTATATTCTTTATTTATTATGTAAAATATCTTAATAAAAACAGAATTAATTTATTTTCAATAAAATTAATATTTTTATTGTACCTATTAATATCCTGTATAATTCTTTCAAATATACAAAGATTTCTATCGACTATATCCACAAATATTAATGTTTGCATTATAAATGTATTAGTACTAATATCCAATTATATTAACAGTTGCTATGCTTATATTTACTGTTAATATTCACATGTAATACCATAAATAGTCAAAGTTATGTCGATTATTTTTCATGGTGTATTACGAATGTCTCTTGTGCTTTAGTATGAATATTACGAGTGCGCAGCACGAGTGATATTCGAAAGCACAAGAGACATGAGTAATACACCATCAAAAATAATCTACTTAACTTTGACTACGAATCGTATTCGAAGGACTATTCAATGAACCAAATCTATTATTTTATTTAAAAATAACAATACTATTTGGTTATGTTTTCATAACCATAGCAACCAGAAAAAAAGTTGCTGTTATTTGCAAATATTCAATGTCAAAAGTGTTTTTTGACGTATATTGTCATTTCATTTGTTTAAAATATTCACTTAAAAGTACTAGTACTGAATTGTCGACACACAACCTTACTAGTACTAAATATGCACTACAATTCATTTTGATTGGCTGTAAAATTCAAAATCCTGCATTCTTATTGGTCTATTTTTGACAGATGACAGGTGAGTGAAATAGTCAAATATATTCACAACTACTTCCTCATACTAATATAATTTTAGATATATAGAATATTAAATCTAAGTATGCGAATAGCAGTGATGAGAATGCAGTATATATTAACCGTGTATATATTCTATTGCTGATTTTAATATATAATATATTAAGGAGTTTTAATATATGGAGAAATTTACCCTTAAATACGTGCATAGGTGTCACTTTTTACTTTCTTATTCGCAGTATAAGTAAGTATTGTAATCATTTTGACCTTGCCTGAATCGATTCCGACTATTTTTGGAATGACGTCTGTGTGTGTGTGTGTGTGTGTGTGTGTATGTGAGCGCTCTACAGCCCAAACGGCTAAGGGGAAAATTATGAGATTTTAAATTTAAGATTTGAATGTGCCCGACAAGAAAACCTCCTATTTTTGAAAACAATATTTCGACCGGAAGTGCATGTTTACTCCAATAATTTTTTGCAATTACTAAGCTCTAACAGAAAAATTTTACAATAAAAATTATAGATATCAGCCCTTGAAATTTCTTCATATTACATTTAATTTTACATAAATCCTATCATCTGCGCCTGTCAATTGTTTATCAAAAAAAAACAAAATAGACTTAAATAATTTGAAGTTTGCCATTTTATATTTATTTTAAGAAATATATTTAGCGTACAAGTGTTCCAAAGGTTAGAACAAATATTATAAATTAGAAAAATAATGTTACTACGATATGGTTTAACCCATATGCGTATAAGAAAGTTCGGTGCATGACACTGCAGATGTTTTAGGGGTAAAACCGCAGTTGACGGCCACCTATGAAGTTGGCTGCGGAAAAAAGTCGATTTAGGCTAAAATGAGCGCTTTTCTTGTTACCAACTGCAAGACACTAAAAGCGGGAGATTTAAAATGAGTTTGATCGCGGCGTGAAATAAAACGATAAAAATCAACTTTTTTTGTAACTGTTTTGACCCGCAAAGACTGTTTCGACCAAAAAGTGTGTAAGGCGCGTTTTCATTTTCAAAAAACTAACAAAACCCACCCTTTTGCGTGTAGAAATTCGTTTTGTAACTAAAAATAAAAACTAACAAAACCCACCCTCTTCGGTGGAAATTCGTTTGCGTGGAACATGGTTTGCAACTAAAAATAAAAACTAACAAAACCCACCCTTTTTCGTGGAAATTCGTTTGCGTGTAACTCGTTTTGTTACTAAAAATAAAAACTAACAAAACCCACCCTTTTGAGTGAAAGGGCCCTTTGTACGCTTCTCGAATGTATTTAAATTCAAATTACGCGGTATCGGTTCATTATGTTGGCAACGCCCAGACCCACGAAAATCGCCGCGGATCCGCCGCCAACTTCATAGGTGGCCGTCAACTGCGGTTTAGCCGTTTTAGGTATATTTTATATTAGTAGTTATTACATTTATATTAACCACTGACATACATTTCTCCCAGTGCACGTTTAAAGTTTATCCACGATAACATGAGCTTCACGTCATTAGTTTTTGAACTAATAATTGACAAATTTATATATATATATCTATCTTTGCTATTTACATGCTTCCTCGATCGGTTGCTAATGTTACGTTTGTGTTATATATTCATCTCTTTTCCACTGCTGGAAAAAAAAGAGATGGATCTTCACATCAAAGGCATGGCAACGAAATGTCAAATACAGATCTGTCATTTCAAATTTAAATTCGTAAAATGAAATTCAATGTCATGATACGAAATTTTCTTGAGCGCTACTGCTCTGGTCGTCGTGGCCTATAGCGTTTCTGGTCCAGGAAGCTCATTTCGCGTTTCGATCGCAATCCTAAAATTCTCATAACTCGATGGAAGACTATACAGCAGTAAAATCGATAGCAAATCATCGTTTATTTCCACCTCCATGTCCTTGAGTCGGTCTACAGCGTCAAAGAATCGGCGTAGATGATCCCGAACGTCATCGCCCTCGAGCATGCGCTGAAGAACAATCTGCTTCAACAGATTCGCCTTGCGCGCCGGGCTTTTGGATTGGTAGATGGATTCGAATTTCTGCCACAGTTCTCGCGACGTGTTGAAGTCTTTCACCTGCTTCAACTCCGTTGCATGGATGGCTAGGAATATGTCGGACATAGCGACCGCAGCCTCGTTGCCTCCTTCAGGTCTGACTTTTGCGCCATTCACGTAAGGCCATGCATCATTTTTTATTAAAAGAGCTTTCATGTGAATTTTCCATGTATCAAAGTTGTCCTATGAGAGTATCTCGACGCGCATTATGTTGCCTGATGTACCAATGATGGGGCTACAATTTTCTGTCCCATTCACGGTTACCAGTTCACGGGAGTAACGAGCTCGGACGACAAGGACCGAAGGGGTTGTTTAAAAAGACTCAACTTAATTAAATATTGTTTATTACAAGTCTGGGATAGGGTCACTCAACCAGATACACGTAGATATATAGGTTAATACAAACACAAATAAAATGATGCAAAACGAAATGGTGAAATACAAATTACACAAAAGCACAAAATGATAAAAGTATAAACGGCTAGTACCAGTTGTACGGCTAAACAAAATTACAGCTAGCGAGACATAGAAATTATAACTTACATAACATGTTTCTTGTAATTATCCTTTTAGTGTGGAACAATTAATTCGACCACTAACACTTTTAAACTCTTACGATTAATACACAATATTGTTCAACTCGTCGGCTCTAAGTCTCAAAACTCACTGTCTGTTTCACCCCCAAGAACCCATCTTTTTACTCAGAGGCTACTTATCCCTACCCCAGATTCTTACATACAAATCAATCCTTAACTATTGGCTTAACTATGACTCTGGCCTTCGCATCTGACGACCCTATTGGTGGAGACCCTCAGTCTTAGCGGGGTGACACTTAAGTTAGAACGGGGCGTAGACTGAACGCTCTTATAACAACTTTTGTAAAACGGAAATAACTTTACGATTAATAATGAATTTAACAACAATTGGAATATTACTAATTAACTTGAATTTAACTTACGTGAGCGGTCAAAGTCGAAAGCCAACTTAATACTAATTACAAAAAAAGATACTTAAATTCCTAATATTCGTAATCACTGATGTCCTTAACTACAAATGTATTGAAATTACGAATATACTTAAATTACGAATGCACTTGCCCGGTTGTTAAGCATCATATTTCCTGGTGTCGCTTGGGTGTTCTAGGTTGTTTGTTTAGATCTTTGATAAATGTGTCGTCGTTCCGATACATGAGGGAATGCAGTTAACTTTGTTCCCACGTTGGATAGTATACCTTCCCTCATCTGGATACTATTTAGATAGTGGCGAACTGCGACTTCGCCTAAATATATCCCGCTGAGACGACCCGTAAGAGAAAGATCCCACGATTTCTTGACACCGTTAATCACTACAAATCAACCCTCTAATGTCCACACATGTATAATTTTTAAACATTTTCCCACGCACGACTCACACTGTTCTTGGAAGTACAGCTTCTTAGAATTAGCACTGTCACAACTCTTACCCTCTTAGACTAAGTTATATATTTTACTTTCTTTTCGCGAAATACAAATATAAAACTTGCGAGGCATCCTATCGTCGCTGTTTGCATGAAGTCGACTTCTCCGCTCTCGTAACTTCGTTAGATCTGGCCTCCCATGCAGCGGCTCTTCGGAACGTTAATAATATACCGAATCGCCGTTACACCTGGTGTGCGCAGAAGTTCGTTGGCAGTGGCGAAGTCGTACTTCTTATGTTGGTGGATCCTCAGGAGTCCAAGTTGGATATGTTGTAGTGCTTCTTTTTTTTTACTGTAACAACAAAACGACTGCGGCAGAATCATATGACAACTTAACAACCCTAAATTATATGGCACAGGACAAGTGCAACTATAGCTATCTTATTCTAGGTGACCTATATTACTTATATTATACCCTATGGTTTTAGTAATCTTCTAAACAACAAGGCAGATCAACAGAACAGTTGTACTTAAGTTTTTAATAAAACCATTGGTTAGCTACATACGGAAAAGGGGTGCTAATTTCCTTTAATCAGTTTCAATTATCATGATTCTGTTATCCGAACGTGACACTACCAAGCTGGAGTAACGAACGATTGTTACTTGATTTAATTAGAACGCAACTTTCAATTTGGAATTATTTATTCCGTCCGCACTTGTAGAACAAGAAGGTTCCACTAGAGTAATTTTTACTGTTTCTGGTTCGGACATTTTAACCATGAATTGAGAATTTTTTCGTTTAAGTTTTTTCAAAATTTTATCTTTTGCCTTATAGGCACCGATAGCCAAGATAAACACTGTCAGGAATACAACGCTGCTTGAAATACTAATTAATTTTGTTCTTTTCCATTCCTGTTTGTCTCTAATATTATGTACGTGCTTCTCCCATTCGTTGATATCAATTCCTTGCTTCAAAGTCTCCTGGTCGATAGATTTAAGAATTTCGCGTATTTCGACGTCGGTACCGGATTTTTCTTTAAAGTTCGTTAAATGAGTAATATTTTCGTTAAGCGGAGGTATTATAAGATTTTCCATTTCCGAACTAACTTTGGAAGTGGTTATAGAATAGGGAAGCAAAACGTAATTTTTATTGTATGCAATACAGGAAGCGGGAATATTTAATATTCCTGTTCCTGAAATAACAATTGTGCTTGAGTTAAAGTGTTGCGGATGTTTTGAGCTTGGGCAATTTATAGTTAGGAGATCGTTATCGACGCTATATATCCATGCATTAGATTTTTTTGCATGATATAGTACGGAGCGGTTGTCTCTGGTGATTTTGTGCGTACACAACGTCGCCGCCTTATTTGTATTTCCGGTATACAAGGCTGTGAGACAAGATACGTCAGTTATTCTCCGAACTGGCATTGAAGGTGGACATATTTTTATAAATTTACTTCTGCACAACTGCAAATCTTCCGTATTTAGCTCAACGTAGTATTGACCATCGTCTGAAATGGCTAAATAGGAAAATTCCGCGACCGTGTACAATTTAGTGCCTTCATTTCCAGATTTATAGGGCAATGATAATGCGCGGTATACATTAAAAAATCTGCCAGCGGCTTTTAATGGAATTTCCGCGAAAATACGCAGAGTATCGTCAAAGTAGACTGCATGAACTGTAGCTACCTCATAGAATAAATGCGTATTCCTTTCGAAATCTGACGTTAGTAAGGACAACCCGGTTGGTAAGTTATTCCGAATAACATCTAGCGCTTGCACGAGCAAAGTAGGATTAATAAATGCAGGACTAAGCTGATGTAAGGCGGTGGCTTCAAGTGCGTTTCCAAATTCCAAAATATTTTCCTTAATATTATTTAATATGTTTTCGGCATTACGAAAAGCCGAATTTAAATGTATTGCCTGCATTATTTTTGTATCAATCGGGCGATGATCAATTATAATTTGTTTGATTTTAGCGTTTAACAGGGCTACGATTGTTTTCAATTTTTCGAAATTATCATTAAGTTTAGAATTGTTGTTCTGCATATTTTTAAGTATCGTCACCTGTTCGTCCATTACATTTATAATTTTGTCCGATCTAGAATTTAACTCATTAATTTTTTCATTGACCGCGCTTAGATCATTAGAGTCCACCGTGCCAAATAAGAATTTTAGTACACTTCCACCCGCATTAATCAACCCTCGCTTTATTCGTTCGTTTTCGTAAGGTGCAACCGTTTTTATTAAATGCGCTAATTTAATTTTGAGCTTACTAACGTCGTTTTTCATGGTTTTTATTTCGCTACTTACCAAATTAACCAGTGTCACACGATGTCTTGAAGTTAGTTCCTCACTTAGAAGCGCTATATCTAATTTAACAATGTTGTCGAGTATGCCATCAAATGCTTCTAGGTTCTCTCGGCAATGGGTCATATCTACATCAGTCGTCAAAATCCAACTGTCGCCGGTCAGTAGTATCTCGTCCTCTTTTATAAAAATGAGCCCCTTGTCCATAGAGGGCAACGGCTCACTAAGAATGCACGTAAGTGCGGTAAGGACACAGCTTGCCAAAACTAAAACATAAATAATATTAAAATCTTACACATCTTACTTTAATTACCTTATCTCATCCAATCCTAGCAAAATAAAAAAAAAATAAACATATTCAAAATTTATTATAATTAGGTGACCCAATGTCGACAACAAGAACATTATGTCCGCCGCTTTGAAACCCAAGGTTGCTCGGGCGCTTTACCTTTACTTCGCGTCAACCGGGGTAGTGCTGAATCACTGCTAGTATCTGAGTCGTTGTTAGAACCGACGGGGTCAAAGTCCTCGTTGGATTCGGGTTCAACAACCGACTCGCTACCTGAAGCGGATTCACTACCGGACCCTAAATTATCGTCTTCAACTATATCCTGTTGTTGGTTAGCGTCAGGCATAATCTCAGGGTAATCTCTGATGTTTGGTGGTGGTATTCGGTCAGGTGTCAGCTTATCAATTTCCTTTGATATAATTACTTCGCCGTGGTAAAATTTTAATCGATTAGCGTGCACTATGTTTTCTTTATTGGTTTCTAAGTTTTTTACAATAAAGTTTACTGGCCCAGTCTGCTTTATGATTTTGTATGGTCCTTTCCATGGCTTAACGAGTTTTCGGGATAATCCCGCTGGCACAGTCGTATCATGCAATAAAACTAAGTCTCCAATCGACAACGTTATTGGAGCGGCTCTTTTATTGTATTGTCTTTCGTTGCGGTCACTCGCATTCTGCATTTTCTCTCTCACAATAGCATACGCATCGTGTAACCGAGCCTTCATTTTGGTCGTAAAATCATCTTCGTTTTCGGTTCGTTGTGGTGTTAACTTGTCGTCGAAGGGTGTACTTAGTTCACGCCCATACAATAGAAAGTGCGGGGTCTGACCAGTGGCACTATGGACGGAGTTTCTTAGTGCCATCAAAGCACAAGGTATCCAGCTGTCCCAGTCCGTTTGGTCTTTACGCACGTAGTGTGACAGTGTGTCGGCTAGAGTTTTGTGAAATCTCTCTATCCGTCCATTGCACATCGGGTGGTATGCGGTCGTTTGCAGTTTTGTAACACCTAAATTTTTACAAATATTTTTAAATAACTCAGAGACAAAATTCGTTCCTTTATCCGTTAATAGCTGCTCAGGTACGCCATGCCTAACTATTATATGCTCAATAAACGCGCGAGCGATAGTGTCAGTTTTTTGATCGGGGAGTGCAATGGCTTCCGGGTATCTGCTGAAGGCATCTTGAAAAGTTAAAATGAACTTATTTCCCTTTTTGCTGGTTCTTATTGGGCCCACCACGTCCATTGAAGTTCTTTGAAATGGTCTTAAGACTTCGTTAAATTTCTGCAACGGGGCTGGTTTTAAATGTGGTGACGTTTTTCTTTGGCTACACGACAGACATTGCATGCAGTAAACTTTTATGTCGCGATAGAGTTCTACTATTATACGCAACTGGATGCTCGTTGCCATTCTGAACTTGGCTGAGAACGGCTCCGAGAGCATAATCTGAAGCGTCGGTTGCTAATATAAATGGTTTATTAAAATCGGGATACATAAGAACGGGGCTATGTACCATGGCAGATTTTAATTTATCAAAAGCGGCTTGTGTCGTTTCGTCCCATACGAAAGGTGTATTTTTCTTTGTGAGATTGGTAAGTGGTTTTGCTATTTCGGAAAACCTTTCTATAAATCGTCTATAAAAGCCGATTAACCCGATAAAAGCTCTAATCTTCTTGACTTTTTTAGGAATTGGGTAGTTATCTATAGCGTGTGTTTTTGCTGGATCAGTTTTTATGCCTTCGCTAGAAATGATGTGACCTAAGTAAGCAGTTTCATTAGTTATGAATCTACATTTTTCGGGTTTTAATTTTAAATTGTTTGATCTTAAACGCTCAAAAACACTACGCAATCGTTGTATGTGCTCTTGAACATCATTTCTACTGAAAATAATAATATCATCGAGGTAGACATAACACCTATCACCGATTAGTCCACTCAATGCACAATACATTAGGCGTTGAAAGGTGCTGGGTGCATTACAGAGACCGAAAGGCATACGGTTCCATTCATAGTGCCCCCAGGGGGTACTAAAACCAGTCTTCTCTCTGTCTTGTTCCGCTACCTCTACCTGATGGTATCCCGCGCAAAGATCTAGCGTTGTAAAGAGTGCGGCTCCGTTTAATTGTTCCAACGTATCACGTAAGTTTGGCAAGGGTAACCGATCTTTTTTTGTTATTTTATTTAGTTCCCGGAAATCTACGCAAAGTCTCACTTTTGTACTGCCATCAGGCATAGTTCTGTTTACTAAGACAACCGGAGCGGACCACGGGGAATCGGATTCTCTAATAATATCGCCGTTTAATAGCTCCGTCATTTGTGCTTGTAAAACGTCTTTTTGGGCGTACGGTACCCTGTACGGAGCTTTGGCTATTGGATGCTCATTCTCGGTGAATATCCTATGTTTAATTTTAGAGGTACAACCTAAGTGTACGTCATTATGCATAAAAATATCCTGATATTCATTTAATAAATTCATTAATCTAATTCTATCTGTCGGTTTCAAATGGTCAAGCTGAAATAATTCGGTAAAATCGCTTTGTCTAACGTGACTAACTTCTGATAGTTTTCTAGTGTTTTCTCGCGAATTCTTAATTATAACTGACTCTTCAAGTCCAATTCGGGTAGATTTTGGAACAGTGATTGAAGCGTTTGTGACGTTCATGAGTTTAATGGGAACTTCATCACCCTGCACTTTAATCACCACCCGCGCAGCTAAAATACCATGCGTACGTATATCTACTGGCTCAATTACGGTTTCAATACCACTTTGTATAGTAGTTTCACGAATACCAACACAAATAAGTTCGTGTCTGGCCGGAATTACAAAAGTGTCCTTAGTACGGATCGGATTGTTTGAAACGATCATACTAGGTTCTACTGTTTCTGCTTGTTTCGCGCTAAATGAATTGGTTGAAACATCTGCACTAACAAAATTTCTACTAACATTACTCTGTTGGGATTCGTGATACAACTTGTTACATTTTAACACGTTTCTTATTTGTACTTTATTATCCGCCAATTCTTTAGTAATTTTTAAACCAGTCGCAATACTCGATTTAAGTTCGCTTTCTGCAGCTGCAGCTTTAGCCTCATTTCCGTCTACGCGCGATTCTAATGACTTGCCTATAACATTATTTCTGCCTTTTTCCCATTTCGTTAATTTATACTTTTTATCGTTATTTTCATCGGATTGGACGTTTATGGGTGATATCTGAATAATTTCCGGACCTATCTTTATTTCGTTTCGAGCATAGTTAATTTCGGTTTGATGTTTCACTAAAAAATCTGTTCCTAATAAACCATCCGCTAACAAAGCCAAACTATTTTCGCACACAATAAATTCATGATTTATAGGCTTATTCTTCAGGCAAAACACTACCGAGGCTATACCCACAACTGGCAAGGCTTTACCTGATATTCCGGCAATAATTCTATTTTCAACCATTTTGTCCATCTTAAACTGTCCCTGCAACGCATGTCTTTTAATAATACTCACACTTGCTCCTGTGTCAATTGGAAATTTATTATTATTTATTATTATTATTATTTATTGTTACAAAAATTTCGTTGTTTATTTCTTTTATGGATGGAACTATAATTTTATTCAAAGACATGTGTTGACGCAAGCCAACTGATTCGGGGTTATCGCTGGCTACTCTAAGTTTAAATGTTCGGAATTTCGGGTTTCTACGCCAGAAAGTTTCTCGGTACAGTGTACTCTTAAGTGTCCATTCTTTTTACAACGAGTACAAGTTGTACTATCGTTACGGGTTGTTGCTTTCTGTTGAAACCTATGACAATCTCGCTGTAAATGTCCCATAGTTTCGCATTTAAAGCACATTATACTAGACAGATCCCGTTGTGCTCGTCCATTATTAGTGCGGTCAGTGTATCTAGTTGTCGGGTTGTTACGCCTATCGTTATTGTATCTGTTATGACTCGAATTTGGATTATAATAGTTATTCTGATTTGAATAATTTTGAAACCGATTGGGAGTAAAGCGATAGTTATTTTGGCTATTTTGATTTGTGTTATACGACATATCCCTACGAGAGTTCTGACTTTGTTCGCTATTATTTTTATTACTAGTGAAAGAATCGAACTTACTTTCTAGTTTATTAATCATTTGAATTAAATTAGTTGTTGCATTATTCACATGATTCACAGATTCATTCTCATCGTTTAAACTACACATCTGATAATTAACAATGCCTTCGATACGCGAAGCAGTGTCAGTAGCTTCTGTTAATGTTTTTGGCAGACTTAGCAGAAGATCCTTCTGGTATACTCGCAATACCCCATTATTAAATTGATTTAACAACCTCTCGTCCAGCATTTTATTCATACCGGCTTGTTCAGATGCGTTATTTCCGGTTTGAGTTAATTGTTTGCCAATTGCTCTCAATCTTGTCGCGTATGCAATTATTGATTCACCTTTTAATTGTACACACGTGCTGAATTGTTTTTCTATTAATGCTCTATTTGGTTTAGGGGCGAATCTATCTAATAATCCTTTTTTAAATTCGGACCAATCTACAGTAGTGCTAAGAGGTGGTTGCGTTTGCATATAAAATAGTGCTTCACCGGCTAATCTCATTCTAGCATTATGAACTTTATCTGCATCCAACCATCCTGCGCTCATACCAACAAAATCTATTCTATCCAAGAAAAACTTTACTGTTACGTCTGGTGTGCCACTAAATATAGGAATCACCGATGATATGCCTAATTGCGACATTGCTAGTGTAAATTGTTGTAAGGTAGCCTGGTCTAGCGCCATTTTATCTGATTATATATATATTTTTATTTATTTATTTTTAGAACCCAAATAAAATAATTAATACTTTAATATTATTAAACAACCCAAAAAAAAAAGTTTTTATATGAAAGCTACTGGAATAATTATCGATCTCACCGCTGTCAACCAATTTTGTACCAATGATGGGGCTACAATTTTCTGTCCCATTCACGGTTACCAGTTCACGGGAGTAACGAGCTCGGACGACAAGGACCGAAGGGGTTGTTTAAAAAGACTCAACTTAATTAAATATTGTTTATTACAAGTCTGGGATAGGGTCACTCAACCAGATACACGTAGATATATAGGTTAATACAAACACAAATAAAATGATGCAAAACGAAATGGTGAAATACAAATTACACAAAAGCACAAAATGATAAAAGTATAAACGGCTAGTACCAGTTGTACGGCTAAACAAAATTACAGCTAGCGAGACATAGAAATTATAACTTACATAACATGTTTCTTGTAATTATCCTTTTAGTGTGGAACAATTAATTCGACCACTAACACTTTTAAACTCTTACGATTAATACACAATATTGTTCAACTCGTCGGCTCTAAGTCTCAAAACTCACTGTCTGTTTCACCCCCAAGAACCCATCTTTTTACTCAGAGGCTACTTATCCCTACCCCAGATTCTTACATACAAATCAATCCTTAACTATTGGCTTAACTATGACTCTGGCCTTCGCATCTGACGACCCTATTGGTGGAGACCCTCAGTCTTAGCGGGGTGACACTTAAGTTAGAACGGGGCGTAGACTGAACGCTCTTATAACAACTTTTGTAAAACGGAAATAACTTTACGATTAATAATGAATTTAACAACAATTGGAATATTACTAATTAACTTGAATTTAACTTACGTGAGCGGTCAAAGTCGAAAGCCAACTTAATACTAATTACAAAAAAAGATACTTAAATTCCTAATATTCGTAATCACTGATGTCCTTAACTACAAATGTATTGAAATTACGAATATACTTAAATTACGAATGCACTTGCCCGGTTGTTAAGCATCATATTTCCTGGTGTCGCTTGGGTGTTCTAGGTTGTTTGTTTAGATCTTTGATAAATGTGTCGTCGTTCCGATACATGAGGGAATGCAGTTAACTTTGTTCCCACGTTGGATAGTATACCTTCCCTCATCTGGATACTATTTAGATAGTGGCGAACTGCGACTTCGCCTAAATATATCCCGCTGAGACGACCCGTAAGAGAAAGATCCCACGATTTCTTGACACCGTTAATCACTACAAATCAACCCTCTAATGTCCACACATGTATAATTTTTAAACATTTTCCCACGCACGACTCACACTGTTCTTGGAAGTACAGCTTCTTAGAATTAGCACTGTCACACTGACATCATCTTTGTTTTTTTTTTAGGGTAAATAACAATCCATGGTGAAAATAGAATGCAAAGTTTTAATGCTTAAAATCTGAACTTTCAAAATTATTATTTTTCATTATGATCGGGTAACTGCTGTGGCCGCTATTTCAGGTGCAGCCTGACACCTCCATCTGATCGATGGGCAGGATAGAGGTCGCACTATTAAAGAAATAACAAAACAATTTTTTTATGATTGCCAGATATATTTGCCGCCAGCGTACATAGGATTTTTTTTTGTTTTTTGATAAATAAGAAAATGGCGACGTTTTGAAGAAAATTGTTTGTTTTTTACTCAAAAAAATGGATAAAAGTTAAAAATCTATGTTTGATAATTTCAAAAAACGCTGGTAAATAAAAAGGTGTAGAATTCAAAAATCCAAACGCAATTTAAATCGGATGAACCGTTTTTGAGATAGAATGCCCGCCAATTACAAAATCATAGTTTCGAGATAATCGCGTTTTAAACGAACGGGTTCTCCGAGCACTCGCCTGAACGCGCTTGGAGCGCCGCGAGGGGTCCATTTATCGGCTTGTAACTTTGTAACGGAGTGTTTGACGAACTTCGGATAGTTTGCCATAAAGTAGACATTCTAAAAAATTTGTTAAGCCAATAAAAAAAAAACGATTTCTTGAAATTTCCAGAGAGTACTACCCCCTTAACATGTAGACTTTCCCGAAAATATTATTGATGAATTTGGTATGAATCCCTGACTACCGCCTGCACTCAGAATAATATACCGTTTTCCTTCTCCTACCGGTTTATTTTTAACTGAATGAACCTTGCCAAGATTTTCGTTTGGAACCTCTTCCAAAAATCCACGTTTCGTCGAGAAATACAACATTCGCTGGTTTGCTTAACGCTTTATTTTCCATATACTTGTGCAAAAATTTGATGCGCCGTTCAACAACGTCATTTTTTTCGCACAAAGCACGTCTGTTATCGTCTTTTTTATATATAAACTTCAGGCAGTATTTTATGGAGACTACTTCTCTCAAAACTTATTATCTCCCTGTCTTTCAAAGCTGCTAACAAGGTCTTCAGAGTAATATGTTGTTCTACATAGGAAATTAAGTGTAAATTATATATTTCAAAACACATTATTTGACTAAAATAATTAATTATGTCAGTTCAATTGTGCTTACTATTCGAATACATTTCATAAATTCGTCGTCGAATTGCATCTATAGTAAAATTTGTCAATGAATTTCGTATATTCAACGTTTGTCTACGTTTTTTAGGGGTACTAATTTTCGTACCACTTGCTTGTGCTTCTTCGGCTCTCTGAACAATTCTCTTAACTGAAGAGATACTAATGTGCAATGCAGTAGAAACTCTCTGAATATTAAGGATTTATTAGACATTTATTTATAAAATCTATTTGATAAAATTTGAGTACCTCTTGGACAGCTGCTAATGCAATCAACGAGCCATTGTTGTCTCGTTTAAAATATTTCAACAAATTTACCACTAATTGTTGCGACTGCCTGTTTAATATTTTACCTGGCATATTTAGCAATATACACAATGTAACATAAAAAAATAACAGCAATAAATAATATTAGCGAAGATTAAACTTGAAAACTGAAGATATTAATAAATTCTTGACGTAAAGGTGCAATAAAAACAGCTACTTCGATGCTTTTCGAACAGAAAAACAACAAACAATTCCTTGTTTTACGACGGATAAATAAATAACCAGCCATTCGAAAACAATGGTCCTATATGTATAATATTAAATACCTTTATTGCCATCACTATTCGCTTACAAAGTATTGATATTGATAAAACATGAACAAGATTAACTATTTCTTTTCTTTTTTTAATAAATAGGGTAAAACGACCAGTTTTGGCACATCGCTAGTAATGGCACAGGTATCAAAAACTTGGTTTTATACGTTTAAAACTGTGCAAATGTGTAGGTATAACAACGATTTAAATATTTATATATAGTTTTAAACAAGAAAAAACCTTTAGAACGTCCATTTTAAAATTAATAATTAAAAAAAAAACGAATATTGTTTAGCGATATCAAAATTGTACTTTTCACAGCCATTTCTAGTTAGTTTACGGTTACCATAGCTTAAGCAATTACAATCATATTTACTAGAAAAACGTATTTTTTTAATATGTACCTGGTTAAATAAACTAAATGAATAGTTCATCGAAACATTTCAAATGCTGAATATTGATTTTTTTTTTTTTAATATTAAAAACACGTGTTCATTAATTGGTATGAAATTTGGAAGAGCCACCAATAAAAAAACACTTTATGCTTACAGCGCTTTTCTATTGAGCGGCCGCTGCTATAAATAAAATAGTAAACAGAGACTCTCTGACAGTAAGCAAGTGAGGTTAGAATATTAATGTTTTTACATATTTCTTATAACAAGAACAAATTTTAACTACAGATAAATAATTCTTTAAAAGGTATGTATCAGTTATTATTTACATTATACGTACACTGAAATTTTATTGTTTATCTCATAAAAAATAAAAATCTAAAACATGACCTATTTAATTTATTTTTGTATTCGTTTGAATAAATTATTTTTATTTTAGTGAAAACTGGTAAAAACAATGACACCGTTAATAAAAAGGGTAAAAAGAAGTGTGAAAAATCAAGAATTAGAACTAAAACCTCTTATACAGGTGGGGCAAAACAACCTCCCTAGTTTCAACAGAGAATTGTGAAGCTAGCAGAGATCGTAACAGGGTAGGAATGGCGGCAGAAAGATATGCCGTGTGTATGTGTTACAAAAGGATTCAGTCGTAAACACAATGTGGACGAACGAGCAGCGCGCTTTTGCCGTGGAAGCATACATACGCGAAAAGGAGTCTGTAATCGCCGCCCAGCACATTTCCATCTTTCTGGCGGTGTAAATTAACAAAATTTTCGATATTGGTGCGAAAACAATCCGAGGGTGATCCACGAGAAGCCTCTGCATAGTGATCGTGTCACAGTTTGGTGCGCAGTTTCCCGAATAGGGATTATCGGGCCTTACTTTTACTACAGGAAAGAAATTGGGCAGTTGCCGTCAATTCTGGGCGCTATATGAACATGCACCAGAATTATTTTTGCCCCTGCTCTTAAAGAACTTGGTCTCGAGAATGTCTGGTTTCAGCAGGACGGGGGGGAAGCCACAGCCCACACAGCGCGGGCATCAATGCTGGTTTTGAAGGAAATGTTCCCCGCATGCTTTGTCTCCCTGAGAGGAGACAATCCGCACGGAAATTCGCCGTATACCTGAAGAAATGCTTGAAAGGGTTATGCAAAACTTCAAAAGTCGCTTGCAGCAGTGTGTAGACAATGAAGGACAACACTTGGCCGATATGATTTTTAAAACTACATAAGATAAAACTGGCCATGTAACTACTTTATTTTATTGAAATAAATTTTTTGTATCTCGACTCCTTTTTCTTTAATTCACTTGCAAAACTAGGGAGGTTGTTTTGCCCCACCCGGTACACTTGAAAAAATACTTTTATCTGAAATTACAAGATGAAAAGTATTCTTATCTAAAAAAATAACTAACTAGAAAAGATTTCAATTTTTCATTGTTCACAAAATTTTAATGCAAGAAAAGTATTAAAAATTTTGATGTAATATACCTATTTATAAGTAATTTTAATATTTCGATTAAAAATTATTATTTAATTAAAATATCATTTGCATTATAGATAAAGAATAATATTGTTGTCTACATTTATAATTTAGAACTTTATAAATATGAAATTTAGCTTTAGATAGGTATAGTACCTACCTCTATAATTTAAAAATTTATAAAATAAAGCTACTGCAAGTGTTTTTTTATAAATATATACCTAAATTTTAGGAAATCCAAGCTAAAATATATAAATTTATAACTATATTTGCCGTGCTACTACTAGAAAGGACTGTTCTCTTAAAGGCAACCACCGTGCCAAAACTGGCATTTTAACATCGAATTATAAATTGTGAACAAAATTACCTAAAACATCAATAAACAATTTAATTTTTTTTTTTACTTTATAAAACACTTAAACTTTAAAAATTTTCAATTATTTTATAAATATATTATACATATTTTTTTAATCCTCAAAAGAGTAGAGAATTTTCTTAACTGTGCCAAAACTGGTCGTTTTACCCTATATCATAACGGAAAACTAATATTAGCTTAGAAATCTTGTTCATCATTACTGGTTGAGAACCTACATGACGTCATAACATTTCCCTTCCCCTTGTGACATTTAACCCAAACGAACTATAATTAATATTTTGGAGTTTGATTTCCCTTTTTGGCTTCTGTTTGTTTTTAATTTTGGTCACGACGCGTTTCGATCGCTAGATCATTATCGAATGACAAGGTTATGATAAATTAGTTGTGCTTATATAGTGGTGGTTGGGATTTATTTCTGGGAATTTGTGTAATGGCTTGGAACACAAATTCCCAGAAATAAATCCCAACCACCACCATATAAGCACAACTAATTTATCATAACTGTTGAAATGTCTATGCATATATACAAAAGTTAATCTATATTATGTTTCTGTTTAGTCTAAGGGTTTTGTCTTAAATTATAGTTACACTTATAACAGATTTATGGTCGTTTCATATTTCAAGATAAGAACCAATGTGTAGAAGAATAGTAAACAGATGTGGTCATTTTTAAGTTCTGGCGACGAACCTTTTTGGGCAGTCTTGTGTAGAATGCTGAAGTGTTAAAGCGTAGAGATAAACCTTCCGAGACCGCAGATATAATAAAGAGCACGATTTAATATAAAACTTGTATTATTATTTATTAATTAGATCCCAAAACCCAACAATAACCTTGTCATTCGATAATGATCTAGCGATCGAAACGCGTCGTGACCAAAATTAAAAACAAACAGAAGCCAAAAAGGGAAATCAAACTCCAAAATATTAATTATCTAATTATGGACTTCGGACAAAATATAAACACATCAAACGAACTATCTTTATGACGTGAAGCTCATCTTATCGTAGACAAACTATATAAACCTACTCTCTGTATATAAACATACTATAAGTTTGACAAAAGGTGCACGAGTTCAATTTTAAAAATCTACCAACTACATTGAATAGTGTTTTGGCATCTGTGCGTGAAATGGAGGACTTATCGACACTATCACGATCAACTTTGTGGCGATTGTTAAAAGACTGGGTTTTATTTACGAAAAACGTGAACGGCGTAGCCTTTTAATTGAACGAGAAGATATTATTCGTTGGCGTCAAAGATAAAGGAATATAGACGGGCGAATAAAAATATTATATATTTAGATGAATCATGGGTTAATATCGGCCATAGCGTGAGTAAAGAATGGAAAGATACAACCGTCACTACAAGTCGTGATGCTTTTAATCGTGGTCTTTCATCTGGATTAAAAGCACCTACAGCTCGTGGTCCCCGATATGTCCTTTTGCATGCTGGATCTAGAGACGGATTTATTAAAGAAGCGGAGTTTACGTTTCTGGCAAATAAAAATACCACGATGAAATGGATGGCCCAATGTTTGAAAATTGGTTTGAATTTAAATTAATACCAAATATACCTAAGAATAGTGTAATAGTAATGGACAATGCTTCATATCATTGTAGAAAAGTAGAATTGTTGCCAAACACGGCATGGACTGTTGCAAGAATAAAAGAATGGTTGTATGCGAAAGATGTATTTTTTAGTGATAACTACTTAAAAAAGGAATTACTGGAAGTAGTAAATAGTGTAAGAAGCCAATATAACAAATTTATTATTGATGAGATTGCCATAAAATATGATGTGAAACTCTTAAGACTTGCTCCATATCATTGTGAATTAAATGCGATAGAAATGGTGTGGAGTCAAGTTAAAAGCTACATCGCATCAAAAAACACTACATTTAAACCTGCGCTAGTTGGAGAATTGATCACAGAGGCATATACCAATATTACAACAGAGCAGTGGTCTAATTATGATAAGCATATCATAAAAGTGGAAGAAAATGTGGCTTGCTGACCAACTGCAAGACGGCATTGAACCATTTATAATTCAATTACGTAATGTAAGTAGTGACGATGATAGTGAATAAGAAGAATTATGCAAAAACGGCCCTTTTCAGGGCCACAACTAACTTAACAAAAAGAAATTTATTAAAATTATTGCAAAAATTATAATATCTTATATAAATTATTTTAAAATAGCAATTCAAAAGTTTATTTCTGTAAATATCATTCGAATTTTATAATTCAAATATCTCTATCTATTAGTTTTGATTTCTTCTTGTTATATGAATATGAAGTTTTATTTCAAGAGAACATTATTAGCATCATGATAATGTTTAAAATATACCTGCACGCAATGGTATATAACACTTATAATAGACCTTCCTATTTTTATGGTTTATGCTTTCTCATTCGCAGTCATAGAATACATATATGTATGTCTATTCCGTTTTACTTACTGAGTAAATTGGGAAGATAATGCAACCCTGTTCGCCATAAGACTACATGCTAACATTTCGACATGAAATGGCCTATAGGAGATTCACATCCATGTATATACCCTAAAATAGAGATCTGTTTAAAAGTTACTCTATCTATGGGTATAAACATTTGCGTATAAAAAAAAAAGAGATAGTTCAGTGTAGTACGGTATTCTCGAGTTTCTGTTAAACGTGTGATTGGTAAAGCAGACAACAAAATTTAATATAAATAATACATATTAATATGAAAAAAAATAAAAAGAGAAACATAACTGGGCACGTGGCCGATACAGATTAAATTAAATAACAAATGTGCTTATCTCTAAATGAACAAGAGTGATACCTTTGAATGTGATACTTAATAAATAAATATATACAGAATTTACTTAAATGAGCACATAACAGCAGAGATCCAGATACATACAAACAGATAATACAAATCTAAAATGGTATTTTACGATAAATAGATAACAAATATTACGAAAAAACGAAACAAAATGCCACTTCGTAAATCTTGAACTAGCGATGAATATCAACTTAAAAAATTAAAGAAAACATAAATAATAAAATACAACAATAGGTGAAGTCACAAAATAAACATCTGCAGAGTCATGCACCGAACTTTCTTATACGTTTTCTATTAAACAATTGACAGGCACAGTTGATACGATTTATGTGAAAATAATTATAATAAGAACAAATTTCAATAGCCATTTTCTTATTTCCGGTACCTTTTTTGAAAAAGTTTCAAATAAAGGTTGTACAAAATGCTAATATCTATAATATGTATCCCAATCATTTTCTGTAAGTGTAATCATTTTTGAGAAATTGCAGAAATCGCAAAAAATTACTAGAGTAAATATGCACTTCCGGTTTGAATATTGTTTTCAAAAATAGGAGGTTTTCTGCCCAGGCATATACAAATCTTAAGCTTGAAGTTTTATAATTTTACCTTCAACCGTATAGACTATAGAGCGCTCACACACACACACACAGCCAGACGTCATTCCAAAAGTTGTCGGAATCGATTCAGGGAAGGTCAAAATGTATATTTCCGTTAAAATCTCGAGTTCGAAATTTTTCATGCTTACAATACTTACTTATATTGCGTATAAGAAAGTAAAAACTGACATGTCTGTCACTGAACTTTATTATACGCATTTTAATTAAATTGATTGAAGATGTGGTAGGCACTTGGTGAAATATATTATGAAATAAAAATAAAACACTTGGTTAGTTTCACAAAATTCGATTTATTCACCGACGATCGTTTCAGCCCTTCGGCTTTTGTCAAGGTACAGAGTGTAAATGGTACTAATTCTAACTTACTTAATAAATATAAGTAGAGAGTAAGTTAGAATTAGTACCATTTACACTCTGTACCTTGACAAAAGCCGAAGGGCTGAAACGATCGTCGGTGAATAAATCGAATTTTGTGAAACTAACCAAGTGTTTTATTTTTATTTTATAAGCATTTGAATTAGATAGTTAGAATTAAAAAAATTTTTGAAACATATTTACAAACAAAAGTTTTGCGAAATATTAATATCTTTCATTTTTATTCTTACAAATTTTGCTGTAAGAACTACCGTTTTTAAGTTATAGCAGAAAATGACTAGAGTAAACATGCACTTTCGGTTGAAATATTCCCCTCAAAAATAGGAGGTTTTCCTACCAGGCAAATACAAATCTTAAGTTTGAAGTTTCATAATTTTGTCTTTTACCATTTAGGCTGTAGAGTGCAGACATACACAGACAGACACACACACAAACAGATAGAAAGACATCATCTGAAAAATAACTAGACTCAATTCAGGGAAGGTCAAAAAATATCTTTGCTAAAATATCAAGATCGACATTTTTCATGATTACTATACTTACTTATACTACGTATAAGAAAGTAATAAAACAGAAATACTAAATATATTAAATAACAAATTTGTGCAAATAAAAAGAAATAACCAGTAAAATGGTGTACATTTATCTAAAAATGTATTATAAATAAATTCTTATCTCATCCGTAATGTTTTCGCTTCAACAGACAGGGCAAGAGACTAATATTTCGCAGCACGTTTCGCATATGACGTGCCTGTTAGTGTTCGTGTTAATATTAGTGTTGTGCCTGTGTTGGTTCCAGCATCGTAGCATCATCTAAATATTTATTTAGATTTAAATATTACTTAATAAGCACTCGAATAATATATTGGTTGTTACATGTTATAGATGACTGTGCAACATTATTATATTGTTGGTTGATTATAAACGTTGATGTAATAATTGTAATACGTCATACCCTGACTTGAACGTACTGCTCGTGTTAAATAAATATATATCTTTTGACTTTCGTGGCGAACAGACGTCAAGAACCAGGTTTTGACAGACGCTCCATGTGTATTAAATAAAACGATTGTGGTTTATAAAAGATAGTATTTTTTTTATTAACCTCTTCTATAAACTATAACATCAGAAGTGGGATATTTACGCTGACATATAATAAGTGGAATAGTGCTACGTTATAGCAAAAATATAAATGGCAACTCCAACCGAAAACCTCGACACACAAACACCGTATATGCCAGTGATGATGCAATTGCTGGAACGATTAGTTAGCAAGGTAGATTCACACAAACAGCCAACCCTAGTCCAAGGGCCTGTAGCTCTTCCAAGTTTTCATCCTGAAAACCACGAAGATGGAGCTATCACCTGGTGTGATAAAATTGAAGAAGTTGGTAAAGCTTTTCAGTGGGGTTCCATCGAAATGCTATCAAGAGCGATTCCTGTCATGAAAGGAAAAGCAGCCGTATGGGCCGAGAGATGGTCACCTAGAACTAGAAGTTGGGAATCTTTCCGAAAAGATGTTACTGAAGCTTTTCCGGTTAAAAGAAATCTAAACAGTCGTCTGATGAAGGCCGCGAATTATAGTTCCGACGAAGCTGAAACGTACTGTGAGTATGCGAGGGAAAAATTATATCTGTTGGAACAAACTAAGGTAACTTTTTCTGTAATGCAATTGCTTGAAATTATCATCGGAGGAATTAAAGACCATTATGTTAGAACAAATGCCCTAAATAGTAATGTCACTTCTATTGCTGATTTACTGTTACTTCTTAATGATTTTTCTAAACGAAGTCGCAAACGAGCTATGCCTGATGTTTCTACTGATATTAAACGTCCTCGAATGGACCGTAGGGTTTGTTATAACTGTAATTTGCCCGGTCACATCAAGCGCGACTGTCGTAAGCAAATTAAAACTAATAATTTCCTAAATGATAAGACTAATACAAATGTGACAATTCCCCGTAATGAAACCAGGGTTATTATTTGCGATTATTGTAAGAAACCTGGCCACAAAGCGGAAAACTGTTTCCGTAATCCCGCCTTGAAACCTAAAGATCTCCCCAAGTCTGTACATGCGATTCAAGCAGTAGATGCCACCCAATGACTAGTACAGGCTCATGTAAATAACTTTCCCATAACATGTTTAATCGACACAGGTGCTGAATGTTCATTAGTTCAAGATAAGTTCCTGGAAAACTCAAAAATATTAGCCGCACCATGCGAAGTGTCTATAAAAGGCATTGCGTCAGAAGTTTTAACACTGACTCATCAAGTAGATATAACGATTCAACACAACGACTTTTCATTTAAATTATCGTGCTACGTAATTCCGTCAAACTACCTGACATCTACAGTTCTTATCGGTCGAAATATATTTCAAAACCCTTATATCCAAATATCACATGATATGTATGGGCCGAAATTGGTAATGAAACATTCTATACTGATGACTCAAATATTGCCGACTCACATTGTAACAGATCTTCCAATCGAAAGTCAAAATCCCTTGTTAGAATTGCTAAACAGTCATAAAGCCCATATTACGGTAGGAAATAAAGTAACCGCATTACATACGACACAATTAGAAATTCGCTTGACCGAGAACAAAATTATTTCATTAGCACCTTACCGCGAACCTTGGGACATAAAAATGCGAATAAACACAATAATCGAAGATTTACTCAAAAACGGAATTATTCGTGAAAGTGAATCGCCATACGGTTTTCCTGTTAGATTAGTACGTAAACCAAATGGATCAGATCGTTTATGTATCGATTATAGAGCTCTTAACAAAATAACCGTTAAAGACGTTTATCCCTTGCCCAGAATTGAAGATCTCATTGATCAAGTAGCAGGGTCAGAATATTTTACTGCCCTAGATATGGCTGCTGGTTACCACCAAATACCAGTGTCGGAATCATCAATTCCTAAAACCGCGTTTGTTACGGCAAGTGGTCATTATGAGTATGTACGAATGCCATTTGGCTTAGCTAACGCTCCTGCGGTATATCAGAGAGCAATTACTGCGGCATTGAAAGGGTTAACTGATAAAATTGCTTTGGTATACCTAGATGACATACTGATTCCTTCCAAAACCGTTGAAGACGGCATGCAGAGACTACGTCTTGTGTTAGCTGCTCTAGAAAAAGCTGGCTTCTCATTAAATTTAAAGAAGTGTAAATTCTTAGTTAAAAAAATTGTATATCTCGGACACGAAATTACGGGTGAAGGTGTTAGACCAAATGAATTGCGTGTAAAAGCTGTATTAGAAGCACCAGTTCCTAAAACTGTTAAACAAGTTCGCCAATTTTTAGGGTTAACCGGTTACTTCCGGAAGTTCATACCCAACTACTCAAGAGAAGTGGCTTGTATTACCAAATTAACCCGTCAAAATGAAATATTTGCATGGACAGACGAACAAGACACAGCGCGAAAATATATCTGCAAACATTTGACTCAGAAACCCTTGCTGTCGATTTTTGACAGAACTCTTCCAACCGAATTACATACGGATGCTAGTTCGATTGGCTATGGTGCAGTTCTATTTCAGAAGCATTTTAGAACCCTTAAGGTTGTGGCATATTTTAGTAAAAGAACCACCTCAACCGAAGCGAACTACCACTCATACGAACTCGAAACATTAGCGGTGGTTAACGCAGTTAAAGCTTTTAGAATTTATCTATTAGGTATAAATTTTAAAATTATCACGGATTGTGCCTCACTACAGGCCACCCAAAATAAGAAGGATATCATCCCTCGAATTGCAAGGTGGTGGGAATATCTTCAAGAATTTACATTTACAGTCGAATATCGCAAAGGAGAATTATTGCCTCATGTTGACTATTTAAGTCGTAACCCAATCCCTTTGATTGTAAATATCGCTAATCTCATGCCCTGGATAGTTATTGAGCAAAACAAGGATACAGATATCCGACAACTAATGTCAGAATTAACAATAAATCCCAACTGTGACAGAAATTATACTATTAAGAACCAGACATTGTTGAGAAAAGTAATAATTGAAAATAAACCACAATATAAAGCTGTTATTCCTAAAAAGCAGAGGTGGAATATTTTAAAAATATTTCACGACGGACAAAGTCATGTCGGGTGGGAAAAGTCACTCAGAAAAATTCAGTGTAGCTTTTGGTTTAAAGGAATGACTAAATTTGTGCGAAAATATTGTAATCATTGTCTAGTTTGCTTTACAAGCAAACGACCCTCCGGTCCAAAAAGGGGTTTCTTGCATCCAATAGATAAAACACCTACACCATTTCATACCCTCCATGCCGATTGTATGGGGCCTTTAAAAATTACATCTACAGGTTTTAAACATATAATTTTGCTAATTGATGCTTTCACAAAATATATTATACTAGTACCTATACAAAAATTAACTAGCGCTGCAACTGCCCAGGCATTAAGTCCCTATTTAACATTATTTGGAACACCTAGACGATTCATATCAGACAAAGCTGGTAATTTTATAGGTTCCGAAATGAAAAACTTATTGAAATCTCTCAATATCGAGCAGCACGCTATAGCAAAAGACGTGCCTCGCGCAAATGGTCAAGTTGAACGATATGTTCATACCGTTTCCAACTTACTTATCACAAATCTAACAGATGTGTCAGAATGGACGAGCGAGTTAGCCCAAATACAGCTCTCTTTAAATACAACTGTCCAAAAGACGACGGGGTATTCCCCCTTATATTTACTCACGGGACAGATAGCAAACTGCCCACAAATACAAACTTTATTAGACCAGACAGAAACTGAAACTGTCACCACTAATTTAGAAGAAGATCGTCAATTGGCTTATAAACGAATGTGTTTACAAGCCGAGAAAAGTAAAACAAGGTTTGACGCAAAACGAGTAAAAGGACCCTGTTTGAATCTTGGTTGTTACGTAATGGAATCTGCAAGAGAGCGAAATAGTAAACTATCACCTAAAGTCAAGGGACCATTACAAATAACAAAAATTTTGGATAATGATAGATTCGAGGTTCTGTGTCTTAACTCGGGTAAAAGACATACAGCTGCGTTGGAGCACTTAAGAGTTTGGCCCGGTATGTGGTCTGGAGATATGGATGGTAAGAGAAATAAACTTTTTTTTGTATATTTACATGATTTTTAATATATATGTGAGACGGGCAACGCCGTCCCTGAACTTATTAAAGTTATACGGTAGTCCCATGGTTTAATATATATGTGAGACGGGCAACGCCGTCCCTGAACTTATTAAAGTTATACGGTAGTCCCATGGTTTAATATATATGTGAGACGGGTAACGCCGTCCCTGAACTTATTAAAGTTATACGGTAGTCCCATGGTTTAATATATATGTGAGACGGGCAACGCCGTCCCTGAACTTATTAAAGTTATACGGTAGTCCCATGGTTTAATATATATGTGAGACGGGCAACGCCGTCCCTGAACTTATTAAAGTTATACGGTAGTCCCATGGTTTAATATATATATGTGACGGGCAACGCCGTCCCTGAACTTATTAAAGTTATACGGTAGTCCCAGGGTTTAATACATTTGTGAGACAGACAACGCCGTCCCTGAACTTACTAAAGTTATACGGTAGTCCCGTTGTTTAATAAAATAATAGAATGAGAAACACCGTCACTGATAATACGGTAGTCCTTAGTAAAGTTCAAGAATAACTTAAAATTATCCCTGAATCAACTTAGTTGGACATGCAAAACGTATATATGTACATATAAATATAAATATGTAACTCAAAGCAAGGATTGGCGAATAGTGCAATAATTATTAATATAATTATTGTTTGGCTTTAGATCTTTATTCGGAAAGCGAATCGGAATAAGATGACATCACGGATATAAGTTCGAGGACGAACTTAGAATCAGGATAGCCGTGTTAGTGTTCGTGTTAATATTAGTGTTGTGCCTGTGTTGGTTCCAGCATCGTAGCATCATCTAAATATTTATTTAGATTTAAATATTACTTAATAAGCACTCGAATAATATATTGGTTGTTACATGTTATAGATGACTGTGCAACATTATTATATTGTTGGTTGATTATAAACGTTGATGTAATAATTGTAATACGTCATACCCTGACTTGAACGTACTGCTCGTGTTAAATAAATATATATCTTTTGACTTTCGTGGCGAACAGACGTCAAGAACCAGGTTTTGACAGACGCTCCATGTGTATTAAATAAAACGATTGTGGTTTATAAAAGATAGTATTTTTTTTATTAACCTCTTCTATAAACTATAACATGCCCACATTGAAGGGGAAAATGTAGATGTGCTCCATAGCAAACAGGACATGACACTGGTACACCTACTAAAATTGAAAGCACATATATATATACATATTGGGTTTATATCTTGGTTTAAAAATATGAAATGTGTGCCTTAAATATGAATTATATAACCATCGAACCATATGGTGGCAGTACGTTCGACGGCGCATACTCAAATTGCCCGGCGGTTGGGTTTGTACCTTTTTTGACCTTTCATTTTGCCCGAACCATCGGTATAAAAAAAAGGTTCACTAACCCGCTTAAATTGCCTAGTTTTACGAGAAGTACGTATTGAACAGGAAGATTAGAAATTGGTACATTTTTGCGAAATTATTATTACAGGTAACAATGTATCAATAGGGAAAATACAGTTTAGTTTAAAGGTGATTATCATGGTCCAATAATAATAAATAAAATAATTTTATATTTATACATTTAAATAAAATATCTAAGAATTTTTTATTCTTCTTTTTTTGCCTTTGTGAATCTATCTTCTAAAATGCGGATTTCTTAAAATTTGAATTCGGGCAGGATGACTATACGATTTGACAGTCCAATGATTTGTGACACCAACCGCCGGGCAGTTCGAGTATGCGCCCGTTCGACCTATTTGTAAACTTTATGATAGGGTCCCTATTTACAAAATATACTGATGAATGTATCTGCTAATGCTGCTGCCTGGTGATTATACAACTCCACATTTATGAAAAAATATCTGCAGTGTCATGCACCGAACTTTCTTATCCGCATATGGGTTAAACCATATCGTAGTTACATTATTTTTCTAATTTATAATATTCGTTCTAACATTTAGTTCGCTTTTACAGTAGATATATTTCTTAGAAACAATATAAAATGTCAAACTTCAAATTATTTAAGTCAATTTTGTTAAACAATTGACAGGCGCAGATGATACGATTTATGTAACAATATATATAATAAGCAGACATTTATTTTGAAACCAGTACTTTTTTTGGAAAAAAGATTCAAACAAAAGTTGTGCTAAATATAAATATCATTAATTTTTGTTCACAAACATTTTCTGTAACTTTAACCATTTTTGAGTAATTGCAGAAACTGCAAAAAATGACTAGGGTAAACATGCACTTCCGGTCGGAATATGGTTTTCAAAAATAGGAGGTTTTCGTGCCAGGCACATACAAATCTTAAGTTTAAAATTTCATAATTTTCCCTTTAGCCGTTTGGGCTGTAGAGCGCTCACATACACATACACACACACACACACACACACACACACACACACACACACACACACACACACACACACACAGACAGACAGACAGACACACACACACACACAGACAGACACACACACACAGACGGACGTCATTCCAAAAATAGTCGGAATCGATTCAGGGAGGGTCAAAACGTATATTTCCGTTAAAATCTCGAGTTCGAAAATTTTCATGATTACAATACTTACTTATACTGCGTATAAGAAAGTAAAAAACAACAATATATTTGAGTGTGTGTGTGTGCAGTTGCAAATTTATTTACCTTCCAGATTAGGACGGTGCTGATCATAACCCAGAAGTTGTTCAGTTAAATCTTACAATTAGATAAAATTTGAAGCATTTTCTAAAAATTATGCTGCTGTAATGTGACCCACGTCCAACCGGTCCAAAGCATTTTTAACATTCCGGTCGGCGGCGAATTGCTTAGGCTTACTACTTCGGCTTGTATTTAAACCTTGTTGAAGACGAACAAAATCTAATTTCGCCGCATTATGGCTTTCCATTAATTTTGCTGAAATATCAATTTATCATTATAAATAAAAATATCTGGATGTTTTAAAGTTATGGAAGTTGATTTCATATTTTATTTTGGTTTCATTAATTTGTAATAATTTGTGTATATACCGGTAAAGCTCCAAACTCCAGGATGATCCCCCATGACGTCATGCATTCGCCGATGCATGGATTTCATATTATTATTTGTACGTCTGAGGAGGTGGTAAACAAACATATGCTGCGGTGTTACACGGTCAATCCACTGTTCACTCAAATAAGTGAACAGTGGAAGCATAACTGCAGCTAAATCGTCGCTGGCCTATGTATGTACAAATTCTAAGCCGTCTGCAATCATTTTGGGTGGCAAGAATGGTAAAGCCATACACATTCGCAAGCATCGCTTACCGTTCTCGGTTTATAGTTGCGGCTAAATGTCTTGCGGTCTGGTATTCCTAATTGCAGCCTGTAATAGAATATTATTCTAATTAATAATTTTTTGCACAGTTAAAATATATCATAGAGATCCTTTATATAGTTATAACATTTAAATAATGTACCTGGCAATAATGAAATAAGCAGCCATGGATTGCTGCTCCGTCGAATATTTGTCTGGCCCTACGGTCGAATGCATCTTCATAAACAGTGATGATCACTCCCGGTGTAAAATTATGCAGATGCCCTTTTATGACTACTATGGGTATTGACTATAAACGCAAATGATTAACAACTTGTATAAATTGAACACTATACGATCTAATAATTTACATGGTCAAATTTTATTACGTGAATACACAGCAACTGATATGCATTCAAAGAGGCAGGCACGACATTAAATGTAGAGTCAATATGCGTTTCAGTTGTATGTGATATCGCCTCGCGAATAAAATTTTCTTCAAAAAATACAATATGCTGTGAATTATCCGTTGCCTGTATTATTTCAGAAAAGAAGCTATTGCCCGTTGCCGTTATTAATCGTCGCCATTCTTCCATCTGCATAATCGCTGCATCCTCTGCAAGAGAATGTAGAGTTTGTGGCTTATGCAGACAACTCTCTATCTTTGCAAAAGGTAAGGTACTTGAGCCTTCGGGATAGCTACAAAATAGAACAAATGATATATTTAAAATATCTGCAGTGTCATGCACCGACCTTTCTTATACGCATATGAAACAATATAAAATGTCAAACTTCAAATTATTTAAGTCTATTTTCTTAAACAATTGACAGGCGCAGATGATACGATTTATGTAAAAATATATATAATAAGTAGAAATTTATTTTGAAACCAGTACTCTTTTTGGAAAAATATTTCAAACAAAAGTTGTGCTAAATATAAATACCTTTAATTTTTTTCATGAAATTTTTCTGTAACTGTAACCATTTTTGAGTAATTGTAGAAAATGCAAAAATTGACTAGAGTAAACAGGCACTTCTGCTTTGAATATTTTTTTCAAAAATAGAAGGTGCACACCTCAGGCATATGCAAATCTTAAGTTTAAAGTTTCATAATTTTAGCTTCAACCGTTTAGGCTGTAGAGAGCATACACACACACACATACACACACACAGACGGACGTCATTCCAAAAATAGTTGGAATCGATTCAAGGAAGGTCAAAACGTATATTTCTGTTAAAATCTCGAGATCGAAATTTTTCATGATTACAATACTTACTTATACTGCGTATAAGAAAGTAAAAATTATATGAAATTCCAAACGTTTTGCGGGGAAATAACTATTCATGCTATGAATTTGCATGTATTTTTATTTTTTAAGAGTTGCTGAAAAAAAAACATTTTCAACAATAATGTTTACGTATAACCATAAGTTACACTTAACAGAAGAGATACGCATCCCTTCACAGTATTTCTTTAAATACAAAATAATGTTTTTTTTATAAATAATCAAGCAAAGAGTCAAACTTAATATTTAATAACATTTAAATGTACAGTATTATTGAAAATAAATATATGACATGATATCGAATTTCTGTATAGAAAAAAATCTCAAAAAAACTCAAATGTTACAGTATAAACAAAATTTTAAAATATCTAAATAAAATTTAATGCTTTGCTTGAGATTTGCTTCCATACATATCTTTTACGTGACTCTTTTTACTTTCTTATACGCAGTACTGTAATCATGAAAAATTTCGAACTCGAGATTTTAACGGAAATATACGTTTTGACCTTCCCTGAATCGATTCCGACTATTTTTGGAATGACTTTCGTCTCTCTCTCTCTGTGTGTGTGTGTGTGTGTGTGTGTGTGTGTGTGTGTGTGTGTGTGTGTGTGTGTGTGTGTGTGTGTGTGTGTGTGTGTGTGTGTGTGTGTGTGTGTGTGTGTGTGTGTGTGTGTGTGTGTGTGTGTGTGTGTGTGTGTGTGTGTGTGTGTGTGTGTGTGTGTGTGTGTGTGTGTGTGTGTGTGTGTGTGTGTGTGTGTGTGTGTGTGTGTGTGTGTGTGTGTGTGTGTGTGTGTGTGTGTGTGTGTGTGTGTGTGTGTGTGTGTGTGTGTGTGTGTGTGTGTGTGTGTGTGTGTGTGTGTGTGTGTGTGTGTGTGTGTGTGTGTGTGTGTGTGTGTGTGTGTGTGTGTGTGTGTGTGGTGTGTGTGTGTGTGTGTGTGTGTGTGTGTGTGTGTGTGTGTGTGTGTGTGTGTGTGTGTGTGTGTGTGTGTGTGTGTGTGTGTGTGTGTGTGTGTGTGTGTGTGTGTGTGTGTGTGTGTGTGTGTGTGTGTGTGTGTGTGTGTGTGTGTGTGTGTGTGTGTGTGTGTGTGTGTGTGTGTGTGTGTGTGTGTGTGTGTGTGTGTGTGTGTGTGTGTGTGTGTGTGTGTGTGTGTGTGTGTGTGTGTGTATGTGAGCGCTATACAGCCCAAACGGCTAAAGAGAAAATTATGAAATTTTAAACTTAAGATTTGTATGTGCCTGGCACGAAAACCTCCTATTTTTGAAAACCAAATTCCGACCGGAAGTGTATGTTTACTCTAGTCATTTTTTGCAGTTTCTGCAATTACTCAAAAACTGTTGCAGTTACAGAAAAATTGTTACAATAAAAATTATATAACAGCATTTTGTACAACTTTTATTTGAAACTTTTTTTCTCAAACGGTTCCGGAAACAAGAAAATGGCTCTTGATATTTCTTCATATTACATTTAATTTTACATAAATCGTATCATTTACGCCTGTCAATTGTTTATCAAAAAAAAACAAAACAGACTTAAATAGTTTGAAGTTTGACATTTTATATTTATTCAAAGAAATATATTTAGCGCAAAAGTGTTCCAAAGGTCAGAACAAATATTATAAATTAGATAAATAGTGAAACTACGATGTGGTTTAACGCATATGCGTATAAGAATGTTCGGTGCATGACACTGCAGATGTTTTCTTCTACTATTCTTTAAATTATGACAAGTTGGAATATGTTTGATATATTAGATACATACCATTTTACTAAATCTCGTTATGCAACTAGGATTATATTATAACTGCATAATTAAATTTCTGAGTTAGATTGGTACCTAAAAGTAATGTAATGTACCGGTGTAGTAGTTAATCTAATCATGTTTATTTGTCATCTCAATGTTCATTGATGGAACAATGATTCATAATACAATGGAAAATTCATATCTTCTTACAGTTCAAAAGTAAAGTCAATACATAACAACTGGCGCAAATACCCTTATAATATAAATACCAACAATTTTATGTTTAGTTAGTTGTATCTATTCTGTATCGTCACAACGACGAATCGCTGCTCGATATATACATAATTATTAAATGTAATAAATAAAGAATTAAATAAGTTACCATACAAACTCTAAATTATTTCAAATCATTGTAATCCTACAAATCCGATTTCTACAAAAATCCTCGAGACCATTAAATAAATAATTGGTGTCAGAAGTGAGGGATTCTACCAAGCCCGAATTTAATCAAAAAGTGTTAATCGCGTTGTTTTTAAAACCTTCCACGCGAATATTCCAACGCGAGTTATCCGATATATTCAGAAATGGTATTTCATCTTCCGAGGCAATAATCGTCTCCGAAGTCAACGAAACAGGCTCCAGGATACAAGAAACGGACATCGCTACCAAGACAATCGAGACAAACCACAATTCTAATCAACCGTAACATCAGAAGGAACTATGCGACACCAAATACAACTGTGAGTTTTATGCCCAAACCAATATAAATCTCTTGCTACTTCCTAGTTTATTAAATTACAACATCTACGACAAAATTCTAAAAGACTCTAAGATACTTACCAAGTGTTCAAGTGCTCATTATATATTCTCAATATTAAAATCATATTTCATTTAATACTATTAAAAATTTACATATATGTATTCAAAATGCCAAACGATAACAGCAATCGTTCACCAGATACACAACAAACAGAAAAAAAAAACATTTCCTAAGAAGTTACTGAAAAAATGCTATTTGAATTTGACAGAAATAAAAGTAAACTATACGAATTTATTGATTACTGTACTAAAGCCATGACTCTTGTTAATCTTCAACTGAAAACAATTCTGCTAGCCATACTAAATTAAATGTTAACGCTAGAACAATAATTAGAAATAGAAGTTTTGACGACTGGGATACCTTAAAAACCCATTTATTATTATTTATCTATTCAGGTCAATTGTAACTCGAATTAAACTCATGTAGACAACTTCCCATTGAAAACGTTATGTCATTTGCTAGTAAAGTTGAAAATTGCTACATGAAACTATTAAACTCACTCGACGAAGCACGCAACGCTTGTATAAATTTAATAAAAAATGAAGCACTCAACGTCTTCATAACTGGTCTTAATTTCAATATCGCTTTAATAATAAAATCACAAAGAGCCACTAAATTAGAAGACGCTATCTCTTTTGCTCTTCGGGAAGAGTAAGAACAAAAATCTAGAATTGAAATTCAAAAATGTCAGCAGGTAAATTCTACGTCAGCACGGTTTTGCACTTATTGTAATAAACCCGGTCATATATCCATCAATTGTCGAAATCGCTAAAATAACTTTCGCAAAAATCCTAATAACTCATCTCAAAATGTCAGACATATTCAGCAGACCAATCCAAATCCTCAAAATCAAAACTTTAAAATATATCAACCCAATAACCAAAATAACACTAAAATCTACAATTATTGTAAAAATATATGACATTTTATAAATGAATGTGGTTTTGTATTCCGAAAGGGAATAATTAAAACGAGTACACAGGTTTACATGTAATATATTTCGTGTAAATGTTTTATTGAATATTGAATGTTATTTTTGAGTAAAAGCCGGATTGACGCTTATTGAACTGAAGTGAATGAAATTTTGAAATAGACTCCTCTGATGGTTATTAACATCGAGTCTCCTATAATTTTCTAAATATGTCAAAACAGAAATCTTAAACATTCGTATTGCTTGATATTTTGATATTAAGTTCAGTGGTAATTAGGATTTGGGGTATGGATGCATAAACATGTTTGTAATATCAATATAACGATATGGTAACATAATACCAATCATACCTTAGCATTATAAAGATCTTTTATATATAATACATCTATTAATATAGTAACATAAATTACAAAATTCTTTTACATAGAATACATTTATTAATATTGTAAGATTTCGTCCTACTCTTGTTATATTTCGCTGCCTCCAGTGGACTACGAGTCCACACCGTTTTTAATTATAATTAAAAATAATACAATATATGCCGAATCGAAGGCTCGTGGCATCTTGGTCAAGGGATGCCGATAGAACTTACTTCCGTTTAAAAAAATATCATAATAACTATATTTTACATCTTAATAAACTAATAAATCCTATACATATTCTTAAAATTACTTACATGATAATTACACGATGACCCTAGTCATCGTGCCTAAGAAAGTCGCGCTCGAGCTACGGCGTTCGCTCGATTGTGTCTTTTTTTTTTTGAACCTTCGCTACCCTATAGGGTAAGGTTGCTCAAGTCTTACCCCTTAAGAAAAAAATCGTATAAAACCTAGGATTTATCAAATAAATAAAAATGAAATGTGTTGTTCACAACATCTACTAATATTGTAGTTATTTATTATAACGAAAATAAAAAATCTATATGCTTTCACGTAAAATAAATTAAATATTTAAATATTTACATCGGTACGACTAAAGAAACCGGTTTCTTAAATCGCATCACCTATAGCCTAAGTCGTACCTAAAAATTAAATTAAGCAACAAAATGAATGAAAATTTTTTTTTTATTTATCAGTTTACATGATACATAATCAAACAGATAATTCAGGTATTGCAAACATCACATATATATTTTTTTGTTCTTTTATCAACTCCAGCGCATAAATCGTGAGCCCATATGATACATAATCAAACAGATAATTCAGGTATTGCAAACATCACATATATATTTTTTTGTTCTTTTATCAACTCCAGCGCATAAATCGTGAGCCCATAATTTGCATTTCAAACAATTAATCATGTTTTGCTCTCGATGTTCTCCACAAATAAAACAAAACCAATTACTTTTCTTCTTTTTAATTTTTAATGCCAATTCCTTTTTATTAATTACTGCATTTCTTTTATTTGACTCATTTGTAATGGGCTCGCTTGGGACGTTATAAATAAAACGATTGCAGTTTGTGGTTATATGTATGGTATTTATATATAAGACAATTATTTAATTTATCCGTAGAACTGACCGATATTCTGTACGAGTTTTGTTGCAGAATCTAAATTACCTCGACCGACTACTAATAGCCCTTGCCATCAACTGCTAACTTTTCTTGCTTATTCGGCTTCTTGACTTTTGTTTACATAGGCACAAGTTAACATTAAAAATAAACATAATCAAACATTGAATAAAATCAATACAATCTAAACGATTATATATATTCTTCTGAATTTATATTTTATAAGTAACATCATTTTATCAATAATTAACTTGCAATATTAACTTCCAAACATATGCAAAAAATTATAAAATAATTTAAATAAACTAACTTGATGAGAGGATTTATAACAAACCACTTTTATAGCAGAAAATGACACTCAAAACATCTGGTTGACTCAGATATATATTTCATTTTGGATGTATGCGCGGTTGTCGGCGCAGTTTGTTCAGAACTCAAGTACCTTACGACCTTACAACCTTACCCTATATATATATATGTATATATACAATAATCTAACTCCGGTTCAAAGTCACCGTAATACTGGACAATGCATCAAGTTTTGTCAATAAACAATACGAACTTTGAAAACAAATTGCTAATCTATAATTGTAAAGAAGGGAAACATACCAGACTTTACTAAAACTGATAACGCGCATCTTGATACATTCTCTCGTAGATAACAATAAAACTTAAATATAAAGAAATGAATCACCGATTCATTACAATATAGTAACATAAATTACAGAATTCTTTTACCTAGAATTTACGATAAATATATATTTTTTAATTTTCATCTTTTAGTTTGGCAATTCTCGAACTTCTCACTGCCAATTCTACATTCGTGAGAAGCTTGTGAAGTACTTTGTAAATCATTTAGTTCAACAGATACATCATTTTTATTTTTTATCTTCTTTTTGCATAGGTTAAAAGTAATACAATTAGTAATTGTACTAGATTCATGATGGTGGTTTCTCGATTGAAAAATATTCCTTAGTACTTTATTTTTACACAATTTAATTAATTTATATATCAAATATATTAAAATTTTTGAAAAAGGAGAGAAGAACATAAACGAAATAAGGGTGATTTATTATTTCATTAAATTTTGTTTGCTAGACGTATGTAGTTTATCTAATAATTCATCAATTTGATCTAATTTATGGCTAGCTACATTTAGGCTATTTCTGTCCAAGGAAAATATTCGGTCACTTGATAATTTTAGTTCTGCATAGTGCTCTTTATTTCTTTTTATGCAGTCGTTGTGGATGATATTGAAATTTGGTAGAAATATTCTCTTTTCGCTTTTTAATGATTCATCTTTTGTAGAACTTGTCATTACCGTACTTGTATAAATTTTGCAGGAGGCTTTTATTGTTAAAATTCCGGTTTTCTCGATTCTATAATCAATGGGATTTTCATTTTTGCAATTTAGTGTTAGTTCAGTGGGGTTTTTCATAACTACTAGCCATTGATTTGCAAAGGTTACTTTTTGCCACCTTTCATACGGCATTCTTATTATTCTTGTATCACAGTTAGATGGGATAAAATTTATGTTTAATAGTAATGCCGTTTCGCAAATATTTTTACTGCGAGTTGAGTAGGTTGGAACGTTCGAAGAACAAATTATGTTTTCAGTTGACAGTTTGTGACAATGGTCTATGTTGTTTAAGGGGACATATGTGATTTTAGATTTGGACATAGCAAAGTACTTGTATTTGGGTAAAACAAATGAGTGGTGCATTTCGTCAATTTTAGTAGGTAAAGGAATTATATGAAATAGATCAAAAATTTGTTGAGTAACTAGAGGATTTGAAATAGAGAATATGAGTCTATCGTTAGAATAATGAAATTTAATTTCAGCGACGGATAATAGTTCGAAAGCGTTTTTAGGGTCTAAAGGTAAAGCGAATGTTGTTAATATTGGAAGGTATGTTACAACCTTGATTAACTCTTCAATAAATTGATGAGGCGTTATTATAGAGGGGTGTATTGTATTTGATTTTGTGAAAAGGATAGCGTTAATTATTGTTGAGTATTCATTGTCTAGTTCTGCAGTAAATAGAGAAAGGAAAGATAAATGTTCTTCCATTACTTGTTTATCTTTAATATCAAAGTAGTTTCGATGTTCGGTATTTGTATAATTTAATAATTTTTTGAAATTAGCTTGAATTGCTATGTTGTTGTGTTCGATATTAGAAATGGTACTATTGAAATTTGATATGGTTGTTTTTACAATTTGAACTTGTTCTTTTAACAATAAGTTTAAATGTTGTTCATCGTTATTTAAGTTTTTGATAACTGTATCGTAGAAGTCTGCGTCGTTCACGTCTAGAGTGCCGAAAACCGCGTTTCGACCTAGATTTTTCCTTTCTATATAATTCTTTTAATGTTAAGTCTTTTTCTATTATGTTTGGTATGGTTTGTTTTAGAATGTTCAAAGAATTGTTACATACATGGAAGGATGAACAGTACTCGTCTTTACAAAGGGTCTTTGTTTTTCCGAATGTAGTTAATAATAATGTTGCTTTTGAATCGAAATTTGAAAGGTCTAAATATGCGACAAGGTTCCAAGAATTGTCATAGAAGTTTACGTTGCCGAGGGTTTCATAGAAAATATCTGGTGATGGAGATATTTCGGTGAAGTTGAGGCTTCCTTCGGTAGCACATGGTATATATAAAATATAGATGGAGAAGATCATTTTAATCTGTCTATGTGGACTTTAATTTTTCGTTTATTGGCTAATATAGTATAAGTTACAGGTGAATTTATTTCTATGATTTTATATGCTCCGTTATAGCTTTTTGATAGTTTTCTTGATTTGCCTAGTTTAGCTTGTTCGTTTGTGAGGAAAACTGTCTCGCCGATATTAAATTTAATGCTATTACATTTCTTGTCATAATATGATTTATTCGTAATTTTTCTTTCGATAAGGTGGTCACGTGTAACGTCTATGTAGTTACCGTAATATATTTGAATTCGGGGGTTTTGTCGAATTCGGAAGGAATGGATGGTTTGTGACCAAATGTTAGTGCAAATGATGAGAACTTAGTAGAGGTGTGAATGGTAGTATTGTCCTATAATAGCTATCTAACCATTGGTCCCAGTCGGATTGATCTATATTAATATAGTTATTTAAATAATCGGTTAGAGTTGAGTACTCTTTCCATTACTTTGTGGGTAATATGCTGAGCTGTAAATTTTTTTGATTTTAAATAATTTGCTTATTTCCTTAATAAAGTTTGAAGTGAAATCACGACCTTGGTCAGTGAGGATGGAGATGAGTATTCCAAATTTACAAATGAAGTTTTGAACTAGTATTTTTGCAATGGTGATGGCTTCGTGATTTTTGGTAGGGTAAGCTTGGGTGAATTTTGTGAGATCATCTTGGAGAGAGAGTATATACTTATTTACAGATTCTGTTAGGGGTAGAGGTCCTACAATGTCTAAAGCGAATCTTTCAAACGGTTTAGAAGAAGTAGTTGTGATTTCTATCGGGTGTTTATTCTTTTTCCGAGTTACTTTGTTTTGCTGGCAGTCGGTACAGTATTTTATAAAAGTTTTTATATCACTTTTCATATTATTCCACTTGTATTTTTCTTTGATTCTATTATAAGTGCGATGAAAACCTGAATGGCCAAATGTTAAATTCGAATGATTTTCTGTTAGAATTTTTGGAATGGAATCTTGACTTGGTTAAGTACATCATGAAAGATTTTTAATTCGATATTGGAATTTTGGAATATGGAGCGTAACATGCATCTGATTTTTGTTCAATTTAAATTATCAAAGCCAGTTCTTTAATATTGTATTTGTATTTAAAATTGAAGTTAGAGCAGTGTTATCTTTATTTATTTTAACTAGACTAGAGTACAAATATACACCGTCTGATATTTCAAATTTAGATGTTATGTTGTGTTTCTCTTTAACGAATGGCCATAGTTATAGGAACAATAAATAATTTACTCGGACTCGTTTAAATATATATATTTTTATATTGAATGATGTGATGACGAACGGAGAACAAACCGCTTCGCTTGAGATATGCTCTAATTCTGTTCTATATTAGAAGAATCTATCGTGAAATATTATGATAAAAACCAAAGGTCACATGAGACAAGGGTCGTTTTATGAAGAGATCTTAAATAAACGGTTCATAGTTCAGTTTGTCAGCACGATACATTATGATAACAATAAGATTAAAATATGAAGAATAGGAAAAATAGAGTATGTTGATTAGGTATCTAACAGTTATTGCTTGATTCATATTGTGCGATGGGTTGGAAATATTTATTTTGACAATTGTTTCGCATATAGGATTGATTGTAGAAAGTTTAGAGGTTTGATTAGATTCAGTGAAAAGATCAGGTGTAACATTTTCACTTGTTAGTTTCGAATTGCTATTAGGAGAAATAGTATTTGTTAGCAATTGTAATTTTATATCGTAATTATTTAATGAAATAGTATTGGTTTAATAATTGATAAATGCATTAAATGATTTTAATAGGTCGATATAGATTAATCCGTCGAATTCAATTGCAAGGTTATCGGGGACCGAATGAAATATGTGTAGGGAATTGTTATCTGGCAAATTTAGATTTAAGAGTGAGTAACATCATCGATTCCTTTAAGAATTATAGGGTTATCTTCATAGCATATAACATCAGGTATTAGAAGGAAGAGTTTAATTAGGCTTATGTTGGCACCTGTGTCAATTAAAAATTTAGATGGACGTTTTAGTTCGGGAATATCTAGTATGACGTATGACGTGATTCCTGTAATGGGCCATGACCAGAAAGAAATAACACTAGACGATTTTGGTTTTATTGGTATATTTTTAATATGTGAGTTGCAGTGTAACCCCGTCGTATTAACTGTGCTAACTGGGTCGTGATCACCCAGAGATTTTACTTAAAAGGAAGTCTTATCATAGGTTTGTTTTAGATATTAGCTAAATTCTCATGAAGGGTCAACATGACTCAATACAGTAAATTTCCTAACAAACAATTTGAAAAATCAGGTTTTAAATGATAATAACATTGTATCTTTAAGATAAGGGCGGTACATTACACCTCCCCCCTTAAGAAAATTGAATGAATTTAAGATTCTTTTAATTTAAGATTATACGGACATAATATAGTTGTTGAGAGGATAGAATTATATGGTTAACATTCAAAAATACATATCGTTAATACAATAGAATTATAAATTGCAAAAGACTATCATTACCTAAGAATACATAAATATATATATACGTACATAGAAAATTATATAATATAAGATACATAAGAATGTATAGAGAATATAATATAAAATACATAGAAAAATATATAATATGAGATACATAGGAATGTATAGAGAATATCATTAATTAGGCTTATGTTGGCACCTGTGTCAATTAAAAATTTACATGGACGTTTTAGTTCGGGAATATCTAGTATGACGTATGACGTGATTCCTATAAAGTTTATTGTGTGGATTCGGCTTGAAAAAAAATTGAGCTGTTCTCAGAGCAGCCGCTGGACTCTGAGGGATGTTGGAGTTTAAAGAACGATTGTTATGTTGGGGATTTGTACGAAAAGAATTAGAAGGGTTACCGCGATTTTCATCTCGTCTTTTACTATTGAATTCTCGCTTACGACATTCATTTATAAGGTGTCTTACATTTTTACAGTAATTGCAAATTTATGTGTTATTTTGATTATTGTGGTTGCTGGGTTGATATCTTTTAAAATTTTGATTTTGGGAATTAGAATTGGTTTGTTGAATGCGTCTGACGTTTTTAGTGAAGTTATTAGGGCTTCTATGAAAATTGTTTTGGCGATTTCGACAATCGAAATATATATATGACCGGGTTTGTTACAATAAGTACAGAATCGTGCTGACGTGGAATTTACTTGTCTATATTTTTGTATTTCTATTCTAGATTTTTGTTCTTGTTCTTCTTGAAGAGCGAAAGAGATAGCGTCTTCTAATTTAGTAGGTCTTTGTGATTTTATTATTAACCACAGGTTTACAAGCAATATATTTCGTTTAAACGTTTTATTGAATATTGAATATTATTTATAGTTATTTTTGAGTAAATGCCGGATTAGCGCTTGTTGAACTGAAGGGAATGAAATTTTGAAATAGACTGCCCTCTGGCTATTCACATCTAGTCTCTTATAATTTTATAAATATGAACTTTAAGTTTAAGAGTTGCCAAACTAAAAGATGAAAATTAAAATTTATCAAGTTATATTATTGTTATATTATTCGATCTAATAAAATATATTATATCACAAGTTGTTCTTAATACCTGTATTAAATTATATATGATTGATACATTTGTGTATATTGTACAAAAGGAAATTAAAAGAATATCTTATTGATTCTATTCTTTTAATTTTCTTAAGGGTGAAAGTGTAATGTACCATTGTAGTAGTTAATTTAATCAAGATTATTTGTCATCTCAATGTTCATTGATGGAACAATGATTCTTATATCTTGTTACAGTTCAAAAGTAAAGTCAATACGTAACTACTGGCGCAAATACCCTTATAATATAAATACCAACAATGTTATGTTTAGTTAGTTGTATCTCTTCTGTATTGTCACAACGACGAATCGCTGCTCGATATATACATAATTGTTAAAGTTAATAAATAAAGAATTAAATAATTTACCATACAACATTGTGCAAACTCTAAATTATTTCAAATCATTCTAATCCTACAAATCCGATTTCTACAAATATCCTCGAGACCATTAAAGTAAGACTTTTGGATGTTTATTTGATTGTTTATACGAAAAGAGTATTTTGTATTTAATGAAATACTGTGTATCCCTTCTAATAAGAGTAATTTATGGATATACGTAAACAGTTCTTAAAAAATAAATATACAAATGCATGTAAATTCATAGCATTCATAATTGTTATATACCCATGAAACGATTGGAATTAGGAATATATTATTTTTTCTATAAATGATAAATATATAGTATGTCAGACATTAATTTATTACGGTCTTGTGTTCTTCAAATTTTTAAAATTAACTAGGGTAAACTGCATTTTCATCTGTAGCGCACATTGCTGAAAACGTTCGGAATATTATTGGATACCAAGCTATATTCTCGCCATATTTTTTTTAATATAAAAGATTTTATATTTTAAGCAAAAACTTATATTTTATATTTAGGTATAGCTTATAATCAAGGTATTTCTTTTACAAAACTGTAATGAGAGTTTCAACGCACTCAATTGGAAATTTGCGCCGAAAACTACGTCAAGTCGCGCTATAATAGTACAAATAGCAATTTATTTAGCTGTTTGCGTGTTCAATAATGAATGGACATACCAGATGCACTGAAAATTAAAATTGGGCAACATATGTAGTCTTTTTGTACGAAGAAAGACCAGCTTCGTGGAGAACAAGCTTCTGCGCGTACGTCGTGTGGTAGCAAAACCGATGACTTAAAGCTCAAATCGTGGAACAATAGACCCGGCACAAGCAAAGAGGATGATTCCTATGGACCAGGGATAGATGAACTGTGGTAAGTCTTGGTATTTTCTATTTCATTTCAAAGAAAACTAAACATGAAACTTTAAAAGCGATTTTTTCGAAACTACATTTTTTGATCTGGTTATCACGTTTTCTCCACCAATTAATATCGGATCGAATACTCGTTTAAACTACCTTAATCTCAATTAAATTCTCTTCAGTTAAACGTAGGGATTTTTAAAAATGATAATATTAACTCTGTGTAGCTCTTTGGAAAAACAAAATTTCTAACTGATTTTTCGATTTTTTTTTGTACGTCTGCCATTATTACATAAATAGTTTTTTTTTTAATTCGGCTACGCTTAACTGAAGACGTTTTAATATAGATTAAAACCCTGCTTTATTTTTTGTTTCAGATTATTACAGACAGAGTTATGTTGATACGGGCAGCGTGATTCAGTTACACTGTTGTAAAATAAAAACTTTATAGTTAAAAATATTCATTAGAAAAGTTTAAAGTATGTATCTTTCTTCACACTATCACTTATATTTGTATAATGTTTGTATAAGTGAAAAATAATTGTCAAAAATCTCGTAAATTTTGGGTCGTCACAGTCTTGTTAAAGACTTTTCGAACCGATCACGAGGACACTCGTAGTATCAAAATTACAACTGCTATATTCGTGTTATGCCCACAAAATTTTAACTTTAAAAATCAACTGTTTTATATTCTTTGTTGACTTAGTATTTAGTTACTCTTTCATTCCATAAACCCAGATGTTTCGTGTTTCATTTCGAATACGAAATTGTATGAATTGTCATAAGATTATCTTACCGATGAGAGTGGAATCCCAGAGAACTTGAAAACACTGATTGTGAGTGGTAATCTTTATGCACGTGTAATATTTTATAACCACGTATGCACCTATGTTGTTCATCTTTAATAATATATGAAATGAGTCTGTACAAAACCTTCCAATTGAAAGGACATATATACTACTTACAATAAACTATTATTATAATACATACACGTTTTGATAAGTACCCGATATAAATATTCCTTCGTTCCTCAACCATTATTTGGGCACAACATTCGTGAACGAAATTATCGTTATCGGCGTTGGTAACATTAAGATACTGTACGTGAGATGCGCGTATCTCGCATACAGCTTATACATATACAGTATCGGTCAAAAGTGGAGCGACGCAACCCACTAGTTCAAATAATTACCCATTTTGCAAACGGGATGAAATTTACAGAAAATATTTTCGATAAAAATTATATATATATAATATATTTAAACATGTTTATAATACATATTTACATACATAGTAATAGATGCGTCAGATTTTTAAAATAAACCTAACATACGTAATATATCGCCGCGACAAAGATGAAACGACTGCAGGGCTTAACTCGTTTGAACTTGTTTTATATAGTAATATTAGTAATTAATTTCATTATACGTGTATTGTTTAACAGTAAACAGCTTTTTCAAATGCCTCGAGGCGTTAATATTTCGATTGCATTGTAAATGCATATAAAAATGGTGAATAGCAATTTTTAATTAGTCGCCGATCTGGGGTATCGAAGTCTGTAGTATCAACTACAATAATTAATTATAAATATGCAAAACTGAATCCTAAATACGTTTGTCCTACGATAAAACATGGAGGCTAGTAAGAACCAACGTAATACAAGATTAATTTTAATTAATAATTAGGGAATTTACAAAATTGGTTTATATTTAATTAAAACGTTATTTATTCATCTGAGTCATTACGTATCTTCGTCTTTTAAATTTATTTCTGATATTTTACTTTACTCTTACTTTTAGAGTTGATTTTATCGAAGAATGAATTTAGTATGCAAAACAAAATAAAAGGAATGTTCCTCTATCGAGACTTGAGTAAATACTTCCTGGTAAAAGTGTAGCTACTCTTTATATCGACTTTCGAACAAAAAATATGCTGATTGAGAAAAGTGAGATCATATAGATAAGTGACAATTCGAACGGATGTAGAGTTAGCATGATATCATCGACAGGATGTCAACGCTACAAAATAATTCTAAAATATCTATAACAGTAAAAATTATTATATTAGCACGAGGTTTATAACAAATATAAGAGCGCTTTTTCTAACGTAGTTATAGATCGGTTATAAAATACAATATAAACAGTTTTAGAAGAACAATACTAAAGTCTAATTAAAGTCATTACGATTAATATGTATAAATGACTGGTTGACCTGATGCTAAGACATCCTACGATCACATTGATGGTTATAACGGCGCCTAAGGTTTGGGCGTCGCCTTGGTATCCTTCACACCTGCATTATAAAAATACAACATGTCATACCGATACCACAAGACATTAAACAAAGGATTAGGTAGGTTACAGAATATGGAGACAGTGCCTTCAAGCCCTGTACATACTTGTCCACGACAAGCTTATCTACCAACAGGTCCAACCTTGGACCTCTGCCAGGTCCACCCTGATGGTAGTCTTCCCTCATGGGCATCCTCTAACAGATCCAATTCTGGAGCTACCAGGCACACCCTGTTAGATAGGCAACCACCAGCAAGTCCAACCCTGGTCCACAGCCAGATACACCCTGAAGGCAGGCTTCCATTACGGGCATTCCCTAATGGGCATCTCCTAGTGGGTCCATTCCTGACTCTACCAGTCACACCCCACTAGGTAGGCAACCCCAAGTAGGTCCAACCCTGGACCTCTGCCAGATCCACCCTACTTGGACGAATTTCCCTCAGGTCCAACCCTGGTCGAAGCCAGATCCACCCTGAGGAAGAAACACCTGCACCCACGGTGCAAGTACTGAAATACAGGTCTAATCTTGGAACAAGCCAAGCACGCCCTGATTAATAGATATAACATTGAGGATAAAGAAATAGGAATATACCTGAATGACAGTGAGAATACTCACTCAACAATTAGCAATCCGCCATCAACATACAGCATTGGTTTGACCAACAGCATCGCTCGTCCCTTGGACCGCGTCACCCCTCGTATGTACTCACACATGCACAATTCACCCACTCACAACCATAGTGCAGAGTCTCACGCATCAACGGTGACTGTTCTACTTAAGAAAGATATAGTTCAACGTCTGTTTACAGTGAAATTTTAAGAACACAGGACCGTAATAAATTAATGCCTTACACAAATGGGCCCTATTTATAATATTGAAGGCATAATGGATCGATTTATGTATGCAGATATTCTGGAAAAGTTATGATTCCATATGCAGAATGGAACATGCCAATTAAATTAATATTTCAACACGATAACGACCCGAAACACACTACTTTTGTCGCGACGATATATCTAATACAAATTTATTCCAACCTTGAAAAATATGACATTTTTAAGGCCATACATTTTCTTTACACGTCTTGCGGTTATACCTGCTATGAGGATAATTCTATTATATCTTGAAACGAACTATACGTTCAGATGGTGCTGTTCACACATAGCTGAGCGACGCATACAGTATCCAGGTACAAAATTCCGGTATCTAGTTTCGTCAGCTGCCGGCGATCTCAGATACAGAGAATACATTGCGCTTTGTAGACTTGTTCAGACACGCATACTTTTTCAAGCAGCTGCGCGACATACCATAGGCAGTCGTTATAAAAATTTGCCATGGAGCGCATTATTTTCGACAACGAAAAATTTATTTCTTTAATGAAACCTAATTCTTGTCTCTGGGATACCTCAGACGATTATTATGTGGATCGTAAAAAAAAACAACAATGCTGGGCGAAAATCTGCCGGGAAATGGATGGAAAGTTCGATGAAAAACAAGCAAAGCAACAGAATGATTATGGTAAATACATATTTATTAAATTAAATACAAATTTTATACAAAGTAGTCTTGAATTGCCATTTCTGACTTTGACAACATTGTCATTCAGAGATAAAAAAGAGAGATGGGACATCACATGTTAAATTGCAGTAATATGTTTTGCATACTCTACCGAGAGAGCGCCGCAACTAATTCGGGCGCGCTCGATTTGAATCCGGTTTCATTCTTACATAAATAGGGAAGTCAGGCTTACAATTATATTGTTCCATCTTATAATTGATATATAAGTTGGAACAATACAATTCTCAGCTAGTGATATAATATTTCTAATGTAAAGCGATATATTATCCTTATGGCGAGAATCGGCGACACATTTATTTTGAGACATTACGCTTGTATTTGTCGCTTAATTAATGAAAAAAATGAATTCGTTAATGGCAATAGAATTACCTCCATGATATTGTGTGTGCAATGGCGAACATTATTAATTAAGCTATATTTTGCAAATTGAAAATGCATTTTATTTTCTGTACCATGAATGGCGTTACTGCACATGCGTAGTGAGATAAATTATGCCTGGCAAAAAAAACCTCCTATTTTTGAAAACAATATTCAAACCGGAAATGCATGTTTAATCTAGTCATTTTTTGCGGTTTCTGCAATTACTCAAAAATGGTTGCACTTACAGAAACATTGTTGAGATAATTATAGATATTAGCATTTTAAACAACCTTTATTTGAAACTTTTTTTCAACAAAACAAGAAAATAGCTATTCGTGATCGAAATTATCGTTGGCGGCGCTAGTAGCGTTAATAAAAATGCCTGGCGTAATGACCAATGTGTTATAAACCTCATGATAATGTAATAATTTTGTTGCTGTTAAAAATATTCTACACTTATTTTGTAGTATCAACATCCTGTCAATGATGTCATGCTTACTCTGTATCTTTGCGAATTGTCACGTATCAATATGATCTCACTTTCTACCTCAGCATTTCCTTGTTTCGAGAGTTAATATAAAGAATCGCGACATTTTACCAAGTCAGTACTTACTCAAGTCTCTAAAGGAAAAGCCCTTTATTTCATTTTGCATATTAAATTCATCCTCGATAAAATCAACTCTAAATTAAAGTATAGTAAATATTAGAATCAAAATTTAAACGAAGAATTAAGACGAAGATACGTGACGACTCACATAAAGATATAAAACTTTAACTAAATGTAATCGCTTTGTAAATTCACCATTAATTAATAAATATTAATTAAACTTGTTATTACGTTGGTTCCAACCATTAGTGAACGCCAGAACCTAAACTTATCCTAAAAAAATTAATTAAATATTTTTATAACGTGATCCTCAAGGATCATAACAAATGTATTTGACAGTTGAGATAGAGGCTATGAGGCTATGATTGGACACGCGAAAGCCAGCAATGTGAAATATCTTTTAAAGTGAACTGATTATAAATGTTCTTTGCCAAAACGAATCACACTTGGAGTCAGAATCTTTTATTTTGTGTTCTTTAAAAGTGTATTTTGATTGTAAGATATAATAGATATTTTGCTTCTTTGATATTTATGAAAAAATGACAGCTGGCCATTAACGGAACAAACAGCTGATTGGTACATTAATGCCCGGCGTAATGACCAATTTTTGTAGTACATTAGTTTCACCGCAAGAGAGCGAGTTGTTAATTTCGATCACGATATCCGACCGTCAACCTTCGCCTATTAGTTTATGGTACCTTTTTTTACTATCGGCAAGGCCATGAACCATTGTAAACCCCTTCAGTTATGTACCGCGTAAATATGTTTTTTCCGGCCAATTGTTACCATTCTAAGAAAATCACTACACTTTTAAATAGGTCAGCTTTCTATCTAACCAACTCACCATTGGTCAAACCAAATATTTAAGGGAGACTTTCCAATCAATAGCATTTAAGTTAGTTATAAGGTTATTTTTGTAATAGTTAGTAAGATCAGTCAGATTTCAACAACCAAGAGTTGCACATCATTTTCCAAAATAAAATCAGATCAACAAAATATTTGTACTTTTATTTTATTTATTCGTTGTAAACGCCAAGACCCCGCTCGGTCGAACCGCTAACAAACACATTTAGAAGCTGCGCTATTACAGTACGTAGGATTTTTTCTTATATTGCTTTTTAAAAAAAACTGTCGAAAATCGCTAAAATATCGTTCAAAAATTGCTAATGACAATTGAACCATAAAAACATTAGATTTATATTACTTTTCTAATTAATAATATTTTATTAACCTTTGGAACCTTTTTGCGCTACATTCATTTCTTAGAATAAATATTAAATGTCAAACTCCCAATAATTTAAGGTTTTTTTTTGTTTTTCTGTTAAACAATTGACAGACACAGTTGAAACAAATTTTTGTGAAAATAATTATAATAAGGTATTTTCTGGTTTCCGGTACCGTTTTTCTATTAGTATCTATAACTTTACTATTAATTATTTTTGCTTTAAGTGCAACTGTTTTCGAGTTTTTGCAGTTAAATTTTAAAATCAATCGGTAAAGATTTGTAGCGTTATTTCGCTCGCATTGAACAGCGGGAGGGCTCGCGTTATATTCGAAATTCAAGCTCTTCGAGTTTTCCGGAGCATAAAACTTGGCATATTATTTTCAAGATACTAAAGAATAGCCTAAGCAAAAAAATTTTTTTTGATAAACTTTAAATCTCTAGGATAGCCTAACCCCTTAAAATGCATATAAGAAAGTTCAGTGTCAGATATTTTTCATTAATTCTGCGACAAATACCGGCGTAATGTCTGAAAATAATTGCGCTACTGATTCTCGCCATGAGGATAACATGTCTCTCATCGTTAAGCGCGAACATTATCGCTTCCCGCGTCGTTTGTGACATACACATATTGCCTATTCTCTGCAAATTCGACGCATACATTGAGTGGCCTGTGAAATATTCTCCATTTGTTTGATAAGATTCCGGAAGTACATCCATAATCATATATTCTTTTTATTTTCTTATACGCGGCATAGGTAAGTATTGTAATCACGATAAATTTCGATCTCGAGATTTTAACGGAAATATACGTTTTGACCTTCCCTTAATTGTAAACGGCTGAAGGTAAAATTATGAAACCTTCTATTTTTGATGAAAATATTCAAACCGAAAATGCACGTTTACTCAGTCATTTTTTGCGGTTTCTGCAATTAGTCAAAAATGGTTGAAGTTACAGAAAAATTGTTTGTATTAAAATTAAAGGTAATAATATTTCGCATAACTTTTATTTGAAACTTTTTTCAAAAAATATACCGGAAACAAGAAAATGGTTATTGAAATTTGCTCTTATCATAATTATTATCACATAAATCGTATCAACTGTGCCTGTCAATTGTAATAGAAAAACAAAAACATCTGCAGTGTCATGCACCAAACTTTCTTACACGCATTGGGGTTAAACCACATCGTGGTTTCATTATTTTTCTAATTTATAACATTTATTCTAACCCTTAGATCGCTTATACACTTAATATATTTCTTAGAATAAATATTAAATGTCAAACATAAAATTATGTAAGTCTATTTCGTTAAACAATTGACAGGCGCAGATGATAAGATTCATTTAAAAATATATATAATAAGCAGAAATAAATTTTGCAACCAGTAATCTTTTTGGAAAAAAAATTCAAACAAAAGTTGTGCTAAATATTAATACCTTTAATTTTTGTTCATGCAATTTTTCTGTAACTGTACCCATTTTTGAGTTATTGCAGAAACCACAAAAAATGACTAGAGTAAACAGGCACTTCCGGTTAGAATATGTTTTTCAAAAATAAGAGGTTTTCTGCCCAGGTAAATACAAATCTTAAGTTTGAAGTTTCATAATTTTACCTTCAACCGTCTAGGCTGTAGAGCGCTCACACACACACACATACAGACACATACACACACACAGACGGACGTCATTCCAAAAATATTCGGAATCGTTTCAGGGAAGGTCAAAACGTACATTTCCGTTAAAATCTCTAGATCGAAATTTTTCATGATTACAATACTGCGTATAAGAAAGTAAAAATCCTTAAATAATTTGGAGTTTGACATTTAATATTTAAACTAAGAAATAATTCAGCGAAAAGGGGTTCCAAAGGTTAGTAAAATATTATAAATTAGAAAAATAGTCTAAATATGATCTAACCAAAATACAGTGCAGTGAAAAAAGTGACAATTTTACCAATAAAAACATTGGCAAAATTGTCACTTTAAATAACAGGTCAAATGCCTCATCTCCTATTATAACATACGGAATTTTGCAGTTGTGTTTTCCAAGTAAATAATGTGGATTTGGCATGTTAATTTATTATAAAAGATTAAATTTTTGAAAATACGTGAATCACTATTTTTGCCCTAATATCAACAAATGTAAAACAATAATTAGAATCACAAATCAATCACCATCAAGTTCTAACCATCTTTCTTCTGTGGGCTTTGGTATACAATGCTCTTTCATGACTTTTCAAATTTGTTTGCATTTTTCGTGAATTCCTTCACTTGCAGTTGCTATTCCTACCCTGTAACTGTAGGTCAGTAAGTAAACAACCACTCGCTAGGTACCTGAAAATAAAACGAACAAATGCTTATTTTTGTTATTTTTCAGCAAAAGATTTACAGAAGAAATGGAAAAATCTAAGGAATTCATTTGCACGTGAACTGGCTAAAAGAAAACACCTGAAACGTGGATCTGAAATTACTTGGAAAACATATGTGTTTTTTGAGCAGATGTCATTTTTGATGAGATGCGGTTCGCATAATGAGTATTTAAAATAAACATTGTACAAAAACAAATGATAAACTTATAGGTTGGTATTTTTATTTTTTAGAACGGCTTCCAACTATAGCGAAGAAATTAAGCAGAAACAAGTGCCAGTGTTGAAAGAATGTAACGTGATTGCTTCTAATCCAACATCTGAACCTTTATGCAAGAAAATGAAATGTTCTTCTACGGAAAATATCGATGTCGAAATTGGAATACTTTTAAAGGAAATTATTAGTCGACAAGATACACATGAAAAAAAGTTGGACCAGGATGAAGACCGGCATTTTCTTCTTTCTCTTCTTGGAGATTTCAAAAGAGTGCCTGTCGATAAAAAGATGGATGTCAAAATAGCACTGATCCAAGCTATCAGAGCAGCCACTGTACCCTTATAACATACTTCAATTCATTCTCCACTCATAATCCTATTCAACATCAATCAAATCATTTTATACGAAGCAATTCTTCCAGTACATCAAAACATCTACATATGTTACAATCTAAACCATTTCTCTTCAAACCAGAAGTACATAAGAAGTCGTTCCTATTACCTCGTTCTCTCTCTTGCCATCTGCTCTTTCAACGGACGGGTCATATTTAGATTTAATGACAAATTATCCAGATGACAGAGTTTTGAGAGTAATATAAATATGACACTCATATGTATAATTAAAATAAATAATGTTATATAAAATAAAATTGAAATCAGTACATTTTTTCTTTACCTTAAGGTCATTACTAATTTCTCTTTTGGTGAAATACTTTTTACTTTCTTATACGCAGTATATGTAAGTATTGTAATCATAAAAAAATTTCGATCTCGAGATTTTAACGGAAATATACGTTTTGACCTTCCCTGAAACGATTCCGACTATTTTTGGAATGACGTCCGTCTGTGTGTGTGTGCTTTACAGCCTAGACGGTTGAAGGTAAAATTATGAAATTTCAAACTTAAGATTTGTATTTACCTGGGTAGAAAACCTTCTATTTTTGAAAACAATATTCAAACCGGAAGTGCATATTTACTCTAGTCATTTTCTGCGGTTTCTGCAATTACTCAAAAATGGTTGCACTACCAGAAAATTTTCTGGGATACATATTATAGATATTAGCATTTTGTACAACCTTTATTTGAAACTTTTTTTCAAAAGAGGCACCGTTAATAAGAAAAAGGCAATTGAAATTTGTTCTTATTATAATTATTTTCACATAAATCGTATCAACTGTGCCTGTCAATTGCTTAATAGAAAAACAAAAAACTTAAGGTGATGTTTCAATTTAAAAAAAAATCTTTTTTTTTTATTATTTTATTCAAAAACATTTTGAAAATATGTAAAAAACATCTGCAGTGTCATGCACCGAACTTTCTTATACGCATATGGGTTAAACCACATCGTAGTTCATTATTTTTCTAATTTATAATATTTGTTCTGACCCTTGGAACACTTACTCTAAATATATTTCTTTGAATAAATATAAAATGTCAAACTTCAAATTATTTAAGTCTGTTTTATTTTTTTTCTAAACAATTGACGGGCGCAGATGATACGATTTATGTAAAATTAAATGTAATATGAAAAAATTTCAAGAGCCATTTTCTTGTTTCCGGAACCGTGTGAGAAAAAATGTTTCAAATAAAAGTTGTACAAAATGCTAATATCTATAATTTTTACTGTAACAATTTTTCTGTAATTGCAACCGATTTTGAGTAATGGCAGAAACTGCAAAAAATGACTAGAGTAAACATGCACTTGTGGTCGGAATATTGTTTTCAAAAATAATAGGTTTTCTTGCCAGTCATATACAAATCTTAAGTTTAAAATTTCATAATTTTCCCTTTTGCCATTTGGGGTGTTGAGCGCTTACATACACACACTCACACACAGACGGACGTCATTCCAAAAATAGTTGGAATCGATTCAGGGAAGGTCAAAACGTATATTTCCGTTAAAATCTTGAGATCGAAATTTTTCATGATTACAATACTCACTTATACTGCGTATAAGAAACTAAAAATTTAAGGTAAATTTCCAAACCGTTTCAGAGATATTTACTTTTCTATAAGTAGAACCGGATTATAAATACGTGTTATTTGACACTAAAATTAAACTTTAAACACGTTTTTCTTGAAACTACATTTTTAATAACGGTATGCACTCTAGCTCAAAAAATAATTAACTCAAATCTTTTTTTATTTTATTAAATAACTTATTACGCGGAACGCAAACCGACATTTTGACATAAATATACATTTGTTCCATTTTTATTCAATCCCAAAGGTCCAATTTTGTGTACAAAAAATAGGACTTTTCTTAGACTCACACTATTTTCTTGGTTTTTTTTTTAATTTTTAACTTTTTATTTTTTTATTTATTTAATATAGTAAACAAAAATTTCTATCTAATAAAATAAGAGAGAAAAAAATGATTAAAAATATTCATTTATATGACCAAAAAATTGAAACATCGCCTTAAATAATTTGGAGTTTGACATTTAATATTTATTCTAAGAAATAATTGAGTGAAAAGGGGTTCCAAAGGTTAGTAAAATATTATAAATATAGTGTAAATATGATATTATCTAACTCTAAAGCGTATAAGAAAGTTCGGTGTATGACACTGCAGATGTTTTAACAGAAAAACAAAAAAAAACCTTTAGCATTTTGGAGTTTGACATTTAAAACAATAGAATTTAAATAAGTACGCGCTGGAAAATTTTCTTACGAGGAATATGTTTAAATTAAAAATATGGTGAGCCGATCCCGGCGGCACTGCAATGCCGGGCCGACCCATGACAGAGGTGGAGCAAGCCCCTAACGCTCCGTCATTCTCCAAAAATCAGTTTAATATACTGGTCCTGCCATGCAGGACATATCAGATATTAAGCTGATAAGAACAGATACTACACTTTGATCTTAGCCATAGGCCGAGAAGCGATAACTGCAATTGGTGAATGACACCTTTATATCTACATAGAAAAGTATTTCCGAACGTGAGAGGTAATCCTATTGTGCAACTCAAATTGCACTAAAAACACCGAAACTACATCCCTATTTTCGGCATTGTCAGTACTTCGATAGATGACCGCCTGAGGGCACAATGTGTCGTTGTTTTACACATTCTGAGCATAAAAGCCACTGAGGAAATTCCGCCGTGATATTCAAATTGATATGATAGGTGAGAAGACTTGTTCGCTTATATAAGAAATATTTAAATACACTGCGCAAAACAATTAAAGGGACACCTAAAATTTTCGAAAAAAGTCTCTTTTTCAAATGCCTCTATCTTCGGCGAAATTTGGCCGTTTTGAATCTTCAAGACGTCAAAATGTTCGTACGACTGTCTTCTTTATGATGCCATTTGTCACATTCCATTTCGTATTTAAACGACAGATGGCGCGCCATTGAACAGAATTTTTTTTTTTACCAAAAAAAGGTCAGAGAGTATGGTGAGATGGCTTTTAACGTTAAATCGGTTGTACAACGTTTGCAAAGATGGTGGGTTCCATGGAGCCTACACTGGAGGTTAGTTGTCGCCGCAGCCACCGATGGCGCGCGTTTTTTTAAATTTTTTTTTACTGAAAGGATAGATGTACTTTTCATTTCGTGGTACAGTAGACCACGAAATGCAAAAGTACCAAAGGTACCTCCTAAATAAAAACCATTATTTAATTAATACAAATATTTATTACTAATTCAGGTTTAAATTTTTCTTTATATAACATTCACATATTTATATGTTAAGATAACAATTATATTTTTATTATTAAATATTAATAATATATGGTAAGTATTTGGCTCTTCAGCCGCATAGCGAATATGAATTATATTCGATCAAGTAGTTTTTATAATGGAACAAGTAAATTAAAGAAAATTAATTTTAATAAGTACATATTTAATAAAGCTACAATTGAATTTTATCCAATCATTGCAGTCTTTAAACCATTGTTCAACATTTAAATAAGTTTTTCTTCAATAATATGGTTTTGATTTTAATATAATTATTTTTTGTTGTATATTAAACAGCATTCTTTCTTTTACCCATTATTACATTCTTATACGCAGTATTGTAATCACGAAAAATGTCGATCTCGAGATTTTAACGAAAATATACGTTTTGACCTACCCCGAATCGATACTGACTATTTTTGGAGTGTCGTCCGTGTGTGTGTGTGTGTGTGTGTGTCTGTGAGCGCTCTACAGCTTAAACGGTTGAATGTAAAATTATGAAAATTTAAACTTAAGATTTGTATAACTCTGCAATTCGTTACAGTTCTATGTAAATTGTATTGGAAAAACAGATAAATGAAGTGTAACAAATCAAGCTAGTTGCGTACCTAGTTCAGTTTTGCTGAGCTAGGTAATTCACGATTAACAAATGCAACTAGCTACGTCATATCTAGCAACAGTTGCAAAAAAATGGTACATTCCGCATTTAACGAAATGTTGCTAGGTCAGGATTTGTTTGCAATATCGGCCGTTTGAATTTAGGTCAAAATTGAGTATAAAACCGCGATGTCGCTTGACATCGGGGTCTCAGTTCAGATTGCGATTAGCGAGTAGTTTTTGTCAGTAAGTAACGTAAGCTTTTATTCAGTATCTTTTGTAAATCCATTTTTGTTGTAATATTTGTTATATTTTTATTGTTTGAATTAAATTCTTATTTATTATTTGTACCAATTTAATTCTTTCACGAGCTAATCCTAGTCTGGACATATCTAAGTGTATTAGAAGATTTCACCTAAAACCAACCACCAGGTGAGTATAGAAGAAACATCGCTACACGCATATAGTTAAGAGGGAGCCAAACGCGTGCACGTTCTCTTAAGACTCGCGTTTGTTACAGAAGTAAATTTAGAATAACAAGTATTAACTCGTCCCATGATTACAAATATGTTGTCATATATGATATATAATAAATATGATATGCAATATCAGCTCAGTAGGATACACATGTAAGTTACGTATGAGATGTAACAACTGGAAACATTGTTTTATAACATTGCAATATGTATACAACATTTCAAGCTTGCGTTCATATGATATATAATAACTATGATATGCAATATCAATTCAGTAGAATATACAAGTATGATACGTAGATATAACAAGTGGAAGCATTGACAAATATTGTACCAAGATAATAAAAACAGCAAAATTACATAAATCTCTCTGAAAAATGTTATCTTTATCACTTTGCACGGAGTGCGGAGAATTTTTGCTAGAAAATTGAAATGGAGGAAAGTAAAGAAATTTTGTCCGCTTCAAAATGCTTCTTTAGATTTTTCCAACGATTTTTTGGATTCGAGTTTCTTTTGATTGTAAACATAGCACAAAAATTTTGATTCGCTGTCACGAGCTTGCTGTGTGTCCTATTGGCACGGGATGAAGTGCATATTCAAGAGGAAACTTTCCCTTTCTTTTTCATTTTTTGGAATTTAGCCATCCTGACTTCGTGTCTAGCTGATTCACAATTTTTAGAGGATCCGAAATTCGTTAAAATTGCAGCCGGAAAATGGCCAGAAAATAGGTCTTAGGAATGGCCAATTTTATGCTTCTCACCTCCTTGGAATCTTGATTTCAGTCCACTTTTTTGTTTGAAGATTGCACAGGCACAACTCTTTTGGCAGCGGTTTGAAATCGTCTCTGCAGGTTAGTCTGCTGATTTTCTCGCTGGGGATGGTTTGATCCACTATTTTGTGATTGTGGTGTCTGTCTCCCACTCTTAGCCTAACTCAGGTCCAACGACGTGGACGTGGCGGGAACAGGGCACTCTTTTTACTTTCTTATACGCAGTATAAGTAAGTATTGTAATCATGAAAAATTTCGATCTTGAGATTTTAACGGAAATATACGTTTTGACCTTCCCTGAATCGATTCCAACTATTTTTGGAATGACGTCCGTCTGTGTGTGTGTGTATGTGAGCGCTCTACAGCCCAAACGGCTAAAGGGAAAATTATGAACTTTTAAACTTAAGATTTGTATGTGCCTGGCACGAAAACCTCCTATTTTTGAAAACCATATTCCTACCGGAAATGCATGTTTACCCTAGTCATTTTTTGCAGTTTCTGCAATTACTCAAAAATGGTTACAGTTACAGAAAATTTTTGTGAACAAAAATAAATAATATTTATATTTAGCACAACTTTTGTTTGAATCTTTTTTCCAAAAAAAGTACTGGTTTCAAAATAAATTTCTGCCTATTATATATATTGTTACATAAATCGTATCATCTGCGCCTGTCAATTGTTTAACAAAATAGACTTAAATAATTTGAAGTTTGACATTTAATATTTATTCTAAGAAACATATTTAGTGTAAAAGCGATCTAAAGGTTAGAACAAATATTATAAATTAGAAAAATAATGAAACTACGATATGGTTTAACCCATATGCGGATAAGAAAGTTCGGTGCATGACACTGCAGATATTTTTAAGAGATTTTAATTTTTTTTTCCTGATAGCGAATCGAAATTTGTGTACTATGTTTACATTCAAATGAGCGTAACTCGAATCCAAAAAATCGTTGGGGAAATCTAAAAAAAGCAATTTAAAGCTGACAAACTTTCCGAACTTTCTTCAATTTCAAATTTCTAGCAAAAATTCTCCGCACTCCGTGCAGATTGATAAATACAACATTTTTTTGGTAAAAACATTTTTTTTGTTCAATGGCGCGCTAACTAACGTGTAAAGTACGAAATGGAATGTCACAAAAAGCAATATAAAGAAGGCAGTTGTACAAACATTTTGACGTCGGAGGTTCAAAACGGGCAAATTTCGCTCAAGATATAGGCAATTTTTTTCGAAAACTTTAGGTGTCCCTTTAATTGTTTTGCGCAGTTTATAAAATATATAAAAATGGGTGGCATCGAACTTTTTTATATCACAGCTTATACATATTTTGTTTAGTTAAAAGGAATATTCAAATACAAATTTTGAATAATTGAAGAAAACATAATTTTTAAAGTAAACTAAATATATTATTAATACTTTACCAATCTTTTTAAATATAAAAATATATATATATATTTCTTACAATAGATTCAATTGTCTAATTCCAAATTATTTGAGTTTATTCTGTTTTTCCGTTAAACAAATAAATTCAAATATGACATTTAATATATTTACTTATAAATAATGGTCTTAAAACACTTTCATAAAAACATATAGATTATTAGCATAGTTATAAATTAATATTTTAAAAATATTTGATAAGCATTTTTCGCATGTTAGTTTATGTATATTTGTTGTATTGTGTACATTCATAAGTAACTGGTAACTAATTTATGTTTCTTTACCGGTAAGTTACCTATTTTCGGTAACTGACCAACAGTTAAACTTGCTTATTACTATAAATATATTTACGATTATAACAAATTATCTTAATACTCTTTCTATTAGTTTATCCAGTATTAGTTATAGTATAAATGATAAGGTTCCGGAGATAATACGTCAAAAAAATATCAAGAGAAAAAGAACTTATAGCTCAACTCTATGTATTGATATATTTAAATACATTTATGCAATACATTATATAAATGTGTCGATTCTTATAGAGTTGTATGATTTTAACTTTGTTCCAATTCTTCGATATTTGTATCGGATGACCGGCGGTTTTGCTTGCGTTCACACTTGGGGCAAGTTTGTTTCTTACGTGTCCAGCACGTCAGATGATAGATGGCATTGCAGGAGCACTTGACGATCCCTCCCTCAAATGGGAAGATTGCTTCGTCATTACCACATATCTCGCACAAGTGACCACGGCCCTTGCAAATCTCGCAACCCTCCTTGATATGTTCCGTGAAGCACTCGGCGATTGTGCGAAGAAATGTGGGCAATTCTCCCGTATGCACGTCGACCAGATCCTGCAGACTGTACATGTGTGTTGTATCAATCAGATGAAGTCGGTCACCTAGCTTCCACAATAAGTGCTGCGTCTGAGCGTCAAATACTTTTTCATTAATGCTAGATCCTCTCGAATTTTCTAAAATTAAACATTTAAAGTTATAAAAACACACATGGGGGAATTTTGCGTATACACCTTGACAATTCAATTCTGAGATGAAATAAAACAGCTTTGAGTTGAGTTGTTCTAGATTGATTAATGGATGTGTGGATGTGATCTTGAGTAGTTGGGCGGACGCTTGGCATACGGATTTCTTGTCCATATCCCAGTTGTGAATGACTCGAGCTGGAATCACCGCTACGCTATCCCAATGGCATCCAGTGCAGTAATAATTGCCATTATAATCACACAATCGCGCTGCCGCAAAAGAGCTGCCTCCTTTTCAAAATTTACAAAACTTAATCTATTTCGATAAAGCACATTTAAAATAGAAATAATTATCAATAAATATACTAAATATAAGAAAATAACCAACCAATGCATCATGCATTGGCAAAATAAGGATAATATATCCATAACTTGTAAACATTCAAACTGTATATAATTAGACGGTGTAAATCTAAATTGTATTCATTAAAACAACAGTAGAGTGCAATTCTTGATCATTCTTATTCTGTGAGATATTTTATTAAAATTGCAGTGTAAATTAAAATTGTGGAAAGTACTGTAATTACAGCCATTCATATATGTTCCGTCTTGACTAAGTAATCATTTCTATAGAAGTATAATAAATTATATAAGTCTAACAATAATTAGCGCATAGATAAGATACTCGTATTTTGACTTATTTAGACGCACTGCAGTATTGATAATTGGTAATTATTTTAACTATATATTTTGGTTGAATAAGAATATTTTCTGCTTTCTTCTTACGTACAGTACCTATATGTATTTTTTAACATAAAATATTAAAATAAATCGTGATTTTTTTTTAAATTTTAATTTCTTAAGATTGTCCTATAGACTGTGATATAGGTTCTATTTCGAACATTGATTGATGTGGATTTCTAATTTGCATATTTTATTTTTATTATTTATTAAAAAAAACTAGTTTTTTTATAGAATATTATATTTCAATGATAAATATTTTTAACATCTTTCAAACACTTTGTACAAATTAGGCAAATCGGCAATTTGTAATATTGAAGCATTTTCAGTAAAATGGTTTGGTGGTATAAAATGCTTTTTGATGGTCGGATACAAAACGTGTTCGGTGGTCCATTTCCAATGTGCATTTTCAATGCTGTTCGCTTCATTTATGTGCGCATAATAATTCGCTGTTTCCAATGCGATACCTTGCAAACACTCTTTTTCTGTTTTCCAATCTACTCTTGTTGTCAATTTTAGGAGATAGTCGGGTAAACCAGCCATTTCTGGGGTATGATTTTCTGAAATAAGAATACAATTAATAAGAAAACAAAATGAAATAAATGTAAAAAAACCAATCATACATTTTGAACGTATATGACTTATTTTGTCCCAATTTTTTCTAATTGTGCCTACAATTGAGTTGTGACAGCGAGAGAGATGCAATGCTTCCCCTTCTCCAAATTCAAAACCGGGGTATAGCAATATGAGATATTAGCATTGTGTAAATGGCCGAAAAATGAAGTAATTGTGGTATGAGCTGAATTTCAGAGGTATAGCGGAAGAATTTTGCAAAACGTTGCATTGCCACCACACATGCCAAGGATGTATTTATGATATAGAATTACTTTTGGTTTTGTTAGGGGTCGAAATAAAAACTTATTTACAAATGAAAATTCAAATATTTTACACTTCAGTTCAAACTAGCTGCTGTGAGCGCTGGTGGTGGTAATATCTCTAAGCTCAACCTGTCAAATCTGAGAGATATTATAACTTTTACTCAACGTAATGGACCGATAGCAACAAGAGATATTGTTTAATATTAAATCAAACAATATGGAACAAGAACAAAACAAAATTAATGAAATAAAAGATAAATTTTAAAACATATTCAAATTATAGAAAGTGACACATTGAGTTTCGGGATATAACCACCACATGCGCTCGCGGTAGAACACAAGTAAAAAATATTTGAATTTTCATTTGTAAATAACTTTTTATTTCGACGCTTAGTCTGACGCGAACATTTGTACGGGCTAGACGTGCGGTTCCTCGCTCATGCGAGTAATATTGCTTACATTGCAAATAGCTAATTACACATACCTCAATTTGTGTATTACTTAATTATGCAAACGCAGCAAATTTAAATCGCGAGTGTAATAGTTTTATTTTATATACGTAACTGGGTCACCATGAAAGGTGACCCAAAAACAGTTGCTAAAATTATACAAAGAACCGACGGAAAATATTCAATAATTCCACCAACAGGGAAGAAAGCTATACCAGCTGAATTAAAGAACTTGGGATTTATCCCACCAACGCCTCCTTTGCCATCCACCGAGCACGCACGAGCGAAGTCGGCCACTCAACTCTACGCACAGGCTTCAACATCTCACGCACTCCAACAAACGACCAGCATAATGGATACCGAAGGATCGCCCGCCTTCTCAAAAAGCGCAAAAATAGTAAGATCTCCCATTTTTACTAGGAAACTATCAAACTTCGAATCTAACATAGTACCACCAACACCCCCACCACGAGAGCAAATAGCAACCCCTACAGGAAGCCTAAATGAACAAGAAATCGCTTCGACCTTAAACACCCAGTCGATCTCGGAACCTGCAGTACTAGATAAAACTGAAGACAGCTGGACAGTTATCAATTCCAGAAAGAGCAAAAGATCCAGCCCGGAAGAAAATAGAAACGTAAGACAGAAAACCCTAACAGACTACTGGCTCAATGGACCAGAAACCTCAAATAAATTCGAAAAACTAAATGTAGAAGAATTAATTGAAGAAGATATTAGTCCTGAAATCATTAAACCTCCACCAATTTTCGTACACGGCATAGGAAACATAAAGCCTCTGACTGACCTCTTGAACCTCCACGCAAAAGACAATTACGTAATTAAGCTTATTGGAAGTTCGCAAGCAAAAATCCAACTGACCGAGCCTAGATTTTATCGCGTCATAACGAAAGAACTAGAAGAAAAGAAAACAGAATTCCATTCATTTCAACCAAAATCGGAAAGAAAATTCAAAGTTGTACTACGTGATCTGCACCACACTGTTGACATCGAAGAACTAAAGAAAGAAATACACTCATATGGACATAATGCATTAAATATATGGAACATTAAGCATAAAATAACAAAAGCCCCTCTACCTATGTTCTTTATTGAGTTGCAACAAAAGGACAATAATAAAGAAATTTACGACACTAAATACCTTATGCACTCGAAAATCAAATTTGAACCTCCACGCCAAAAAAGAGAAATACCTCAATGTACAAGATGCCAAAGATTTAATCATACAAAAAATTTCTGCAACCTTTCACCACGTTGCGTGAAGTGCACTGGTGATCATCTGACTAGAGACTGCCCCAAACAAGATAAAAGTACTGCCGCAACCTGCACCAACTGTGGAGGAAACCACCCAGCGAACTACAAAGGCTGTAGTGTCTTTAAAGAAATACAGTCACGTAAGTTCCCACCCCTTAGACAAAAACAGAATACAGTGAACCATAACATAACCGGAAATCCAACACAACCAGGCGTATCATACGCCCAAAAGACAAGAGCCAATGTCCAACAGACACAAGAAGAACATAACCTACAACAAAATCTAAATCATATTTCCGACAAACAGCAAAATAGTAAACTAGAAGCTATGATGATCAAACTGATGGAGCGCATGGACACCATGCTAAATCTCCTCACTACCCTTGTGGCTAAAATGAAATAATGCCCCAGCTCCTAAAAATCGCTCTCTGGAACGCCAATGGTCTTGGACAACACAGCCAAGAAGTAAAAATATTTATAGCAGAACACAACATAGATGTGATGCTCATTTCCGAAACTCACTTTACAAATAAGACGTATCTGAAGATACCAGGATACTCAATATACAATACTAAACACCCAGATGGTACTGCCCATGGAGGCACTGCCGTAATCATCCGACAGCAAATTAAACACCATGAACTAAATAAATACCAGCACGAACACCTCCAAGCTACTAGCATTGTAATTAACGAAGAGACAACAGGACCTCTAACTATCGCAGCTGTCTACTGTCCACCTAGACACACAATTAACAAAGCACAATTTAAAGACTTTTATAACACTTTGGGGTCTAGATTTATAGCTGGAGGTGACTACAATGCGAAACATCCCTACTGGGGTTCACGACTGACCACCCCTAAAGGTAGACAACTATACCAAGCAATGCAAGAGAATAATCTACATCATTTATCTACTGGCCAACCTACATACTGGCCTAGCGACAGAAGAAAAGTTCCGGATCTCATAGACTTTTGTGTAGTAAAAGGCGTGTCATCACATTATCTAAATGCCGAAAGTTGCTTAGATCTATCATCGGACCACTCTCCAGTCATAATTACTGTAAATAGGCAAATAACAATAAAACAAAAACCTCCATCACTCATTAGTAAAAAAACAGACTGGCACACATTCAGAAATCTGCTGGACAACAAGCTTTCACTCGAAATTTCACTCAAAACCGAACACGAAATAGACGAAGCCATAGAATTCCTAAATGACGCAATACAAGAATCAGCATGGGGCGCAACACCGGTACAAAACGCCAATCAAAAACGAGAAAATTGTCCAAAAATCGTTAGGGACATCGTCGCTGAAAAACGGAAGCTACGCAAACAATGGCAAATAACAAGATCACCACAGGACAAAACAAAACTTAACCAGGCAATAAAAGCAGTCAAAAAGTTACTAAGCAACCTGCGAAATAAATCTGTCGAAGAATACTTACAAAATCTCACTCCGTCAGCATCCACAGACTATTCTCTCTGGCGAGCAACAAAAAAGCTCAAACAACCGGAACAGTCAAATCCACCCTTACTCCTAGCAAATGGTAGCTGGGCCAGAACCGATCAATCAAAAGCGAACACATTTGCGCAACATTTATCATCAGTATTCCAACCCTTTCCTAGTGAAATTTCGGTAGAAGAAGAACAAGAAATCCTGCAGTACCTAGAGACCCCCCTACAACTCTGCTTGCCTATAGTCAAATTAAAAACTAGTGAAATAAAAAACGCTATAACAAATCTTGACCCCAAAAAAGCTTCAGGATATGACCTAATAACAGGAAGGATTCTGCAAGAACTTTCTTCTAAAGGAATCAAGCTGATAACAATGATCTGTAACTCAGTTCTTAGATTAGAATACTTTCCCTCTCAGTGGAAAGTAGCCCAAATTATCCTTATACCCAAGCCAGGAAAACCACCACAAGAAGTAAGCTCCTACAGACCCATCAGTCTCCTTCCTATAATCTCCAAACTTTTCGAAAAGTTATTGCTTAAGCGCCTAAAGCCAGTTCTAGAAGAAAAAGACATAATTCCAAACCACCAATTTGGATTTCGTTCGCAACACGCAACGATTGAACAAATCCACAGAGTCGTGAACGAAATACGCAAAAATTTAGAAGAGAAAAAATACTGCTCGGCTGCCTTCTTAGATATAAGTCAAGCTTTCGATAAAGTCTGGCACACCGGGCTATTGTTTAAAATTAAAAGAATCCTGCCACATAATTACTACCAAATCCTCAAATCATACCTTTCCAACAGATATTTCTATATTAAATATAAAGATGAACAAACCAGACTCTACCCAATAGAATCCAGTGTCCCACAAGGTAGTGTACTAGGACCCATACTATATCTCCTATACACAGCCGACCTGCCAACATCTGAAACAACATTCATCGCAACATTCGCCGATGATACAGCAATACTTGCCTCTCACGAAGATCACAACGTGGCCACAAGATATCTTCAGGCACATCTGAACAAAATTCAACTATGGTTAACAAAATGGAGAATTAGGGCAAATGAAACCAAATCTACCCATGTCACATTTACGATGAGAAAAGAAACCTGTCCTCCTGTGACACTGTATGGCAAGCCCCTCCCACAGACAGAAGAAGCGAAATATCTAGGCATGCACTTAGATCGTCGTTTAACATGGAAAAAACACATTTGGACAAAAAGAAAACAACTTGGCCTGAAATTCAGTCGCATGTACTGGCTAATAGGCCGCAAATCTCAACTCTCTACAGAAAACAAAATTCTTCTTTACAAGACTATCCTCAAACCAGTCTGGACGTACGGAATCCAACTATGGGGTACCGCCAGTAACTCTAACATTGAAATCCTGCAGAGATTTCAGTCCAAAGTGCTCCGCTCTGTCCTTAATGCACCATGGTTCGTCACCAACGCCATAATTCACCGCGATCTCTCCGTAGTGACAGTGAAAGAAGAAATAAAAAACTTCAGTGAGAAATATCATAGCAGATTACGTGCGCATCCAAATACTTTAGCAAGTAATTTGCTGACAGTGAAGATAAAAAAACGCTTAAAACGTGATAACATACTTGACCTACCTAATAAATAACTAACAATTTCAATGTTTTTAGTGTCATCATACCTGTTATGCAGAGTCAACAGAAAAAAAAAAGCCACCTAGCAAATTCCGGACCTGTCATGCAGAGTCGACAGAAAAGAAGCCAGCTAGCAAATTCCCGACAAGGTGGCTAGAAATAGTCACCAACATTGACACAATTAGCACCTAATCTAGAATAAGAAGAGGACTATCACAGGATAGCACCCTCTACATGCCAATGTATTTTTTGTACATCTTACTATAAGTTTTACTGAATGTCAGTTATTAAGACAGATTGTAAATAAAAATGGGTTATAAAAAAAAAAAAAAAAAAAAAAATTTCGACGCTTAACAAAACCAAAAGTAATTCTATATCATAAACACATCCTTGGCATGTGTGGTGGCAATGCAACGTTTTGCAATATTCTTCCGCTTTACCCTCTAAATTCAGCTCGTACCACAATTACTTCATTTATAGGCTATTTACGCAATGCTAATATCTCATATTGCTATACCCCGGTTTTCAAAAGTGGAGGGGGAAGCTAAAATGTGCTCTTTTCAATTTCGGATCTCAATAGAATTATTTAAAAATAAATAATATAACATTTTACAGTTTTTACATAATATTTCTTAATTTTAGTGTTAAATTAGAATTAGAACATATAATTAGCATCGCTTAAATTTGATTTGCCTATAAATGACTCAAATGAATTGTGTTTATTTACCAATGATTAAAGGAATTGTAACTAATTCTTCATCAGAATTAATTTCAATGGAATAATAATCTAATAGTAGATTAGCGCGTTGAATCAGTAAATTCGCCATCTCTTGTGCTAGCTCTGCTTTGGGACTGTCCTCCGGAGTCCAGCCACAAACTGGTGAATCTAGGGATATTAAAATCAACTGATACACCGATAACGGTTGAGTGAACGTAATAGTGCCGAAATTTTTGAAATTGTAAATGATTAATTGATAGAACAAGTCTCGTGTGATTTTGCTGGTGTTGCACAAATACAATTTCGTATTATGTTGAATTAATGCCTTGTCCACATTAATACATCCCACGAAAACATGTTCAGCGAACAGTTCCTTTCGCGCAAAATGACATTCATCTTCAATAGCCTTACGACACGATAAAATACTTCTTAGTTGCGTGTCTCTTCTTCAAAGAATTAACATTTATTAATAAATGAATTATATGAATATAGTTGAATAGAAAATACCTTTCTTTGTTAGTTGATTGCGTGGTCATTAACATAGTTTTATTATCTTCCGGCATTTCTTTCGGAAGGAGGGAGATACAAGAATTTATCCAATTTTTTATCAGAAGAACTTGTTCGAACCATATCTTTCTCGTAAATTGTTTGTGAAGCATGTTTGTTTTTTTCGTCCGCTAATTTAAACTTTTCCGCATTCATTCCCGGTAATTTTGACTAAAAGTTTGTTGGTTTAGTAGTCTAATATCATTTTAGAAATATGTTGTGACATACTTGAGTATAAAATACTCTGGAATTGTTTGAGCCTAATCATTTCGATTCGATTGCAGCGCTTACTTTCTCCACGATTTGTTCCTCGTGTAAAAAGTGCACTTCGTGTTTCGTTGAGTGAACATTTACGTCAACGTTCTTTGTGTCAATTTCCAGGCTTAAATAGACGAAAGGAAATGCACCTTTTGGTATATATGTGCCGTATACTTGTTCGATACTTTTTTTCAAAGCTGCAATTTATTGTTCTGATCATATGAACTGATGCAAATTATTCGAAAAAGTGATTACAAAACGTACTTGTAGATTCTACTAGTCGATGGTTAATAAAAAATATGAAGAGTCCTTTTTTGGTAGAATAATTAACATTAGTTATATAGCCTTTAAGATTAAAATTAAATTTTTTGTCTGTATGTTCCACCTTAATTAACTCTCTAAAATACGAATTGTTTAGTGGTATTATTTAAAATTAAAATCTAGTTCTCACGCGACATTTTATAGTTTAAAAAACATATGTATCAAAATATTATTTGATTTGCCTGAATTTATTTGCTAATCAAATTTGATCTATTTTAATATATAATGTAAATTATTTAGTTTTATAAAATGCCGCAAAAGATCTTTGAAATGAATGAATACTTTGCAATTGAGTTGTGACAGCGAGAGAGATGCAATGCTTCCCCTTCTCCAAATTCAAAACCGGGGTATAGCAATATGAGATATTAGCATTGCGTAAATGGCCGAAAAATGAAGTAATTGTGGTATGAGCTGAATTTCAGAGGTATAGCGGAAGAATTTTGCAAAACGTTGCATTGCCACCACACATGCCAAGGATGTATTTATGATATAGAATTACTTTTGGTTTTGTTAAGGGTCGAAATAAAAAGTTATTTACAAATGAAAATTTAAATATTTTACACTTCAGTTCAAACTAGCTGCTGTGAGCGCTGGTGGTGGTAATATCTCTAAGCTCAACCTGTCAAATCCGAGAGATATTATAACTTTTACTCAACGTAATGGACCGATAGCAGCAAGAGATATTGTTTAATATAAAATCAAACAATATGGAACAAGAACAAAACAAAACAGAACACAAGTAAAACATATTTGAATTTTCATTTGTAAATAACTTTTTATTTTGACGCTTAACAAAACCAAAAGTAATTCTATATCATAAACACATCCTTGGCATGTTTGGTGGCAATGCAACGTTTTGCAAAATTCTTCCGCTTTACCCTCTAAATTCAGCTCGTACCACAATTACTTCACTTTTCGACCATTTACGCAATGCTAATATCTCATATTGCTATACCCCGGTTTTGATAAGTGGAGGGGGAAGCTAAAATATTCTCTTCAATTTCGCATCTCTATTGCGTCGCCGTAAATTATTTGAATATTATCGATATGATTTGAATTTACGGGTGTTTTGATACTAGCGCTGTCGCCGTACTTCTTCAAACTAAAACTTATCGTAGCAGTGGTTATGAATTGCGTATTTTCCTACAATGTCAGCGATCTTTCGATATTCATCCGTCGGATTACGTAATGCTTTTCTGCGAGTGCTCATATTGTAAAATAAATCTTCCACGGTTATAATTGTACCCTGATTTCCTGCGCATGGTTTTGGCTGGTCTTTTAGTTTACTATCTATATAAGATGCTCTAAAAAACAATTTAACATTTTAAATTAGTTATAGCTGGTTCATCGAATAAAGAATAAAATTATAATTTCGATCTATCCGACAAAACTTAAATTATTTTCATATTAAAATTCGAGTTTTTATAATATACTTGTATGCACAATCTTGTAATGCAGTTTTTGATTGAATTGTAAGATGCGCAACATGACTTATACTTGCTAGCGCCTCGCCTCGGAATCCGTACGTGTTTATCGTAGATAAGTCTTCAAATTTCTCCAATTTGGAAGTGGTGAAACGTTCAGAAACAATCGCAAAGTCTTCTTGTCTTATACCAGTACCATTATCGATAATCTATAAATATATAATTGTGTATAATCGACAGCAGCTTCCCCGCTTGTGATTGGTCGCCGCTATTAATTTACTAAACATTCAAACGAAATGCTTTGCGTATTCAGCGACATGTTTGTCTATTATAGAAACATCTATATAAAATTCCTAACATTTCGCTGGCTAATAATGAATCGTTATATTAAACGGAATACTCGAGCGTAGGAGCAGTCAAATAATTCAAGAGATTACAGGATGAAAACATTTTATTTAATAGTTATTTGGGTTGTATGTCTACTTAAATTAAAATTACCTGTAAGAATTTCAAACCACCTTCTTTAACAACAACTTGTATATTGTTTGCCTTGGCATCAATACGAAAACAAACGAAATTTGTTAAAAATGAGACATTTTAGATTTCTAAAGATCTTAACCTATTTTCCATCATTTCTTTTAAGGCATTTGCAGGTCGTTGAATGACTTCGCCTGCTGCAATACGATTTACAACGGCCTCATCCAGCCTCTTAATACAAGTTGGACCACTCATTTTCACATTTGCATGAATAAACGAACCAGTAAACAACTTCAATCAACATGTGACAGAAACCGCGTTAATATTTGAACTCTAACCAATATGCTTTATCACGTGATACATTTTGCCGGAAAATAATACACATTTTCAATTTGAAAATATAGCTTCATTAAAGGTGTTCGCAATTGCTCACACACAATATCAGAGAGCTAATGCAATTGTCATTAACGGATTCATTTTTACTTTCTTATACGCAGTATAAGTATTGTAATCATGAAAAATTTCGATCTCGAGATTTTAACGGAAATATACGTTTTGACCTTCCCTGAATCGATTCCGACTATTTTTGTAATGACGTCCGTGTGTGTGTCTTATATTTATTTTTACATAAATTGTTTATCAAAAAAAAAACAAAAAAAAACTTAAATAATTTGAAGTTTGACATTTTATATTTATTCTAAGAAATATATTTAGTGCAAAAGTGTTCCAAAAGATAGAACAAATATTATAAATTAGAAAAATAATGAAAATAGGATGTGATTTAACCCAAAAGCGTATAAGAAAGTTCGGTGCATGACACTGCTGATATTTTTCGTCTATAATTACTAATATAGCTAAATTATTTTATTATCTTGAATGTGTGTATTATATAATAATATCTATCCAATTTAAATAAAATATATCTACTTCATATATAAAAATCCAGTAGAAGACATTACAGATGTTTATATAGGTAAAAGAAGCAAAAACAAATTATTAACGAATTTTTATTACACAAACATGGCACATTATAATGTGAATATAAAACAAACGATAAAACAAATATATATATATCATGTGTATAAAATAAACTTAAAATGAAATATTTACACCTTATTTAAATTTTTTAATTTTCACTATTCAGTCTTCTAATAAAACACATATAAAACATACAATTAGCTAGTAAGTTATTTTAATTATATTTTACCGTAAAATTGTGAACATAACTTACCTTTAATTAATGATAACGAATTAAGTAGTTCTTGATTTTGTTTGTAATACTTGTAATTGTTCAAAATTTTGGCAATGTTGAATATCGCGGAGGAGTTTGCCAAACAGCGCTAGAATTCCGCCGAAGCGCACGCTCGTCGATAGTTTCGAAGATTTCACGTAAATCAGGAGTTTGCGCGTGCATTTGAAAATACGTTTCGATAAAAGATTTCGGTATGTAACGCTGTGCCAATAGTTTTGGTTCTAGTTGTTTACCTAATGTGAAAAAAAAACTGTATAGTTGGAATTATAAAATTTGATAATGTTTAAAACTATTGGTTTCAAAGCAGTGAGAGCTTAAGAGGACGGAGTGATTATTTTCTTAAGAAAAATTAAATGAGTAAATGTTGGTTTTAGAACTTACTTTGTCCCCAAATAGGCCCCTCACATCTAGGTTTTACGGTCTCTGAACTACTATCCGAATCCTCCCAATCCTCTGTGGGTAGTGGTGGAGGTTTAATATTCAATTGCTGTTTCCGTTTTTCCTCTAACTTCCTCCGTGCCTCATGTTCCTTAATTTTTTGTTGCCTGATTTTTTCTTCCTTCTTCTTTCGCATCTCTAACTCTGCAGCTTTCATTTGTTCCCACTCTCGCCTTTTCTGTATTTCCTCCAACTGTTTCTGTTCCTTTTCCTGGATCATTTGCCTCAACTTGTCCTCCTTTTCTTTTTCCATTGCTTCGCGCGTTTTCTGCGCTTTCGCCTGCTTCTCTTCACGTTTCCTACGCTGCTCTTCAGTTTTCGCCAGCATCATTTGCTCTTTTTTACGCTTAGCGTCGTCTTCTTTTTCTAACCGTCGTTTTTGCTCCTCTTCCTTACGCTCTTGCAATTCTACTCTCGGAGGCTTGATAGCTGTTGAAGACTTAATAGATACATCTGTTACAGTAGAATTGTTATATTTGGAGCCCAGATTAAGTTGGGTGTTGTGATATATTTTACCATCTGTATGTGGGATCAAAGATGGAATTTTGTTTGCAATTAAGGGAGTTTTAAATTTCGGTTTAACTAAAGTCCGAGCGGGTTCTGTATTTTTGGCCTCGGTTTGGTTTTCTTTGGCGGCCATATTTCGAGTTTTTGTTCGAGTTACACGAGTAGGCATTTCATCGATACCGCCCAACTTCTCAAAAGCAGCGACGCGTTTTTTTACTGGACTTTCTGCATATGGACTAAACATGGGTTTAGTTTTGATTGCTTTCTTTTTATTGACTTTCTTCTCTGGTGTTTTGAAGACTTCTATTGAGTCATCATCATCTGTCATAATATTGCTTACAGATGGCATTAAGAAAGGTTTTGCCAATTCACTAGGAGTTGCTTTTAGAATGTTATGAGGTTTTTGAGATTCGGGTGATTTTATGGATTGTTCAGGTAATTGTGGAGATTTATGAGATGATTTTTGAGGAATATAAGTTGGTTTTGGAGCGACTTGAGGCTTTAAAGGTGATTCATAAGTTTTGTTTTGCAATATGTTTAAAGTTTGAGTTTCATTTAATTTGTGTAATGTAACACTGCAATTAACTAATGGCGACTCATTGCGGATTAGATGAGTATTATTTAACGAATGAATTTGTGCTACCTCTTTAGCTAAAATATGTGTGCTATTGTTCTGCAACATGTTTAAAGTTTCGTTTAACTTGTGTAATATAACACTACAATTTACAGATGGCGAATTTTTTCGGATTAGATGAGTATTATTTAATGAATTATTTTGTGGCGCCTCTTTCGCCAAAATGTGTGTGCTATTCATTGATACACCATTGTCTTTCAGCGAATCTTTGTGCATTTCATGAGTATTATTTAATGGATTTTCTTGTCGCGTCGTTTCCGTTAAAACATTACTTGTATTTAAAGCTAAGTTGCTATTCTGATATGTAATGGTGGCATTAACAATATTCTCGTTTATGACTTCAAGTTGTTTAGAGATTTCCTGTTTCACATTTTTATTCGGTTTCTCAACTACTTCTGTTCCCTTGTTCCCATCCAAAATAATTTTTTCTTTATTTTTAGTTATTTTCGTTTTTTTCTTACGTTCTCTTTTACTATTCTTTTCTTCAACTTCGGTATCGGTCTGCTTCTTTTCTGCCATTTTTGTTCGAACGTTTGACAACAGTTCTTCATCTGAATCGTCAATAATGACTAAAGGAACCGGAATTTCTTGGATAATTATGTCCGAATCAATACGACGATTTCTTTGTTTTGATCGGGTTACCGTGCTTGTCTTTTTAATGGGTTCAGTAATAACGGGAGGAGAAATTTTCTTGGAAGATATATCATAATATTCCTTCTTTACGACAATGCGTTTCGAGCGTGTCGAACGAACATTGGTTTCCGGTTCAGTGTCGGATGACTCGATAACTTCTTTTTTAATCCTTTTACGACCGCGTTTCGGTTTTATGGCAGGTGGAGGCATCACATCGTTAGTTGCGTCGATCAAGACTGATTTTGCTAGAGATTCAACTGTGGTTGTGTTTGTGGATTCGCGATCTTCAATCTTTACTTTCACGTATGAGGGCTAAAAGAAAAGTATTAGATACTTTATGTTTATGCTAAGAAACAAGCATTTGCGTATGTTATAAAAGATCAAATTGGTTCAATGAAGACATGGACTGCAATTACCTGAATAGTTGACACATTATCGATGAAATTTTCCTTGTCCTTTACATCGGGCCTTCTCAATTTCGTATTTAATTTCATGCTGCTTTGTGAGTTAATCTGCAAGCAGGCCTTTCTCGCCGCATTTCGTTTGCCTAAAACTGGAGATGTAACTGAAGCAGCAGCAGTAGCAAGTTGGGATAGCTCTGCTTGAGTCGTTGATTCTGTTATGAACCCTCTATCTAGTTAGTAAAATATCAATGTTTATTATAACATTTTCGTATGATAATCATTTCCGCACTTAATTTAATCTTTTGTTTACTTGCGACGAACAGGAAGAGTCAGTCTTATCTTAGATCTCATACGATCAATTAAAAAACCATATACCTACTCAACCTTTTCGTATAATAATCAATTTAAATTAAGCATAGAAAATGTCAGTGTATATCGACATATACATATTAAGATACAGTTGTGGTCAACTAATTAGAAACGATCTTTTCAAGTATAGATTACTACAGATAAATAATATATTTCATTAACATCCTTACAGTTGTTTTATTATTTATTTGTATTGACATCTAGCCATTGAAAACAAGTAATACTTTTTAAATCTTACTTGTATATATCCTAGATACACTGAATTTATAATGCCATATGCGAATATGTTCGCGACACGTAATTAGAAACGCATGCTGAAAAGGTTTTAGTATCTATTTGCACACAAACTTAAATTTGTATGAAGTGTAGTAATACTTCATTGAAGCAAAGATGGGAAAGAAGAAATGTTGCGATCCATGAATGCGACCAATATTTAACCTTCGAGAGAAAAATTGGTCTAATAAAAATAATTCTGACCACTCAAAGAAATTAATAGGATCTGATGGTGGAGTTTATGTTCGTCTCCTAAAAATTAAAGAATTCGATCCGAAATTCACAACTCGAACTTTAAAATATGGAGGTGGACATGTATTGATATTGGGCTATTTACCCTGGTGCGGTGTTGGCCCACTACACAAAATTGATGGGATCATGGATAAAAATCAGTACATAGATATACTACATATTGTTATGTTGCCATTTTTCGACGACAATCTTACAATTACGTGGTTATTTCAACAGAACAATGATGCAAAACACACGGAAAAAAGTGTATAACAATGGTTTCTTGACAATCAAGTATAAGTTTTAGAGGTACAATCCCGTAGCCCAGACCTAAATCCTATTGATAATCTCTATAAGGCTTAAGAAAGGAATAAAATGTATTGAAAATAAAAAAGTTCAATGATTTATTTACGAAATTTATGCATCCATATCAACCGAAAAAAGTCGGAAATGAATCGAATCAATGCCAAGAAAATATAGTGAAGTAATAAAATATAAAGCTTATTCAACAAACTATTAACTTATATATGGTACTGAGATCAGAAGAATCATATAATTCATAGTCTTTATACATTATTTAAAAAAAAATGTACCCGTTCCTACCCGTTTGTTACTATCAAAAAAGTTTTTTTCTTTTTATTTCATTATATAAATATTTCCTAGCATGACATTCTACATGTTTTAACCATAACAAATATTTTTTTGCAATAAATTATCACCAAATGTTTCAAAAACAATAAATTAAGCAATCGTTTCTAATTATTTGACCATAATATACAAAAATATATCGACATATATAAAAATTAAGAATATTTACTCATTGGTTCTAATCATTTAAAACCTAAAAGAATCCATCTTAAACATCAATTTCGAGATGGTTTCGTTACCGCGACTTTGGTGGTGCGAGTCAAAATTTGTATAATAACATTTAATATAAAAAAAACATTGTTTTAATTGCAGAGGAAAAGAAAAAGAAATCGTTTACTTTGATTGCACATTTAGAACAAATATACATTTTATGAGGAGAAACGATGGTGGTATCACGCAAAATTTCAAAATCGATTAGAACACGCCAAAACTGATACTTAACGAAAAAAAAATATAAATTTTACCGTGAACAGAAATTCACAACAAAGATACGTTCAATTAGCTCTATTAAACGGATTAAGTTCTAACCTTCATCATCGCTTGAGGAGATAACTGCACGCCGCTTGACACTTTTTGAAATCGGTTCCACGTTGGAGTCACGATCATTTTTCAACTTCAATAACTGTTGAGTCACTGTTTCTTTATACGCTTCGAACCAATCAAACGTACTCTGAAATTCGTTACAAGGGGCTTCAATTAATTATTAATGGAAAACTATACATACATTAGGGTAAAGTCAAAAACACATTTAATATACAATAAAATCAACGTTCTAACCGTATATATCTATATAAGTCGACAAAATAAGATGTTACATACCGTAAAAATTTGTTCATATTCCTTAAACTGGGGTAAAATTACAGTATGTAATTGTTTTACAATCCCTGCCACTTCAGGGATATCCATTTCTGGTAATTTAATTGAAATAAACACTATTTAATCTGGAATAGAATACTATCTTTCAAGAGACACAACTAAAACCAAGGAACAACTAAAACACACTCAGAAACCGTTAAAATTTGAAGACCTTTTTCAAACTGTCAAGCGGAAGCAAAAGCAACTAGTGAAATGACAGAAAGTAGGAGGAAGAGCACTACAACTTTAGACGTTACGATATTTGCACTGCGCGCTCTGGCGGAATAACTACATAACTTAAACGCGGGTTATTTGAATATGGTTGCGTCCTAATGTTTCAGTAACGCCTACAGAAAATTGGTTTTGTGATATTATGCACAAAAAACCGTTTCATATTATTATTTATCATTTATTTATAAATATCTTCAGCGTTTTGTTCTGGACTTCGAAATTAAAATTAAAATATCTGTAGGGGCTTGCACTGAACTTTCTTATACGCATTTTGGTTAGATCATATCACATTTTGTTATTTTTACTTTCTTATGCGTAGTATAAGTAAGTATTGAGACCTGGCAGTGAGAGAGTTGCAAAGCTTCCCCTTCTCCAAATTCAAAACGGTGGTATTCGTGATCGAAATTAAAAACTTGCTTTCTGGCGGTGAAACTAATGTACTATAAAAGTTGGTTATTCAGCCGAGCATTAATGAACCAATTAGCTGTTTGTTCCGTTAATGGCCAGCTGTCTATTAATTTCATAAATATCGAAGGAACAAAATATCTATCATATCTTACGAAGTAAATTCTTCGGATAACTCACAAATAAATTTTAAATAACAGTTAACATCTTTAATAAAGCTATATTTTCAAATTGAAAATGCATTTTATGCTAAATGCGTCTCTGCACATGCGCAATATGCTGCGTTTGTTTGGTTTCGTTGTATTTTTACATTTTCTACAACGAAACCAAACAAACGCAGCATATTGCGCATGTGCAGAGACGCATTTAACATAAAATGCATTTTCAATTTGAAATTATAGTTTTATTAAAGATGTTCGCCAGTGCATACATACAATAGCATAAAGGTTATTCTATTGCCCCTTACATATTGATTTTTTTCATTCATTCATCGACATATACAGGTGTAATGTCTCAAAATAAATGAGCCGCCGATTCTCGCCATAAGGTTAACATGTCTCTCAGCGTTGAACGCGAACATTTTTGAACCCCGCGTCTTTTGTCACGTGATCACTTTTTTTTGCCTATTTGAAGAAGAGAAAAATAGAATAGAGTTGTGAAATTGGAAAGAAAACATTTTAGCTTCCCCTTCAACTTTTCAAAACCGTGGTATAGCAATATGAGATATTAGCGTTCTCCTCGTCCGAAAAACTCTAAAAGTATATTTAAAAATTAAAAAATATATTTATATCGTCTGCCCAGGTATAAAACCCAATAGATATGATCGTACCTAAAGCCGAGAGACTTGTTTTTGAAGACGTGGCAACATTGTACAAAATTCTCCATAAGATTAACATTGCCTATACCTTCCATGTTGCCAAATTAATATTGTCACGGCTGGGGGTTGGCAGTGACTTTATTTTATTAACTGAATTGAGGTACCAGCCAAGACTGTAACTCCTGCAGGGTTTATATCATATCAGGAGTCAAGCACGAGAGGATATGAAGGGTGTTTGCTAATTCATAACACAATTATACATTTATACGTTTTAGTTTGGTATTTTATTGAATAAAGGTACTTGCAGCATTGCGTTTAATGGACACATGATACACTGATTCTAGCGTTAGGTTTTTATATAAAGTTATCGTAGTGTCTATCGTAGTCTGGTAGTGACTATGAGAGACTCTGTGAGACTGTCCAGCTTGTCTCTTCCTGGTCCTTTATATAAGATTGGGTTATCCGGGTGTGGGTTTTGTGGTATGTGGAGGTAACCTTGGCCTTGCACTTGGATTTATGACATAAGTATAATCGTGACGTTTCGGAATGTCGTTGTAAGCTAGCTGTGTAATCGTATTCGTGGATGATCTAGTTGTGGCCCTAGCGTGAATCCCATGGTGGTCTAGGTGTGGCTCTAACGTGGCACGGGCGTGACAATATGAAATGGTGTGAGAAATTGAACTATTCTACAAGTTTCTTTCTTAGTTTTACTAAAAATGTCAAATACAGATCTGTCATTTCAAATTTGAATTCAGAAAATTAATTTGAATGTCCTGATACAAAATTTTCAGTTTTCTCGCAAGGCTACATTATTTATTTGCAAATTTGCTCAAATAATATTGGGTTTGGTGTTATACGAAAGCTAAAGTAAAGGTGCATATAAAAACTTCGTTTTTTGTTTTGATTTTGCAATATATCTATATTTGAGTTTCATTAATTTATTAATGTTGGGTTTTGGGATATAATTAATAAATAATAATACAAGTTTTATATTAAATCGTGCTCTTTATTATATCTGCGGTCGCGGAAGGTTTATCTCTATGCTTTACCACTTCAGCATCATACACAAGACTGACCAAAAAGGTTCGTCGCCAGATCTGTTTACTATTCCTCTGCACTTTGGTCCTTAACTTGAAATATGAAACAACCATATACACATTTCTTATAAGTGTAACTATAACTAAAGACAAAACCCTTAGACTAAACATAATATAGATTAACTTTTGTAAATATGTATGGATATTCCAACAATTAATAAATTTAGATTCTAACGTACATATAGGATACTAACTAATTATAAATATATTAAATACCAATGGATTTTGAAGTTTGTATTAGGGTAAAACGACCAGTTTTGGCACAGTTAAGAAAATTCTCTACTCTTTTGAGGATTAAAAAAAATCTGGATAATATATTTATATAATAATTGAAAATTTTTAAAGTTTAAGTGTTTTATAAAGTTAAAAAAAAATTAAATTGTTTATTGATGTTTTAGGTAATTTTGTTCACAATTTATAATTTGATGTTAAAATGCCAGTAACGGCACAGTGGCTGCCTTTAAGAGAACAGTCCTTTCTAGTGGTAGCACGGCAAATATAGTTATAAATTTATATATTTTAGCTTGGATTTCCTAAAATTTAGGTATATATTTATAAAAAAACACTTGCAGTAGCTTTATTTTATAAATTTTTAAATTATAGAGGTAGGTACTATACCTATCTAAAGCTAAATTTAATATTTATAAAGTTCTAAATTATAAATGTAGACAACAATATTATTCTTTATCTATAATGCAAATGATATTTTAATTAAATAATAATTTTTAATCGAAATATTAAAATTACTTATAAATAGGTATATTATATCAAAATTTTTAATACTTTTCTTGCATTAAAATTTTGTGAACAATGAAAAATTGAAATCTTTTCTAGTTAGTTATTTTTTTAGATAAGAATACTTTTCATCTTGTAATTTCAGATAAAAGTATTTTTTCAAGTGTACCGGGTGGGGCAAAACAACCTCCCTAGTTTTGCAAGTGAATTAAAGAAAAAGGAGTCGAGATACAAAAAATTTATTTCAATAAAATAAAGTAGTTACATGGCCAGTTTTATCTTATGTAGTTTTAAAAATCATATCGGCCAAGTGTTGTCCTTCATTGTCTACACACTGCTGCAAGCGACTTTTGAAGTTTTGCATAACCCTTTCAAGCATTTCTTCAGGTATACGGCGAATTTCCGTGCGGATTGTCTCCTCTCAGGGAGACAAAGCACGCGGGGAACATTTCCTTCAAAACCAGCATTGATGCCCGCGCTGTGTGGGCTGTGGCTTCCCCCCCGTCCTGCTGAAACCAGACATTCTCGAGACCAAGTTCTTTAAAAGCAGGGGCAAAAAAATTCTGGAGCATGTTCATATAGCGCCCAGAATTGACGGTAACTGCCCGATTTCTTTCCTGTAGTAAAAGTAAGGCCCGATAATCCCTATTCGGGAAACTGCGCACCAAACTGTGACACGATCACTATGCAGAGGCTTCTCGTGGATCACCCTCGGATTGTTTTCGCACCAATATCGAAAATTTTGTTTATTTACACCGCCAGAAAGATGGAAATGTGCTGGGCGGCGATTACAGACTCCTTTTCGCGTATGTATGCTTCCACGGCAAAAGCGCGCTGCTCGTTCGTCCACATTGTGTTTACGACTGAATCCTTTTGTAACACATACACACGGCATATCTTTCTGCCGCCATTCACGCCATTCCTACCCTGTTACGACCTCTGCTAGCTTCACAATTCTCTGTTGAAACTAGGGAGGTTGTTTTGCCCCACCTGTATAAGAGGTTTTGGTTCTAATTCTTGATTTTTCACACTTCTTTTTACCCTTTTTATTAACGGTGTCATTGTTTTCACCAGTTTTCACTAAAATAAAAATAATTTATTCAAATGAATACAAAAATAAATTAAAGGGGTTATGTTTTCGATTTTTACTTTTTATGAGATAAACAATAAAGTTTCAGTATAGGTATAATGTAAATAATATATGTAAACTGATACATACTTTTTAAAGGTGCAGATAAAATTCGTTTTATGTATATATGTATAAACATTAATAAACTCGCTTGCTTAGGTACCGTTCCATTTATAGCAGCGGCTGCCAATAGAAAAGCGCTGTAAGCATAAAGTGCTTCTATAATTGGCGCGCTCTTCAAATTTCATACCAATTAAAAAACACGTGATTTAATATTAAAAAATAAAAAAAGTCAATATTCAACATTTGAAATGTTTCGATGAACTATTCATTTAGTTTATTTAACCAGGTACATATTAAAAAAATACGTTTTTCTAGTAAATATGATTGTAATTGCTTAAGCTATGGTAACCGTAAACTAACTAGAAATGGCTGTGAAAAGTACAATTTTGATATCGCTAAACAATATTCGTTTTTTTTTTAATTAATAATTTTAAAATGGACGTTCTAAAGGTTTTTTCTTGTTTAAAACTATATATAAATATTTAAATCATTGTTATACCTACGCATTTGCACAATTTTAAACGTATAAAACCAAGTTTTTGATACCTGTGCCATTACTAGCGATGTGCCAAAACTGGTCGTTTTACCCTATATTAATATTGCTGAATTCAGTTAAAAAAAACACGCCTACTGCGAATAGAAAAACATAACCAAGAGTTCATTATATACAAACAAAAGACAGTTAAATATATAACCAGTGATTCAAAAACATAGATCCTCGAAGTATCACTATTGTCACGCACTTGCCACGCTAGAGCCACACCTAGTCCACCGTTCTTTCCACTATTCTTTTACCAAGTAATTTATATTGATAAAACATGAAAAAGATTTACTATTTCTTTTCTTTATTTAATAAATACATCGTAACTGAAAACTAATATTAGCTAATAAATCTTGTTCATCATTACTGGTTGAGAACCTACATGACGTTATAACATTTCCCTTCCCCCTGTGATATTTAACCCATACGAACTATGTTTATGAAGAAACTCATCTTATCGTGGACAAACTGCCGGACCACGAACAGATCCATTCGTATATCCGAAAACCACTTATGACGTTATACATACAATTTCAAAAGTATGTAGAACCGGTTCTAAAACATACTTACGATCTTATATAAGGACGACTCAAGACGGGCGGAGACGCAGTCATACTCCGGGTATAGCCATATCCACGTGTATATCTAACAGTGTTCAATAACAAGTTAACATATTGAATCAGTGTTCAATCACTGTGTGAGTAGAAAACTTCTTCTATCTGAGTAAACTATCTAAAGTAAATGTTGTAAAGTTATTCTTGACAACGCTTGTGCTCCTATTATAATCCAAGCCTTATAGAGGTGATAGTCTTGGCGGGTATCATTCAAAGTAATGTAGAGATCACGTCATAGCCAGCCCCCAGTCCGTGACAATTGGTGGAGCGCCGGGTATTCTCAAAAAACCGTAATTTTTTTTTCAATCAAATAATATATAATAAAATATTGTGGGAAATATAACTTGGAGGCCAAGCCGTGTAATCCGATTGGAACGCACTTTAAATCAGTACAAAATAAAGCAAATTTTATAAAATAAATAATTTTTTTAAATGATAGTTTAAGTAAAGAATAAAAAAATTATATTGATCAAAACCGAGCACAGGAATCAAGGGGGTATGACTGTCAATTGAAAAGAGAAATAAATAAAAAATACAAAAAAAGGAATTAATTAAAGAAAAAAGCATCAGTATCGAAAAAACTACTAAATAATGAGTTACGAGTAGAAAAGAACATAATTTGCGACCACGCGAAAATAATTTAAACACAGCACAATTAATAACTGTGGTACAACAAGAGAATCCCACCGGCAGCAAAAAGTAGTAGAAACATTGCAAATGAAACACAATAAATAACTAAATTCCCGCCAAATACAAGCCCTTTGGTCGTAGCGGAATTTTATAATTCGGGAACAAATATAAGCATAGAAAGCGCGGACGCTAGACATACAACGTTATTGGAAACACAAATTGCAAATTTAAATATTACACCGCCGGAAAATACACCAAACACAGTAAACTCTAACACAAATATGTCAGAAAATCGATCAGATAACATATCGGAACTCGACACGAACGGAGTATTACTAGAAGCGATAGAACCACATTGTTACGATCCGACTGAAGAAAGCGACGCGAATAAGTTCATAAGACGATTTACCACAGCGGCCAGTGCAAACAATTGGGACAATGTCAGGAAGAAATTATATTTTAAACGTTATTTGAGAGGCTGGGCAGAGACATGGTATCGTATAAACATAAAAGAACATGAAATGACGTGGGAAAAACTACTAGAGCAATTTAAAAAAGAATTCTTATCGCCCGGGTATTTTGAAAATGCAAGATATAAATTTTATAACTTAAAACAGGGAGAAAACGAGAACCCTAGAGATTTCTACTTTGCAATGCTAGATATATGCTATCAATTCGATACGCCACTCACAGATATGGAAATAATACGCCAAATACTCATTGGTTTGCAACCAAACCTACAAGATAAATTGCTAGGAGTTCCAACAGACACTTTAAAGCAGTTATTGGCCGGGATAGATGCATTTCATGCAATTGATCAACGTAGGCGCGCAATGCAAGAAGAAAATGATAGGATAGATAAGGCAATAGACGAAAAATTTTCAAATCTTGAAAAAAAAATAGAAGAGCATATGCAGACTCTTTTAAAGCATAAAACAGAATACGTGACAAATAACACACGATACGTAAACGCACGCTATAATCAACCATACGCTGGGCGTGGTTATGGAAATAATTATATACCTAATAGGTATCAAGCGGGTCCATGTAATTATCAAGCGGGTCCGAATAACTACCCAGTAGGGCCAAGGAATTATCAATCTTACGCATTTAATAGAAGCGACGCAGGGACGACTAGAGGCAATTATCCGAATCAATCGCAAAATAGAGCGCAAAATAATAATAACAACTCAGGTCGCGCAAGGGAAGCGACAGGCAATAGGCCTCCGCCAGATAATAGGGATAACGTGCAACGCCCAACACGAACAAACGATGGAAGACCGATTTGCTTTAACTGCAACAGACCGGGTCACTTACGACGAATGTGTTATAGGGCACAGCAACCCGCTGCGTGCCCAAACATGGGTAATAATTCGGGAAACGAATACATACGACGTTAGAGGTGAGACGGGAGAAGGAGATCGGAACACCCAAGCGTAGGCCCATTGATTGCTACAGGAAAGAATAGGTTCAGTAAACTCAGTTAACGAGAAAAATAAAAATCAAACTATCGAATTAACGCAATATAATAAACTCTCGTAATAAGTAATAAATTTTTTGTAACCAGCCAGGTAACATAAGTTCCCTTTAGACAACTGTAACTAGATATATTTGATCAATAAGAGAAAGTAAATTTTAGAAAAGCGTATCGATAAATTGTTTTAATTTTTCGAAGTAATTGAGAACAAACCAAGTTCAACAGAAAATGCATTTTAAGAGAAAAATTTAAAGTAAAGTTTTAATATAAAAGTTCGAGTAAGATATAAAGTAAATATTAATTGAATTAAAACAATAAAGATACAAGATAATTACTAAATAAATGTATGCAACAAATAATGCAATGTTAATGCACATATATTAAAGGAAAATATGTAATGGAATTATAAAAAATGGTAATGGAAATATGTTAATTAATAAGAGAAATAATATATTTTATCAATCATTTTAAACTCAATTATAAATAAGAAACAAATATTATAAAGGACAAGTACAATAGTAAAAATATCAAATAAAGGGAATAATTATTAAGAAAATAGTGGAAAATATTGTAAACAAGGAAATAGTCTAAAAAGTATAATATTACAATTTTAATTATATTAAAATTTTTTTGCAAGTTCGATAAACGCTTTTATTATATAAAAATAACCATGTTAAAATATAACTATTTTAGAAAATTATATATTTAAATATTATAAATTACTTGTTTTAATATTCAAGTACGGGAATATTTTTGAGAATTAATAATTGAATAATACAAATACAAAACAATACGTTTATTAAAATACTTGAATAGTAGATCAAGGAAGAAAGACAGTGATAACACTGAATATAAATAAAATATTGTTAGAATAATAAGATAGAAGGTAACAGAAATCAAACAAGTAAAAGCGATAATACAAAATTAAAATAATTATGGCCAAAAAGTGCCAAAAAAGAAAAAATAGAAAACATAAACAAACAATCTTTTTTAATTTCTGAAACCTAAGATAAGAAAATTAAAATGAACCACAAAGTTAAGCACACGATAAACATAGGTTGTGGTCAGTTCAGATTGTAATAATTATGTGGTTAAGCCATGGGAGTTTAGGAGAAATTGAAGTCAATACAAGGACATATTTTCAATACCTGCCTTACGCAGTATCATACGAATCGGCTTTAACGCTTGTGTCCGATGTACCCTTAATACAATAACAATTTATTTAGATAATGATGGAGATAGTATAGGATGGGACTCACGAAATCATGTTTAAAGATTTTACAACGAATAAAGAAATATTTAATGAATAAAAAAGAAATTTTCCTTACAAAATCGGGATAAATAAATTACAAATTACAAGAGATAATTCGTACACACAATGCGCACCGTCATCTATTTACATTCTGAATAAAATTGTGACTGAAATAAGCATGTTAGCAATAAGTTTAGTTAGTGCATGTCATGCAAAACGTTTGTCACCAGACATTTTACAAGCAAAAGTAATTGAAGCATTAAAATCATTTGAAGTTGAAATTAACAAAAAGGGATACAAGTTAGCAATTACGAACGCAGGAGAATATAGAACTCTTTTGGGAATTCACATTCCAATTATAAGAAATAACATTGAGAAAATTGAACATGAGAGACTAATACCAACACCTCTAGCGTGGGAAGGGAAGACATGCTATCTGGGCACAGAAAGCATTGATATTGCTATAGTATCACTTAAGGGTGAACAAAACATAGATATATATATATATATATATATATATATATATATATATATATATATATATATATATATATATATATATATATTTATTTATATATATAATATATATATATATATATATATATATATATATATATATATATATTTATATATATATATATATATATATATTTATATATATATATATATATATATATATACATTTATATATATATATATATATATATATATATATATATATATATATATATATATTTATATATATATATATATATATATATATATATTTATATATATATATATATTTATATATATATATATATATATATATATATATATATATATATATATATATATATATATATATATATATATATATATATATATATATATATATATATCAAAAATCTAGCCCTTTGTGGTTTATGTGTAAACAAAACCATGAAGTTAAACTTTGTTGAAGGGATTTAACATTGAGATTTGCCTCCTCTACCCTGTGGCCTTGCCGTACCCTCGAGATAACACACGCCCCTTATACCTAAGCCCAATGCCAAGGTTACTCTCACATACCACAAAACCGACACTCGGGAACGACAAAGCCTATATAAAGAACACGGAAGAGACGCTCAGGACCATAGATAATTCACTAATAGATCGTCGACTCCTTAAAGAAGCGCTGTAAGAGTATATTTTGGCGTATGGAAATTGAACTAACAGATGGCGGGAAATATGACTTCCAGATGCAGTGCAGGTTGCATAAAAATTGGAGCGGTTTTTAGTGAAGACCACAACACTCTGAATCATGAATAGAGATGCGAAAATAACGCTCTTAGTATATCAATTTATACAAAGACGTTGTTCTCGCTTCTCTATTTATGATTCAGAATATTGTGGTCTTCACTAAAAATCGCTCTAATTATATTGTAATCCATCACCAAAAACTGAGTAAAATAATGAATATTAAAAAAAAACTGATATTATATTACTTATTTATTAGTAAATATAAAAAATTATTATACATAGTGTAAAAATATTATTAATTTAAGGATCTGAAAAGAAATAGAGTTGAATAAAATATTAATTTAAGAATCTGAAAAGAAATACATAGTTTTATTAAATATTAATCTAAGAATCTTCTGACACATACGTGATAACTCACCCGCAAAATAATACCAAGATACGTTGCCCAAAGGAGATAAGAAGCATCAAGGAAACATATATAAATCAACCAGGAGCGCTACTAATTTAGTTGCCTTGTAACGTGAACGATAAACAGAATATCCCAAGAAAAATTCCATGTGGAGAAGACAGTGTAACATTCGAAATAGTACACGTACTCCCAGCAACCTGGTCGAACCTGAAATCATTCAGACTAAATCCACTATACGCACAAAATATACCAACATACAACAATCTATCTGAATGTTTAAATCATAATTAGACTAGTCATATAACACATTTGAATTTACCATCCATTAGTGGAATGTCAGAAATTGAGTGGACAAGTATACAAAACGCACCGCTGGACTGGCCATTATTGAGGTACCATAGAGATTTTAATAGACTTTACATATGGAATGTCATCACAGCAATTGCAATATTGTTAATGCTAAGAAACAACGGCTTGAGGCTATTTGGACTCGCCCTCACAGTACGAACACAGGAAACAAACATAACGAATGCACTAGTAAGTGACACTACTGATTATTTCGGCTATAACATAACCTAGCTTACCTCGCGTGGAAAGTGCAGCAGAAGATAAGAAAAGTTCTTCATGGAACCTACAAATTACAAATTGATATATTTGTCTTAAATAACATATAAATGTAGTAAATTTTCAATATATATGAATAGATAGATACCATGTATTCAACATAATTATTTAATATTACCTGGCAATTTTATTGACGGTACTGAGTACTTTTTCAGTCTTTTAGTCCTAGAAGTTTTACATTCTTCGATAAAATGACCACTACATATACGAAATGATTCATAAATGTATAAATCATCATAGTTTACAAATTTAGGTTTTGCAATACGTTCAACTCATTTATTAGAAATCTCCGGCTCGTATAAAGGTAATTTGTGGCGGGTGACGAGACACACAAAATCACAACCAGGAACACAACAAAGGTCGGCATGATATACAACAATAACTTCGATAAAGTCACAAATAAATTAAAACTGGTAACCTGTTTATGTAAACAACTTCGTCAAGTTTAAAACTGCAAATGACGTTTATGATTGACGCACGCGCAGAAGTAACCTCATCTGAGGCACAGCAGCGCTATGTGAACGGGGAAGGAACCTTTTCAAAAAAAAGAGACAGAGCTTTGTACCACTCGTTCTATTGGAGTCGACATAGCGTGCTCAGGACATTCTCCCACTCAGTGTCCAAGAGGTATAGTTTATTTTAACAGTGAACTTTTGTAAAAGTGTCGATCAAGTGTTCAATGAACGTAATCTTGTAAGTACATTAAACCACAATAAATATCAAACTGAACTTACAACAGGTAAACTTGTGTATCGAATTAAACAACCCTTCGTATCATCGTGTGCTTGACCTGGTATGATCCAAACCATACAGTAGTTGTAGTCTTGGCCGGTTAACATTAGTAATAAAGTAGAATCAAGTAAAGTAACGTCACATACAAATGATCGAGCGCCGGGTATTCTCAAAAATTCGTAATTTTTTTCGCAAAGCAAATAAATTAAATTCAAATGGAACGAATAGGGAATTAGAAGTAGAGAGAATACCTTGTGGGAAAAAGAATAAATGCAAGAACAGTTTGGACCAGTGCTTGTCAGGTGTAATCCGATTGGAACGCGAGTAAAATCAGTAAATTTGATGAAACAAAATAATTGTTTTTTATATTTGCATAAAAAAAGGAAAGTTTTTAAGTAAAGAATAAAAATTTAATTTTTTGGCCAAGCACAGGCGTTTGGGTTTATATATGTTATTGTAATAAGGGACTATCAATAAAAATATATATGGAATTACAGAAAACGGTTTAAAAATAATATATATACATCGAAAGTTATGAACAAAAAAGAATATAATTTACGATCACGCGAAAATAATTCGAATAGAGCGCGATTAGTATTATCGGGAAAAACAAGTAATATGTTTAGAACCCCATCCGCGGGAACAAGTAATAGAACCGTAGCTTCAACGAAGCACGAATAATTAATCAATTCACACCTCCGAACACTAGCATCAAAGATAAAAAATACCCCGTTTATATGTACTGCGTTGCGCGGAGTCCTATTTTATATAAGTGATGAACTTATCATAAGCACAGATTAAATATATACAGATAGACAATGTAAATGGGACTACGCGCGGCGCGTCGATATAGTTCGTTTTTGTACCAAGAGTTGGTGTTGGAGTGCTATCATGAAGTTTTGAATATACGTACAGTCACAGCCATAAACTATGTTGTAGCAAATACATTCTTGAAAAAGCCGAACACTTGTCTGAATCATGAGAGTGTACGTAAGTCGAACGCTTGATTTTAGCAATGTCTGCACATTGCGTTTTAGATATAATTTTGTTATTTTCGTAAACTAAATAGGGTAAAACGACCAGTTTCGGCACATCGCTAGTAATGGCACAGGTATCAAAAACTTGGTTTTATACGTTTAAAACTGTGCAAATGCGTAGGTATAACAACGATTTAAATATTTATATATAGTTTTAAACAAGAAAAAACCTTTAGAACGTCCATTTAAAAATTATTAATTAAAAAAAAAAACGAATATTGTTTAGCGATATCAAAATTGTACTTTTCACAGCCATTTCTAGTTAGTTTACGGTTACCATAGCTTAAGCAATTACAATCATATTTACTAGAAAAACGTATTTTTTTAATATGTACCTGGTTAAATAAACTAAATGAATAGTTCATCGAAACATTTCAAATGTTGAATATTGACTTTTTTTTATTTTTTAATATTAAAAACACGTGTTCTTTAATTAGTATGAAATTTGAAGAGCGCGCCAATTATAAAAGCACTTTATGCTTACAGCGCTTTTATATTGGCGCCGCTGCTGCTATATGTGGAACGGTAAACAGAGACTCTCTGACAGTAATCAAGTGAGGTTAGAATATTAATGTTTTTACATATTTCTTATAACAAGAACAAATTTTAACTACAGATAAATAATTCTTTAAAAGGTATGTATCAGTTATTATTTACATTATACGTACACTGAAATTTTATTGTTTATCTCATAAAAAATAAAAATCTAAAACATGACCTATTTAATTTATTTTTGTATTCGTTTGAATAAATTATTTTTATTTTAGTGAAAACTGGTAAAAACAATGACACCGTTAATAAAAAGGGTAAAAAGAAGTGTGAAAAATCAAGAATTAGAACCAAAACCTCTTATACAGGTGGGGCAAAACAACCTCCCTAGTTTCAACAGAGAATTGTGAAGCTAGCAGAGGTCGTAACAGGGTAGGAATGGCGTGAATGGCGGCAGAAAGATATGCCGTGTGTATGTGTTACAAAAGTATTCAGTCGTAAACACAATGTGGACGAACGAGCAGCGCGCTTTTGCCGTGGAAGCATACATACGCGAAAAGGAGTCTGTAATCGCCGCCCAGCACATTTCCATCTTTCTGGCGGTGTAAATAAACAAAATGTTCGATATTGGTGCGAAAACAATCCGAGGGTGATCCACGAGAAGCCTCTGCATAGTGATCGTGTCACAGTTTGGTGCGCAGTTTCCCGAATAGGGATTATCGGGCCTTACTTTTACTACAGGAAAGAAATTGGGCAGTTACCGTCAATTCTGGGTGCTATATGAACATGCTCCAGAATTTTTTTGCCCCTGCTCTTAAAGAACTTGGTCTCGAGAATGTCTGGTTTCAGCAGGACGGGGAGGAAGCCACAGCCCACACAGCGCGGGCATCAATGCTGGTTTTGAAGGAAATGTTCTCCCTGAGAGGAGACAATCCGCACGGAAATTCGCCGTATACCTGAAGAAATGCTTGAAAGGGTTATGCAAAACTTCAAAAGTCGCTTGCAGCAGTGTGTAGACAATGAAGGACAACACTTGGCCGATATGATTTTTAAAACTACATAAGATAAAACTGGCCATGTAACTACTTTATTTTATTGAAATACATTTTTTGTATCTCGACTCCTTTTTCTTTAATTCACTTGCAAAACTAGGGAGGTTGTTTTGCCCCACCCGGTACACTTGAAAAAATACTTTTATCTGAAATTACAAGATGAAAAGTATTCTTATCTAAAAAAATAACTAACTAGAAAAGATTTCAATTTTTCATTGTTCACAAAATTTGAATGCAAGAAAAGTATTAAAAATGTTGATGTAATATACCTATTTATAAGTAATTTTAATATTTCGATTAAAAATTATTATTTAATTAAAATATCATTTGCATTATAGATAAAGAATAATATTGTTGTCTACATTTATAATTTAGAACTTTATAAATATGAAATTTAGCTTTAGATAGGTATAGTACCTACCTCTATAATTTAAAAATTTATAAAATAAAGCTACTGCAAGTGTATTTTTATAAATATATACCTAAATTTTAGGAAATCCAAGCTAAAATATATAAATTTATAACTATATTTGCCGTGCTATTACTAGAAAGGACTGTGCGCTAAAAGGCAACCACCGTCTAAAAACTGGCATTTTAACATCGAATTATAAATTGTGAACAAAATTACCTAAAACATCAATAAACAATTTAATTTTTTTTTTTACTTTATAAAACACTTAAACTTTAAAAATTTTCAATTATTATATAAATATATTATCCCTATTTTTTTTAATCCTCAAAAGAGTAGAGAATTTTCTTAACTGTGCCAAAACTGGTCGTTTTACCCTACTATTAAATTTTGTATATAGTATATAGGGTAAAACGACCAGTAGTGGCACAGTTAAGAAAATTCTCTACTTTTTTGAGGATTAAAAGAAATGTGGTTAATATATTTATATAATAATTGAAAATTTTTAAAGTTTAAGTGTTTTAGAAAGTAAAATAAAAAAATTTAATTGTTTATTGATGTTTTAGGTAATTTTGTTCACAATTTATAATTTGATGTTAAAATGCCAGTAATGGCACGGTGGCTGCCTTTAAGAGAACAGTCCTATCTAGTAGTAGCACGGCAAATATAGTTATAAATTTATATATTTTAGCTTGGATTTCCTAAAATTTAGGTATATATTTATAAAAATACACTTGCAGTAGCTTTATTTTATAAATTTTTAAATTATAGAGGTAGGTACTATACCTATCTAAAGCTAAGTTTAATATTTATAAAGTTCTAAATTATAAATGTAGACAACAATATTATTCTTTATCTATAATGCAAATGATATTTTAATTAAATAATAATTATTAATCGAAATATTAAAATTAATTATAAATAGGTATACCTATTACATCAAAATTTTTAATACTTTTCTTGCATTAAAATTTTGTGAACAATGAAAAATTGAAATCTTTTCTAGTTTTATTTTTTTAGATAACAATACTTTTCATCTTGTAATTTCAGATAAAAGTATTTTTTCAAGTGTACCGGGTGGGGCAAAACAACCTCCCTAGTTTTGCAAGTGAATTAAAGAAAAAGGAGTCGAGATACAAAAAATTTATTTCAATAAAATAAAGTAGTTACATGGCCAGTTTTATCTTATGTAGTTTTAAAAATCATATCGGCCAAGTGTTGTCCTTCATTGTCTACACACTGCTGCAAGCGACTTTTGGAGTTTTGCATAACCCTTTCAAGCATTTCTTCAGGTATACGGCGAATTTCCGTGCGGATTGTCTCCTCTCAGGGAGACAAAGCAAGAACATTTCCTTCAAAACCAGCATTGATGCCCGCGCTGTGTGGGCTGTGGCTTCCCCCCCGTCCTGCTGAAACCAGACATTCTCGAGACCAAGTTCTTTAAGAGCAGGGGCAATAAAATTCTGGAGCATGTTCATATAGCGCCCAGAATTGACGGTAACTGCCCGATTTCTTTCCTGTTGTAAAAGTAAGGCCCGATAACCCCTATTCGGGAAACTGCGCACCAAACTGTGACACGATCACTATGCAGAGGCTTCTCGTGGATCACCCTCGGATTGTTTTCGCACCAATATCGAAAATTTTGTTTATTTACACCGCCAGAAAGATGGAAATGTGCTGGGCGGCGATTACAGACTCCTTTTCGCGTATGTATGCTTCCACGGCAAAAGCGCGCTGCTCGTTCGTCCACATTGTGTTTACGACTGAATCCTTTTGTAACACATACACACGGCATATCTTTCTGCCGCCATTCACGCCATTCCTACCCTGTTACGACCTCTGCTAGCTTCACAATTCTCTGTTGAAACTAGGGAGGTTGTTTTGCCCCACCTGTATAAGAGGGTTTGGTTCTAATTCTTGATTTTTCACACTTCTTTTTACCCTTTTTATTAACGGTGTCATTGTTTTTACCAGTTTTCACTAAAATAAAAATAATTTATTCAAACGAATACAAAAATAAATTAAATAGGTCATGTTTTAGATTTTTATTTTTTATGAGATAAACAATAAAATTTCAGTGTACGTATAATGTAAATAATAACTGATACATACCTTTTAAAGAATTATTTATCTGTAGTTAAAATTTGTTCTTGTAATAAGAAATATGTAAAAACATTAATATTCTAACCTCACTTGCTTACTGTCAGAGAGTCTCTGTTTACTATTTTATTTATAGCAGCGGCCGCTCAATAGAATAGCGCTGTAAGCATAAAGTGTTTTTTAATTGGTGGCTCTTCCAAATTTTATACCAATTACTAGAACACTTGTTTTTAGAATTAAAAAAAAAAATCAATATTCAGCATTTGAAATGTTTCGATAAAATATTCATTTAGTTTATTTAACCAGGTACATATTAAAAAAATACGTTTTTCTAGTAAATATGATTGTAATTGCTTAAGCTATGGTAACCGTAAACTAACTAAAAATGGCTGTGAAAAGTACAATTTTGATATCGCTAAACAATATTCGTTTTTTTTTAATTAATAATTTTAAAAAGGACGTTCTAAAGGTTTTTTCTTGTTTAAAACTATATATAAATATTTAAATCGTTGTTATACCTACGCATTTGCACAATTTTAAACGTATAAAACCAAGTTTTTGATACCTGTGCCATTACTAGCGATGTGCCACTACTGGTCGTTTTACCCTACATACAGTTAGAAAAATTCAGTTTTATACGACGTATCATTTTGTATAATTTCTTTAATTTAATTATGAAAAGAAAATATATCCTAATTTTTTTCTAAAGAATTCATTAAATATATTTCTTATTTACATAATTTCAAAAAAAGGAAATAAAAATGCCATTTGCACCAAAAGCAAAGAACATTCAGTTTTATACGCTTTTAAAAATTGCAATATTATAGTAATGTTATGCTGAATTAAGTACCCAAATAAGTTATTTTTTCATGTTTATTCGTTGATATATATTGGTAGAGACCATACATAAAGATAAATAGTCCGAAATCTATAAATATTTGATTTTTTCACGTATACACTAGAATGGGAGAAATGATTTCGATTGAAACACGGTCTTTAGAAAGTGTTTACGGGAAATAACTCAAATTGTATTTTTTGCTTATTCTACAATCCAAAAAAAATTACTACAGGTACTAAAAAGACGTAAAACAGAAAGTATAGCTAGTACAGTAGATTCGTGAAAAAACATTGTCTATTGAAAGGTATATTTTGCCTGAAATAAAAAGAAATTAAACGCATAACTCTATTGATTTTACCTAAATTGTCTTTGAATTTAAACGTATGAATGTGAATTTAAATAATATATTAAGATTTTTAAGGAAAAATGGCTACTTTTCACGGCTATCCCGTAGAAATCTATTTATCAACGAAATGAATAGAATTGAAAAGTTTCTCCAGAAAGCATAAGGATGAAACAGTCGACTTTGACAAAAATGGCTTAATGATACATGGAAGTAAATTTACATTATTTCAAAGTGATAAAAAACGAGAGAAAATATAGTGAATAAGAAATGAAGCTTATAAATTAAAAACCTATATGCAACTGTCAAACACACTGGAGCTAACGTAGTGCTTTGGGGCTCAATGGGTTACGAAACAGCTGCCAAATTTGTATTTATAAAAATAAATATGAACAAATGGATTTATATACTCGTAGATATATAGATTTAACCTAAAATCCAAGAAAATGAATTATATGGAGTTTATGAAATTCAATGTAAAGACTGCAATGCCATATACAGGGTGTAACAGCGAAACGAGCTACCTCGAATAACTTCTATGTTATTAAAGATACAATAAAATAGTATAAGACAATCTTATGCAGGACCAAGAGGGACATCCAACTATAAAAGAAAATATTTTTTTAAACCAGTAGTTCTCAAGCAACAACACAAAGTTATGTTTTTTCAAATGAGATGCTATATATTTTTAAGTCCATTCGATAGAGTATTTTTTTCTGAATTCCATTATGTATTTGTTTTATACCTTTACATAAGTAAAATATTGAGAAAAATGCGATTGAAAGTTAAATAAATTTTATGTTTATAGTTACTTTTCAGTAGGCTATGAAACAAAATTGAGCTTAAAACGAAACATAAATTAAATACCTTAAATTATTTGTTATTTACTTTATAAATAGTGTTATAAAGTAAATAACAAATAATTTCATGTATTTAAGCTCAATTTTGTTTCATAGCCTACTGAAAAGTAACTATAAAAATAAAATTTATTTAACTTTCAATCGAATTTTTCTCAATATTTTACTTATGTAAGGGTATAAAACGAATACATAATGGAATTCAGAAAAAAATACTCTATTGAATGGGCTTAGAAAATATATAGCATCCCATTTGAAAAAACATAACTTTGTGTTGTTGCTTGAGAACCACTGGTTTAAAAAAATATTTTCTTTTATAGTTGGATGTCCCCCTTAGTCCTGCATAAGATTGTCTTATACTATTTTATTGTATCTTTAATAACATAGAAGTGGCAGAAATGTAAAAACTAGGTTCAAAAAACATATTAAATCTATAGAAACTAATACAAACACAACAGGCTTTTCCCAACATTGCATTCAACATAAACACACCTTAAAAGATTACAGGATACTCCATATTGAACCGAAAGGATTCAGACTTAATTTACTTGAGAACTTAGAAATCAGAAAAGCCGTTAATTCTTAAAAAAATATAGTCAACGAACAGCTAGATGTAAACAACTCCCCCCTTCTCAACATAGAATTTTAGTTTATAAGTGATAGATTTTGTAGACGTTGTTGTGAAGAACCTTTGTAACACTGATTACCTGATGATGACTGTAGAGTCGAAACGCGTCGATTGTTAAAATAAAATAATTATTCGTGGAAACTGTTTTATTTATTATTATAAATAAATAAATATAGACGTCGATCCGCATTTTAAATAAAATTTAAAAAAAATGACAACATTATGATCATTAAAGATTAAATCTGTAAATCTTGACACATTTTCTTGATTTTAATATAAGTTAAGATTTTAACTAGGTAAAATCTATTTTAAAAAATATTGATTTTATTTAATAAAGGTTTGCAAAGGTATATAATAATGTTTGTGCCTATCATCTACATATAATTCTGTTTATTAATCTGTTGTCTGGCTATCTTATAACTTAATTATGAGACATCAACATGTACTTATCAAAGACTGATGTATTGTAGAATGAATATTATAAACATTTTAGTAACAAATACAGCCTTGAGAAAGTCGAACGCTTGATTCTAACAATGTAGCAATGTGTTAGAAAGAGTTTTTGATACTTTCTTAAACAAAACTTTTAATTTTTAATATTTACCTATACCTATATATTGTAACGTGTTAGGTTTTGGGACCTAATTAATTAATAATAATACAAGTTTTATATTAAATCGTGCTCTTTATTATATCTACGGTCTCGGACGCTTTACCACTACATCATCATATACGAGACTGCCCAAAAGGACCGTGGCCAGATCTTAAAAATGACCACATCTGTTTACTCTTCTTCTACACATTGGTCCTTATTTAAATATTAAACGACCTTAAAGCTCTTATCAGTGTAACTATAACTAAGGACAAAACCCTTAGACTAAACATAATATAGATTACATTTTGTATATATGCATGGATATTTCAACATAACGTTTCAATATTTTTACCGTCATTTTAACCATGGATACAATGGAAAATATAGTATACAAATAAAAATAATATAACGGTACATGCATCTTAATACTAACACGGGGAAATACGACAATACAATTTATACGCAATTAACAAAATTGTAAAAAATGATAAATAGACATTTATAAAAATATGTTACAAATTACAATATTTAATGTTTTTTACATATTATAAAGCGTAAACATGCAAAAAAGTTTAATGAAAAATTTTGTGATGGTTTAATTTCAGCTTCTCTTTGTCAACAATTCACGTTTTCAAATTTGACTTGCTTTACTTTACGTGTATTGTTGTCCGGCAAGAACCACGAGGAGGTGGAAGCTGATTTGTTTTATAATAAAATCAAGCCAACTAAATTTGAAACATGTTTTTAAATAAATAATTTAACTCTTGCCGGGATGGGAAAGGAAACATTCGATTCCTTTGGTATCATAGAGATATAGTCGGATAATTTAACCTGCCGAAGTAGAAGTAATATAAACATTATCGAAAGAGTTGTCACTAAATCAAATAGGTTTACTCATCAATGTGGCACCCAAATGTTTAATGACAACTACCTAACTATTACACAATAATAACATAATATATATTAATTAAAAAAGATAAATTTACTGAGAGTTTAAAGGCATTTAAAATAATATAATGTATTCAACCGCAATATTTAAATAAATATTACTATATTTTATATTTGATTGTAAATTAATTTTGATTTGAATTTTATTTGTTGGATATAATACTCAATTTCCTTTTTGCGGTACTTTTCTTTATAAATTTTGGTGTTAATTAATAAATTAATAAGGTATAATTTATGGTCATAGCATGTATCGGCTTCGTCAAGCCAGCCCTGATACATATTGTTTATATTAAAAATAATTTTGTTTATAACCTCCATTTAAGAAAATTAAAATGTTTAATCTTTTCAAATTCTTTAGAGAAAATTTGTAAACATAAAAATGCTATATTTATTAATGATTTTGAAGGTTTTTGAAGACTGCCTAAAGGATTTTTAGAGCTGAACGTTTTTTCAATTATTAATATTTCAATTTTGTCTGGAATACTTTCGTTTTCACGAATTAATTGTGCCTTACAATCAATACATTTAAATTTACCAATGCATTTAAAAGCTAAATAACCAGCAAAATATAACACGGAACATGATTCTAAATTATGTTTTTCTACTTGATGAGCAGGAAGATTTAATGGGTGTTCGCGGCAATCTGGAACTTGAATATTATTTATTATAATTTCATTATTATTTTCGCATGATTCTTTATTTAATTGTTCATTAGAAGTAATCAATTCTAAGTTTTCGTCTATATCATCTAAACTATTTGAAGATTCTGGGGGTTTCATCAAATTAGTTATTGAAATAACACGTAGACTTGTTCCAAATGTTTTAACGGTTGGATTAAAATTAAAGCCGCCTCGTTGGCGTAACATTGCAAATGTATTTTCAAGAAAGTCCTGATTCAATTTTGCTGTTGTTATAAACTGCTGGTTATTTAACTTCAGCTCCGAATTCGATAACATTAAAATTGAATTTATAGTCAATTTTAGTCCTGTAAAACAATCAGGTTGACGTGGACAACGTGGATTTAATTTTTGAATATTATTCATCATATCATATCCCTCGTTTAAAATATTTATTATATTCGGAGATTTCTCTGAAATTGCACATTTATTGAGATTTTTATCAAAGAGGGCGTGACTGTTTAGTGAATCAAATAATATGTTCATTTGCAAAATAAAATCAGCCGTGTGAACACCGGTATCACTTTTAAGTTCACCTGTGCCGATGGCTGTTCTAATAGAAGCAGCTACACTATGGCTAAAGATTTGTAAAGCTAATTTACAATTCATTTTTTGAAAGTTATTTGGATTTATATGAGCTTCTGTTAATTTACAGTTCGATCTCGCTAGTTGACTACATTTATCTATATTATAAGTTTTTATTACGTCTGTGAACGATACTTTATTGCCATATAAAATAAAATTACAATTTAACCAATTATTTCGAACACTATTGAATAGATGTGGCACATCGTATATGACATATATTTGTTGATTATTAACAGTAAAATAAGGCCTGTCTACGTTAACTTTTAAATTATCAAGAGCGCTTTTATTATTCGACCCTTGATCGCAAACAATTGCTTTAGGAGTTAAACCGGTTTTTATCAAATTTTCTATACACATTACAATTAATTTTGTTAATTCAGTATTCTTAACACTGCTAGCAGATATGAAATATGCAACTGGGAGTTTCCACTTGGAATATAAACCACGAACCATAAATAATAAGGCGCTTCCGCCATATTTAAAATCTCGACCAAGTGGTCCTAAGTCTTCAAAACCTTCAATCATATCAAATTGTTTAATATACTTCAAAAACTTTTTTAATGCCATTTCATCAAAGGCAACAACGCAACATTTTTCCGTATCAGACATTGATGATGCCTTAAGTCCTATTTGCTGAAAAAGAGCTGGACTAAAACCAGTTTTAAATTTTGACTTTGTTATCCACGACTTTTTTGTTGAAATAGCCGGCAGTATTATACCAACACTTATAAAAAATTTATAGGCTGAAGGTGATTTGAAATAAAAACATAGAGAAAATTCTTTTTCCGTTTTGGACCATCGGTTTTTAGCGCGATGACACATTTGCATTTGTACCAATACCCTAGCATATTCTGATTTAAAATTAAAGTTTTGATATCGGAAAGAATATCAAATTTTGATTTTCTTTCTTTCTTAAATTTTTTAGTTTTACATAACAATGATCGTTTATTTTTATTTAAAAGCTGAACACGTTTTAATTTTTTACGAAGTGATTGCTCTCGCGGAGTTTCAGTATCAGAAAATAATTTTTTTCGGCAAGCTAAATCTGGGGGGAACACAAAGGATTAGATGACCATTGTTGTGCAGCTTCACTGATTGTTGGCTGACTTTCCGGTGTTGAAGGCAAATTAATTTCATCTGAATATAAATTACTGTATTTGAGTTTAGGAGACACTACTTTAAATTTTCATGGTGATAATGGGATTAAATTAAAATTTATCTTTAATACTTGTACCGGTACAGCATTGACACACAATTTATTTCGCAAAGAATTAACAAATGAATCGGAATTGAAATGATCCGAACAAATCAGTTTACGTTGAAGCTTAGCAAAAGGCATATCGATAAGTAATGAATTTCCTGAAAATAAATAATTGTATAATTAAATTATTTGAAACTTGTAATTATTTAGAAATTATTTGACGAAATAGTATTGCATAATTATTAGTATAGAAAACTTATTACCACTTCTTGCGACCTATAATTCACACTTTATTTTATCTTTGACTGGAAATTTAAAAAAGGATAATTTGGGATGGTCCATACGCGATTTTTTACAATTAAAATAAACACACTTCTAACCAGACATCTTATATTAATTTTAAATAAATTTGGAATTGATATATATATATATAAAGATCAGATTTCTTATCGAAATAAAACGGAAACTGTCGAACATGTATGGTTTTAGCTTCAGGGGTATAGCGTTTGCCATCTCTAGTCCGGCAATGGTATGAACAGCAGCCCCCTCGGGTGCGGCAATGGTACTACAATATTAAGCGCTGCATAGCTTATGCATTACGTTATACGTCTGTGTATATTTGTCAAAAATCGGTATCTTATACATAGTTCTGTTTTTAGTACCTGTGAATATTAATAAGCTTATGAATTTTATTTATCTTTTAAACTATGCAAATAATATAAATAAATAAAGTGGGCTAAGATTATAATAATAATAAAACACTTGCTAAGTTTCAAATTGTTTATTTAATATATTAATACGTATTTCGGCTTTTCAGACCATCATCAGAATATTGTCACGCCCGTGCCACGCTAGGGCCACACTTAGACAATCCACGAATACGATTCCACAACTAGGGACAGTCTCTCATAGTCTCACCTAGCCTACGATAGCCTACAGCAGTATAACTTTGCGTGAACCTTAAACCAGAGTCAGTGTATCATGTGTCCAATAAACGCATTGCTGTAAGTACTTATATTCAATAAACACCAAACTAAAACGTATAAATGTATAACTGTGTTATGATTTAAGCAAACACCCTTCACATCCTCTCGTGCTTGACTCTTGATATTACACAAACCCTACAGGAGTTACAGTCTTGGCTGGCACCTCAGTTCATTTAATAAAATAAAGCCAACCCCCAGCCGTGACAATTGGTGGAGTGCCGGGTATTCTCAAAAACCGAAATTTTTTTTCTTAAAGATACAATAAAATGAAATAAAAGTTAAACTCAATTTGAACGAGTAGGGAACTAGAAATAGAGCGAATACCTTGTGGGAAAAAGAATAAAAGCAAGAACAATACGGACGGTGTAATCCTATTGGAACGCGAAATAAAATCAGTAAATTTGATAAAACAAAATAATTGTTTTATAATTTGAATAAAAAGAATTTTTAATTTTTGACCAAGACCAAGCACAGGAGAAAGAGGGTTTATGCATGTATGTTGAGGGACTGTCACTAAAATACACATGCAACTAACACACATTAAAAACAATAATGAATCATATAAGTTATGAACAAAAACGAATATAATTTACGACCGCGAGAAAACAATTTAAACACAGCGCGATTAGTATTAACGGGAAAAACAAGTAATATGTTCAGCGGGAACAAGTAGGAGAAACGTAACTTCAGCTAGCAAGGAAACACAAATAATTAATCAATTCACACCCCCAGATACAAGCCTGTTAGGCGCGTTAGAATCTAGTAATTCAGAAGCTGAATTAAGTATAGAAAGCGCGAAAACGCAGAAAACATAAATAACATTAGCGCAAATATGGCGCAAGGACATAACAATATGTTGATTGACGAAGCGGAAAATCTAAGTTCGAAACCAAAAGAACTGAGATGCATAATTCCGGAAAGCTTTGACCCAAAGGCAAAGCAAGACGTAACAAGGTTTATGAAACAATTTAACACAGCGGCAGAAACAAACCGTTGGGGCGACGCGCTCAAGAAACAATACTTTAAATTATACTTGGTTGGCGCGGCAGAAACATGGTATAATATTAACGTTAACGGGCGCGATTTCTCGTGGAGACAGATTTTAGACGAATTCAGAAACTCATTTTTACCGCGCGGACACATGGAAAAATTGCATGAAAAATTTAGAAACTTGAAACAGGGCCAAGACGAGGACCCTCGCGATTATTATTTTACAATGATGGATATATGTAATCAATTTGAAACCCCGCTTTCGGATGCGGAGATAACGAATCAAATAATAATAAATTTAGACCCAGATCTACAAACGCAATTAGCACCATTCGGAGTACAAAGCTTAAAAGAACTTAAAGAATGTATAGATAAACTATACATAAAACAAGAACGCAAACGGGCGTTGAGAGAAGCGAGAGAGACAGAACGTAGCGCAGTATCAATGCAAGAGCAAGCATTGCGGTTTGAAAAATTAGCGGATAGATTAGAAAATCAAGAACACGTTCGCGAAGATAGAAAAAGAACAAACAATTCAAATTTGAGAAATAACGCGAGATATACTAATACACGCTACAATCAACCTTATGTTGGGCGCGGTTACGGAAATTACAGTTACGGGAATAACAGTTACGGAAATACTGGCTACGGACAGAATAGATATCAGGCGGGCCAAAGTAATTATGCGAACCCAGGTAGTTATCAAACGCAAAGAAACTATACGACCTACCCATCAGGTAGAAATGAATCGGGACCAATGAGGGGTGGTTTTTCAAACCAACCACAGAGTATAATAATTTTTCGGGGCGTGGAAGAGAGATGACAGGTAACAGACCGCCGCAAGATACGCGGGGCTTTCAACAACGTCTAACACGTACCCACGACGGAAAACCAATATGTTTTAAATGCAGTAAACCAGGTCACGTAGGGCGTATGTGCCCAGGGCCGCAAAGGTCACAACAGACCGATGTTCGTCAGAATATGGCGACAAATTCGGGAAACGCGAATGCACGACGCTAGTGGCCGATAGTGTTGTGTGTAACCAAAACCAGGGCCCAAAGACAACTTGCAAAATATTAACGGTACAAGGTCTTGTAAATTCAAAACCCATAGAAATAATAATTGATACAGGAGCTACGTGCAATATAGTCAAAGCCTGCCACACTGAAAACTACGAAGAAAATAGAATTCATGTTCTCAAATCCGCAGGAGGGCATGTAATCGAAGTTTTGGGTAGCACGGTAGTTAAAGTCATAATTGGGGGATGGACTATAAACCTAGCCTGTTTAGTAGTGAAAGACCTTCCCCGTGATATTTTAATAGGGACTCAATTCCTTTGGGAAAATAGAGCTTGTATAGATTTTGAAAACCAAAAGATAATTTTTAACGCAAAATTAGAAGATAAAGAATACGAAATAAATTTCGCGCGTGCCGTGGTAGAATTTAAAGATAAAGATGAAAAAACTGAAGCAGAGAAAGTTGAGGTTTTAGAAAGATTAGACGACATGCCACAGGACGGATGCATGACAGAAGCGCGGTTTTATAATAAAATTATTGTCACCAAGTCGGAAATTTTATATTCTGGTGAGGAAACGGAAATCAATGTCAAAGAAATCGGACGTTACGCGTTTAGTCATATGATCATACCGCGAACAGAATTTTTGGTTAAAAATGGATTACAAATAAGGAATATAAGCTCTATAGAACCAAATATGGGTGTATGGAACTTGGTTATACAGAACATTCGCCGAGTGCCGTTTAGATTATTCGCAAATACGGTATTAGGCTACAACGAAGTAATAGAAGCATTTGAAACAAGCGAATATAAAAACAACGAAATATATGTAATAACTGACGAGTCACAAGAAGTACTATGCGAACATAATATAAATAAACAATTAAATGAAAGCGAGAAAAATGAATTATTAAATTTGATAGACGAATACACGGATTTATACGCGTGGAATTCAAAACAGATCGGGTTAACAGACACAGCAGAACATGAAATAAATACAGGCGACGCACAGCCTATTCATCAACGACCGTATAGGGTATCCCACAAAAAAAGGGCAGTTATCCAAAATCAAGACAACGAAATGCTGGCAGATAATATAATTAGACCATCCTACGGTGCATGGTCATCACCAGTGGTATTAGTTAAAAAGAAAGATGACACATGGAGATTTTGTGTCGATTATAGAAAATTAAATGCCGTCACAAAAAATGACGTCTACCCATTACCTGTTATTGAAGATATTCTGAGTTATATTGGAAACTCAAAATATTTTTCCAATCTGGATTTGTTCAGTGGATACTGGCAAATACCGGTAAAAGAAGAAGATAAAACAAAGACGACATTTATAACGCCAGACGGGCAGTACGAATTTAACGTACTTAGCTTTGGGCTGTGCTCAGCACCAGCCACGTTTCAAAGAATGGCAGATAGAGTATTTAAAGATTTGAAATGGAAAGAAGTATTAATTTATTTAGACGACGTAATTATTTTTAGCGAAATATTCGCAGAGCACCTAATCAAGCTAAGGCACGTATTTGAACGCTTGCGGGAAGCAAAACTAACCTTAAAACCATCAAAATGTACATATTTGCAAACAGAGATTGATCTGTTAGGGTACCGAGTAACGAGCCAAGGACTTAGTCCGTATGCAAAGAAAATTGAAGCTGTAGTAAATTTCTCAATCCCACAGAAAGTTAAAAAACTACAAAGTTTTTTAGGACTCTGTAATTACTATAGAAAATTCATAGAAAATTTTGCAAAAATTGCTAGACCTTTGTATTTAATGACTAAAAAAGATGTTAAATTTAAAATTGAAGGAAATGCACTAGAGGCATTTAATGAACTTAAACATAAATTAACTACAACCCCAGTATTAGCACATTTTGATCCAGCTAAAGAAATAGAAATTAGAGTAGATGCATCTGGAGAAGGGCTTGGCGCAGTATTATTGCAATTAGACAAGGATGAATGGCATCCTATAGCGTATGCTTCCCGAAGGTTGACAAAAGCCGAAGCAAACTATAGTACATCACAACAGGAATGTTTAGCATTCATATATGCTCTAGGACAGTGGCGCCCATACGTGTGGGGAAAGCCATTTAGAGTCGCAACAGATCACCACGCATTGTGTTGGTTAAAATAAATCAGAGACCCAGTGAATAGATTGGCCAGATGGAGCTTGAAGATACAAGACTATCAATACTCAATCTTTCACAAAAGTGGGAAAGCACATATTGATGCAGATTGCCTATCACGCAACCCATTACATATAGCGACGCTAGCAGACGAAGAAGCAACATTAGAAGTGGAGACATACATAGTTATCCCAACGGACATGGAAGAATTACAAGCTAAAGACGAAAAATTAGAAGAATTAATTAAAGCAATAAAAGACGAGAATTATGGAAATGCGTTATTACAACGCAGAGCCAAAAATTACGAAATTAGAAATAATATTTTATTCAAACGCAACCCTAAATTAGACGGCGCGTCAGGATTATTAGTGATGCCTCAAGATTTAATCGGAGAAATCTTATACACTAATCATAATGAACCATTAGCCGGACATTTAGGTTTCGCTAAAACATACGACAGAATAAGAACACGATATTATTGGGATAATATGCTAAATGACGTCAGTAAATATGTAAAAGGATGCGCGGATTGTCAAGCAAGAAAAGGCGTAACAAACGTTAAGCCAGCAGGTATGCTACACCCGATACCGATCGGACAACCATTCGACAGAGTCGGAATTGACTTGTTGGGGCCTTTTAGAAGAAGTAAGCGGGGAAAAACATTTGTAATAGTCGCAACAGAATACGCAACGCGCTGGGCAGAAACGCAAGCTTTACCCAGTGGCAAAGCCGAACCAGTGGCAAGATTCATCTTGGAAAGAATAATCTGTCGCCACGGTACGCCGCGTGTACTGTTAAGTGACAGAGGGAAAGTTTTTCAATCGCAGATGGTCACCGAACTATTGCGGTGCATGGGGTCTAATAGTCAATTAACGACAGCATACCATCCGCAAACCAACGGCTTAACCGAAAGGTTAAATAAAACCATCGCAAATATGTTGTGCATGTATACAAACACAGCACAAAATGACTGGGACGAATACTTAGCCCAAGTCACGTTCGCTTATAATACAGCTAAACAAGACACGACTCAAATGTCACCGTTTAAATTAATTTACGGACGCGATCCGATATTACCTACGGAAGCTCAATTAAATGAGCCGATTGAGAATGAAGTAGTTATTAAAACTAGGGAACAATTAGTAGAGATTAGGGAACAAGCCAAAGAGCGTATACAAAAGAAACAGTTAAAAGATAAAGGTCGTTTGACAAAAAAACACAGGACGGTTGAGTATAAGATAGGAGATAAAGTAGGAGTTCGCAACCCGGAAAGACATGTAGGTAAATGCGACAAATTATTTTGTAAATGGTTCGGACCGTACGAGGTCATAGAGAAGAAATCAGATGTAACATACATAGTTAAAAAAGGAAAAGGGAATAAAATTAAATTTGAAGCAGTTCACGTTGAACGCATGAAACCATATTTCGCGCAGTGGGAACCGCGCAACGACAACGAACGATATCAGTTGCGGCCTAGAAAGGTCGTTGAACAAAACAAAGCGGCAGGACCGCATTCAGCCCAGTAGAAAAAAAACAAACACACACACACACGTAAATTAAACAATTTTAAATTAATTAACATATATTTATAAACATAATAATACACACAGAAAAATTACAAACATATCTTAAAAACAAAACACAGAAAATATAAAAAAAATATATATATATATATATATATATATATATATATATATATATATATATATATATATATATATATATATATATATAATCTACCCAGAGAATTTGTGATGTAAACGAGTGATGTTAAACGAGTGATGTTGAACGAATGAACCAATACCAAATAACGGTTATAAAAATCCATTAATAATTTTCTAGTGAGGAACAAGTAATGAAGAGATGGGAGGAGAAGGTGGTGACCACGCTGGGACTCACCCAGTGGATAATGGTTCGGGGGACCAGGCTCCTGGCGGAGGCCCAGAACAATTCGGTGTCGGACGAAGTTCGGGAGAACACGACGAGGGGTAAAATGGCTCGCTACCATAAGATGGGCGTGGAGAGTAGGGTTGGCCTGGCAGATCTGCTAGTACGTAGCCTGGAACACCATACGACGGAGATTCTGATGGCCATGGCCCTAGCCACGATGCGGGTGAGAGCATTAGAAGAGGTCACCTCTCCCGGCAATGATGCGGGGAGAGAACGAGTGGCAAAGATACTGGAGGCTCTCAACCGCGTAGCGGAGCTGGACAGCCTCGAGGTCGCCGACGGGGAGGCAGAGGAGCAGCACGCCGCCCACCAATTTGTGGTCACCATACCAACAATGGAACCAGTTAACGGGATGGAGGACGAACCTAGTAGCGGGCGGGAGGACAGCCAATCGGGCGGGCCCGCTACAGCGGACGTCTGGCCACAGAGGCCACCCACCCCAGCAAGCACGATATCCTGGGCCGAGTCCATGGAAAACGAAGAATGGATGGACGAAGTGGCCTTGAACGTAGGGGCGATCACGGCATGCCAGGAGGCGAGAGCAGAAGAAGCACGCCTCCAATTGACGCCAGTGGAACAACCACAAAACCAGGCCTACCAACAACGGAGGAAGAAGACTGCGTACCTGAATATGCAGGGCTTCCTCATTAACGGAGAGTTTTCTCCAAAGGAGGTGGCGCTCTTGTTGGACGGAGGAGAGTGCATGCACCTCCTCCTACAAGAACCGTTTCCGGAGAGAATCGTTAATGGGAAGGGCCTGAACAATATCAGATACGCGAGGCAGAACCTCCATGGGTTGGCCTGGGGGGATGGAATGATTAACCACATCCGGGGGATTGCGCGACTCCTCATGAAGATGGCGAGATTGGATAGAGTATATCTAAAGGAGAACATCAACTCGCCGATATATAGGTTCCTGAGGCACCGCTTCAGGGGCGAAATAACACTTTTGCCAAATGAGCCGGCATTTGGGGAGTCGCCCTCGCAGAGACAAGGCGGGGCCCATCAAGGAACGGGATTGGCATGCGCCAGGGAAAGGGTGTATGCCATGAGGAGGATGAAGAAAAAATTATAAAAAAAAAAAAACCAAAGGAGGGACAAGGCGATGAGCCCACTTTTAACATCAAGGAAAAATTGTTAACTGCGCAGGGAAGGGCGCACAATAAAACGGTAAAACGGGAACTAGATAATCAACAAATATGAAGAGTAGAAGAAGCAATATACAGCAAAGAAGCTAACCTTGTCGTCCTCATAATTAAAACAAAAAAGAACCTGAGCAAAAAGCATGAACAATTGTACTTCGGCGACCTCTGCTCATTATAATAATATGAGAAGCGGCTGCAGAAGTACGACAACTCAGGCAAGGCTCATTAAAATTTTTTTTTCTTTTTAATAAAAATCTTCGTCTTGATAGAGAAATGTTGCAAATAAAATATCGGATTTAAGAACGTATTCCGCTCAATTCTTGATAACAAAAAAAAAGATGTGAGTGGACTACGAACATAAACCAAACAAGTTCAGCAGAATCAAAAGTAGAATCCAAATCCTGCCAACAATAGAAAAGTGAGGCAACCATAGCCAGAGAAAACTAAATAGAGAAAAAAAAAAAAAATATATATATATATATATATATATATATATATATATATATATAAAAATAATAATTATAAAAACATATATACATATGTATATACACACACACGATAATGAAGTACTCACTACGCAAAATAAGTTAAAATCCTCAAGATAAAGTTGAAAATACACCGTGCAACGGCTTTTTCAAAGTAGCCGCTGCTCCAGCTGTTACAAAATACAGAAAGAGCGACGACTGCTACTGAGAGCACCGCAGCACATTCAGAAATAAATAGATGCAAAATAGCGGAGATCATCAGTGTGAAAGAAACTCAAAACAAATAATTAAATTCGAATATCAAACGCACTGAGGATATCCGACTAATAATCATACAGCTAAGACCTGTAAGTAGAAAAAGATAATAAAATTAAATAGCCGAAAAAGCAATGTATAAAACTAATCACAGACATTCTTACAATCGAGTAAAAAACACTGTGAGATGAAAAAAGAGTGTTAGATTGCAAGCATAAAAAATTATTATAAAAGCTATAATTTGTGCAAGACACAACGCGTTATAAACAATTACAAAGTAAAATAAAAGTACTTGACTCCGTCAGTTGTTAAAACATTGAAAATTAACAAACACAAAAATAAAACCTTAAAAAATAAATCCACGAGGTGGAGACAAAATATATTTTTTAATCACGTTAAAATAATTTACTACTAAAAAATACAAACGAGATATTAAATCGAAAAAATTCTTTTTAGAGAAATAATGGTCATGCCATCCCAAGCAACAAATAAGTATTAACGCTCATGAGAGCAACATAAATTATAATTACAGATTTCTAATGATGGCGAGTTACGAAGTATCCACGCAAGAGATACCAGTTCAAGTGGTAGCAGGGGCGTACTGGAAGGATCTGCCGGAGGCAATCACCTACGAGGCAACAATCCCACTAACCTACGAAGCCGACTGGGTATCCAGAGAAGATGGAGACAAAATAACAAGACCAGCAAGCAGTTGCAAGAATGAACCAATGAGGTGCAACATCAGTGCAAAATTAAATGACATGGGAAACCTATACGATAGAACCTACAACCAAATAGACGAATCCTTGGATCCAAACTATTTCCTAGAAATCGAAGTTGAAAGCACAACAAAACGAAACAAACGTTCTGCATCCAATCCCCAAGAATTATCCTTTGCATCCCCCATGGAAATCTACGGGCATGAACCAACCAGAGAAGAAAAGAAGAATCGACGCAACAAGAGAGCGCTAGCTTTTATTGGCGACGCCTTCAACTGGTGTTGTGGCGTCATGACAGAGACAAAAGTAAAACCGCTAGTAATGAACGAGAGGTCACTCGAAAATACAGTAAGAGTACTGAAAGCCGGAATGCACGCACAATACAAACAATTATCAGATATAAGTAGCAAATTCATAAAGTACGACAAAGAAGTGCAAGGAGCATTCACGGAACTAAATGATCACGTCAAAGAAATACGACAGTTAGCAGTGGAAATTAGAGGTGAAATCACCGAGTTACAAAAATCAAAAGAAGAAACAATTGAATTACTATTAAACGACTTCGACAATTTAAAAAGAATATTATATTTAACAAGATTAATAAGACAAAATGAAATATTACACGCCTGCAAACAAAGAAATATTCCAACAATATTATTGGCACCAGCAATCCTAGCAGAAGATTTGGAGAGGTTGTCAACAAAATTAAATCAATATGGCCTGCAGTTAGCCATACCAGCAGAGGAATTGTCGCAATATTACAAACTACCAATTGTAGATTGCGGAATAAGCAAAAATAAAGTAGTATTACACGTAAAAATACCAGTGATTCAAATACACAAAGAATGGAAGCTTGTGGAATTACTAACCACACCCTTCGCATGGAAAAATGACACGTGTATTTTCATGCATGATGTGATGTATCTAGCAGTAAGCGATAAAGAAATGCGACCAATATCAGGAGCGGGCTTACATCAATGTAGACCATACCACGATAGACTATGTTATCTACCAAGGTTATCATCAGACGCAGTGTACGGACCACAGTGTGCCTTTAAAATGTATTCAGGCGCAACAGTCGAAGAAATTTCAAAATAATGCGCATTTCGATGTTATAGAGCAACCTCAACGATAATATCGGAAGTGAGTTCTGACACATATGTGATTACACATCCACAAAAGAATACCAAAATCCGCTGTCCGAAGCAGATAAGAAATATCGATGATATATATATAGGACAACCAGGAGCATTGCAAATTCAGTTACCTTGCAACTGCTCGTTGTATGTGAACGACGTTCAAACAATTCCAAAACGAATTCCATGTGGGGAAGATAGTGTCACACTCGGAATAATACACGTATTACCAGCAACCTGGTCGAATTTAAAATCATTTCGAATAAATCCGTTATTGTCTGCAAATAAACCTACATACAATAACTTATCGGAATGTTTAAACCATAACTGGACAAATCAGATACCGCATTTAAACCTTTCATCGATAAGTGGAACGTCTTACATCGATTGGTCCAGCATACAAAATACACCACTTGAGTGGCCTTTACTGACATACCACAGAGATATATTACTTTATGTATGGAACGTAATCACAACAGTCGCAGTACTGTTGATAATAAAAAACAATGGTCTGAGACAACTTGGATTCATCCATGTAGCGAGGGCACAAACAATAAACGAAGTGGACCTACTAATAATAATCGAATTAGTCACACTTCTGGTCATTACGGCCGCAACATTAACTTACCTCGCATGGAAACTGCAGCAGAAAATAAAGAAAGATGGAATACAGTGCGAACGACTTGGATATTACTTTAAGAAGAAAGAAAATGGTTAAGCGGTAACAGACATCGAACAAGGAGTCAGCTTTGGATTGCTGACATTAGCCAGTGGAGAGAAAGTCCAGGTGAAGTTAGAAAACAGCGGCGGTGTAGGACGGTCAGACCTAGGCACGGACACGTCAGAGACTCGGTTGTAAGCGGCAGCCGACCCCTCAGTCAATGGGATCTCGTTGGAAGGTGATCGAATTCCTCCAAACACCCCAGCGTAGGAATCCGTCGCCCATTGATTGCTACAGAAGAAACAAAGGTTAGTGAACTCAGTTATAGAGAAAAAATAAAATCAGTAATCGAATTAACGAAAAGTATAATAAACTCTTGTAATAAGTAAATAGTTCTTTGCGATTAGCCAAGCAAAATAATTATTCTTTAGACAATATGACCAGTAATATCTGATCAATATGAAAAGTCACATAAAGTCAACAAGTAAAATTTAGAAAAGCGTATCGACAAACTGGTTAAAATTTTTTCGAAATAAATGAGAAAGCCATGGTTAAATGATTGATTATACTTATGTCATAAATTTTTGTTCAATGCCAAGGTTACTTTCACATACCACAAACCCACACTCGGGATAACCAAATCCTATATAAAAGACAAGGAAGAAACACTCGGGACAGTCTCTTAGCTTAAGCCACAGAGATATTGTTAGTTACTATTAAACTGTGTAAACTGTGTATTTAGAATCAAGTGCACAATGAGTTCAATGAGTTTAACTCCGTAAGTACTTCTATTACAATAAATATCTAACTAAAACTATAACTAATGTATATCTGTGTAATGTTTTAAGTACTCACCCTTCTCATCCTCTTGTGCATGACTCCTGGTATGATCCAAATCCTCCAGCAATTACAGTCTTGGCTGGTACCTATGTTAATTCAGTAAATTAAAGTCACAGCCAACCCCCAGCCGTGACTATATGTTAAATATAAAGCCAGTTGATTCTCTCACAACTGTATTCATGGCGAATCGTACAGCTTATAAATGAGTAGCCCATCCACGGTGATGGTTTTCTGCTAATATAGCGAGTTGTGTTTTCATATCCCTATTCTTCCTTTCTACAGGGAAAAGATCGATTGCAATTGTTTCAAATCGGCGGGCAGGAGTCTGTAACAAACCTGCTGGTTTCATGTTTGATGCTTTATAGCGTTGGCACTGAGCAGAGTTCTCTATGTACTCTTCAACAAATTTCCACATCCCAGTGAAGTAATATTTGCTGGCGATTCGTTGCAGCGTTTTGACTACACCATAGTGACCAGCTGTTGGTACATCGTGGTATTTGAGTAGGATTCGGCTTCGTTCTTGCTGTGGCACAATGAGTTGTGCTTCCTTTGCATCAGAATTATAGCGATGTAAAATTCCAGTTATAACCTCTATCAACCTCGTTTATAACCTTTGTTTGACCATCGAGCAGCTTCTTTAAAGTTGTCTTTCTCGAATGCGTCGATTAGATGGACCGACGAAGTTTCATTAGACAGCGAGAATGCTATAACAGCGGTGCTACCGCTGATGAAAATATCCGAAGCCGCACTATCTATGTCATCTGTTGATGCTGAGAAAATTAATGTATTTACAGAAAATATACATATCAATAAAAGTTTTTATGAAATATAACAAAGTTTACTTCATTTATTAGTTATGTCGTTTCATATAGTAAAGGCTTAGAATATTGAATAATTAATCAAAAATTATGTATTAACAAACGATTTATTTGTCCTGGAAAACCCACTACTAATTATATGTATTGCTACGGTATGCCCTTATTTTGAATTCCCAGAACCCAAAAGTACCGTATAAAATTAGCGTTTCTACCCTAAACAAAATGTATAAATATCAGGGTTTTCTTGCATTCAAATAATTGTACTATTATCGGAGGTGATTTGGTGATCAATTGTACATATGATCACTTTATTACCTTCCAGATAACCGCGGTATTTGTCAACAGCCCAAACGATGGCCAAAGTCTCGCGTTCGGTTGGGAAATAGCTTCTTTCGGCTGAGATTAGCAATCGGCTTCCGTATTCAATTGGTCCATTTACATTCAACGTTTTTGCGTGTGAGTTTTGATAGTGGCGCTGATTCCTTTGAAAAGCTTTGTACGAATTTGAGGTACCGAGAACTAGTTTGAAGAAAAGTTCGTAAATGTTTTAAATTACGCGGAGGTAGCATTTTACGGATCGCGTCAACCTTTGAAGGATCGACGGCGATGCCTTCTTCTGTAAGTAAATGTCCGAGACACCGAATCTTCGATGTCACGAACGCGCATTTCGTACGTCTTGTTTTTAGCTTAAAGTGTTTTAGTCTTTGGAACACTTTGTCTAAATCGGTTAAGTTTTGTTCGAATGAGCCTGAAAGCACTATTAGGTAATCGAAATAAGTGAACGCGGTAATGTCACCTCCAAGACCGATTCGAAATTTGTCCATGAGCCTCTGAAAGCTTGTCGGAGCATTCTTTACTCCGAATGGCATTCGTCGGAAACGGTACGTACCGTAACACGTTACGAAACAAATGTTATCGCGATCGCACTGGCACCAGCCAATATCCTAACTGAAGATCGTTTGTGGTCATGTACGCTGTTATATTTGATTCGCGTAAGATTACGTCGATTCGTGGCATTGAATATGCGTCACCCTTCGTGATTGTGTTTAGACGTCTGTAGTTTACACGGAGACGAAGTTCATCGTTCTTTTTAGGTACTATTACGATTGGTGCACCCCATGGTGACTCACATTCTTCGATGACTTCATTCTTTAACATTTGATCTAATTCTTTTCTTAAGAATTCCTTTTGATGTGAAATTTGATACGGTGGCATCGAAATCGGTTGATGATCGTCGATGATAATGCAATGCTCAAAAATCGGTGTTGGTGCGCAGTAAAATATTAATACAGTTGAGCATTATTCACCGGATATAGGGTATGTGACGCCGAAAGAGAATTAAGGATTCGCAAATGCAATGCGTAGTAGGGTGATACACCAGTTGATCAGTTGATACAGCTGCGATTAAGGAGCAATAACGCGTACTGTGTCGCGATGTATAACCCTAAGCCCTATCCGTGGCCGGGATACCCTAAGGTATGGTGAGTATTCCAGTATATGTACAAATGATATAATATGATATATATGTATCACAATAACAAAAAAGCTGACATGTCTGTCACTGAACTTTCTTGTACGCATTTTAATTATATTGTTATAATTTAAAAAATTTTGAAAAATGTCAAAGTTTTATAAATTCTAACGATCTAACCAAAATACGCATAAGAACGTTCAGCCACATATTTAATATATACATATATATTATATTATTTTAAGGGGGGATCCTGGTGAAATATTAGTTATTTTTAGGATTATTTTTGAATAGGAAGGGATGCAATTAAATTAATAAAACTTTGTAATATTTAATAATCGATATCTTACAAAAACTTTCTGAAAAAAATTGTCCAAAATGGCGGAGCTATAGCGTCTGAAATTCGGCGCGTCATTCAAGCTGACGTGACAAATAACTCAAAATTAATTATATTAACATTTTACGCTCTATATCCATATGCGTACATGAATGCAATGATCACAATTTAAAAGCAGATTTTGCCTTTAAGCTCCCAAATAATGGGTACTTTTTTTAAATGTGTCCCATTTTTTTAATAGTTGATTTATTTATACTAATGTAGGTATATATAGAAGGTACAAGAGCATAATTAATAATTTTTTTTCTATGCAGTAGGCGTGAGAAATATTGAATGTTATATTGAATATAACTTATTATTCTAGTAGCCAGTACCTTTTCTGAAAAATCTGTGTATGCGTGTGTTTGTGTGTGCGAGAGTGCGTGGGTGCGTGTGTGCGAACTGTCCTTGGACAGTTTTCATAGTATTCGTGATCGAAATTAACAACTCGCTCTCTGGCGGTGAAACTAATGTACTACAAAAATTGGTCATTACGCCGGGCATTAATGTACCAATCAGCTGTTTGCTCCGTTAGGGCCAGCTTTTTTTTCATAAATATCAAAGGAACAAAATATCTATCATAACTTACGAAGTAAATTCTTCGGATAGCTCACAAATAAATTTTAAATAACAGTTACAATCAAAATACACTTTTAAAGAACTCAAAATAAAAGATTCTGACTCCAAGAGTTATTCGTTTTGGCAAAGAACGTTTGTAACCGGTTCACTTTATACATATTTCACTTTGCTGGCTTTCGCGTGTCCAATCATAGCCTCTATGTAAACTTACTTACTTACGCCAGGCATTTCTATTAACGCTACTAGCGCCGCCAACGATAATTTCGATCACGAATATTGTATTAATGTAGTAGGCAGCAGACTTGAATATTTTCTCATAGTATAATGTATTATAACAAAACCGATTTTGTTTTGAGAAGACAAATTTAAATACAAACATATTCCAATCCTGAACAAGTGAAATTTTTAAGCCATAAATTTTGCGAGACGATCCGTATTAGTGACATAAATCCTAGCATCCCTATATACCTGTCTTTGAATGTTAAAAGGCAAGGAAAATAAGGTAAATTATATTTAGATTTAAGATATATTAATGCGTATATATTAAGAAATGCTATGCGTAAATATTCTGCGTAGATAATTTAAAATACTCGGGCCGTCTGTTGTATCGGATTTCGCTAAATAAAAGAAATGTTTTGTGTATAAGAAAGAAATTTTATTATTTATATTTATTTTACAGAGAAATAAAAAAAATTATCAAAATCAAATTAGACAATAATTATGTAAAAACATCTGCAGTGTCATGCACCAAACTTTCTTATACGCATATGGGTTAAACCATATCGTAGTTTCATTAATTATCTAATTTATAATATTTGTTCTAACCTTTGGATTGCTTTTACACTAAATATATTTCTTTTAATAAATATTAAATGTCAAACATCAAATTATTTAAGTCTATTTTGTTAAAAAATTGACAGGCGCAGATGATACGATTTATGTAAAAATATATATAATACGCAGAAATTTATTTTGAAACCAGTACCCTTTTTGGAAAAAAAATTCAAACTAAGGTTGTGCTAAATATAAATACCTTTAATTTTTGTTCATACAATTTTTCTGTAACTGTGACCATTTTTGAGAAATTGCAAAAACTGCAAAAAATGACTAGAGTAAACAGGCACTTCTGCTTTGACTATTTTTTTCAAAAAATGAAGGTGCACACCCCAGGTACATTCAAATCTTAAGTTTAACGTTTCATAATTTTAGCTTCAACCGTTTAGGCTGTAGAGAACATACACATACACACACACACACAGGCGGACGTCATTCCGAAAATAGTCGGAATCGATTCAGGGAAAATCAAAACGTATATTTCCGTTAAAATCTCGAGATCGACATTTTTCATGATTACAATACTTACTTATACTGCGTATTAGAAAGTAAAACATCTGCAGTGTCATGCACCGAACATTCTTATACGCATATGGGTCAAACCACATCGTGGTTTCATTATTTATCTAATTTATAATATTTGTTCTAACCTTTAGATTGCTTTTGCACTAAATATATTTCTTTGAATAAATATTAAATGTCAATCTTCAAATTATGAAAGGCTATTTTGTTAAACAATTGACAGGCGCTGATGATACGATTTATGTAAAAATATATATATAAAAGTCAGAAATTTATTTTGATACCAGTACCCTTTTTGGAAAAAAAAATCGAACAAAAGTTGTGCTAAATATAAATACCTTTAATTCTTGTTCATAAAATTTTTCTGTAACTGTAACCATTTTTAAGTAATTGCAGAAACTGCAGAAAATGACTAGAGTAAACAGGCACTTCCGCTTTGAATATTTTTTTCAAAAATAAAACTTGCACACCCCAGGCATATGAAAATCTTAAGTTTAAAGTTTCATAATTTTAGCTTCAACCGTTTAGGCTGTAGAGAACATTTACACACACACACACACACACACACACACACGCACACACACATACACACACACACAGACGGACGTCATTCCAAAAATAGTCGAGATCGATTCAGGGAAGGTCAAAACGTATATTTTCGTTAAAACTTCAGACCGTGTTACTGGTCATGTAACTTACCAGTATACGACAACTATGTCGGGTAGTCTATATTCCCATGCATGAAAAAATAAATAATCACAATATTGACGTTAGTTTACTTTTGTGAGACATGGTGTTAGAATAGGTATAAGGTAAATTATATTTAGATTTAAGATATATTAATGCGTATATATTAAGAAATGCTAGGGTAAAACGACCAGTTTTGGCACATCGCTAGTAATGGCACAGGTATCAAAAACTTGGTTTTATACGTTTAAAATTGTGCAAATGCGTAGGTATAACAACGATTTAAATATTTATATATAGTTTTAAACAAGAAAAAACCTTTAGAACGTCCATTTTAAAATTATTAATTAAAAAAAAAACGAATATTGTTTAGCGATATCAAAATTGTACTTTTCACAGCCATTTCTAATTAGTTTACGGTTACCATAGCTTAAGCAATTACAATCATATTTACTAGAAAAACGTATTTTTTTAATATGTACCTGGTTAAATAAACTAAATGAATAGTTCATCGAAACATTTCAAATGTTGAATATTGACTTTCTTTTATTTTTTAATATTAGAAACACGTGTTCTTTAATTGGTATGAAATTTGGAAGAGCCACCAATAAAAAAACACTTTATGCTTACAGCGCTTTTCTATTGAGCGGCCGCTGCTATAAATAAAATAGTAAACAGAGACTCTCTGACAGTAAGCAAGTGAGGTTAGAATATTAATGTTTTTACATATTTCTTATAACAAGAACAAATTTTAACTACAGATAAATAATTCTTTAAAAGGTATGTATCAGTTATTATTTACATTATACGTACACTGAAAGGTAGGTACTATACCTATCTAAAGCTAAATTTAATATTTATAAAGTTCTAAATTATAAATGTAGACAACAATATTATTCTTTATCTATAATGCAAATGATATTTTAATTAAATAATAATTTTTAATCGAAATATTAAAATTACTTATAAATAGGTATATTGCATCAAAATTTTTAATACTTTTCTTGCATTAAAATTTTGTGAACAATGAAAAATTGAAATCTTTTCTAGTTTTATTTTTTTAGATAAGAATACTTTTCATCTTGTAATTTCAGATAAAAGTATTTTTTCAAGTGTACCGGGTGGGGCAAAACAACCTCCCTAGTTTTGCAAGTGAATTAAAGAAAAAGGAGTCGAGATACAAAAAATTTATTTCAATAAAATAAAGTAGTTACATGGCCAGTTTTATCTTATGTAGTTTTAAAAATCATATCGGCCAAGTGTTGTCCTTCATTGTCTACACACTGCTGCAAGCGACTTTTGAAGTTTTGCATAACCCTTTCAAGCATTTCTTCAGGTATACGGCGAATTTCCGTGCGGATTGTCTCCTCTCAGGGAGACAAAGCATGCGGGGAACATTTCCTTCAAAACCAGCATTGATGCCCGCGCTGTGTGGGCTGTGGCTTCCCCCCCGTCCTTCTGAAACCAGACATTCTCGAGACCAAGTTCTTTAAGAGCAGAGGCAAAAAAATTCTGGAGCATGTTCATATAGCGCCCAGAATTGACGGTAACTGCCCAATTTCTTTCCTGTAGTAAAAGTAAGGCCCGATAATCCCTATTCGGGAAATTGCGCACCAAACTGTGACACGATCACTATGCAGAGGCTTCTCGTGGATCACCCTCGGATTGTTTTCGCACCAATATCGAAAATTTTGTTTATTTACACCGCCAGAAAGATGGAAATGTGCTGGGCGGCGATTACAGACTCCTTTTCACGTATGTATGCTTCCACGGCAAAAGCGCGCTGCTCGTTCGTCCACATTGTGTTTACGACTGAATCCTTTTGTAACACATACACACGGCATATCTTTCTGCCGCCATTCACGCCATTCCTACCCTGTTACGACCTCTGCTAGCTTCACAATTCTCTGTTGAAACTAGGGAGGTTGTTTTGCCCCACCTGTATAAGAGGTTTTGGTTCTAATTCTTGATTTTTCACACTTCTTTTAACCTTTTTATTAACGGTGTCATTGTTTTTACCAGTTTTCACTAAAATAAAAATAATTTATTCAAACGAATACAAAAATAAATTAAATAGGTCATGTTTTAGATTTTTATTTTTTATGAGATAAACAATAAAATTTCAGTGTACGTATAATGTAAATAATAACTGATACATACCTTTTAAAGAATTATTTATCTGTAGTTAAAATTTGTTCTTGTTATAAGAAATATATAAAAACATTAATATTCTAACCTCACTTGCTTACTGTCAGAGAGTCTCTGTTTACCGTTCCATTTATAGAAGCGGCTACCAATAGAAAAGCGCTGTAAGCATAAAGTGCTTCTATAATTAGCGCGCTCTTCAAATTTCATACCAATTAAAAAACACGTGTTTTTAATATTAAAAAATAAAAAAAAGTCAATATTCAACATTTGAAATGTTTCGATGAACTATTCATTTAGTTTATTTAACCAGGTACATATTAAAAAAATACGTTTTTCTAGTAAATATGATTGTAATTGCTTAAGCTATGGTAACCGTAAACTAACTAGAAATGGCTGTGAAAAGTACAATTTTGATATCGCTAAACAATATTCGTTTTTTTTTAATTAATAATTTTAAAATGGACGTTCTAAAGGTTTTTTCTTGTTTAAAACTATATATAAATATTTAAATCGTTGTTATACCTACGCATTTGCACAATTTTAAACGTATAAAACCAAGTTTTTGATACCTGTGCCATTACTAGCGATGTGCCAAAACTGGTCGTTTTACCCTATATACAGAATGTAATCTATATTATGTTTAGTCTAAGGGTTTTGTCCTTAGTTATAGTTACACTGATAAGAGCTTTAAGGTCGTTTAATATTTAAATAAGGACCAATGTGTAGAAGAAGAGTAAACAGATGTGGTCATTTTTAAGATCTGGCCACGGTCCTTTTTGGGCAGTCTCGTATATGATGATGTAGTGGTAAAGCGTCCGAGGCCGTAGATATAATGGCGCATACTCTAACTGCCCGGCGGTTGGTGGCACAAATCATTGGACTGCCAAATCGTATAGTCATCCTGCACGAATTCAAATTTTAAGAAATCCGCATTTTAGAAGGTAGATTCACAAAGGCAAAAAATAAGATGAATAAAAAATTCTTGGATATTTTATTTAAATGTATAAATATAAAATTATTTTATTTATTATTATTGGACCATGATAATCAACTTTAAACTAAACTGTATTTTCCCTATTGATAAATTGTTACTTGTAGTAATAATTTCGCGGAAATGTACCGATTTCTAATCTTCCTGTTTAATACGTACTTCTCGTAAAACTAGGCCATTTAAGAGGGTTAGTGAACCTTTTTTTTATACCGATGGTTCGGGCAAAATGAAAGGTCAAAAAAGGTACAAACCCAACCGCCGGGCAATTTGAGTATGCGCCCAAAGGTTTGTCAAATCCATGACGGTCCGTCAAATGCCTAACATAGACAACAATAGACAGCAATAGACAACAAAAGACATATGAGTGCGAATGAGAAAACATAAACCATAAAAATAGGAAGGTCTATTATAAGTGTTATATACCATTAAATATTATGATGATGTTAATAATTTTCTCTTGAAATAAAATTTCATATACATATAACAAGAAATCAAAAATAATAGATAGAGAAATTTGAATTATAAAATGCGGATGATATTTACCGAAATAAACTTTTGAATTGCTATTTTAAAATAATTTATATAAGATATTATAATTTTTGCAATAATTTTAATAAATTTCTTTTTGTTTAGTTAGTTGTGGTCCTGTAAGGGGCCGTTTTTGCATAATTCTTCTTACTCACTATCATCGTCATCGTCACTATTTACATTACGTAATTGAATTATAAATTGTTCAATGTCGCCTTGCAGTTGGTCAGCAAGCCACATATTTTCTTCCACTTTTATGATATGTTTATCATAATTAGACCACTGCTCTGTTGTAACATTGGTATATGCCTCTGTGATCAATTCTCCAACTAGCGCAGGTTTAAATGTAGTGTTTTTTATGCGATGTAGATTTTAACTTGACTCCACACCATTTCTATCGAATTTAATTCACAATGATATGGAGCAAGTCTTAAGAGTTTCACATTATATTTTATGGCAATCTCATCAATAATAAATTTGTTATATTGGCTTCTTACACTATTTACTACTTCCAGTAATTCTTTTTTTAAGTAGTCATCACCAAAAAATACATCTTTCGCAACTGGACGTGGATGTCGGATCCCAACAAAATTTTGTTACCAATGAACTTTCCGATAGGTTAGATATAGGATATAAAAATACTAGTTTACCAATCGTAGGAATAAATCAATCGAATAGCATTGTTACACAATCAGTTAATGTAAAATTCAAGTCTTTGTGCACTAATTACTCCTCATGTATACCGTGTTTAGTTTTAACAAAAATTACCAATAGCCTATCAGCTCAATCTTTTCGAAAGGAGGATTTACCTATTCCTACTAATATTAAGTTGGCCGATCCAACATATTATGAATCAACTTCAATAGACATGTTAATTGGTGCCCAATTACTTTGGGCGCTCTTAAATGAAGGACGCATAAAATTAGCGAATATGGAAACGTATTTCCAAAATACTTAGGATGGATAATCGGAGGTCCACCTACTAATGCTTGTACTCATTTCAAAGTAATTCGTGCAATGTAAATTTTCGATTAGATAAACAAGTTTCACAATTTTGGTATTTACACAAACCTGAAAATAATATTCTAATGACACTAGAAGATAGTCTTTGCGAAAACATTTTCAAAGATAAACACAAAAGAGATTCCAATGGCCGTTTTATTGTACATTTACCGTTCAAGGATAACAGCCTTAACCTTGGCTCAACAAAAGAAGCAGCAATAAAATGATTCAGTTCATTATAAAATAAATTTAAATACAACTCAGATTTAAAAATAGAATATAGTCAATTCTTTCGGGATTATATTGCACTTGGCCATATGACCCTTGCAAAGGATCAAGAACTACAACGGTATGTTTCTACCTCACCAGAACTGTATTCGATGCAAGCTGTATTTCTACGAATGGGCTCAGCCTAACCTCCAAGCAGGTCCAAATTTACAAAGAGACTAGTTTTCCCTACTATTGAACGCCGCCAATACCGTTTTGTTTTTCTGCAGGCATTTCGAAAATGTTCAGGCAGATTTTGGTAACAAGATCACAGAAAATTCCAAAGTATTTTATGACGCGAGAACATTAGTGTCATTAAATTCTAAGTGGTTCGCTAATTTTAGTGAACCACTTAGAATTTATAACTTAAATACAGGACCTTGCGGCATCAATTAGTCTCCTTTTTTAGCATTGCGCTGTTTCCATCAACTTGCAAACGGATCAGAAAAGGATGACTTGTTTTTTTTTTATATTTATTATTGGATCAACTTATTTCAAATTAAATTAAAAAATCAAAACAGGAAAATTACAAAACGAAGTAATTCAAGTACAATTGCAACAATATACGATCCGATTGGTTTTCTATCACCTACGGTATTGTTTTCAAAAATAAGAGGTTTTCTCTCTAGAAATATACAAATCTTAAGATTAAAGTTACATAATTTTACCTTCAAGCGTATAGGCTGTAGAACGCTCAAACACACGCACGCATACAGACAGACAGACAGACAGACAGACACACACACACACACACACACACACACACACACACACACACAGACACACACAAACGGATGTCATTCCAAAAATAGTCGGAATCAATACATTGAAGGTGAAAACGTATATTTCCGTTAAAATCTCGAGATCGAAATTTTTCATGATTACTTGTACTGCGTATAGGAAAGTAAAAATGGTTATATCTCGGTAACTACATTTGCAATCGCCTAGATATTTTACAGGATAAATCTTAAATGTATAGGCAATTGATTTATGTAATAAAAAAAAAATCGAAAAAAAATTTATTTTACTTAAAGTGGGATGATGAAATACCAAATAATTTAAATATTAAATTTGCTGAATTGCAATATATTAACATAATTGAAATTCCTAGAAACGTAACTGCGATAAATATACTATACAAATCTGTTTATCTACATGGATTTTGCGATGCAAGTACTAAAGCTTATGCTTAAGCTGTTGTTTATATATCAGCCGTTCACGAAAATAGTGACATTTTCAGCAATGTGTTCAAAAGCGCGCATCATTCCATTAAAAATAATAACTATACCCAGGTTAGAACTTAGTGCAGCCGTGTTATTAGCTCAAATAATTACAAAATTAAACATCTGCAGTGTCATGCACCGAACTTTTTGCGTTACACCATATCGTAGTTTCATTATTTTTCTAATTTATAATATTTGTACTAACTTTTAGATTGCTTTTACACTAAATATATTTCTTAGAAAATATATTAAATGTCAAACTTCAAATTATTCAAGTTTATATTGACAGGCGCAGATGATACGATTTATGTAAAAATATATATATTAAGCAGAAATTTATTTTGAAAACAGTACTCTTTTTGGAAAAAACATTCAAACGAAAGTTGTGCTAAATATAAATACCTTTAATTTTTGTTCATGCAATTTTTCTGTAACTGTAACCATTTTTGAGTAATTGCAGAAACTGCAAAAAATGACTAGAGTAAACAGGCACTTCCGCTTTGAATATTTTTTTCAAAAAAAAGAGGCGCACCCCCCGGCATATGCAAATCTTAAGATTAAAGTTTCATATTTTTAGCTTCAACCGTTTAAGCTGTAGAGAACATACACACACACACACAGACAGACACACACACACACTGCGTATAAGAAAGTAAAAAGTAGAACTGTAAGAAATGTTTATGTATTTATAGATAAAGAAAGTAAATTAGGACAAAGTAGGAGGTCGGTTACAAAATTCAGAACTAAAATTTGGTCAAAAACATCAAATACTTTTACCGAAAAGTCATATAGTAACAAAATTAATTTCATTTAGAGTTAGCATTTGACCACAGTAGAAAGCTTTTTAAGTGCTTTAAAAAGAATGATAGCACGGCGCGGTAAAATTAATAAACTGTGGACAGATAATGGCACTAATTTTGTGGGGGCTAATCACGAATTAAGCAGATTAAAATTATTATTCGATTCTCAAGAGTTTGAAAATGTCGTCGCAACAGATTTATACAATAACGGCATTGACTGGAAATTTATACCTCCGAACTCACCAAATATATGGGTGGTATTTGGGAAGCCGAAGTTAAAGCATTCAAAAAACATTTTAAAAGAGTCACCGGTAGCATAATGGTTCACATAGAAGAAATGTATACTTTGATTATCCTCATTGAATCCTGTCTTAATTCCCGACCCTTAATCCCAATAAGTATTTATTTATTTATTTGGACAATGTAGCTTTAATGCTAATTAGTAACAAATATTAGACACTTAATACATATTCTTTCATATTACATTATTATACTATAAACATAACTTCATGATGATAATTTTTCACTTCTAGATAACTTCATTTTTAAATTTACTTAACAATTTCTCTAATGACCCAAAGGACCTGGAGTCGCTTACACCAGGACACTTCCTCATCGGGGCAGCGCTGACGGCGCCGCGCCGCTCGAACCAGAGCTGCAATTTTTAGCAGATAACACACTATCGAGATGGCAAAGGGTGGAAAAGTTATATCAACTTTTCTGGAAGCGATGGCAAACAAAATATTTTGCCGAATTGCAAAGGCACAATAAATGGCAGGTGTCGACAACACCATTAGCTGTTGGCACCATGGTTGTCATAAAAGATGACAATTTACCACCGCTTCAATGCATACTCGCCAAAATAATAGAACAACACCACGGAACCGATGAAATCGCCAGAGTTGTCACCTTAAAGACGTCGACTGGTACATACATACAACCAAAAGAAGAGTTCATCGCCTATGTGTGTTGCTATTGTTCGAAAAGAGGATAGTGCATCATAAATAATAGAGGTGTCACAAAAATGATTAACATAAAAAAAAACGTGTCATTTTATTATAAGGACTGACTACTTTGTTTAATTAATGTTAAAAAGAAAAAATTATTGTCGCATGCATCGTGTTAATTTTAAATCATTTGTATGTGCGCATAGCGCAAAGTTTATATTTGTTCATTTTTTATGTGTACATAGGCATATGCAATTTATCTAAACATATTTGTTGAAAAAAAATGTTCAATTTTTAATATTAGTTTACCTCTTGGATCTGGACCCAAAAGAGGACACAGTCTACTGCGAGCCAAGCAGAATATGGCTAACCTGATTGTTTTACAAGACTAAAATTAACTATAAATTCAATTTAAAAATACATTTGCAATGATACGCCAACAAGGCGGCTTTAATTTTAATCCAACCGTTAAAACTTTTAGAACAAGTCTTGTGTTATTCTTACTAATTTGATAAAACCCACAGAATCTTCAAATAGTAAAGATGATATAGACGAAAAAAAAAACGAATTGATTGCTTTTAATGAACAATAAAATAAAGAGCCAAACGAAAATAATAAAGAAATTATAATAAATAATATTCAAGTTCCAGATTTCCCTGTGTCATCCTGCTCATCAAGTAGAAAAACATAATTTAGATTCATGTTCCGTGTTATATTTTGCTGGTTATTTAGCTTTTTAATGCATTGGTAAATTGAAATGTTTTGATTGTAAGGCACAATTTATTAGTGAAAATGTAAGTATTACAGACAGAAATGAATTATTAATAATTGAAAAAACGAAAAAATCGTTTAGGCAGTCTTCAAAATCATTAATAATAATACAAATTTTCTCTGAAGAATTTGAAAAGATTAAACATTTGAAATTTCTTAAACGGAGGTTAATAAACAAAATTATTTTTAATATAAACAATATGTATCAGGGCTGGCTTGGCGAAGTCGATACATGCTACGACCATAAATTATATCTTATTAACTTATTAATTAACATCAAAATTTATAAATAATGTAAATGGATTTCAGAAGAAGAAAGAATTAATAAAAGTACCGCACAAAGGAAATTGAGTATTATATCCAACAAATAAAATTCAAATCAAAATTAATTTACAATTAAATACAAAATAAATTATTTAAAAATTGCGGTCGAACACATTTTTTTTAATGACTCTAAACATTCATTAAATTGAGTTTTTTTTTTTATTTAGGCAAAAAAAGTAAGCACGTGACAAAAGACGCGGGGATCGAATTCGTTCGCATTCAACGCTGAGAGACATGTTAACCTTATGGCCAGAATCGGAGGCTCATTTATTTTGAGACATTACACTTGCATTTGTCGAAGAATCAATGAAAAATATGAATGTGTTAGGGGCAATAGAATAACCTTTATGTTATAGTGTTTATGCAATTGCGAACATCTTTAATAAAGCTATGTTTTCAAATTGAAAATGCATTTTATGTTAAATGCGCCTCTGCACATGCGCGACCATGCTCAATATGCTGCGTTTGTCTCGATTTTTACATTTTCTACAACGAAGCCAAACAAACGCAGCATATTGCGCATGGTCGCGCATGTGCAGAGGCGCATTTAACATAAAATGCATTTTCAATTTGAAAATATAGCTTTATTAAAGATGTTCGTAATTTCATAAACACTATAGCATAAAGGTTATTCTATTGCCCCTAACACATTCATTTTTTTCATTGATTCATCGACAAATGCAAGTGTAATGTCTTAAAATAAATGAGCCGCCGATTCTGGCCATAAGGTTAACATGTCTCTCAGCGTTGAATGCGAACGAATTCGATCCCCGCGTCTTTTGTCACGTGCTTACTTTTTTTTGCCTATTCAAAACTTCATGATAGCACTCATAACACCAACTCTTGGTACAAAAACGAACTACATCGACGCGCCATGCGTTCTGCCACCTACATTGCTTATCTGTATATATTAAATCTGTGCCAGTACCCACCACTTTTGAAAAATTCGAACATTAGTTTTACTAAATATTAATATATTTATTTTTACTCCAACTATTTTGCTTGAATATTGTTTTCAAAAATATGAGGTATTCTTTCTAGGCATATAGAAAACTTAAGTTTAAAGTTTCATAATGTTGCCATCAAACGTTTAGGCTGTAGAGCGCGGCCGCACATGCACGCGCGTGTGTGATGTGAGTTGCATTACAAAAATACGCAGACTAGATTCAGGGAAGATCAAAAGGTACGTGGCTATTTCCGTTAAAATCTCGACATCGGCATTTTTCATGATTATAATACTAAATAATACTTTTTATAAGAAAGTAATAATAAAATTAAATAAAATGAAAGAAAAACACCCAGTGATATTTCACAAAATTGGCTTATTGATACGAGTAGTTTCAGCTGTTAGGTCATCATTAGGTATAGCAAGAAAATAATTTTTAAACCAAATATATGCCAAATAACATGGCAGTAGTGCAGAATAATGTATAAATTAAATTAGCCTATTGGTGGTACAGATAGTGATTGCAGGCATGTTTCACAGAGTGTCAACAGTGACTTCAATCAATTTTATCAAAGATTTTATTAAGATTTTTAACCGTAATTCCAAAAATAGTCCGTTAAATCTCGAGGTCGTTTTTACTTTCTTATACGAAGTAATAAGTAAGTATTATAATGATGTGTGGGTCGCGTGTGCTTGCGTGTGACTGTGTTTGTGACCAAGTGCGCTCTGGAGCCTAAGTGGTTGAAAGTATAACTATGATACAGTAACAATTTGCTTGAATAAAAATTAGAGATATTGAGATATTGAATAACTTTTGTGTAAAACATTTTTTTCGAGAAAGATACCAGTTACAAGAAAATGGATATTGAAATTTGATCTTATTATATTTATTTTCACAAATCATATCAGCTGTGCCTATCAATTGTTTAACAGAATAGCAAAATATTGTAATTTAGTAAAATAATAAAAATATGTATTTGAATATCCTTCTTTTTTAAACGAAATACGTAAAAAAAATTCTTTGCAAGCCATTGCGGCTACATTTTAATGCAATACTTACTTATTGCTTCTTATAAGAAAGTAACAAGTAAATAATCTAGGTATATATTTCTCATACTATATATCAATTTGAAATTTAATGGATGTGAAATTGACGTACTTGCAACGGATGAAAGTGAAACTATGTATGTCTTTGGGCATAAACTATAACCCGTCAATAAACTCGTTTAAGCATTCATAACAGCGTGGAATTTCTATCGGCAATTAATATTGATGTATCATAGGTATATATTTATGTATAGAGTATGTGTTAATTCCAAGCAGGTTTGAATTTCACTCTAGTTTTCTGGCGAAGAAAGTGAGAATAAAAAAAAAATGAAAGCTAGAGCAACGCAAAGACATATTTATGCTAACATAATAAGAACAAGTGCACGTCACGCCATCATGTCAACACAACAAACAATTGCTGTTCACTATATGGGATCACACATTATAAAAAACCGTCAAGTGTATTATTGTATTGAGAAACGTCTACCAGAGAAAGAAGTAATAACACTACTCCTACCTTCATAGCGATGAACTAGATTCTCATTTTGAGAGCTGGAATTCGACCAACTAGAAAATTTCGTAACATTTTATATTTTATATCTGATATTGATCTTTAGAGTTGCATTAGTGTTAATTTATTTAAAGGTTGTATACATATAAAAACAAAACTGAAAATTAATTCAAATAAAAATATTTATTATTTATATAAGAAAGAAATAACATTAATAATAATAATAATAAAAAATAAAACACAGTAAGGTTTCAATAAGCCATTTGCATACCCTTACGTACTTAAAGCTATATGCATATAGTATATTAGTTGTCATAAGTACTGACAATTCATATATATACAAGATGATGTAACTTGTTATATGCTAATACAGTTACAACTGGTAAAAGATTTTAGTATCACAAAACTATAGTTAATCATTGTCATTCTTATAAAAATATACCTAAATGTGTATATACAATTAGAAATATGAAATACAATTTTATTGATGTGATAACAATTTTGGTTGCAGTCATCTAGAATATTTACTTACAAAGGGATGAATTTGAATATAAATATCAGTAATAGACGTTTTCCTTTTAAAAGGAAATTAAACTTTACTGTAATGAATAATCGTGAATAAATGTTGTGAATAATCCCAAATGGATTCCGAAATTCCGAAATAAGATTTGATTTTTTACTTTTAAATTTGTGTTAATTTGTGACTTGAAAATTAATAAGAAAATTTAAATTATTGGGTATATATTTTCAATTTTAATTACTATTCGTTTTGATATAAAAGTATAAGAATATGTACATCATTTATTTTTTACAAATCGTAGTCAATCATTCGTTTACTATAAGGATTTTTTTTTGTAAAATATGAGTTTTTAATATGTAATATAGAAATCAGATCAATAGCAATGTTCGTGTTTTTGGCGATGAGATTATGTTAGTATTGCCTTTCGGTGATTATTGCAATTTCGTTGTAATTTAGTGCAAATTAACATGAAAATATAAGTACAGTTTGAAATGAATTGAATATATAATAAGCATAAACAAACCATTGAGCATTGTCAACCTACGACGAGCAACAGATAATTTTACCTTGAATAATAATGTAGTCAAATGTTATTTGAGCCGGTATTAATATGTGGCAATATCATAGCGAAGTTGTTTGTCAAACGAGTGGCAAAAGTGAAAACAAAAGAGGGCTGTACGTGCACAGCTAAATTCATGTAACGGACACGCATTCCGAGCACAGGTCACACAAAGCAGGGCGACACTGTTACATAACGTGTATGGACAACGGCCGAGAGGAGAAGGAAAGAAGGCAAAGACGGTATGACGAGCGACCGAGCACACGTCTGCGTCACACTTTCACTGGTACCGAGATAGATAGATAGAGAGAGGGCGGCGTAGGTCATCACGCTCTGACCCGCCGCCACATTGTATTATGCCATGGCAGTCAACAAAAGCACTGACCGACAAATAGAGTTGCCCGGGCGAGGCTTAACAGTCCCTTACTATAGAAACACTAATGATTAAAACTGTATGTTGTGGCCACGGAGGAAAGCGTCAATTTGTCCATTCGCAAGACTTTGTCCATTTGCAAGACTTTGTCCATTTGCAAGACTTTGTATCGCTTGCGGTTGAACGTAATAGAACTGTTGCGGTTCCTGTTGGACTCTTTGTGCTTGCCTTTGCGGTTGTTGTTGGTGTTGTTGCTGCTGTTGCTGTACGCGAGCTTGTTGCTGCTGTGCGTACAATTGTTGTGAGTTTTGGAATTGAAGATCTGATTGTTGCTGTTGGTATGCAGCTTGACTGGTTCGCGGTGTAGTTGCAGCTCTGTTATACAGAGGTGATTGTTGTAATTGTCGAATATTTACGAGCTGTGCTTGTGGTTGATGTACATATGGTTGAATTTGATGATTCAACGTGAAATCTCCATCAGTCTGTGGGAGTGTCTGGTACAACGCTGTGTTATACTGACCAGATACTGGATCGTAGACAAGTTCTGAAGAGTATACTGCGTTAGACTGTGCATTCCCTTGAGAAACTCGTGCTGGTTTTGTTGTACGAATAACAGGCCTTGGTGTAGATGATATAATTTGATTGTCTTGTTGGAATCTTTGGAATTCAGATGCAAAGTCAAGCGCAGAGGCGCCAGGTCCGCGAGAGTGACCTACGGAAGCAGGCGTAGAAGATGCATAATGGGTCTGGCGTTGGGGTACTACTTGTTTGGTACTATAAACAAGAGCAGGTCTAGGTGTAACAGCTACTTGTAAGAGCTGTGGCCGGTAGGTGGTCGCAGGTGGCTGGGCACGAGCAGTAGTTGGAGCAACTGTTAAAGGACGTGGAGTGATTGTAAGTTGCCTAGGTTCTTCATGATCATGATAAGAAACAGTCGCTGGTGTGGTACTGGGATAGACGCGTTGACGTTGTTGGATGTAAGTTGGTCGTTCTTCTTGCACGTACGCAGGACGAACAGGTAGAACACGATGTCTTTGGGGCTAAAACATAATTTAATTTTTACAAAAATCTATACAATATTTCACTTATATACAGTGCAGTATACTTTGTTTAATTTAATCACATTATAGTATAATTTAAATTTTTAATAAAGAAAGTGAAATAAATAATTAATTTATTTAAAATATTCCAATATGATAATAAAAATATTTGAAATCATTTTGTTGTAAATTTGATGTTTTATGTTAGGCTATTTGAGATCTTCCTTTGTGAGGCACAAAAATATTTAAAAAAATAATACGAAAAAAATATCAAAAAAACTTAATTAACTCGCTTGCTAAAAAGAATAAGATATTTATTTAAGTATTTAGTCAGAGAATAAAATTGAAAATTTATTGTTAAAAATTCGAAAAATATTTGTTTATGAGACTTGAAGTAAATCGTATTTAATTTATAATTTAGTATTCATGATAATCTAAAACACAGGGCGCTATATGTTTAATGAATTTCAAACTGTTTCTAAGAAAATTATTTTCTAGCCGTTTTTATTATGTAATAGCAAATTTGTATTCGACTTCATGCATTATAAAATTAAAATCATAAAACACAATTTCGTTGAAATTAGTGTCGTTACGATGTATTATGCAAAAGATTTTTCAAAAATATGTATGTGCAAGGTTGGTGAATCTAATTAGATCAATATATACCAGAATTATAATTAAAAATCTACCTGTACTGGACGAGATCTCAAAATCTGTTCTGGCTCTTCTTCCACTTCATCTTCTTGTTCGTATTGATTCTGGAAAACAGTGACAGGCTTTGGTGGTAGAGGTGCAGGATTACTAATTGGCCTTAAAGGTCGGATTGGCTGAGTTGGGTAGTTAGCGGGTATGTTTTCTGGTTCATTGCTTTCTTCTTCCTGCCGTTCTCGTGATTCTTCATCCTTGGCAGCGTTTGGATCACATGGATTTCCAGACACATAAGTGAATTCTCGTTTATTACCATCAGGGTCTACATAACCGTATTTGCCCCGGACTACACAGTCCGTACCACGAGTCTCTTCCTTGAAACTACCATCAGCAGCTTCGTAACCGAACGTGAAAGATCCATCATCGTTAACTTTGTTATAGTTACGAATTGTTTGTACGGGCGGCGCTTTCGTTTCCTTTGTATTCACACGTGCATCTTTGAACGATGACGCACGGGACGAGGATCCTCTTGGTGCAGGAATATAGTTATCTTGTACATTTCTTGATAATGCTTGTTGGCCATATACTCCATTGTAATCATCTGCTGATGATACAAGTACTACCTGGCGACCATCGTCTTGTGGTTCACCCGAATAGTACTGGGAATCATCTTCATCTTCAACAGTTTGTATTCTTACTCGTCTGGCATCTATCATGCAAACAATTGCAATGATTACTGCGAGACGCGTGAAACACTGCAAACAAATAAAAGAGAAATTATTAATACATTTTTATATTTTTATACGGCATATTGTGATCATAAATCTTCTTTGATAATATATTCGCTTATTTTTTAGAACAAACAGAAAACATTTAATTATTTATGTTGTTTTACAACTAGAGTTACATGTGAATATTACTTGGGAATTTAAGAGTTGTTGACACAATTTATAACATTTAGTAATCTTCCTATTTAACAGATATTCTGTATATATGAATATACAATGTATTTTATAAATTATAATTCAATTGTTAAGTATAATTAATATATTTTTTCAAAGAAATACATCAAATCATTACCAAAATTTTGAATAATCTCGTGAATAGTGTAGCTAATGCATGATGATTCTGCATTTGTTTTCCTCGTTCTTGCAAAATAGTTACAAGGTAGTTATTGTGTGAAACGAGGTTTCACCTTGCTTCACGAAACTGAGCGCAGTAAGCCATATGGTAATATTTTATACAATCATCGTAATTATATTGTCTTTCTTTGAACTTTATACTTGCCCAAAGCTCAAAACTATTTCCAGCTGCATACTACGTTAGTAAAATATTCTATACCTTTCGGAAGTATGAATAAGCATAAATACAACGAATTTATTTGTTATATTTTAAATAGAACAATTTTATATATAATACATTTATAAAACCAAAGTAGTTTTATTGCTAGTATTAAAATTTTATTCTTAGCCAGTAATTGTCCTAGAAAGATGTGTAGATCATAAGCTCACTTTTTACGATGAAGTCAAAGTGCAGAAAATGCAGTCGTAAAATGAATAAGACTATAAAACAAATTTAATTTATAACAATTTTTAATTTCTCAAGGAAATTACAAACTAAGGTTCTGAATCTTCAATCTTGTAAAAACTTTATTTCTATAAAATTGCATCTTGATAGCCTGCACTTCGAATTTCAGGCACTCATTCCTTCAAATTATTATTACTATTGATTACCAGTCCACTTTTGAGAACTCTTTTATTTCATTACGTAACAAGGCATGCAATGATAAATGAAAATATTGTGGTGTTACTGATTTGTTGCTAAAAGAAAAAAAAAACAGTTCAATTCGGAATAGTCAATTATACATTTATTGAAATTATTTATACATAATATAAATAAATAGCATTTACATTAGATAAAATTTTAAATTAAATAAATATATTGCTCCGATTATTGATATGTGCATTTTAGTATATTTCGTGTCTAAACACTTGTCCTGCGGATAAGAAAGTTTTGAATAGAACACAGCGGATTTTATATTTGATGAACCGTTGTAAAATCTTTTATTATGAATGATCCATGACCTAATATAACTAATGCAACTTGAAATAGATTCAATATAGCGATTTGAAATTATTTTCCAAACTCATATTCTTAGATGTTACGAAATTTGTTTTAAAATTACTTACCGTCTGAGTTTTAAGATCAAGGTCAGTTTAAGATTATTTTTCGCATATTTGGCAATGTTTTTAATGGATTAATTGTGTTATTGATCAATTGTATTCAGTTAAACTTATGGAGTTATTGGATCAATAGTATTGCGTCAATTATACAGAACCAATTGAATGGGATAAATAGAAATAGAGTAGTTGTACCATGCACGTTAAATATCATAACATTTTTGTGAATAGTACTAAGTTACTTTCAAATATTTAAAATTTTTAGAATGTTAGAAGTGATTTGTTATTTTTTCAAGATATGAAAACGGATCTAAATTATATAAAATGAAGTGTGTTAAGTTTTTGCCGGTGATTGATATTTGTTACTAATTAGCCGGATATGTACTCAATACGGAAATGCCAAGTTTAAGCTATAGAAAAAATGGGTACACTGATGTTTAATAATAATTCATTTGCCGCATATGTATGTTATGAAAAATATATCGAATTTTGGAAGTGATACATAAAAATGTTCATTGATTCGTATGCAATTCTACAGCTTCTTTATAGGAGACGAATATTTATTTCAATTTAGTATTCCTTTCTCTAAATGTTGCATAATTATAAACATCTATATGTTTTAACTAATGAATGCATATATCAGTCTCTTCTGATATACTTATGTGTGCGTGGAAATCAATTAATCAATCTAGAAACTCAGTAATCGAAAGTGTTTCCAAATAGCTATTTCATTATTTTCACCGTTATCTATGTATTTGCGTTTTAAACGGTACACTGTATAATGGTATAAAAACAAACAAATCATTCGATCTATATCGCCATGAATATTTCTGGTTTAGCGCAAGGCCGTTCCCGATCGTGTGCATTAAAAGTTAGTCGTGTAGTTGCCAGCGTGCTGCTCTAATGCGGAGAAAGGAAAACTGCCTTTGGTCGAACCATTGGTCATTATTGGTAAACAATTTTTAAGGAATACATTGTTAACTGCATCGAATTAATTGTGCCTCACCCACAATATATACTACCAATTTGTGCGAACAATTACATGGAATAATATTAACAAATATAAAATTGCCTTGATTATAACTAGATTATTTGTACTAAATTGAAAAATGTGTTGAAATCAGTAGATATTTATAGAAAAATTAGGTGTCAAATATACCATTATTATGGGAAACTACAGAGCTAGTGATACATAGCATTGCTAGAGAGGTGTTTAGACCGATAAATTCTTCATATACACTCATTAATTCCGCTTGTAATACATTGCAAGCGGAATTGATGAGTGTATGTGAAGAATTCGAATGATTGTCAAGATGTGAAAGAATGTAATAGGTTTTTTTGCCACCTCATTTGATGGGAATACTCATGAAGTGTATGTATTTTATATATATGAAATAAATAAACGAATTTCATAACATCGTATTACAATAAGAAACAAATTATATGAATTAAAATTTGTCAGTTAAATAAGTACTAAAAATCAATTGCAATTTTTGAAACTCATCCATAATTTACAGACATATATGGAGCAATGCAAAACATCACTATAGCTATAGCTATGGAGTGTCCTGCAATACTAGTATATTTAGTGGTTTAGAAATTTGGAACATCTAATAATTTGATATCGAGAATTTGAAGGATTACATCTAGTAAAACCATTAACTTCAAATAATTTGATCATTAGACTGTGAAAGATTATACAGTTTATAGAAAAACATATTTTGAAAAACTTTAGAAGTGTGCTATGAGAAATAGAAGTATTACTGATTATATATTGGCAAAAAGTGAAAACATAATATATATATATTCTATTATTTATTTATAATTCTTAGTTATTGGAATTTGATCCACAGTAATTATTATTTACTTTCATTTTCAGTTAAGGTTGCTGCAACAAGTTTATGATACATTTTCTTACACATTTCTTTATGTTATATCAAATCAAAAAATGTATTAGTAATATTTTTATGTAATCTGTTAATAACATTTATCAAAGGACTTTTGATTGAATCATAGATCGATTTATGTATTGCTTATCATTAATTTAACATACATTTGTGATCCGGTGTTGGTGCTTTACTTTTTCATGACACAAAGTACTAATAGTACAATAATAATATATAGTAATAGAAATACAGAAGGAAATATAGTAATACAGAAAGTGAAAATGTAGCAAATAACTTTCAAATAAAATATTAAATAATGTTATTATGCAATCGCGACTCGTGCGACACTTATATTCCCGCATGCGATTTTTCTTTAGTACAAGCAAATTATACATTAATATTTTATTTGTTATCTTTTTGTTAATTGTCACCTCGATACGCTACCGTTTATTTGAAAATATAATGGTGGACTTATGTGCAAGTATGCTTATTTCCAGCTGCATTACTTAATTGTATAACTTAATTATATTGCGTGAAACGCATTTATATAAGCTGCAGTATGCATATTTATAATTTTCTATTTTAACAGATAATTTTCTACTTTCTCTATTATCAATCTGTATCGTAAATTCGTCACCTCCGCACTGGTGACCTTATATTTTAATATCGATGATTCGATGTAGTAATTTAAAATAGGTATTGCAGCATAACAAGCTTGTTATTTTATGGGGTCGAGTATAAATTTAATGTTTCATTATGGTTTTTTATTACTATATATGAAAGATGCATAATTTAAAATGATGATAAGTGTTTATATGTTTGATAAAGATCCATAAAGATGCATTTAAAATGAGAAATTTCGTGGATAGTCTCAAAAAACGAGAATATACAAATATCAATGTGCAATAAAAAAAAAACTAATTCTAATTAGAATCAAATATTTAATTTCGAGACGAGAGGAGAGCTATTCACTAAACGCGAAAAAGTGTATCATTTAAAATTTAGTATATATTTAGTTCGTTGAGTAGGTTAGTTGAAAATAAATGAGATATACAAGGAACTATTTTATTGCAACAGAGAAAAATGCAATTATATTTCACAATTGTAGCAAAAACGGTATTTTTATCACATAATATTTTATCTGTTACGTTGGAATATTAGGTTTTATAAAAACCTTATTTAAATGGTTAAAAATCCTATAAATCATGGTTGATTTAACATATTTGCATTAAAGGATGTCACATTATCATATATTGTACTCCTAAATTATAATGCACTCTTTAAATATGCATGTACAGTTCTATTTTAGCGTCTAAAACACGTCGATTAAGAAATTAAAATACGCAAACGCAAGCAGTTATAATTTCATCGTATATTGTAACAACTGTATCTGGGGTCAGATTTATGAATTTTGTTTGTTTGTAGGAGTATATCAGAGCTAACCATGGCCAAACCCTTCACTTAAGATTGCGCATGCCGTCTATAGGCCCACACAAATACAATTTTAATTCTTATTGTCTCTAGTGACCCCCAGCAATACTACACAACATACGGTTATTATATTATGTATGTTGCACAACGCAGTTGTCTGTATGCTGATATTCTCCCATATTCCATGTGATCTTGTCTGCAACAAATTCAACCAACAATGTCCTTGTGTTTTTCTCATCATTCTTTATCTCAGCGTCGCATCGTAACCGAATAAGTAATAATTACGAGAAAGTTCTCGAACCATACACAATTAAAAGTGAAACAAACTGTACCGGTAGATATTGAAAACTTCCCATAATTGTTATAACATATTTTGTTGCGGGGTTTATACATACATATATGTATGTGTCATATTACCATTATAACATGTATATTGAAAATAAAATAAAATTAATATGTATAGACGAGGTTGTTTAAATTTTAATTAATTTACAAATACGTATTACTTGAGGATAATTTATGAATGCTGTGAAAGTTAAAGGTGAATAATTATTGCGGAGATGTAATGTTCATTTATGAATATTAAGATACTATCTTCAGTTATTGTAGTTACCTATAGATATTTTATAATATTACATAGCAGGAGCCACTTAATAAGTCATTATAGTATATTGAATACGTGTAACAATAAATGTGAAATCTCAAAATTAATTTCTTTAGTTTGCTCTATTAAAATTTTTTCAGAAAATGGCTGGTGTACCATAAATAAATAAAAATGATTAGTTACATGTAATGTATCAATCTTCTTCTCCTTAAGTATGTTGTAATTATATATAAATAATAATTGTGGGGTTATAACATTCTCTGACTAGAGATATTATTTCAAAAATATAGATTTCACGTCTACTTGAATTGGATAATATACAAACTACTCAAAATAGCTTGGACCTCAACCTTGATGTATGCAGAAGATTCTTTCAGCCATCTAAGCCGCTAACTCCTTCTGCAGTGCATTTCGCGGTTCAACCTATTTAGAATAGCCTGTATGTAACTCATATCAAGAAAGAATGATATATTCAAATGATACCAAAGCGATTTTAACATTATTTATCTTCCATGCCATATAAGACTCCGAAACTAAAGAAATAGCTCTAAAATAAAACATTTTTCAAAATTATCCACAAATAATAAATTATGTATCCTGTATACAAAATTGAGCTTAAATACAACGAAACATAAATTAAATACATAAAATTATTTGTTATTTACTTTATAAATAGTGTTATAAAGTAAATAACAAATAATTTCATGTATTTAAGCTCAATTTTGTTTCATAGCCTACTGAAAAATAACTATATATAAAAAAAAAACTCTATCGAATGGGCTTAAAAAATATACAGTATCTCATTTGAAAAAACATAACTTTGTGTTGTTGCTTGAGAACCACTGGTTTAAAAAAAATATTTTCTTTTATAGTTGGATGTCCCCCTTGGTCCTGCATAAGATTGTCTTATACTATTTTATTGTATATTTAATAAAATAGAAGTTTTTCGAGGTAGCTTGTTTCGCTATTACACCCTGTATATAGTAAACTGGAAACTCTTACCATTTAAAAAATAAATATTTTGAAATTAATCAATCATTCCTAGGACAATTATTAGATCCTGATATAACTAGATACAAAATAGTGATAGCGGCTCATTTGCATTATTATTTCTTAAAGACGTTTCCATATAATTTGATTAGACTGATTTTATTTGCTTGTTTACTTATAATTGTTGTATTGATTACAGTTTTAATTGCTGTTTCGGCCGTTGGTATGAATTTTATAACGATTGTTATTATATAAAATCACTTTTGTATGTTTAAATAGATTATTATATTAATTGTCCAGATCACTGGTAATAAAGTTGTTTCTTAAATTTTATATGGCTAAAAATTATATTATGGAATGTATTTACAATTTTAAATACAATTATGAATAGGAATACGTGTGTTGTGTAAATACGATCGCTTAAAAGCAACCATGAACGGTCGCAACTGAAACACCCACTGAAATGTCATGGTTAGTTCAGTTACCGCAGAGGTCAAGCATGCGTATTTTTCAATTTGTGTTTATATTAGATTTGCCTAACATTTGTATCGATAAGTTAACATATAGCTTTGAAAATGTAACTAACATAACAGAACGTTCCATTTACGGGACATATACTTTACTATTAGTTAATACGATGTAGAACGTTGTAAAAAAATTCGCAACACGAGGGACCCACCTTCATATATAGTCAAGGACTTATGAGACTTTCGTTGCATTGCATAGGTAAAACCAAAAGATAATACACGAATTTTTGTGATGTACGTGACCATTTTACCAGAGTGCTTCAGTACGTAACAAACATGAATAAACTGAATTAATATACATTTCATGATATCAATAAACACTTCACTAAAAGATAAAATAATATTTTGCCGATCAAGACAAATATGCATAGGTCGGTTTACATATTTGTACATAATACACATATGCAACGAATAAAGAGTTCAATTGCTCATTTAGAAAAGAATATAAAGTTAATTAATTTAGAATTAAAGTCCCAGCAAATAAAAAATACTCACGTTCTGTAAAGGAGTCTTGAAGCCTAAAGAAACCTGGCTAGAGCTGAGCTGCTTAAATATTTTAGTAATGGTGTGACCTGTATATAATTAATGGAGTACAATTATAACAAAAATATATGGCTTCATATTTTAAGTGACAAACTGTAAAAAATATGATGAAATGAAAACATTTCTTCGTGTCACTGTCATTTGAATACAATGGCAGTTGTCAAGATTTGACGATACAAATTATAATAAAAGCACCGAACTAAATACATGTCAAAAAAATATAAAAATAACATTGCAATATAGGTGAGCAACGCATATTTCGTTGGTAATGTACGTTCTGTTATACATTTGTTATACATTTTAGTATCAAATCTTGCTCAATTTGGGGAAAAACTGATGATTAATTTATATTTCGCGTTCATATCTTTTATTGTTAGTTAATTTCAAATAGTATATAATTATATATGTATAGATATACATATTTTAACTCGCAAATCATTTTAAATAATTAGAAATGCCTAATTTACAATATACCAAAACGGTATATTTTTCAATCTATTAAAGGCCAGATTTGTATCGCACTTTTATATTTAAATAGAATACGATTTCATTTAAATAGAATACTTTTATATATTGAAAAAAGAATAATCTTTTCATATTTAATTTTATTGAGTAAAAAATATTCTTCAAAAATAAGTTTAAGTTAAGTGTGATATAAATTATTAATATTCATTCATAATAGGACACAATGCAACCTTTACGGATTGAAGTCAATTTCAATCTATTAAATAAAATTTATTTTGCCCCCATTTGATTATAAATTTCGTTCCTTTGAAGGATTATAATTTTTAGATGATAATTTAATCCCAATGGTTTCATTTAAATCGAAAAGGTTAAAAATTTCGTTCAATTCCGACATGTTTCAAAATTTCAATCTTCTGTTCTGAAAGTGTAGTTATGTTCAAACTTCAGGTGCTACAATATTTTCACTTTAAAAGTGTCCAAAAATGTACTTATATTAATTTGGAATTAGAGATTAATTTTATTTTTCCGGCTAACTCGTATAAATAATCTAATTTAAAACTTTCGAATTTTTTTAGGCTGACTAATACATAAGCAAATTAAAATAAATGTAGCTGTAAACGTTAAATACATAAAACTTGCACTTATAAAAGTATCTCATTTCAATAAACATTATTAACTTAGTGTCTGCTGGCTGTAAAATTTTAGGAGCGTTAGGAATGTTTGCGAGAAATGTTAATATTTCTAAGGATGCAAGATTATGCGTGTACAATGGTGTACTTGTGCCATCGTTGATGTATGGTAGTGAATGTTGGGTTTGGCAAACCAAGCATAAAAATCGTGTGACTGCTGTGAAAATGAAATTTGTGAGAAGTATTTGTAGGTATCTAGAAGAGACAGAAAGAGGAATACGTGGGTGTATGAGCAGTGCGATATTGTAAAAAATGTCGTACGTAGAATAGGTGCGAGTCAAATTAGATGGTATGGCCATTTCAAAAAAATGTCGAATGAAAGATTAACAAAAAAAATATTTATGTGGGAGAGACGAATGGTGTGAGAATGCGAGGCCGCCCTCGGAGTAAATGAATGAACATGAGAAAGAATGTAAAGATGTAAAAAAATTAAATGGATTTTCTGCAACCTTATTTAATGGGAATACACATGTATGTATGTATTATTTAATAATTTCTATGTACAAATGTAACGTATATATGTTGAAGACCTTATTTAATTTGATCTGATACGTTTGATTCTGAATCTGAATACTAAAAAAAATATGTGTGGAGTAAAATATGATTAGCATAAACTTAAACAGGCATCATTTCCGAGTAAGGATACGTAACAAAATGACCCAATTAGCCTTATAACATTCAAAAATTCGTTTAAATCGATATAGGACAAATATCGTGTAATATCGTCCGTTGGTCACGAAACGGCAAATGTTCAATTTCCTGAAAATATTTATGTTAAATAGTAAATTTAGATAAACATTCGTAAGTTGTTGTAAGTTGGTTTTATAATAAACAAAGTTAGGTATCGCTATCATAAAGTGGTAAAAAATAGCTTATGTGCAACTACAATTGTTTTTCAGTGAGATTTCGGAAAAACTTGTAATTCATTTTCAAATTCAAATTTTTCGTAATATTTTCCGGTAAACAAAGACAAGTTGACGATATGCCACGATGCACTACGGTAGGTTCTTGCAATACATGTTTAAATTGATACATTGTTACGCTTTGGTTTCACTCATACATATTCGGAGAGTTGAACGCCTGGCGCTTAAATTAATTTAACTTTATTTTCATTACAACTTAGAAACAACTTTAGTCAAATTTACGAAAATAATACCTGAGATATGTTCTAGTTCTACAGCATCGTTTTGTATGCTAATCGAATTTCATAACGTATAGGTTACTTTGCTCTAAAAAATTGTCTCACGAAACGGTTAACCAGAGCAATGTGATGTTTAGAGCGTGTCTAATTGAATCATTTCGATTGTAATAACAATGGTTAGTACAATGCAAGAGAGAAATGCGTTCACTTATCAAAATAGATGAACACATTGTGCCATGTATAATGATGGAAGGTAATTATGCTAATTTATCGCCAAAATTATGAATATATAATTACAATTAAAAATATTATTACTTTAGCCTATTTTTAAAAACTAAATATATGAGTAGTAGTTAGTAGCATTATTAAAGACGTTTGTTTTTGTAATGCTAATAAAAATTTGTTTATTTCCGTAATGAAACAAAATTTCACATGTTTTTGATTATATTATACCAGAGAAGAATTAATTAAGTGATATTTACAGTCAAGTTACATATAATAGGCAGATAGAACTTGAGAAACATTTGGTTATTGATGCTTTGTGACCAAATTATTAGCAAATATAACTGTAATTTATTTCATTGTTGGATTTGTTTAATTTTGCTTAAAGCAAAATTTGAAAGTTTATTTAACTTATGTTAATTTTGTATATTTGTACAAATATTCACATATGCAAAAGCAAGACATAAATGGTTTTCTAAAATATGTATCTTTACGTGGATATTATCTATTGCAACCACAACTCGTGGAAAAACGGCAACGTTTTGTGTAACTCTAATTGTGTGTGCGGAAATATAAATTGGGACACTGGGCATGCAATTCGACTTGTGCAAGCTGTTGCCATTTAGGAAAAACCAACCAATGAATTTTAATTCAAACAGCTATGTTTATAATTGTAATGAAACATGATTTAAAATTTGTCAGACCTTGCCCTTCCAGTGTTTCTATTGCGTTTTGAAACAAATGAATACTACTGAGTTAAATAATGAAACAGCACACCATTATAATATTTATATATTTTATGTTTACTTTTATTAGGACATGGTAACATATTTATTGTAAGCATTTAAGTTATTCTTTCGCCTGATTTGAAAAATATAGTTTCGAGAAAAAAAAACTAAACCTCCGAAAACAACTTTCCAGAGAATTCCCAAGGTTATGGGATATTTTTCTTATTCATTAAAAACGCGATTTTCTTAAAATTCTAGAGTGACTTTTTGAAATAATACAAGTATTCAACCCAAATAATCATAAGAGTACTTGAGTTGCTAAAAACTATTTATAACCCAAACTAATAGGAATCAACTAGCGGTTGATAATCTCTACTAGATTGGGCATAATGATGGCAGTACATTAAAAAAATATATTTGTGAATCAGGTTTCATCAGAAACTTTAACAACTGTCGTAATTTATCCGTAGAACAAGATATTAAACTGCTATTTTGCGGGTTGAAAGCGCTTCAATTTTCCGAGACAGTTCAGTAGGTCGTTGTCGTTTGTTTGTTTTATTGTTTTACTAAATTTAAAATAGTTATACGCTTTACTGTGAACCAACCAGTTTTTAGTAATATTTTAACATAACAAGTTTAAATTTATTTAGCATAAGTAAAACTCAATTTAATAGCATAATGCAGCAAAAAAATCAAAGAATTATATTTTGTCAAACAAAATAGAAAAGAATTTTTTTTCATATTTGTGAGCACAAATCTCGGTTGTGTTATATTTAAATATATTTTTCCTTGTAACTAAATTCAGTTAGAAATTCATAAGAAATTACATCTATCGGAGATCTTTTAATTATATAAAATTCTAGACAGTTTTTAGTTATATTTGTAACAAAAAAGGTGGTATTTTATATTTTTTAGTTGAAATTTATTTTTTATAAATCTTTACAAACTTATAGATAATTATTAGCGTAATTATTAATTTTTTATCCCTATATCTCGTATAATTCTGAATGGCTCATACGAGACTAGAGTTGGCTTTCTCTTTGTCTTTTTATTGTATATATATTGTTTATTTTGTAACAAACGAAGGTTGAATAAAAATATAAAGGAGTATGAATTAATATTCTGAGAATACTATTATTATATTACCCTCGGTTAATCATTCTACTTTAGTAAACTTATAGATTTGGCTAACTATTTGAAGATATGTTCACACTACTCTTTATTACTCTGTGAAGCAACATGTCCGACAGGGAGTACCGATTTTAAACAAAACCACAAGAGTAATCTTAAGAACACGAAAGAACGTCCTAGATAAACGATTTGCAATGTATGTATATAATTAGACTACTATAGTTATTGTAATTAAATATCTTGTGAACGATTTATATTGTTAAGTGTAAGAATACTGAACCTAGCCATTAGAAATAAAAACGTATTACTATTATATAGATAGACGTATTATTACAACATGCTCTTCTATCTTTTTAACGCAAAACGCTTAATTCTTCGCTCTAAAACGTACGTCGCTAATATACCTATCGACATTTTGATTATATTACATATAATAATAAATAATAAAATTTAAGAAATTGTAAAAAAGAGGTAGATTTTATGAAATTCGAATCTGTGTAAACATTATTATAAACAATACCCGACGGTAGCATATATTTTTTGTATATAAAATACTGTCACGTAATACAGGAAATATTTCTTGTGTGAATATGTAACTATATCCAAGCTATTGTGAATGGTATGTGACGTAGGTGGTTTGCGGTGGGTTTTGCTCTGATCTGAAATCGAAGTCTACCGTGAGAACATACACACAGATATACAAGACCGTGTGTGTGTGTGTGTTCGTATGTTTGTGTGCGACCACGAGCACATTCGAACTACTGACCTTTGGTTGATGCAATTGATGGTGGATTGTGAAATGCTATGTATGCCACTGTGTATATTTCGAAAATCTAGATTATTCTATTCGTATTTTATTTGAAAATATTCTATTATTGTTATATCATTTATTTAAACGCCTTTGGCTTAGAGACAATTTATAATGAAATTAAATACCGTTGTGAGTATTTCTATTAAGAAACGTTCGATGTTTATGAAAAAAGCCCGAATTCGATCAAAGAATGAACTATTCGGAGCAATAATTTAAAATCGACTACACTTACTCACTGTAATGTAAATTCTAATAAAAAACCACGTATCTGGCTCGTTAATTGCATTAATTAAATAAGTCGCTTTTAATAAAAGTAAAACGATTTGAAATTAGGAATTTTTATATTTATTATTTATCGCAGATGATTAATGATCAAAAGAAATATATCGAAAAAATACATTAAAATATAATATATATAAGTATGTTGCCAAGCATATCCCGAGGAGAAAGCAATTTTTTTTATATGAGCTATATATCAAGAATGTGTTCTTCATTTTATGAATATTTTAAAATATAAAAATTATAATAATTTCATATTTGACTCGCTGCAAACATGTTATGTAAAGTACCTTAACAAATTCTGTTTTGAACGAAAATTTTAAAAAATTTCTATTTATTTAGCTTTCGTACATCTATAGTAAATCTACAACTTTTTGTAAGATATTATTTTCCATTAGCATTATCGTTACATAGGTATTCAGAATTTTTTAAAACTTTCAATTCTATTTTTTTTACATAGCTAAAGAAGTAAAATATCTCAGAATAAATCACGCTAAATAGATAAAAATAAATTACCAAATATTTTAATTTGTTTAGTGTGAATATGTATGGTGTTGTCTAACGGTAATGTGTAACAAATTTGTGGCTATAATTGCCCATATTGCTTAATTATTATCAAATTTACATCATGTCACTATATAGTTGAATGTAAGAAATATATAGAAAAATAAATATACAAAATATAATATAAATAAAATAAAAATAGCTTTCCGAATTAAAACGACAAGACCATCCAAAATAACTGATATTTATTTTACTAATCCTTGAAATTTCACTAAATATATTTCTTATAATATGAAATTAAATGTCAAATTCCAAATTATTTAAGTCTAATTTTTTCTATTAAACAATTGATAGGCAAAGTTGCTATGATTCATGTAAAAACAAATAAAAGACGGTAGATCTTTTGAAAAAAAAATTGAAATAAAAGTTGTACGAAATATTAATATTTCTAATATTTATGCAGACCATTCAATAATTATCCTACACTACGATACGGTAATCTAATAAATATAACTGCGTATTCAGCTACCTGCTCACCATCAGAAGTTGATTCCTATTGAGAAATGTATCGACAAGGCCATTTTTATTAGTTAAACTAAACTGTTTACTTCTTTGAAATTTTGCGTGGAAAAACAGCATCAAGCCGGCATTATTCGCATTCTTGTCTTTTTATATACCTACATATGTATGTATAGGTACATACATACTTAAAAAGAGATAGCTAGGTGTTGTAAACAGCTGAGCGACCTAGAAACTGATCAGTGACCATGCTTGTTTCTTTCTGTATACATCATAACTTTGATTTAATTATGTAGTATGTTCGAGAAAAGTGAATCGTAAACAGGTTTTGCATGGTGTGCTGTAAAATTGTTGAAATTGCTAATGGCAGTACGTCTTGTATACATTTGTAGTAGACGTATCGCCGGAGGTGTAACATAAAAAACATATATGTCTTCCGATTATTAAATCCCAAATAGGAATTCGGTATTACTATAAAATATAATATTTTAAATCCCATAAATAAGAATTGCGAATTGGGTTTTAATAATGTTAACATTAGCGCGCCCATGAAGAACGATCGCGATAGAAATTTGAGGTAGCGATAATCTAAACAGTTTAATGATTTTACTGAACCATGCATCTTGATAAAACGTTTTAGTATTATATGATACATATGAGGCCTTTTATATAAAATTCTACTATATTTATTTATTCAATTTATTTTAATAAAACCGGCAGTACACCGAAGGCTACTCAACGTAAATAAGTACTTACAATTTCATTGTATGATAAACCTTAGTTATATATTTTCTAACATTGTGAGACATGCTTTGAATTATTAATATTTGAAACGATTGTATAAGTGAAAATAGATAAATAGATCTAAATAAATTCAATCTGTTTTGTAAATTATAACGAGCAACTTCCTCCCAAGAGTTAAGAAGGCTGTATTTTGTTGTTTTATTATTTGTACTAAAACAATCGAAATCTATACTTCAATATCGTTTTTGATGTATTGAAAGCTGATATTACACGTCACTCTTGGTCGATCCTTCCACTTCAGTAAAACCAATGTATTGTTCTGGTTTACATTTTATTTTCTCTTTTTTCAATGAAAATTGTACAACTTTGGCAGTAAAATATTAAACATTAGTTATACGTTTTAATTTCTCTAGTTGTTTTCACTTTCATAAGTGCTCAAAGATCATACAATTGCACTATTTATTCTATCTACTATTTAATCAATTCACTTGAAAACATATGTTGGTTTTTTATTGGATCATTTAGTTATATGTCGAGATAGTTTGAATAGATATAGATTCAACTAGTTTCCACCCCATAACTTTTCATGCTGAAATAGGAGAGCAATACTCCAGATGAAGACCACCGACAATAGTCACTAACATAGATTCTAAAAGCAAACGTGACCTTATAATGTGTTCGCACGAAATATATTTAAATGCACTCGGAGTCGAATTAGAATTTTTGGCGCCTTTAACAAAATAATTGTTTCGAATTACGGACTTTGAAATGCCTAATTTAGTTTGTCACTCTTGCTTAAATTTGTCTGCGCACAAATCCGCCAATAAATGTCCTTGGGTTTATTATTATAGTTATTAACTTAATTTAGCTCAGTAGTTATCTGAATTAAGTTAATATTTTAAATTGAAAAAATAATGATACGCCATTTTGAGGGAAATTTAAGTAACCCACTTGGATATGTGTCGCTAGTTCATTTGCATCAGTATTCGTGTTGATTTTATATGTGATTATGATGTTAATAATAGTAATTATATTAATAATGATTAGGTATATTATTAAAAATAAAAAACAATAAATTATTTTACTTTTACAAACAAACTTTAACTTAAATAACAATGAGGCTACTAATTTAAATATAAACGACCCACGAGTAGTGGTGATGGCCAATAAATTTAGAAAGAACGTGTATATATCGCTTTTGCTTGTTTTGAATAATTAGAATGATTAATTATTGGTAAAGTGAATAGGGATCATATTGTTAAAAAATATATATGAGCAAACGTATAGGTACATCATTCAAAGAGGCAGTATTTAATGCGGAAGTTTATAAAATGACATAAAAACATATTGAAGCTCATTAAAATATGAAAGATAAAGTAAAAGTATATCAATCAATTTAAATAATGTTTCACATTAAATATGTGATTATTCAGGTTAATTTCGTAGATGTTATGTGTTTAGAATGCTCAATTCCGAATATAATTAGAGCGTTCTAATTAGCTCCTATTACGATTTCGGGTAGGTTCGCAGCATTTAAATTTATGTTATTTGGAGGTTGGCACTATAATTAATAGTTTTTGATTTCTACAAATTTCTATTGACCGTGTGAGTTTGTAGCAGTTTTTTATAAACAATTTTCTTCATGTATCTAATTATACGAAATTACTATAATTTTTATCTGAATCCTTTCTATGATAAATTTATTTGAATTGGTTTTGATAAAAAAATAATTAAAGATAATGTGCTAAATTATAGAACTATACTTACGTATATAAATTATGTTTATATGCACTGTATTATTGTTTCAAATGTGAACAGCGTTCGAAACAGTGTACACCTAAATTCAATATCAAGATGCCAAGGTAACAAAGTGCGAAATATATTAAATAACATATTTATGTATTACGAATACAGAAGGCCCAGTAAAAATTATGAAATCGCTGTAATACTTCGTGGAAGTAGTTTTCCTCGGAGCCTTATCTTTCGAGTTTTATGATGTGTTTTTTGCTCTCTAATTATTAATGTCATATAAAACTAACCATTTCAAATAACAAGTCAACTAATAATTGGCGTTAAACATTATGTTCGAAGAACATCCATATTAAGTATAGATCATATTCTCTAAAAATGTAGTTATTAAGTTGTGATTTTGTAATATTTGACCGGAAGTATCATACGAAAAGTAGTAATTAAATCTTCATTCATTTGTACGTACAGAAAATGTAAATCAATTAATATCAAAATTATTATTATTAAATAACAATTATGTTACAATAGCAATTATATACATACACTTTACAGAGCAGAATAATTCGTATTACATGTACATATATTTAAAGAGTTTTATCTTGTTGCTATAGTGAAGTAATTTCAATTTTATTTGACTTCCATAGTTACGTTATTTTGATAATTTATGTAATCTTGCAATAAATAAATCACAACGGAATTATGTTTATTTGGTTAAATATCTATTTTATTATGATATAGGATTATATTTTGTTATATAACAGAATAGTATTTTTTCTGAGTACGATTATTTCATTAGCAGGCTCACTCATTGATTTCGAATAATCAAGTTGCAATTATCGCTATTTTTGAAAAGTGAAATAACAAAGATATTTTTCGTTTGTAGAAGAGTACTGGAAACTGAGACAATATACTCTTTATTATTATAACGAATAAAAAAATACTCATGGAGTGTAATCAATTATTATAATATTTTTAAATAATAAATTAAGTAAATAGACATACGAATTCATAGACCATGACATTATGAAGAAAGTTTTGGTTACGTTTTGCGTTAGATGTAAAATAAGAAAAGATTACATTAATTTTGGGTAAATCATTCAAATAAGCTATATTAAAATCACATAATAACTATTAGAATAAATGTTAAAGTTTTCAGAAAATTCAGGTTATATAATAAAATTTAGATAAACAACATTTAATATCATTTCACGAAATAGATACTTTATTTGATATTTCAAGAGCATACGTATGAGATTGCCATACGAATTATAAGTTGCTCCTTAAATATTCCAATGAAGTTTTTCAATCTATAAACTTTCTTAATTTCACTTTAATCCTATAAACACAAATAGGAAAAGCGATATACATAATTTAATATTATAATTTCTTTTGTCTATAGCATTTTGATTAAACTTGTAAATGCTTTCTGCCATGTAATCAGTTCCGCAAGATGACGTCGTTCTATGCGCGTGGTCAGCACCATGGGCGATATCATGGTCAATTAATTTACAATCCTAATGACCAGAGCAGACTGCAGGTAAGTTTGTTGAAATTGAAATTAACAGAGAAGTAGTGCGTTACCTCTTTATATACCGTATAAGAAAGCAGAAAGTAAATTAATTATGAAAAATAACAATGTTGCATATTTTTAATAGAGGAAATAAGAATGCAAATCCCGTGACAGCATATTTATTTCCTATGTTATTGCATTGTAGAATAAAAGCGGTACATATAATTTAAAGTCACTGTACAGGAAGTACAAAGATGTGATCAACTAAGTTTTTGTAATATTCCTAGAAAATGAATACAATATAAATGTATGCAACTCATTTGCATACTGGTCACTCGTAAACCTCAAATTTGTCAGCTATTCTCCTCTTAATGAGGTCGAGGACGTTTCGCTACGGTAATACTCTCATTTTCTTTTGGTCAGTATCATCAAGTAGACATTTAACGCTAAATAATTAAAAATTTTAATTTTAAGCTAACGGAAATAATAAACAAAACATATTTTGATATATCATTATTATTATTTTAAATTTGTACGTTTAAAGGTTGTTTTTCTATTCAGGGATTGAAAAGATCGACTATGAGGTCACTAAACGGGAAATATAAATCATCAACTAATGTAAGCGGATATGTTGTAGGAATGTCGGATATTTCATAATTACTGCAAAATTTTTTATTTAAAAGTAATATATCTCATTTGATGGCTTTATATTTTGCATTTAATGCGATGCTTTGTAATATTATTAGTTCAATTTAGAGTCTATTCAAATTAGCAAATGTACAAATCCCCTATACGTTTTCAGGTGCGTGGAATACTATTAAAGCGAATAAACTTATACATTAGTATCCAATTATATTTTGTAGTATTATTCATTAATTAAATGATAGTGAAAGACCGTTGCAATTTTCAAATGTCAAGCCTTTTGAATAATAATTTTAGGACATAAACACACCAGAAGGTTAGATTTATGTAAAAATATTCAATTGCATGAATAAAACAGAACTATTCTCGTTAAAATAAAGCATTGCCATTGCAACGAGGCGATATATTCTTAAAAATTATCTAATAAAATCTAATCGAATTTGACCTAAATTACTAGTATTTGATTAATTTTCGTAGAAATAAAATTTGACAGTTACATGCCCGTCTTGCAATATTATATTTATATTGATGGAAGGCTATTTTATTTTTGCAAATACCACTTATTCGAAACATGTTTTCTCCATATTGATTTAGTTATGGTTCTGAGATAGTTAAAATTGAAAATGATTCAGAGTGTCAGAGTGCTTGGTAGGATTTAACAAAATGCCAAGGTTAAAAGTTCCGATATTTCAAATATCCCAATTAGTACATAAAACCTATGCGAAAAAATTAGCTCTTTACTGCATTTTAGATATTTTCTTACACTAAAGAACCATTCTTACATTAATTGTATCTGATACGTGATATGCTATTGCACTAATATTAGTATTTGAACAGCGTTCAGTATTTTGAAACGGTGTACACGCTTTAAATTCAATATCAGAACTCCAAGGTAACAAAGTGCGAAAAATAAACAACGTGCTGATTTACGTAACACTGCTGTTGTATGCATTGTAAGAACATAAATACTCTGTCCTAAATACAAAAATCCCACAGTTGAAATACAGGTACAGTCGAACGTGGAAAAACTTAATCATATTTCATGTTAAATATTATATGGAGACTGATTTTTAAAGTTAGTTTGAACATACATTTTCGTGAGAAATATACTTTCATCACCATTTTTAATTTTATCAATAAAAACTTTGGGAAGTAAGTGGTGAATTGTGGTAGTTTATCTTATAGGAAAAATAAAGAAAATAAAATTGAAACTATGATCTCTGTAAAGGATCAATCTTAAAAAACGAGAAGTGATGTGGGATATTGTGTAACACAATTGATGAAAGAAAGGAATACTTAAGTTAAAGTAGGTAGTAAATAAAACAATATTTATGGAGCAGCCTAACAAACTTTTACATTGCCTATTGCAGACAACAGTATTCAGGTTCAAGAATAGAAAATTGCAATCCATGTATGTAGGAAAGTAAACGCATATATTTTGTCACAGAACTAAACAATACGCACAAGCGGGTTCCCAATCTCGAGATTTTAACGTTAATATACCTTTAGACCTTCCTTGAATAGAGCCTATTATTGGAATGGCAACTGTGTGTGTGACTGTTTGTATGTGTCTGTTTGTATGTGTGTGTGTGTGTGTATATGTGTGTGTTTGTATGTGTCTGTTTGTGTATGTGTGTGTATGTGTGTATGTGTGTATGTGTGTATGTGTGTATGTGTGTATGTGTGTATGTGTGTATGTGTGTCCGTGTGTGAGCGTTCTATAGCCTAAATATATGTCAATATATACATCAATTAAACTATGACATTAATGTTGAAAAAATGCGCTCTGTCGCCACATTTGAAATTAAAGAGATTGTTACGGTCAAGTCCTATGCTACGATGTTTTTTTGAACAGGATTTACAATTAAATTTTATATTACATATATGCTTTGTGAATATTAACTAATTTCTAATTAATTTTAATAGAAAGGTAGAACATTCTAGAATTTTTTTTATTTACTTTTGAAAATTCGGATATAATGGAAATCGCTATTCTATTCTCATTATATCATTATAAAACAACCAACACTACGCCCAAAAAAAGAAGAAGAAACATAAATTAATGAGGATAGCGACACTTCTGGGTGCTAATTTAATATCCGGGTTCATAAACTTGTTCCAAAACAATAGAAAATTAAAAATAAATTGGGAAGAGGTGTTAATTGGTGTGATTTTACAAATGAATTGGTTCAAAAATTCCTACTACTTTCTACTATTAAACATGAAATTACTTTTTAATTTATAGATTATACAAGAAATAAATTTGAATAATTTTGCATTCGGAATTTCGTTTTCATGAATGAAATGAGCCATCTCAAGTGTAAAGAATATACATTGCAGTGAATGTAGTAATAAATAAAGAAATAATAACAGTGTCTCAAAGTGATTCAGCTGTTATGTAGCGTTGAATAAAATCGACAGGCGGGTATGATGGGTGGGACGATATATTCATAATACTTAAGACATACTTCCACGTACAGTGTACTTTTACTCTAGTTGCTTTCAATTTTAATTATGAAAGAGGTTTGTATTCCACGCATACCACGTTCGCTAATCACTAACGCTGCTAATAACAATGAGAATGAATTCGGTAGAAAAAATTTGCACATTGCACGCAATACCAATTATAATATTGCTATATTAAAATTCAAACTTTTATACATCGACATATAGGATATTTAAAAAACAAATCGATATTTAAATGAAATTATTTATGTTTGATTTCTAATATTAATATTTACTTGTGTTTTGAGCGTGTAGGTATATATTGGCACTACTTATAGTAAGTAACTAAAAAATAGTCATTTAGAGTAAATTTGAATAACGGTAAAATATAAAATCGTTACTCTTAATAGATTCGATGTTTAAATTACATGTAGTATATAGAAAGTTGAACGCGATGTACTTGCAACTTTTAAAAAATGTTTCTTTCGTTTAAAGGAAAATCCACAAGTGAGAAGGAACATTTTATTAGATGGCTAATCGAAATGAGGTGAGAATTTATTATTATCTTGCAATAGGTGCATGACCGAAATTAAGTTATATGAAATTCAAGTAATTGACAAGAATAAAAAAGCATAACATTGTGTAGTCACTTTGTGATCATTATGGTAAGATTATATAATCTTTCAATGATTAGTGTGAGCAATGAAAACGTATATAAATAAGTCAAAATGATAAATCTATAATATCTATGCATATTAATCATCGTTAGGTTTCTATAATTATATTTAGTTTAGAAGTCAAAAATCCCAAGCAGGAATAATGTCAAAACAACAAATCGAATGAGAAAAAAAATGATACTGTCTACACGTGAAAATCTTGTAACAAGATTAGTTACTTTTGTACAAAATAATTTCTTCTATTCCAAGTATCTCAGTGTATTTATGCAAAAGTAGTTGATAATAGTATCAATTGTGTTATTCAATACAAAAGTTATACAGGTTTGAATCACTATAGAAAATTTTTATATTTGACAGATGCTATTGCAATTTCTTTAATTGTGATTTAAAACATAATATTCACTATAGAAATGCGTTCTTTTTAAAAAGTGATTAAATTAATTTCACTAATTATCCTGTTATGAAATTCGGGTATGAACAACATCGATTTTGCTTCATGGTTACTTATACGACCTTTTTATGTGCCATGTTTTGCATCATTTTTGGTATAACACAAAAAAAATTTAATCCTCTTAAATCGGTAAACTTTTCTTATATAATAATAAAAATATAACTGTAATACAATTTTTAAATACAATTACAAAAGTAATAAAATTAATTTGTATTTTCATTTATCATAATTTATTAATTTTATTTTAAAGCTGTTTCTTTATTCTAAATTTGTTTGTTTATTCTTAGTTTTAAGTAAAACAAAAAAAAAATAATATATATATATATATATATATATATATATATATATATATATATATATATATATATATATATATATATATATATATATATATATATATATATATATATATATATATATATATATATATATATATATATATATATATATATATATATATATATATATATATATATATATATATATATATATATATATATATATATATATATATATATATATATATATATATATATATATATATATATATATATATATATATATATATATATATATATATATATATATATATATATATATATATATATATATATATATATATATATATATATATATATATATATATATATATATATATATATATATATATATATATATATATATATATATATATATATATATATATATATATATATATATATATATATATATATATATATATATATATATATATATATATATATATATATATATATATATATATATATATATATATATATATATATATATATATATATATATATATATATAGTCGGCGTCGATTCAGGGAAGGCCAAAAGGTATATTTTCGTTAAAATTGCGAGTTAGAAGTTTTTCATGATTACAATACCAATTTATTATTTCGTATAATAAAGTAAAAAGACTCTGTATGGATGTGATTAAAATTCAATTGTAAGTAAATGTATTTAAATAGAAACAAATCAATATGACGTTTCATTTGTAATATTTGTACATTTCAAGAGTTATTGCTATTGTAACAAAATGAATTGATTCGAAGATGAATCGAAATTATGTAATATGAATAGTTGAATTTAAATTAATGGTTATGCACCAAACATTTAATCTGCACTGCATATTAGCAAGGGAAAGGAAATTCGTTTTTAGTGTATGCAAATCCGTTTAGTGTTCAGATTCAGTAAATAACAATAATTTAAGCCTCCCTTAGCGTTATTGCAAGCAGTGCAACAACCATAAATGCCTTATGAAGAAGAGATATTTTTTAAAAGTTGACTAACAGCAAAAACGAATGTATTAAATAATTATTTCACATGAATTTAATAGTGCTGATAGTACGACGCGTCTATCAAAGAAAGTTATACCATATAAGAAATAAAAAACTGTTTTCTATTTAAATATAGAAATTATATGTACTGAATGAATGCCAAAGAAATATATTTTCGTTTTGTAAAATTTATTTGAGCAGGATATGTGGTTTTACTTGTTCACTAAAATGGCACAATTTTGTGTTTATTAAAACTGGTCTTTTATATGTATATTATATGTAGAATTTTATATTGCGTCTGTATCTACATTATGGCTTAAAGTAAAAACCGGAACCAATTTACGCATAAGCAAGTAAGACAATTATCTAGAGTATGTAAAGGATCTATTTACCGAGTGTTATAATAATTAATGCTTTGCGGCAAATCTTAATTTTTATAATTTGTTTTTCCTGAAGGAACATTAACAAAAATGTAAAAATTTTGAGATTTAATTAATATATATATATATATATATATATATATATATATATATATATATATATATATATATATATATATATTAATTAAATCTCAAAATTTTTATATATATTTTTTTTTTTTATGGATGCACGCTTGAATCTAAACGGAAAAGGTAATTGGACAACGTTTTAAATTTTTACCGTTGAAAGTTAATTTTGCTAGCATCTACTCTATGTGCTAGTTTACTCCAATGCAAGATGATTCGTTTATAGATCGACTTTCTTATAAATAAAGTCATAAAAATAATTAAATTGAATCGATTAAATACTTTTAAATTATTTGCTATCACAGCTAGATGACACATCAACTTAACATTTGTTGTTACGAAAAGATTGATATCCTTTATTGTAAATATTTCAAGGTTTAATCAAAAAAAAAAAACTTTGCTTGTTTTAGACAACGGGGCGTTGTCTTAAGATCTACGTGGATAAATATTTAGCAGTGAAAATAGCATGGTTTAGTTCTATATTAACAGTATACTAGATAATAAATCATTTCATTTCTCTCGATTATAAATAAATGTTATTTGTAATAAAAGATCGATTATTCAATTATAATTAATATATTTACATAACATTACAGTGTAATAAGTTAGTAGTTAAAAATCTTGTCAATGTTTGCTTTATGGAAGCAATTAGAAATATTTACATTTATGAATTCACTCTTGCATAAGATTAGGAATTCCATATTATGTTAGAACGGTTGGCATTTATTGAAAAAGATATTTGGAAAATTAGAGCAAACTTGTATCACGAAAAAAATTAATTAGTCAAATATGTTAAAATGTATTTAAAATCATTAATTAACAGCTATTAGAAATTTCGAAATATTCTCAGTTTGCTAAATTTTATACTATAATAAATTTGAAGGGTAAAATTCCTTCGTCCATTACAACTTAAATCTAAATACTAAATAAAACTTTGCTTTATTAAGATATTAGAAAATTATATTTTCCATTCAAAATCTTTACAATGCACATAATTGATTCACAAATAATATCTTTATAAAGAATATGTGTATTTAAAATATTCAAAAATTTCCAAGATATAAACAAATTTTTGTGTAACTAATAAATATATCCTAATATTCCTTTAACATACTGTAAATGTTTGCAGTGGTACTTACTTAAACTTATTTTAGTAAATAACTGTTTGTACTTACATAAATATCCAGCCGCATATTGCTTAAACACTCGTAAATCTATAAAAGAACTAGAAGTAACTATGTTTATGATTATGTTGTGTTAACTCGCGAAACAAGACCACGCACGAAAGTGACACGAATTGTATCGAAGTAAACGCTATATAGCTTTGTACGAGTAGCAGCTTGGAGGGGATCAGCGACGCCGTCTTCACCACCACTACTATAAAATCATCTGGAAATTACAAATGATTTTCATTAGGACATACACTTTAATTTAGTTAGGTACCTACTATTGATTTCTTAGTCTATTGTTATCATGATTCATTGGGAAATATGCATATACACATATATTTGTACGTTGTATATCTCATTAATTTAATCAAAACATGTTTGAATTACTAGATGAGCTTGATATGACGAAATTATCATATGTATTGAATATAAAACATTATTAGGTAATTTATAATATAAAAATGTGGTTTAATCATTAAAATTTCTTTCCATTTATAAGTATAAATTTGAAAGTTAACCATGTAATGGATAAGTAAAATTTCAATTAAAAAATTATGCTCATAAAGCATTCATTGTAAACTGTGTATCCGGTAAATTTTTGTTAAATCGTCTGCAGAAAGACATCAACATTAACCAAATTAATGATAAAATAAAATTTATTAAATTTCATTTGAACACAAGTTTTAGTAATTTTAATAAAAAATAGTTCATTCAATAATTTTTTTTAACACGTTAACCTATAACCGCAACAGGTTATGGTCAACGGTAATAGTTTCTAAAAAAGAGATAATTTTAGAGTGTGTCAGATTTTGGTCTGAAGGTTCTAACGATAAGTTAAGATTACGTTCGGTGCAATCGATTCTGAAATTTGTAATTAGCTAGGCTGGATATTTCAATTTATTATGCACGATGAATACATTTCTACTAATTAATAAACTGGTGGGTAAGAGAAATTGGATTTGCTCGATAATTGATGTAAACTAACAATGTATTGTCAGCTAAACCAATTGCGACCAGTTAAATACACAAATTTTTCATTGCGAAATGTGTTCCTACTGAGTTTGTTGTTCCCAGTGTGAATATTCGGGTATATAGTAGTTTAATTTTTTGTTGTAAAAGGTTACCACAAACAAAGCGATGGTGTGACATTTTGTACTTATAATTATTATAGTAATTCCAGAGCCTACATTTTGTCTATTGCTCTACGTGTTGCTAAAAGATGAAGCCCATTCACTACTTGTTAAAACCGTCTTACAAAATGCAATTGGATTAAGATATACTAGAATATGGATGCTAATAGTAATCTGAATAATAGATCTCATATCAAGAGCACTGTCGAATGTATAATTCGTATTATCATGATATGATAGATATAATGGATTTTAACCAAAACAATTAAAACAATCACTAGTGCAGCTAATGATATTACTAAAGCAATTTGTGTTCTATACAACACATTAATTAATATTGAAGGTGACCAACATAATTTGCATTATTTGCTAAACTTAAATATTAACTGTTTTAATTATATTTTCATTAAAAATAACAGAAATTTTTGTTATATGTATCTATTTGAGATTCAGCAGTAAGTTTCGTAGGCAGGCATTGATTACCTTGACGTTTGATGAGAAATTGTTTGGCAAGATTCATGATCTGGTTGGGACAGAATTGTTATTACCTGGATTCAGAAAGAACTGCACAGCTTCTATTACTTTCATTTTCGTTGGAGTTTTTACATGTAATACACTATTTATATCACTTACCCTTTTACTTACTTATACGCAGTATAAGTACTGCGCTCATGAAAAATTTCGATCTCGACATTTTAACGGTGATATACGTTTTGACCTGAATCAATTCCGACTATTTTTGGAATGGTGTCTGTCTGTGTGTGTGTGTAGGTGTGTGAGTGCTCTACAGCCTAAACGATTGAAGGTAAAAACTTTAAACTCAAGATTTGCCAATGCCTGGCAAACGCACCTCCTAATTTTGAAAAAAAAAACATTTAAACCGGAAGTGTTTATTTACTATAGTCATTTATTTGCGGTTTCGGTAATTACTCAAAAATATTTCGCAAAACTTTAGAAACAAATTTTTTTTCAAAAAGAGTACTGGCTTCAAAATAATGGCTGTTGAAATTTCGTTTTATTTTATTTATTTTTACATAAATCGTATCATCTCGAGATCAAAAATTTTCATGATTACAATACTTAATTATAATGCGTATATGAAAGTAAAACACGAAATAAACTTAAATATTAAGTGTAAAGACTTGAAAATATATCTTAAATTAGAAAAATAATAAAAATATGATATGATCTAACCAAAATGCGTATAAGAAAGTTTAGTGTACGACATTGCGGACTATTTTTCCTCCAAATATACAATTTTATTTATTCTCTAAATAATATAATTTTTGAACTGACGTATTCCTTTTACATCCTATAAAATAGAGCTTTTGCATATTGAGAAGTAAGAGGTGACTCTTAATTCAGTGATAATTTTTGGACGGTCTTCAACACTATCAACTTCTTCTTGAGAATCTATGTAATAAAGTAAAGACTCACTTTTTACTTTCTTATACGTAGTATTAGGGGGGTATTGTAATCATGAAAAATTCGATATCGAGATTTTAACGGAAATATACATTTTGACTTTGCCTGAATAGAATCTGATTAATTTTGAATGACGTCTGCTTGTGTTTATGTGTGTGTGTGTGTTCTATAGCCTAAACGATTAACGGTAAAATTATGAAACTATAAACCTAAGATTTGTATGAGCCTGGCAAGAAAACGTCCTAGTTTTTAAAAACATTTTCAAATGAGAAGTGCTTATTTACTTCAGACGTATTTACATTTTCTGCAATAACTTAAAAATGGCTGCTCTTACAGCAAAATTTGTTAGTATAAAAATTAGAGGTATTAATATTTCGCACAATAACTGTTATAAATTTATTTCAAGATTAAATTAAAATTTCTGCTTCTGTCAATTGTTAAACATAATAAAATAATTTAGAAAATGCCTTAATTATTATATACTCCTAATTATTATAAATAATGTATTCAATGAAAAAGTTTTTTTTAAGTTAGTTAAACATTATAAAATAATAAAAATATGTATCTTGATCAAATGCGTAAAATGTTCAGCGTAAGACATAGCAGATATTTGTTTTCATATTGTCTGTTGACTCCCTTGGCATAAATTAATATCGTAAGATTCGTAGAGTGTCAAAACACTTCCATGAACTTTTATTAGAAATATTTCCAGAACACCCTGATTTTGGTTTTGATAGAGCGTACAGAGTAGTCATCGATTTGTCCCTTAAAGCTTTCCATTTATTTCTACTAGAAAAACGAATCTTCTGGAAAATCAAATAAATTAACATTTTCGTTAGGTGAAAATTAATAATGTGGCTATGTCTAAAAAAGAAAAAAATACTTGTATTTAATGTCAAGGTTACTTCAACCCACAACTTATTCGAAATGAATCTGTTTTGGTGGGTTTGGTCCTTTTGAACACATAATAATGGCAGAAAAATATTACACCAATTAATAAGTCAATATCCGTTTCACTGTGTCACTATTTTATTGCAAACATGACACGAACTGATTTTTTCGGCATGTACTGCCTCAAGGTTGATCTTGCTCTTCAGAAACAGCAAAAAGAGCAGGCCTGATTACTCCATTTACGTATTGTAGTTGCACATTACTTTTTCAATCACAGAACGGTCTATGCTATGAGGTTTTGCTAGGTCCTAACTAAGTTGACGCAATAAAATACGTCGCTGAGTTGTTATCTTTTGTATTACCAAAATTTGGGAGAAAAGACTTTATTATTTGCATATTGAGGAATACTTTTATATTTTATTGTTCTGAGGAACAAAATGGCGGCTTCCCAGCATTTTCCCAAGGACGCCTATTTTTTTCGGTCCTTTGCGGCTGGACCAATTAATAATAATAAAAAATAAAATAAAATTACAATCATGAACTAAACAAATTTCGATTTTATATACAAACAGCTAGAGAAGTACGTAGGATTTTTTTTATATTGATTTTTGCAAAAATGGCGTACTTTTTAAAGAAACTATCGAAAAACTCTTAGAAATCGCCCAATAATTGCTAATAACAATTTAACCATGCAACATAAAAAATCCTACGTACTTCTATTAAGAAAATAGTTTTGAATATACAGTTAAATTTTCAAGTCAATCGGTAAAGATTTGTCCGAGTTATCGATCCGGCCAACTTGAAAAATGTTGCTTCGAGAAAAACGCGTTTAAAGTGTTAAGTAGTACAGTTGTAGCGTTTTTTTTTCTTTTTTTGTTGCATGGGTCAATTGTTATTAGCAATTTTTAGGATAATTTTTACCAATTTTCGACAGTTTATTTTTAAAAGCAAGTCATTTTTGCAAAAATCAATATAAAAAAAAATCTTAAGTACTTCTCTAGCTGTTTATATATGAAATCTAAATTTGTTTAGTGCATGATTCTAATTTAGAAATTGCAAGAAATATTGGTCCGGCCGCAAAGTACTGAAAAAATGAGGCGTCACAGGAAAAATACTGGGAAGACACCATTTTGTTCCTCAGAGCTTGTAAAAAATGAAAAAGCATTGTTCAGTAGGCATACAATGAAGTGCTTTTTTTTCTAAATTTCGATCTATTGTATAGTTTTGCTGGAAAAAATTCACAAAATATGCTTATTTTTATCGCCTCTAGGGTAGCCTAACCCCTTAAAAATATGGATAAAATTATATCAAAATCGGCATCTACTTTATTAGTTGATATTAAGCTAAAATGTAAAGGGTGCAATAAACCTTATGGGTAAACGGGTTGACGGGTGGTGAATGTGTTCCCGTACACACTGAGCATTATGTGCGCTTACATTTTTTTGTCTTTTTGCTAAAACCGACTTTTAGCGAAAATATCGAAAAAATGAACACAATGCTCAGTGCTACAAATATCTGGAACACAAGTTTTGGCGTAAAAAATTCAACTAATCAAAACATTTTCCAGCACAAATACGTGTACGCGCAAATCTTTCGTATGAGCAAAAATGTTCAAGTCAGTACCTAGCTTTAGACTGAACATTTCTTTTATGCATTTTATTTAAATCATATCATATTTTTATTATTTTATTAACTTATAATATTTTAGTAACACTTTTTACTTTCTTATACGCACTATAAGTATTTTAGTAATCAAGAAAAATTTCGAACTCGAGATTTTAACGGAAATATACGTTTTGACCTTCCCTGAAACGATTCCGATTATTTTTGGAATGTGCGCGTGCGTGTGTGTATCTGTGTGTATGTGTGAGCGCGCTACAGCTTATACAGTTGAAGGTAAAATCATGAAACTTCAAACTTAAGATTTGTATATGCTTGGGCAGAAAACCTTCTATTTTTGTAAACAATATTCAAACCGGAAGTGTATGTTTACTCTAGTCATTCTTTGCAGTTTCTGCAATTACTCAAAAATGGTTGCACTTACAGAAAAATTGTTGAAATAAATGTTGTAAATGTTAGCATTTTCAACAATCATTATTTGAAACTTATTTTCAAATATGGTACCGGAAACAAGAAAATTTACTATTGAAATGTATTCTAATTTTAATTTGTAGTTTGACATTTAATATATATTCTAAGAAACATAATTAGTGAAAAAGGGTGTCAAAGGTTAGAAAAATAAAATAATTAGAAAAACGTCGTATAAAACTGAATGTTTCTAACTGTATATCGTATTGCGCATGCTCATACAGCGAACTACTGTCGCTTGACTTTGAGTCGCGCAACACGATTACTTCTCACGTTCGGAAATACTTTTCTACATGGATATAAATGTACCAATGCCAAATATAATTATCGCTTCTCGGCCTATGGCTAAGATCAAAGTGTAGTATCTGTTCTTATCAGCTTAATATCTGATATGTCCTGCACGGCGGGACCAGTATATTAAACTGATTTTTGGAAAATGACGGAGCGTTAGGGGCTTGCTCCACCTTTGTCATGGGTCGGCCCGGCATTGCAGTGCCGCCGGGATCGGCTCACCATAACGTTAATTCAAACATATTCCCCGTACAATAGTATGGCTCTTGAACGAAATCTCTCAATGTCACCGGGATCTCAGTATTTAATTGTCAATATTTTGTATTATTTTTACTTTCTTTATACATAATTTGCAATCATGGAAAATTTCGATATCGAGATCTTAACGAAAATTTATATATTTATACAAGCAGTTGTTACAAAACCAAATTAAGCTTCCGATTCAGTTGGACAAAATGGTTGTTACACAAATTAATCCAAAAGAATATTTACCAAACAGAACAATACTTACATAATTCAGATATAAATGTATCACTTAATTGTGAAATCAGGAACAATGAAATATAGTACGAACAAATGAACTTATATAAATTACATAAAAGTATTGAACTTATGCTACAAGATTCAATCTTCATATTTATTTAATGCGTACACCGTTGTGTGGAATATTCCGTCTGCTCCCTGACTTTTTAAAATTATATCTTTGTCTTAAATTATAAGTTTTTGACATTTGGTGAACAAACATACAGATATAAATAATTCCGGAATTTTTCCTTAAAAGTCACAAGATGGGCGGTAGTTAAGCTACTTGTCAAATAGAAGCCCAAGAAAGCCAACAGTTTCCACAAATGAAGTTCAGTATCGTTGAGAGAAAGAGTAGGGTCTAAATAAAGATGACGGCGTGAAAACACTGTCTTAGCCGTAGAAAATGAAAAATCTTGCTCTGTTGCCCAAGGGTGTAGACGATTGATTGTTATCTGCATCTGGCGCGCTATGGAGGTCATACTGCGAGAGTTGCAGGAAATCGCTTACGTACAAGGATCCTTCTACAGGTTACACGGCAAACAACGTGACACTGAGAATAGTTCCTTGCGGTACTACGTTATCTTGCGTAAAATGTTGTAGAGGTCATTTTCCACATGAACTTGAAACTTCCTTAAAGATAAATGTTTTCAATAGACATGGATATATTAGCCCTAAGGCTCGGATAATATCAAAAACACTGCTACCATGTGTTGCTTGTTAAGAAAAGCATCACGGATGACTAATTTAAGTCTGACCAGGTGGTCTGAGGTGAAACGGTAACGGCGGAAGCCATACTGAATGTTTGATTTCAGGAACCAAACGAGACGCTTGTTGATCGTGTTTGCAAACGATAGTTAGGTAGTGTCAAATCTTTTCCAGGCTTTGAAATTGGCATTATAATCGATTCATTCCATGGCGTTGGTCATATAGCGGAAAACAAAATGTAATTGTATATTTGAAGAAGAAACGTTTTTTCAGCAGGATCTAAGTGACAATGCATCTGGTAATGAATAGAAGTAGGTATGTTCATCCTCGCTGAAAAAACGATTGTATATATTATCACTAGTAGAAGTAAAATTGAGACTTACCGTTCCAAGATTGTTTTACGGTCGAGGAACTATGAAATAGAAGGATTTAACTTAATATTTGAAATTTATTGCTTTGGTTTGGCGTTAGCTTTTGATGTAGAAGGAGTCATAATTTTGGAACATGATTTGAAATTTGATTTTAGACATTGAGTACCTATAGATTTTGGAATGGTTGCTTTAACAACAGGTGATAAACTTGGAAATGCTGAAATAATAGAGGAAAGAAGTTTGTTTGTTTGAAGTGCAATCGATTTTTTTATAACTGGGCTTGCAGCGATTGTTGCGAAAGAACGGCTAAATAGAGAACTAGACCGAATCTTGAATTTCTTCCGGGTATCGAAATAAGAAAGCATGTCAGTAGTTTTTATTTCGATAATGTTATTTTATTTCTGATTTTGTGGACATTCAGAAAAGAAGATGGATGGCTGACAATTGACATAGCGTGAAGGAGCCTTACATTCTTCGCCCAAATGCTCCTTATTACTGCACCGTGGACACAGCTTGTACGTCACAACGAGATGCTGGTATTTTAAACATCGCATTAGCCTTTCACAGAGCAACTGCAAAACCCAACATTATTACTCTCCGAATGTCAACATAACTGATGTAGTACTCTTCACTACACCGTTCTTTTAGTTGTAAGCTGTCGATAATTTATAACGCCTACACTCATCCATCTCAGCAAATAAAACGTTGTAATATCACGCCCTGACATGAGTTGAGGGACTTGTGCGCCTTCACTACAATCGGCATTCCAAAAAATACGGTAACTTTCAATAATGATTTAGTTTGCATATAATTGGCCGTTTCACACAGAATAGTGCTATCCCGAAGCCGTTTGGTGAATTTAGGTTCTCCACTAGCCGGTTCATTCCGGCAACTCACCCAACCAAAGCAGGAGATTTCAGATAAGGATTTACCATATTTCGTCCTTTTAATGATTAAAAATTTGGGCTTATCTCTGTAAAAAAATTCTCGTTCTTCTGATAACGGTCATGGCCTCTTAGTGGGAGGAGCCCCCGGAGTTTTTGTTTTAGTTGCTGTAAGCAAAAAGAAAATTTTTATTTCCTGGTCTCCTCACCCACCATGGAGCCACAATGTGAGACATCACACAACAAGCTGGTATGAACACCAGGGCTAACCAGGAGACATAGTTCCTGTCACCTGGTAATAATCTCCAGAACCCTGCAAGCCACTCTCTCAAAAGTCCGAAAACTTACCTCCAGGATCACCAGGCGCACCTTACTGGTACTAAGAACGTGACGGCAGATAGGGTTGGTATCTTACTGCCCGTTTCGCAAAAATTCAAAGTCAAAGTGATGTGTTGTATTGACTCCACTACCAGGATCTCCTGCTGCCCTACGGGTCTCCACGTACGGCAAAAACGCAAGTGAGCAAGTCCATAAGAAGACGTATACGCAGAAGATAGACCCACTAACCTTCTGGTAAAAATTCAGATGTTTAAGGCGGCATTCACCTTTAGAGCACGAAAAAATTGCTGTTTTGACTTTTTTTTTTCTCAGGGTACGTTTGAGATATTCGCACGCGGTTTTTTGTATCGTATTTATTCAACTTTTTTCTTTAAGAAGGTATGTTTTAAAATCAGGTACGTTTAGCCTCGGCGAAGATATCTACGTCCAAAGTGGACAGCTCAATTTAACATTGGTTGGCGCGCGGTAGCATAACTCTGGTTCCAGTAGTCTGAAACTGAAACCTTGAAAAGGGTTTTAAAGCATATTAAATTGTCTAAAAATTAATTTTCGGGTGGTCCATTTGGACCATAATTAGCAAAATGGCCACCATCGTACGAAAAGTGCCATTATTTGTCACTTTTTTCGCCTTTGGCGGGCCATAAAAAATATTAATAATTGTCCGACACACTTCGTCGAGAATCAACTCCTAGAGAATTTTATTACCTTTAAGATGCGCTTATCGAGAGTTAAATCGGTTAATTCGTTGTCGAGATATTCTACCGCGCGATTTAAAAAATATGGTTTCGAGAAAAACGCGTTTAAAAATACGCAAGCGAACTGACGCGCGCGCATAGGCCGCTTATGAGCAAAAACATTGTTTTTTTTAAATCGTAATTTCATATATTTCCATCTTGAATTTCGAAAAACGGCTTCAGCAACCCATAGTCAACACTTCAAAGTGTCCTATTCTGCAAAAAATATTACGTTTTATCGCAGTATTTAATTGACGATAATCAGCAAAGAACCTTATCGAACTATTACCACCCCTTCATTATAATTATTTCACTTACAGGATCCCTGAACGTTGCTTTGGCGACCGGCATTGCTTCTTTCGTATGTATTAGGTGCAGTACTTGGGCTGCTTCACTATGGACTAGTTTTATTTATTTCAAATGTATTGACGGATGAATCTAAATATGTCGCTAAAGATTGGTGATCCTAATCACCTAAATAGCAATATTCAAGGCGATCTTGTTTTGTTCAGTCATACTACATATCTGATCAATCAAAGTAGATGCATTACAGCTGGTGGAAGCGAACCAACTCCCTCAATCAACTAGGTAAGTATAAGGTGCTGGAAAGTCTCTTACATAACCATTCAACACAGGCAGATCAGTTGAGCATATCGACAAGATTAATTGCATATCGAGTGAATGTTTTGAGCTTAGTATTATCTTGAAATGTATTCCAAGTATCATAGCCTTTATTTTGACAGTAGTTAGTAGTATAATTTGGTAAAAGAACTGCTTGAAGATAATTCATGTATAATTAGAATAGCAGCAGACCAAGAACGTAGGATACCATTTATTACCTATATCGGTTATTGTATATGTTGATAATATAGGATATTAGTAGTTACAGCATATTTTCACGCATACTATAGTGATCGAGTTTATTAATCAGTATGTTATGAGATACGCAGTCGATGTTCTTGAATAGATCACTCAACGTGACGGGTGCTTTATTACCTGTTCAATTACTGAAAAGGATTTTTTGAATCTATCCTGGTGGGATTATCATTTTAATATTGCAAAAATCATCAGGAGAGTAAGATGATGCAACTGCGGGTAATGAAATTAAATTAAAAATCTCCCAATAATATAAGATTTAATTTTCCCGGGTTAATTAGGGCAGTTATACTATTTCGTAAGTAATTAAATCGATAGTGACTGTGAGGAAAAAATGGAGAATAAGGATATTATTCGATGTAGGTAAAGCAAAAGTTTAAGTTCCTTAAACCAAAAGGCATTCGATTGTATTTAAACAGGTTTATTTCTTTAATAGAATCTTGCTTCATTGGAATTTGGAAATAAGCACGCAATAAATCTTTTCTTAAAAATATCTTTTTGTTTTCTAAACTTGATGTAAAATCTTGAATATATAGAATTGGATATGGTACGGTAATGTTATTTAATTAGCGATAATCACCACAAGTTCACCAATTGCCAGATATTATTTTAGGTACCCTATATAAAGAGGGCGACCAATTCCTAGAGAAAGGTCGGATAATTTATAATTCTAACATTTGTTAAACGAGGTCTGACGAAAGGCAAAAATGGCGAATATTTGGCATTTCTTTTCTGGAAAACTAATCAACATTTTCGAAATCTGTTTGCACTCATTTATTCAGTAAATACTTAAGTTCAAAACTGCATTAATTATTTGTAAAAAATTATTGTGTTCATGAAAATTATCAAACTCTAATTTGGATCATCCTTCAATCTATCTTTGTTTCTGTGGGTTCTCTCACATAGGCTTTATCTATATCCTATATTTTACATATTTATTATTTGTTCTTCTTCTAAGGGTGTATGTCTACCTAGAAGGCAAAAAAAAACGAATATTTGAGATTTTTTTTCAAGAAAACCAATCAACGCTTTCAAAATCTGTTCGCACCAATTAATTCAGCATATACCTAAGTTCAAACCTATATTAATAATTTTGTAAAAAACGGTCCTGCTGGTCCATAAACCTGCTCCTTGGAGAAGACCTTTTTAAAAAATTCTTTCGCGTTGACGGCTCCAGCTGGAGCAGTAATAATTAGAATTCAAAAATTCCAATTGTATTTTGTTAAGAAATTTTTCCTCACAAAATGGCAGCCTTGAAAAGTCATGGTATTAATTTTTATTTTAAAAATTGGTCTTTGATCGGCTGTAAAAAATCGAATTGTACGACGGAATTTAAACGATCACGGACTCAAGAAAATAGTTCTGAATATGAGAAAACAAAAATCAGATAAATCGGATGTATGGTATTTGAGAAATTGCTGTCACCGACTTTGAAAACATATTTCTGAGATAATCGCTTCTAAAGTATCATAAGTGTTAGTTACATATAATCTTTTAAAGGTCGTATAACTTCGTCAAGTTTTATCGGATCAACTTGAAATTGACAAAATAATTTTTAATACATATATTTGCAATAAAAATATAAATCGATTTTTTGAAAGATTGCACGTACGCATACCTCCTTAAATAGGCAATTTGTAATGTTATTTTATGAGGTGTATTTGAGCGTAAATTTAATGGATTTATTTCTACATTATCGATAATTGTTAAATATAATAAAATAATAGTTATACAAGGAAGGGTACAAAATAACAAAAATGTAATATATGTTATTTGGAATGAAAATCATTTGCAAATTGCACTTTATATCGTACGTAAATTACCAGATAAATTTTTTTTTATACATAAAAAAATACTGAATTTCTATTTGTTTAAAATTAAACTATCTAACTATATTTATTTGGCAAGATAATATCTTTATGATGTGTACTTCGTTTATATAAATAAGAAACAGAACATACAAGTATATAAAATAGGAACATATTAAACATTATTGAATAATGAAATAGGTAATTTTAAATACCTAATAAATAAAATTGTTAATCTTTGTGGTTTATTCTAAATTTTCGTCCGATGTATCAGAAATCGATTCGTATCAGCCACAGATTATGCAGATACATGCATCCCATCAAATGGGGTGGCAAGATGATACAGATAGAATCGCCTAAACAGACGAAACAGCCAAATTAGGGATAGATAAGTATTTATATGTTTTATAAGAGTTATTGACACGAATAAACAATTAAAATTCACTAATGTTTATGTAAAAATACTTTACTCACATCTATCTTTTTTTACTTTCTTATACGCAGTATAAGTAAGTATTGTAATCATTAAAAATTTCGATCTCAAGATTTTAACGGAAATATACCTTTTGACCTGCCCTGAATCGATTCCGACTAATTTCGGAATGACGTCCGTCTGTGTGTGTATGTATGTGTGTGTGTGTGTGTGTGTGTGTGTGTGTGTGTGTGTGTGTGTGTGTGTGTGTGTGTGTGTGTATGTGTGTGTGTGTATGTGTGTGTGTATACTCTCTACAGCATAAATGGTTGAAGCTAAAATTATGAGTGTGTAAGTGTGTGTGTGTGTGTGTGTGTGTGTGTGTGTGTGTGTGTGTGTGTGTGTGTGTGTGTGTGTGTGTGTGTGTGTGTGTGTGTGTGTGTGTGTGTGTGTGTGTGTGTGTGTGTGTGTGTGTGTGTGTGTGTGTGTGTGTGTGTGTGTGTGTGTGTGTGTGTGTGTGTGTGTGTGTGTGTGTGTGTGTGTGTGTGTGTGTGTGTGTGTGTGTGTGTGTGTGTGTGTGTGTGTGTGTGTGTGTGTGTGTGTGTGTGTGTGTGTGTGTGTGTGTGTGTGTGTGTGTGTGTGTGTGTGTGTGTGTGTGTGTGTGTGTGTGTGTGTGTGTGTGTGTGTGTGTGTGTGTGTGTGTGTGTGTGTGTGTGTGTGTGTGTGTGTGTGTGTGTGTGTGTGTGTGTGTGTGTGTGTGTGTGTGTGTGTGTGTGTGTGTGTGTGTGTGTGTGTGTGTGTGTGTGTGTGTGTGTGTGTGTGTGTGTGTGTGTGTGTGTGTGTGTGTGTGTGTGTGTGTGTGTGTGTGTGTGTGTGTGTGTGTGTGTGTGTGTGTGTGTGTGTGTGTGTGTGTGTGTGTGTGTGTGTGTGTGTGTGTGTGTGTGTGTGTGTGTGTGTGTGTGTGTGTGTGTGTGTGTGTGTGTGTGTGTGTGTGTGTGTGTGTGTGTGTGTGTGTGTGTGTGTGTGTGTGTGTGTGTGTGTGTGTGTGTGTGTGTGTGTGTGTGTGTGTGTGTGTGTGTGTGTGTGTGTGTGTGTGTGTGTGTGTGTGTGTGTGTGTGTGTGTGTGTGTGTGTGTGTGTGTGTGTGTGTGTGTGTGTGTGTGTGTGTGTGTGTGTGTGTGTGTGTGTGTGTGTGTGTGTGTGTGTGTGTGTGTGTGTGTGTGTGTGTGTGTGTGTGTGTGTGTGTGTGTGTGTGTGTGTGTGTGTGTGTGTGTGTGTGTGTGTGTGTGTGTGTGTGTGTGTGTGTGTGTGTGTGTGTGTGTGTGTGTGTGTGTGTGTGTGTGTGTGTGTGTGTGTGTGTGTGTGCTCTCTACAGCATAAATGGTTGAAGCTAAAATTATGAAACTTTAAACTTAAGATTTGCATATGCCTGAGGTGTGCACCTTTTAGTTTTGAAAATAATATTCAAAGCGTAAGTGCCTGTTTACTTTAGTCATATTTTGCAGTTTCTGCAATTACTCAAAAATAGTTACAGTTACAGAAAAATTAGATGAACAAAAAAAAAAGGTATTTATATTTAGCACACCTTTTGTTTGAATTACTTTTCCAAAAAGAGTACTGGTTTCAAAATAAATTTCTGCTTATTATATATATTTTTAAATAAATCGTATCATCTGCGCCTGTCAATTGTTTATCAAAATAGACTTAAATATTTTGAAGTTTTACATTTAATATTTATTCTAAGAAATATATTTAGGGTGCAAGCAATCTAAAGGTTAGAACAAATATTATAAATTAGAAAAATAATTAAACCACGATCTGGTTTAACCCAAATGCGTATAAGAATGTTCGGTGCATGACACTGCAGATGTTTAAAAATATGTTTTGTCTCGTAGAAATGCATTATAATACAAATAATTTGTTAAAGTGTCACTTGAAATTTATTTATCGATACAAATTTAAAAATCATTATTTTTTCAATAAATCAGTAAAAAATATTGTAAATCCAGTCCCAGTCTAAAACTGGATGGAAAACTAAAAAATGCTTATGTATTTTAACAATTTTATAACATAGCACACTTCTTCGTTCAGTATGTGATACGTCCGGAATATAATTTAAATATTTTTTTTGTGGATACTGCTTAATATTATTTATATTTAATGCCAATAAAGGCTCTCTCATTTTGAATGATGAATCTTTTCACAATGAATTTTACGAAATTGACATTGTCGCGATCGTAAAAGTTATTACTTTTACCACGAAAATCTAGATTTTCTTACTTAAAATCTAAACTACAAAAACGATACACACACATTCACGCACATACTCACATATACGCACATTTTCAAACGTACACATACATATATTTATAAGTATTGGAATTTAAAGACCGCCAAAAATTTTAAAATACAATACATTGAGCGTATTTGTGTAATTTTTGAATGTAGTTCATATTAATAGAATGTTGAAAATAAATATTTAAACTAGACATATAGAGCTGAATCAGTATAGTGTTACTATTTATTTTATTACAAAATTATTATTATTTCTGCATATACAGTTAATTCGAGTTATAATGATATATCCGTTACAATCTAAAATAGTCGACATTCATTGGGATGTGAATATAAGTATAACGGAACTGAACTATAAATTTAAGTTTATTTATGGACGAAAGAATTTTAAACACCTTCAAAATTTCTTGATATCATCACTATTTAGTATAAATTTCGTAAAGTTAATTGCCGTATTATTTGATACCTAACAAAGCATAAAATTTTCAAAAAACAGAATTAAAGCTTTCACTAACATTAATTGTTTCCTCGAAACTAGTGGGATCCATTACATTTTAAGTACTGGATATATATCACACAAACACAGTTACATATATTTTATGTATTATTGCCGAATTTATTACAAAGAAATATAAGCCAACTTTTGAAAATGAAATAGTGAGATTAATAATTTAAAATTGTTATTGTTTCAGTACATATATTTTGGGTTGAATTATATTTCACGGTTTTTGTGGTTCATGAATATGCCCGAACCAAGTATGAATATGTAGCTATTTATTATTAGAGTTGACGCCCTCTTTAACATATATTTATAGCATACACTCATGCTACATTTTTTTTAATGTATCGCAAAATTTGTTACCAAGATCCAGTAGAGTAGTTGCTGCCATGCAATTGCTTAAGCGGTCGAATTGTTTGTACTAAATAATTATAGCATGAAAATCTATTTCTACAATAATATTAGGTGTACAAATAAGTTTCCGCCGTTTGACAAAAGTTGGCGTCACCAGCAAGTTATGGTTAAAATTGTCAGATGTAAAACGTCATTATCGTAAGGTTGGGCATCTGTCAACAATATTACCTTAAAATATTAGTGATTTTTTATCAGTATAATATATTCTTTAGTGCGCTAAAATGTCGAGTTTTGAGACGAATAAGCATCATTTGCTTGAACTTTTGATTTACTTCTTCAATTTGAACTTCTACAAACAATCGATGCGCCTCAGCTGCAGATTTCTTCAAATAGTTTGTCAAATGGCGGAAACTTATTTGTACACTTAATAATTAAGGGGGACAAACACTGTGACGACCCAAAATTTACGAGATTTTTGACAATTTTTTTTCACTTATACAAACATTGTACAAATATAAGTGATAGTGTGAAGAATGATACATACCTTAAACTTTTCTAATGAATATTTGTAATTCTAAAGTTTTTATTTTACAATAGTATTACAGAGGTCACTGAAACACGCTGCCCGTAGAACGCACCTCGGTGGTTATCATCATAACTCTGTTTGTGATAATCTGAAACAAAAAATAAAGCAGGGTTTTAATCTATATTAAAACGTCTTCAGTTAAGCGTAGCCGAATTTAAAAAGAGCAATTTATGAAAAATGGCAGACCAACAAAAAAAAATCGGAAAATCAGTAAGAAATTTTGTTTTTCCAAAAAGCTACACAGAGTAAATATTATCACTTTTAAAAATACCTCTGTTTAACTGAAAAGAATTTAATTGATTTTAAGGTAGTTTAAACGAAAATTCGATCCGATATTAATTGGTAGAGAAAACGTGATAACCAGATCAAAAAATTTAGTTTCGAGAAAATCGCTTTTAAAGTTTCATGTTTAGTTTTCTTTGAAATGAAATAGAAAATATCAAGACTTACGACAGTTCATGTATTCCTGGTCTATAGGAATCATCTTATTTGCTTGTGCCGGGTCGATTGTTCCACGATTTAATCTTTAAGTCATCGGTTTTGCTCCCACACGACGTAAGCTTGTTCGACACTAAACTGGTCTTTCTTCGTACAAAAAGAGTACATATGTTGCCCAATTTTAATTCTCAGTGCATCTAGTATGTCCATTTATTATTGAACACGCAAACGGCTAAATAAATTGCGGTTTGTACTATTATAGAGCGACTTGCCGTAGTTTTCGGCGCAAATTTTCAAATGAGTGCGTTGAAGCTCTCATTACAGTTTTATAAAAGAAATACGTTTATCATGAGCTATACCTAAATATAAAATATAAGTTTTTGCTTAAAATATAAAAACTTCTATATTAAAAGAAAAATGGCGAAAAGATAGGGTATCCAACAATATTCCGAACGTTTTCAGCAATGTGCGCTACAGATGAAAATGCGGTTTACCTTTCTTATTTGTAAGAATTTCAGTATCATATTTTAAGAAAATATTCTCAAAGATACATACTTTAAAATAATGTAAATAAAAAAATTGATTTTTTTTGAAACCGTCACTGTGTTGTTCCCTCAAGTGCAGACAAATAAAAAATAATTTATTTATGGAAATATAAACATGCATCATGCCTTATTCCCTTCAAATGGGATGGCATGAAACCCTTTACAATCTTTCACATCTTGAAAATCTTTCGTCATCCGACTCTATCCCTACATACTTCTTGCGCTTCCTCCTATTCTTCATACAGTGAGCGCAAAAAGTATTCGTACAGATCAAGTTTTCAAAATAAAACTGCATTTAAAAAAAAACTATTGAAGATAGATCAAAAATAAAAATGTGTGGAGTTATATGGAGTCATATGTTTAATTAATTTATGAAAGCTATTCATCAAAAATAATATTAATGTGGAAATAAATATTAAATATCTGCAGTGTCATGCACCGAACTTTCTTATCCGCATATGGGTTAAACCATATCGTAGTTACATTATTTTTCTAATTTATAATATTCGTTCTAACATTTAGTTCGCTTTTACAGTAGATATATTTCTTAGAAACAATACAAAATGTCATACTTCAAATTATTTAAGTCTATTTTGTTAAACAATTGACAGGCGCAGATGATACGATTTATGTAAAAATATATATAATAAGCAGAAATTTAATTTGAAGCCATTACCCTTTTTGGAAAAATAATTCAAACAAAAGTTGTGCTAAATATAAATACTTTTAATTTTTGTTCATGAAATTTTTCTGTAACTGTAACCATTTTTGAGTAATTGCAGAAAATGCAAGAATTGACTAGAGTAAACAGGCACTTCCGCTTCGAATATTTTTTTCAAAAATAAGAGGTGCACACCTCAGGCATATGCAAATCTTAAGTTTAAAGTTTCATAATTTTAGCTTCAACCGTTTAGGCTGTAGAGAACATACACCCACACACACACACACACACACACACACACACACACACACAGACTCACACACACACACACACACAGGCGGACGTCATTCCAAAAATAGTTGGAATCGATTCAGGGAAGGTCAAAACGTATATTACCGTTAAAATCTCGAGTTCGAAATTTTTCATGATTACAATACTTACTTATACTGCGTATAAGAAAGTAAAAACCAATATCATATTAAATTTACCAAATACCTTAAAAAATATTGAAATGCTATACCATTCTTCATGGTGCTCAATTTTCAAATAGTTTTTATAAGAAATTAGCCGTTTTCTTATTTCTTTTTCATCTTTAGTCCATAAATGCCCATTTTTATTAAAGTTTTATGATTCGGAAGGCATTTTCGATAGCTTGGTAAATTAAAAAGATACACAATCTGGAGTACCAAGCGCTATGGTTTGGATCATTGTCTTGCATGAATATGACATTTCTCTTGGCTCCCATTTTCTCCATGCTACGAATCACATATTCTTTTAAGATGATGATATAGACTATATAATTCCATCAATTGAGTGTAGTTTTCTAATACCAGCAACACTCGTACATCTCCATACAAGTACATGTCCGCCACCGTGTTTTACTAACCGAAGTAAGCTTATTTTGTCAAATTCTGTTTTTTTTCTGTGTTTTTCTCCCTAAGTGCCCCTTCCATCCGAACCAAAATTATTGTTTTTTGAGTCATCAAGATATATAACTTTATTCCAAAGCTAAATTTTCCATTTATGAAGTCTTTAACACACGTCAATCGCTTCTTTCAATTAACTTCGTAATCTCAATATTTTCTTCAAGCAGTTCGACTATGATACCCAGTATATTGTAGTTCATTTCGGATAATACACGGACACAAAGATATTTCAGTGGTAATTTACAGTTCTTCAGTAAATTTTGGTGCAATAATTTATGGAATTTCTTTAATTTTCCTTACAATTTTCCGACGATCAAGGCAACTGACTCTGGTGACCGGGCCACTTCTGTCTTTATTTTTCGATGTTTTAGTTTTACGAAAGCTATTAATTCTATTTTACACTGTGTAATGTGGTCTATGTATGATACTCGAAATCTTTCTCAATGAAATGCACTAATTATGTAATGAAATAATAAATTTTCTTTCAGTTTAACTAGTTTTACTTCTTATATTGCACAGATAATTGGTAAATGACATTGGTTTATGAAAAATTTTATATAATATGTTCGGCGGAATTCTCATGTTATTGTTGTTTATGCCATTCGGCGAAAGTCTATAAAATAACTTATGCTGAAACAAAAAGCTAAAGTGTACGAATACTTTTTGCGCGTTAATTGACTTGTTTTGAGAATTTATAACTGAATGCACTAAATATAACATATTTTAAGTTTTGATATTTAGGGTTACTTCCAATCTCCACTAATATTATTTTAACTTATTTGCTTATTAAAAGATTAAAATTTTCGAAATTAAAAAAGAATGATAAACATTATTAGCATTTTTATTACGGACTCGTCATTGTTTGCAGGACTAATTAAAGAGTTAGAGTGGCAGTTAAATTTACAAGCGTTCACATTCCATAGCGCATGTTTATTTGTGTGAACTTTGGCGAATTTATAAGTTTTGTAAGTTGAGTTAGCTTGCACTGTGATCACTTGTAACTTTTAAAGAAAATGAACAATACTTATTATATTTTGTAATAATGAATAAATTCGATCTTGAAATTTTAGCGAAAATATATATTTTGATATTCCCTGAATCGAGTCTAAAATTTTTTGGAATGACGTCTGCCTGTGCGTGTGGCTGAGTATGTGCTATACAGTCCAAACACTTGAAGGTAAAAATATGAAACTTTAAACTAGATTTTTGTGCTGGGAATAAATTATTTTATCACTAGCCCTAGTTTAATTTTTCTCTTCGAGGTTGGCGACAAATGCGACACCAACAACAAATTTCGGCCAAGTCAGTCCAGTCGGTAACGTCTAGTCAACGTCACAGCCATCTTTTTTTTTTTCATACATACATATCATCAACTTGTTCATGAACAATAATTCAGACACTCATATGCTAAATATCACTAAAGGAAGAAAGCAAGTCGAGATTCCGCGTAAGTTCATACAGGAACACATAGGCAAGACTGTATGTAGATCTCAAACATCTACAGTGTTCTAAACAGTTAGCCGATATTTTGACCAAGTTCTTAAATCAAAAAGTATTAAGGAGGAGTGCTGGAGATAAATTATTTTATCACTAGCACTAGCTTAATTTTTCACCAACCTCAAACTTAACACTGCAGACTATTTGTTTTATTGTATATCATGTCACGTTCTTTGCCATTCTTTTGTTCTAAACAAACATTTCAAATAAACAAGAAAATCTCTTATTTATGAAATTTCTAACTGCATGTTTACTCATTTTTAGCGGTTTCCGTAATAACTGGAAAATGGTGGCAGTTACAGCAAAAATAGTTACAGTAAAATTTAAAGATATTAACTCATTAACTGCCAGATTTTTTTTTAAAATTTTTTTGAAAACATTTATTATCGACTTAGAAACTCATAACTATTAAAAATAAAATTTGTGTTTTAAAAATATCAACAATTTTATAGATTGTGCAAAATGGGGATCGTGGCAGATATCATGTAGAAAAATTAGTTGAGAAAAATATGTTATTACTTATTCTAATAACATTAAATACATAGATTATGTAGAGATTATTTATGCCATATTTCCATACACTCTACATGAAAACCAACATTACATTTTCCACATTTTTTTTACCGGTACAAATCAGTTATACTTCTTCGAAATATATATAGTTAACGTTAGGACGCCCCAGTTACCGTTTTAATGACGCTAAACACGCAGCAAACAGTTCCACGTGCTACTCAGAGTTACGCGTTCATCTTAAAACGCGTTTTCTCGAAAATGTGTTTATGAAATTGGCGTGCAGCGTAGCTCGCTCAATTTTTATCGGATTCACTTGAAATATCAATTGTAGCTTCTTCGATAGATTATCTATCGAAGTACTCTTGATTTTTAAGATTGATAAATAATTACATCTGTAATAAACAATTTAAGGTCGATTGAAAAAACAAATGAAAAGTGATCCCAATTTGTGAATATTCAATAAAAATTTATAATCTTGTGTACTTCCAAAGAAAAACTAATGTAGATTAAGGAATTTTTTTTTGCCCTAGGAGGTGTACGGTGACTGCTACATTGCACGCCGATTCCCTACCTCGAAAAACACATTTGTTCAAGTTACCTAGTGCCACGACGCCATTTTGTATCGCAAATTTAAATAAAAAATATTTTGGTATCCCTCAATACATGTATAATAAAGCCTCAAAATTTCATTTCAATGCATTGATTTGTAATCGAGAAAAAAAATTCACAAATATAGGTTCACTTTTCAGTGCACCTGGGTAGTATAACCCCTTAACAGAAAAACAAAATAGACCATTAAAATGTCGAGATCGCAATTTTTCATGATTAAGATATTTACTGCGTATAAGAAAGTAAAAAGTGTAACACGACAGTCTCCTAGAAGGCGACGACAGCACGACGCTCTCCTAGAAGGCGAGGAGATAACAAGATAACGTAGTTGTTATCAGTGTGATGTTCTTGTTTTCTTAAAAAGTCATAAATAAAATATTGTGTTCCAATAAAATAAACTATTTAAATCTACTCATTTGTCTGAATCTCAAGCCCATACTCTACAAAAGTTAATATATGAACAAATTTCAATAGCCATCTTGTAACCAGTACTATTTCTGAAAAATAAATTCATTTTGCTGTAAGTACTACTGTTTTTGAGTTATGGCAGAAAATTTGAAAAATTACAAGAAGAAAAATGCACTTCCGGTTGGAATATTCTTTTCAAAAATAGATATTCTTTCTAGGCAAATCTTAAGTTTAATGTTTCATAATTGTTTCTTCAACAGTTTAGGCTGTAGAGCGCACACATATACACAGACAGCCAGATAGGCAGACAGACAGACACACACACACACACATACACACACACAAACACACACACCTACACGGACGCCATCGCAATACTATCACTGGAGTATAAGTTTGTGTTCGTACAATAATTGTGACACTGACTATTACATACCAGTTATTAAAGTTCGGTTGAAACGCATTATTAGCAAATTATATTCAACAACAAAATTAAAAGTGTCACCTATCACTTGACTATACATATGCATAATATTATGGTTAGTATTAGGGTGCTCATATTGATATTACTAAAGTAATTTTTTAGTATACTATATGATTAAACTATTAAATTCCAGGAAAAAGTGACAATGCCCTTTTATCAAAATTTATGGTTAATAACGTTCATGAAATGTAATGACAGTGAATAAAAACGCTATAATAAAATTGAATCAAACATTTTACTAAATAATTGCTATAAAATGTGTTACATTTTAATAACATCACTTGCTTCTCAATATTAAGCAACTTAGGATTAAAATAGAATAGATTTGCATGCGAAATATATTGGATGACTGAATACTTAGCAAACAAAAATCAAAAAAATTATAATTATTGAACATTAATAAGAAATTACAGAATTCAGGCGATAATGTGTATGTAAATCACCAAAATTAAAATATTATGAATATGCTACTTTTTTCAACTAGTCATATTTTTAGTAATATACTTGTGGCCTCTAAATGTGTAACTAAATAATGCTGTAACGACGATCGACGTAGATTTCATATAATTTTGCAGTCTCTAAGGTCATAGGTTACTAAATGTATAAAACATAGCCTTCTTATACATGTAGACATATGAAGGTCGTTGCAAATTATATTGCTCCAGTATTGTTTCTAATCTCGAATGTTCAATAACTGAACTTTATGTGGGTTTCTAAATGCGTCATATTTATGACCCGGATTTATAAATTAGCCTACACTAATAGATACAAAATACTTTTAGTTAAATGATTCAGATCAAACACTCTTAATTTGATTAATATTGTTTTCTAGCTTCTGCGTAATCAATTAATACCATTAAATTGATATTTTACCGTAATTTATATTGACCTATTGTAAGATAGTGTGATTTCATTACATTTAAGAAGCCATATATTTTATATTTGAATTTGAGCATGAACACTTAAAAATATGGTTCATCTTCCGCATGACTGTCAAGGCTAAACGTTAAAAATTAATTTATGTAATTGCAACAAATTTTAAATTTAGATAAATATTGCGGAGGTTAGTAATATTCATATAAATATAAAATTAATAGGATGGTAAGTACTCTTTTGTATATCACAGATTACTGTTGTTTGGTTTAAGCAGCACTTAGGTTTTGTTACTGGTAGTGTAATAGTTATGTAAATAGCTATTACACCATAGAAATAGATCATTAAAATATATAATATTTTCACGCAATTTTTTAGGTAGCTGTGTTACCGAATAAAACGTTTCTCATAAATAATAAATGATTTATATGCAAAAATACGTAGATGTCATGATTATGCCTAAAAAATGGGATGGAAAATACCACTATATAATTCATACACAATTTGATAAATTTTCGCTATTCAACTCTATTCTTACATACTTCTTTTTCTTCATTTAAATGATAACATATTATTCGTATAAACTCTTCTATTCCGTCTACCCACATCTCTTCCTTCACGCGATTCCATTCACACAGCCACTTATTCTAAGGACAGCCCCGAATTCTTACACCATTTATCTAGCCTACGTGCATCTTATTAGTCAATGTATTTTCATTTTATCTCGCTCACGTCTGTGTCGTAAATCCTTCATTCGAAATTCTTTCAAGATTGCCATTTTGTTCTCACATAATCTATGTACGACATTTTCTATTATACAATATCGCACTAATCATACACCTACGTATTTCGTTATCTGTATATTGAATTCACCAGAAATACCTCTTAAAATTAAATTTCCACAGCAATCGCATCTACTTTTGCCTAGTTTGTTAAATAAAACATTTACCTCTCAGCGATGGTACTAGTACACCATTGTATTCGCTAAGCCTTGCATCCTTAGATATGTTAAAATTTCTAGCAAATAATCTCCTAAGTCTTACAACCAGTAGATATTCTTCTCTCACTTTCGCAATCATACTTTGCATTGCTAGAGAGTAAGAAAACTATTTAAATTGCTCCAATTGATGTCCATGTATCTCTGATACTTTTAAAATAAAAAAAGCTTTCATAACGTTATGGCGATTTAATTTTACAACGAATTATTACAACTGATTTAACGTGGATGACATTCTTTAACCCAGAAATAGAAAAAGAATGTATTTTGAGAACACAACCTGATAATTGTAGTGAGTTACTTGCCAAAAAGAATCACAATCAACGCAGTATAACAATTGACCCGATCTATTGCGAGAAATATTTATCAAACTCGTTCTGGAGAGCAATATAACAAATCATTTATTGACATTCATAGTTTAGCAGTCGAGTTAATCTAGAATTGTTTACTTCTGAAATTTTGGACTTTTAATGAATGATTGAAATAATAGAAATCCTAGATCAGGAATCTGAAAAAAAATACAGATTAAATAAATATGTTTGTTGGTCCAAGAAGTATCTAATTCAAAATCAAGAACAAAGCCGATAGAAAAAGAAGGCATTTCATTCCATAGAGCTAGGTTAGCTGGTTCTAATGCATGAAAAAAATATTTCGCCACTCCATTGGTGATGGGCCGTATCCTGTTGTCAAGATGTGTCCCTTTCCTATAGACTATAATTAGGGTACCATGTATTTGTTTCAGTATATTTGTTAGTTTGACCTTTCAAAGAGGGCGGGATGTTGGTACAATACCTATTGCATAACATATTCCAATATTGTTTTTAACCCTTAAATTAGCCTTGCCGACTGCTCAATTTCTTAAGGGGAGGTTCTCATGTAAAGTTTTCAAAAAATCGATTTTTTTTATCACATTTATCGAAAGGTATAAGTGTGTACTATATTGGGTTTAAAGCGTATCACAAACGTTTCTGCGTCGAGACTCAGTTAGAGACCTTTTCTCGGCTTTATGCACGTTCCCAGAATGCTTGGCATTGCACTGTACTTGTGTACAGGCCTTCGGAACATATTTGCAGACTAATCGTGAGTTATAAAAAAAACAAAAAAACACTAAAAAACAAAAAAAAAATTAAATGTCACATTTTTGTTCCGCCATATTGGATTTGCCATTTTTATTTTTATATTGTGGCACATATTACCCCAAATCCATGTTTAGAAATCGCAACACCCTTCAATTCCCAAGTTTGGATGAAATTGCATTGTTTTTTTTTGGTCCGCCATATTGGATCGGCCATTTTGAATTTTGAAAAACTGACTTCAGATTCGGATTCAACGATGTCCAAAACTATAAATACCATGTCATTCTTACGAAAAATTGACATTTTATCACGAATATTCCATCGATAATGTTCCCGAAACTTTAAACGCGTTTATCTCGAAACATGATTTTTCAAAACTGCGTGCAGTCTCACTTGAGACCGGTTTGATGTACAACCTTAGACGTTTGACCGCTCGAAAGAGAACCTTTTTCCGTGGAAGATAGACCTATAAAATGTACAAATTGTTTATATTAACGATTTGTTATAAGGCCTTGAAGTGGAAAAAAATACCCGAAAAATCAACCTTAAAGTTCAAGATAGTCCAAAATGCTCAAATTTCAACTTTTTTCCCACTTTTTTAGATCTATCTTCCAATAAATTTAATTTTCTTTTTGACGGTATTCCCATTTTATTGTTCCAGACAAATACTGAGGCGCTAAACTGCACGCCGATTTCCAATTACGCGCTGACATCAATCAACACTGTCACTAACCACAGGCGCCATTTTGATTGTAATTCAATAAAAAAATTTTAAAATGTAGACAAAAGAATAACCTTTTAGAATCTCTAAACCGAAAACTTCTATATCTTTTCATTACCGAGAAATAAAATTCAAAACATTGTCTAGTTTTTGGTCATTTACATGAGAACCTCCCCTTAAGTAACGGAACAATTTGCGTGGGGTTATTTTCCGGAAAATCCACTTTTCAGAGGCTTGTCATTGGTACCCCTAGAATAAATTTTCATGTTATTACTTTTCTGCTAGTCAGTTACAATCGTACGTTCTACATGATACTGAATGTTAGTTTTGTCAATCATCTTAAGTTTTATTTTGTTAAAATATGTCTATGTACTTTTAAAATATATCTGTTAGAAATTATAATTATTTAGTGAAAGTGCAGTGCATTTTTTAAGGAATCCCAACTAATCTACGAGAAAATCCGCAACATCAAAGCAGAACTTTTCACTGATCCAGAAGAGCAGTTTAGTTGAATGATACAGATTATAAGTACAATCGGATCAGATTAGTATCTTGAAGTGTATGTAGCTAATTGAAAACTAATGGTGTTAGAAAAGGATGAGTAATATTGTGACACATAAACTTTATATGTATTCGTATAAGAAAACAATAGTAAATGCTATCATGTTATAGGTGAAAAACTGTAATTTTTTTTAAATGAATTGTACCAAACTTTATTAATACAAATTTTAATTTTTAAACTTACTCTTTGGCTACTCTTGTTAATTCCGTTGTAAATGCTACTTAATTGATTTATTTTTATTCATGTTCAGTTTTTATTTGAATTTGTTCTATACCTATTAAAAAAAGCTGACGTGTCTGTCACTGAACTTCTTTTTGTCGAACATGTATGATTTTAGTTATTCGTGTAATAGCGTATGACATCTTCATAGTAGCCACCTGTAGTGTGAAGGTAGCACTACAATATTAAACGCTGCATTACGTTATACGTCAGAGTATACTTGTCTGCAGATCAACGCCAGACCTACCGCAGCAAGTAGATCAACTACTGCCGGAGGACAATTATATAGACATAACCTCCGATAGTAGATGTGAGAAGTATTGAATCTAATATTGAAAATAACTTAATTTTTGTTGTAACCGGTACCTTTTCTGAAAATACTTTTCAAATAAAAGATATGCGAAATTTTAATATCTTTATTTTTATTTTTACTAATTTTGCTGTAAGTACTACCGTTCTTGAGTTAAAACAGAATATTTAAAAAAAAACACTCTTTCTTTGTAACCAGTACCTTTTCTGAAAAATATTTTCAAAAAAAAAGATATGCGACATATTATTATCTTTTATTTTCATACATAAAATTTTGCTGTAAAAGCTACCGTTTTTGAGTTATAGCAGAAAATGCAAAAAATGACTAAAGTAAACATGCACTTCCAGTTGGAATATTCTTTTCAAAAATAGAAGGTTTACTTGCCAGGCTAATAGAAATCTTAAGCTTGAAGTTACATAACACTCACACTCACACTCACACTCACACTCACACTCACACTCACACTCACACTCACACTCACACTCACACTCACACTCACACTCGCACTCACACTCACACTCACACTCACACTCACACTCACACTCACACTCACACTCACACTCACACTCACACTCACACTCACACTCACACTCACACTCACACTCACACTCACACACATACACAGACATGCGCGCGGGGGCTAATTATATCCGCAATTGTATACAAATGAAACAATCAGCAACACTACACGAACTATTCATTTTATAATATAAATATCTGCAGTGTCATGCAACGAACTTTCTTATCCGCATATGGGTTAAACCATATCGTAGTTACATTATTTTTCTAATTTATAATATTCGTTCTAACATTTAGTTCGCTTTTACAGTAGATATATTTCTTAGAAACCATATAAAATGTCAAACTTCAAATTATTTACGTCTATTTTGTTAAACAATTGACAGGCGCAGATGATACGATTTATGTAAAAATATATATAATAAGCAGAAATTTAATTTGAAGCCATTACTCATTTTGGAAAAATAATTCAAGCAAAAGTTGTGCTAAATATAAATACCTTTAATTTTTGTTCATGAAATTTTTCTGTAACTGTAACCATTTTTGAGTAATTGCAGAAAATGCAAAAATTGACTAGAGTAAACAGGCACTTCCGCTTTGAATATTTTTTTTCAAAAATAGGAGGTGCACATCTCAGGCATATGCTAATCTTAAGTTTAAAGTTTCATAATTTTAGCTTCAACCGTTTAGGCTGTAGAGAACATACACACACACACACAGACACACACACACACACAGTCACACACACACAGACGTCATCTCGAAAATAGTCAGACTCGATTCAGGGAAGGTCAAAAGATATATTTCCGTTAAAATCTCGAGATCGAAATTTTTCATGATTACAATAGTATAAGAAAGTAAAAATTATATCAAAGTGCGAATTTTGACAAAACAGTTAAAAACGAAGTGAACATGATTAGTTACCCAGATAACTGCAGTTAGTTTACTGACTTCAGGAATATTTTGGTTATGCCTATCAGAAGTTGTGTGCGCTCTGTTTGATGTTTTGTCATACCTTTATTGCCATCACGAACTTCGCAATAATTATGAATTTTTAATCTAAAATAATTTTTATATTGTACGGTTTAAAATAATAGAACTGTCTTTCCGTTTATAAAATATCTTGAAATTACAGAACAACGATAATATTTTCGGTTTAAATTCAATAATACGAATTGTCTTCTTCATTCTAAGATGGAAGTAATTTAGCAAATAATCTATATGAATTTAGGAATATTCAAAATCATTAAAATCTATATTTCCTGTTATTTTACTTCGTAGCAGCATTACCTAACTAATTTTGGTGGTAATTTTCGTTTGTTATTCTCACTATTTCAACAGTTATAAGATCAATATACATCTGTTGAAAAATGAATTCGGTGATCATATGTTGAATTGAGAGTGAAATTATGAAATGAATGGTTAATTTTGATCAAATTAAATATTTGTGAACCAGATAAATTGAGAAAGTATAACGATAAACCATACGTTTTACAAATAGTAATATACATCCAATAATATGTCCTTCGATCGATTCAATTCAACAGGCGGGTAGTTGCAACACTGGATTACAGCAAAGCGAGGTGTTTTTATAATTCAAGTAGCTCGAATAATATATATATTTTGACACTATAGGTAGAATAGATGAAATTGTATAATTTTGAATAGCAAATCAGTTGCCTTACATAATTAATTATTACCGAAAATATATTGAGAAATAAGCTTTTCTAAGATGACTACTATACTATGAGTGTTTAGCAATGAATTAATCAGCTATTAGAAAATAATCCCAATCACAGCAATGTTGACTTTGTTTAATCTGGCAAACAGTCGCATATTTTCTTAGCAAGAGAGTTAAGCCAATTATGCTTCACCATATTTGAAAGAAATTATTTCAAAGATATGAAGTAGGCCATAGGTGAGTTATGGAATTTATTTATTTAACGATTTTTGGTTTTCGCGTATATAGATAGATGATCACTGTACAATGTATAGTTTATATTTTGATTTTTTTTTTCATATTTTATCTATACTGTATTGAATCATGGACAAGTATACCTATGTATATATTTGTCTGTGATTGAGTCTACTGTACCTTTTGTTTTGGAACTGTACTTACGTTTATGTGGCGCTGGTTACATAACTGCTTTGCAGTTGAATGAAATCGATCGATTGCATGTATATTACAATTATAGCATAATGTTATACTTTCTCTATCAACTGGTTCACAAATATTTACTCTCGTCAAAAAGGCCCAGTCTTTTATAATTTTAATCATAATTCAACAGATTTGTTTAAATATAAAGTTTGAAATCATCGAAACTATGAAAATAAGACTGATAGTCGACTGGACCATCGGCTCAAACATATATTGTGTTAGTGATAAAGTGACCGAAACCCCATGTGATAATGACATTTTTTTACGGAAATTACTTAGGAATTCGTGAAGTGGCATTATACTTTTCGGTCTATTATACCAGTTTTGTTATGTATGATAAACTGGTGTAATATTTTTTATAAATAATGGATTTCTTGTTTCTAATAAATATTAAGGAAGGCAGTGTACCAGTCCCTCGCCTTTTCAGCCGCCACTGGTGTTGTGTAGCTTATGCCAATGATATATAACGGGTTTGTGTTATATATAGAAAGTGATTGAGGCGTGGTGTTCAAGTTTCTGTTACTGTAATAAGTTGTTAACCTTCGACCATTACAAAGCCTAGCGAATTATATACGAGGCAACACAGTTATAACGTTATGGATTCTCCTGCAGGTTTTGACGTATTATAACCAACGCCTACTCATTATTTTTTAAGTATACACAAATTCATGCAATATATATGCGCTTGATTAACAATGTTAAGTAATTTGTATTTAATTAATTTATACAATATTATAAAGAATATTTTTACAAAAGTTTCTTACAAAACAAGTTTTATATCAGAACATGCAAGCGAGCGATGTTTATAACTAACAATTGAATCATAACGACGCACACGTTAGTAACTTGAAGAGAATCAATTCAGACTAGCACTGTTCTGGATGGAACAATTAAAATAAAAGTCCTTAGGCGTATGTTTAGGATGAGCTTTTAATAATAACCAAAGCTGATATCATGGAGAGGTGCTGCGCTGTCTGCAGGCAGAGCGTAGTCTCTGGCGAGTTGATCAAGGATACCACCGCGAGCAGGTTGGCCTTGTGGTCTTGGTGCATATTGAGGTGCAGCAGGCGCTGGTCGGAATGGAGGTTGTTGTGGGGCTGGTCTATGGGGAGCAGGTTGAGCGTATTGTGGAGGAGGTTGTTGACGTGGAGCTTGTGGACGTGGGGCAGGTTCAGCATATCTGATGTCCTCTGCAACTGGGGCTGGAGCTGTGTCTGCGAATGAAAAGCGTTGTGGTGCTGGTCTAGGAGCTGGAGCAAAGTTGTGCACTGGGGCTGGTTGTGGTCTAGGTACATATCTTGGTGGTGAAGAGTAGTCAATCTCTACAGGAGCGGCACCAGAAATTTGGGCACGAGCGGGTACAGGTGCAGCATGGGTACGTTGGGCTGGAGCAGGGGCAAATCTTGGTGCGCTATTGAAGTCAAATTGAGGTTGTTGCTGAGGTTGCTGTTGTTGTTGAGGTCTTGGTTGTGGTCGAGGTGCAGGACGAGGGGCTGGTGCTTGAGATTGCTCATAGTATTGACCGTCGTCATAATTAGAGTTCAAGGTACCATCTTTGTTGGTAGTTTCATCAACCAGGGTCGGTGGAGCTACAGTGATTCCTTCACCAGCTGGCTGGAATCCGTAACGGTTTGCACCATATTCGACGACACGCACTTTGCCAGTTTCATCGGCGTAACCGTATTTTCCCTTCACTTCACCATTTGCCAATTTTGTTTCAATTTTGAAGGAACCGTCAGCACCTTCATATCCATATGTGTATGAACCATCTTCATTATGTCTATGAAATAGTAATTAATGTCATTAATTTATTAACATACAAACATATGAAGAGTATTTACAAAAAATTGTTGTCAAATTTAACAAGTACATTTTTGTTGTTCTAAAACATTTCACTATAAAAATGTAAGAATAAGATAGCTTCAAATTTTAATATTATTAGAGTATTATATATCTTGAAAATGGCATGAGAACTGTGTTAACCAATATATGTATAATAACGTATTTTTTGCTTATCTAACGCTATTTCTTAGCAATATCCTATTTGAATGAAGGATTTTTTTAAAATGATTTTTTGTCATAATTAATTATTTTCTTGCTGAGAGAATACAAATTAATGATGCACAGGACACAATAATAATTTAAATTAACCTGTAATTTTATATTAGCAATAATAATAATAATAAGTAGTAACCTGTTAATTTGTTTCAAAATTGCAATTGGTGCGGCTTTAGGTGCTGAAGTTCCAGAGAATCCAGAATTCGACTGCGGGCGAGACGGGCGACTTTGTTGCTCATAGTCATAATCTTGAGCGGATGCAAGTGCTGCTAGAAGCACGAGCCCTACCTGCGATAGAAACACCATTATACAAAATAACATAATCACCTGCACGTGTTGGCGACATGTTAAGCATGTCTTGAGTTGGGTGTCACACTAGCTCTTTCACTGATACACTTAAACCAGATTTAAAAAGATATTACTTTCTAAATTATGGCAACCAAACGTAATCACTGCAATTTCTTAATACGCGAATTCTTAATCACAATGAAATTTTTGTTAAGAAACACAAAGGCTCACTCTTATTTTGTAAATAAACCCTGGTAATTACGTGCTCACATTGCACTGTGTGTTTTGTTTTGTTTTAATTGAGAGAATGTAACAAGTTTATAATATTGTGGTTCGTACCGTAATAGCCGCAATATTTCTCGCTTGCATGTCGTTTGCTGTTTGAAGTCGGTGCACACTGGACCGGGTAGTGGGTAATCATGTAGGTTTTATATCAGTCGGGCTAAATGTCAGCAAGCGATAGTGGTAGTCACGGTGGTGGTGATGGCGTGGGGCAAGGTCCCCCGTTTGTTGGCAAGCGTGTTTTATTGGTTCGGTTCGGTACACACTGCTTTGACACGTCGGTTGTACCTAAGTCTAGTACCGATGGCTCCTGGTCCGGTCGGGCACGTCAACGATCAACTGTCCTTTCACTAGGTGACATGTATCACATTCTAGTTGTACTTACAATATATTAGAATATTATACTAATATAATTTACTTATAAATTGAATTATTAGCATTAGTTTTATGCTTTATACGCTAAATATCCGCAATGGTTTGCACAGCATTTTCTTATACGCATTTTATTTAGATTTGAAGGATACCCAAAAAGAGTTCCAGAATTTGATATTTTTAAAATAAACCAAAAACCTACAATACAATATATTTTATTACTTTACAAATTTATAATATTTTCCTAACCTTTGCAACAATTTTTCTTACAATAGACGCTGAATGTCGATTTCCAAATTATTATTTTATATTATTTGAAAAAAAACATAAGTGGAACGAAATATTAACATCTCTAATTTTTATTCTGACTATTTTAACTGTATGTGCAACAGTTTTTGCAGAAACTGCAAAAAATGACTAGATTAAAAATGCACTTCCGGTTTGAATATTTTAGAACCTTCAACCATTTAGAAACGCACACACACAAAAACACACACACCCACACATACAGAGAGAGAAAGAGAGACAGACGTCATTCCAAGAATAGTCAGCATCGATTCAGGGAAGGTCAAAAGGTATATATCAGCTAATATCGAATTTTTTCATAATTATAATAATTATTATTTCGTATAAGAAAGTCAAAAAGAATGCTTATGTTTATACGAATTAATGTAGAGTATAAACTTCGACGACGTTCTAATTAAATTGAAACATGTCTCTACCTACGGCAAATTGCATGTTTCATGATACTGTTATGATTAATTTGCCAAAGTCAACCATTTTAAATAGAATATAAGGGCATAATTCATAATTGCATCTCATACTCAACTAGTACTAAAAGCAGCAATTTGCTAATTATCACATTTATATTTAGTTATATTTAAGTTATCTACCATACATCCTCAATTATATATAACTCATTTGTCACATATGTTGAACTCAACGTTCAAATAAAAATAAACAACATTTAACAATAGTGTCCTATGTATGATGAATAACTATGAATTCTACCTTTAAGCCTATATTTAACCGGGTGGAAACAAATTTCTCATAAAGGAATCGCTACCCAAATATATAAAGAAATATCAAATCGCAGCAATAAAATGTTGAAAAATACCAGTGAAGAACACTTAAATTTAAAAATATTTTTTGAATTTATCTGAATAATATTCTAAATAAATTTGTCTGTGATTTTGATTGAATTTTAGGGCGCATACTCTAACTGCCCGGCGGTTGGTGTCACAAATCATTGGACTGTCAAATCGTATAGTCATCCTGCCCGAATTCAAATTTTAAGAAATCCGCATTTTAGAAGGTAGATTCACAAAGGCAAAAAATAAGAAGAATAAAAAATTCTTAGATATTTTATTTAAATGTATAAATATAAAATTATTTAATTTATTATTATTGGACCATGATAATCAACTTTAAACTAAACTGTATTTTCTCTATTGATACATTGTTACCTGTAATAATAATTTCGCAGAAATGTACCAATTTCTAATCTTCCTGTTTAATACGTACTTCTTGTAAAACTAGGCAATTTAAGAGGGTTAGTGAACCTTTTTTTTATGACGATGGTTCGGGCAAAATGAAAGGTCAAAAAAGGCGCATACTCAAATTGCCCGGCGGTTGGGTTTGTACCTTTTTTGACCTTTCAAAAGGTTCACTAACCCTCTTAAATTGCCTAGTTTTACGAGAAGTATGTATTAAACAGGAAGATTAGAAATTGGTACATTTCTGCGAAATTATTATTACAGGTAACAATGTATCAATAGGGAAAATACAGTTTAGTTTAAAGTTGATTATCATGGTCCAATAATAATAAATAAAATAATTTTATATTTATACATTTAAATAAAATATCTAAGAATTTTTTATTCTTATTTTTTGCCTTTGTGAATCTACCTTCTAAAATGCGGATTTCTTAAAATTTGAATTCGGGCAGGATGACTATACGATTTGACAGTCCAATGATTTGTGACACCAACCGCCGGGCAGTTAGAGTATGCGCCTCAAAATAGGTACAAACCCAACCGCCGGGCAATTTGAGTATGCGCCAATTTTAGTATTGAATATATAGTAGAATGCAAATTAAATGTTGAATATCTAGCTTTTACAAGAAAATGCTGTTCAGAATTGTAAAAGAAATGAAAGCAAAAACAATACTACTGCTTTGAATATAAATTCCTACTTTGCATTCAAAATATATTTATTTCGAACATTGAACATTACAGTTAAATACACGATTTGATATTTTTGATTATTGTGCGATATTTAATTTTAACTTACAGTCTCGCAATAAGTATTAATAAACATATATTTTTGCCTTGTAACCTTGATAAAGCTTTCTTGATTGTAACAACTATTTTACTTATTTTTTTGAGGATTAAAATTGTCAGTGATCAAGTATCTTATAGCTAGTTCAAGACCAACAAGTTTTGATAAAATATCTTATGACATGACTTTCTCATCAAACTCATGCTAATACACGCGTTTAGGCATAGATTAGAGGTAAGGGAACGATTAGGTTCGATATACTTTAAATAATGTAATACTAGAACTTATTTATTACAATATAATTGAACAAATAAATAAGTAGCCAGTTATCCGACAAGAAAGCAAGTATATTAAAAATATATTGTAAGAAGTTATAAATTGTTAAATAAACCCACTATAAATAATAAAATGAGCTTATACATACGTAACAGTAAAACAAACATGAATCTTTTAATACATTTTAATATAAATAACTAAATTCACAATTAAACAATTTCTACGTGGACTACATCGTCGACAAATTAGCGTATTTCATTGATCAGATATTCATGGATTTGTATTTTGTGCGTTCTTAGTTTGCTTCTTCACTGAGGGTGCTTTCCAGCTAGGTACAAAGTTAACACTGTGTAACACAGTGTATGATACTTGCGTTCCAACTACGCCAAAGTACGACTCTACTCGACTCTGACATACTCTGCTAAAAAGCAAAGTCTGGTGCAGTATTGGTAATTCGCATACCAACTTTTAAAAAAATTACATGTATGGTATCACTGCGTCCCGCGTAAATTACAACAAAACCATATTGTACTTGTGCATTTTCGGCTTGGATTGATATGTTAAATAATTAATTAAATTGCACACTTCGAATTTGATTAATATAATTCATTATTAATAGGTTCTTATTGAATTTGTCAGGATCTAGGGATAAATGACTATCGCGCACTCTATTGGGTAGAGTACGTAACTCCTAAAGTGTTCCAACTAGCAATCAACACAGTGTTTGAGAATGTCTGACGTTGTTTGACAAAGTTCCCTTGCTGGAAAGCACCCTGAATATTTCTATAATATTAAATTATACAATATGTAAAACAAAATTAAAACAAATATTTAGATTGAATAAATAAAATGCAAAACAAATATTGTAGTTCATTATTGAAGTAAATTTTGTTCTTCTTCGAAGGAACGTTTTTGCTTGTGTCCACATTTATTTTGTATCCTATAATTTAACAATAAAATGAAAAATATTCTTCATTGAATCAATGCTTCTAAAATAATTCAAAATGAAAAAAAGATTTTGAATGTAGAAAGGACATGCTATAGTTGCAGGGAGAAAAAGAATTCCAAATTATAATGAAGAAAATCTAATAGTTCATGTATAAATATAATAATCATTCAAATTAAATTATTTACTTACTTAATGAGTTTATTAAACCATCAATACTCAGATATATACATAGCATCATTCATATTTCCATCAAATGAGGTGGCAATCAATACTTATGATGTCAATACTATAATCAATTAATATATATGCCGTAGCCAATTAGTGAAATTACATCATCTGTCGAAATATATTATACGAATATAATATACAAGATGGTTACAAAAAGATAGTTCTTCGTCATTAGAATTTACGAGTTTATTTTGAATAATATAAATATTTCGTGGTCAGTATATTATACGAAAATAAATAGTAAACCAATATTTTTCCTACACGAAACAAATTATAAATTATTTAATATCTCATTGTTTCATTTCTATTTTGTTATCTGAAAACTATTAACGATGTATTACAAGTAATACATTTAGCATCGAAATTCATTCTAAGGTTGTGGTTCAATTATAGTACCCATAAAATGTGAATTATTTAGGGGAAATCTATTAAATAATCACGAAAATAGGAAGCAAGACAGAGAGATTTATAAAAATTATGATTATTTATAATTATTTTGATTCTTAATTTAAAATGCCAAAGCTATTCCTATTACATTTTGTTAGTTGTTATTAATTTTAGTCTGTGTTTATGAAGTGTAACTAACATTTTATGGTTAAAATTATTTAAAGCAAAAATGTAAATAATTAAATATTTATATCGCTATTCTCGAAAAGAAGCCCATTAAAAAAACAGTCAAAATAACATAGGTCATGAATTTTTGTTTTCCGGCTCATAAACGAAATTTTAAAAAAATTAGAGCATAACCAGAATTTTAATACTATCAAAATATTTTTTAATAAATTTGTTAAATTTATGTGGTAAGTTAATTAGCGACCTTTTTCTTCACTTTAAAGAGCAGAAACAAAATAATTGTAGCTGATTTAAAACAGTTACAAAATTATTATTATCATATACTGTACAGGCAAAATTATATGCTAGCTATACTGAACTTCGTTTAGAACACGGTTAAAATAAACCTTTTCAATTCTGTTTTAATACATTACATATATCTAGAATTTGCGAAGTGCGGTACGTAATATAATGGCAGATATTGGAAGACATGGAACAACGGACTAAAAAATAATGACAAAAGAAGGACATGTTCATTGGTAACTACTTTATAAGTTAGAAGATAAAAAAGAAATCTTCGCATAAAATTTAATGTTCTGAAAAAAATATGTATTCCATGTCTAAGTGCACATCAAAATGAAATATTTTTTTTCTGTAGAAGACTTTCATTCTCTTGTTTGAGTCAATTGCGCATAGATCAAACTAGCCTTTCGCAATATCACAGATCAATCTTTACACATTTACTGATTAAGGCATTTTTATGTAATTCTAATAGATATTTGGTGTTTGTTTGAATTTCGATTTCTTACTAGCTCTATAAATTTTCAATAGGACTGCTTTATGGTTTGGATCGTTGTCTTGATAGAACATATAATTATTTGAGATTCCCAAATTTTTTGCATTAACCTTTAAGTTTGATTTTAAAATAATTAAATACATATATAGGTATTTATCCTTTATTCCGTCCTTAAGATGCACCCTTGCGACAGACATGCAATCCAAAAGCATCAGCGACCTGCACCATGTTTCACATTTAATCACAAATATGTTTTAATAGGCACGAGACATTGCATGGACACGTAAAAGTTATATGTACAATCATCTGTAAATATAGCATCATTCCAAACATCAAAATTCTTATTTAAATGTTTCTTTACAAACTTTAATTGCCTTATAAGCATTTATCCTATTTCTTGAATTTACTGTTACTTTGTGAAAATCCATATTATACGGAAATAAAAAATTACACAGTTTTATGTTTCACTAAATTTTGTCTGTGTGTGTCTGTTTATGTGTGTGATTGTGTGTGATTGTGTGTCTATATATCTGTGTGTATGTGTGCGTTTCACAGCCTAAACGATTGAAGATAAAGTTATGAAACTTTCAATTTAAGATTTGATTGATTAGTAAGAAAACATCTTATTTTTGAAAAGAATATTCCGACTAGAAGTGCATATTTACTTAGTTTTTGCAGTTTCTGCTATAACTCAAAAATGATAGTACTTACAGCAAAATCAGAATAATAGAATAATGCAAATAAAATTATGATATAATCAAAACCAATAAGCGTATAAGAGAGTTCAGTGTAAAACAATGCAGATGTTTTATTTGAATTTCAAACACTGTATTATAATAATCTAAATAGAAACTTATTTCCCGAATTGATTATCAATTTTTATTCTTATACGAAGCATTTTCAGTAAACGGTAATCATGAAAATTTTGGTACTCGATAAATATATCAATAATATCTTTAGAGTCAAGTGTACTTACTTTACGAATATATAAATAACAACCTAATACTAACTATAGTTCCAAATTATATTCATCAGCCATTGTACACAAACTTACATAATATAAATCAATCTCTTTGAACTTATAAAGAACACAAGTATAAATAATCGAAAGGCCAAATATACGGAAGATTAGTTTCGCAACAATAATACTATAAAATACAAAGTTTGAACTATCTCGAACCAGAAAAAATAAGTTTCTCAATAAAAAATTATTACAAAAGATTATTTAACCGGCTTAATATAGCACTTACCTACTAGAAAATACAAATGGAGCATTTTAAAAATAATAGCACGCCATTTTAAATCATCGGTTTCACTTGCTGTATGATCAAAAAGTTGAGCAATCTTTAGTAAAATAAAATATATTAACAATTGAATTTTAAATGCAGTTCGCAATAATTTGTATTATCAACTTTGTTGCGGTATTTAAACGATTCGAAATACGGCGAACGGACCTAATTCACTGCAATTTTATTAAAATCGGTGTTATATCATCAGTAGTTATGAGTGAGATATTTTGGTATTACGAGAGTGATACTGACCGAACGATCAGTCAAGTTATTTCCTATAGTATCGTTCGATGAGAATAATTGGCATTGACTTGCTTTTTTCTACTTATCTATTTATATAGATGATAGAATTGTAGAATTTTGTGGATCAAATAACCTAACGTGAAAATTGCATGAACAATTTTCAGTTATAATTTCATGGTTTAATTATAGGCAGTTGCTCTACAAAACTTCACCACCTATTTCAACCTATTTTTATTCAAAAACGTGGTATATCGTTCCAAAATTTCCGCGCCTATTATTCCTATTCCTTATTTTCTAATCAAATCAATGCGAAGCAATTATTCCTACTTCAAATTATCTAATCATACTTGGTATTAAAGTTATAAATATTCTCTGTATCAGGGAGACCTGAAACAAATTTTATTGAGGACTATTGAATCAATTGCTCTTCTGCACTTGCAATTAGTACCGCAAAAAAATAATATATTGCTTAGATTCATAAATTAAATTTCAGTACTTCAAATAAATCTGTTTTGAAAGGTATAGTTTAGAGCAGTGTATGCCAAACTTTTTGATATGCCTTTAGAAAAAAAAAATTGTCAGCGGCTCCCCTACCGCTCTTATAATACATATTACAAAAATTACATTTACGTTAAGCTTTTCGCACCTCCTTTTACACTATTCCGCTCCTCCCCTGGGAGTCATACCCTGCAGCTTGGAAATCGCTGGTTTAGAGAAAGAAAATATGCACAATAAATAATTTATCGCTGAAAAAGTACTTTAATGTCTGTGATACATTAAAATAATATTTTTAAAAATACTACAATAAAGCTGAATTCACATTGGAAAAATTAACAAATTAAATTACAATTAAATGTAACCTTGAAACCTTGATGTGCAAAAATTCGGTAAGGCATAACCTGTTTTAAGTTATCGACATATGTTTAGGTATGCGCAGTTCTATTTTAGGAGTTTCCCTAGTGTTAAAACCGTAAAATGAGATCTTTTTTAAAATCGATTATAGATGAAGAGGAATAAAGATAGAGACACGATTTTTGGTATACATATTTATTATATGGAAAATTTACATATTATGTTATAAACATTAAAAAAAAATTCAAAATTGCGGTCGGGACGGCTGGTTGATAAAGCGCGCTCGGAGGAACTTCTTCATCGGCACAGTGTATGGATCACATCTTTGATCTGCAAAATTAAAACATTAAACATTTTTCTGTTATTTATATTCTGTTATTATTGACGGTAACATGTTGAGTTTTGAACAAAATATTGATTTTTACAATTTTTTTTGAAGTGTTCAAGAAGTGATCACGCTTTTGTTCTGTTTATTAATATAAAATATGTTTTTAAAGTAACTAGATATACCTATTTTGTGTAAAACTCACTTTATGAACCGGCCGTCCAGACAGAAATTTTCCATTTTTTTAAATTTTTTATACTATAATACTAATATTTCACATAAAATAAATATGTGTACCAAAAATCGTGCCTCCATCTTTATTTCTCTTCATATAGTATCGATTTAAAAAAAAAGATCTCATTTTACGGTTTTAGCACTAGGAAAACCCCTTAAGTGAATTAAACTGGTATTTCAATATGAGTTGTATTAATATTATTAGCTCATTATATATTTTAAATAAATAAAAAAAGAATTGGCTTAAACTAAAACTGGACATGGCGAATTTATTTTATTTTCTTGATAAATATGAAATATAGTAATAAAATTCTTGTAATTAGTACATTATATAAATAGTCTTTTTAAACGAATATTCTATAAAATATTAATATTTCATATAAAATACAACTATATTTGTTATAAGTGCAGCTGTTTCGAAGATATTACAAAACATTCAAAAAATTACAAGAATAATTACTTAAGGTTTGAATATTATCTTGAGAGCCATACAAAAATCTCCAGTTGAAAGTTTCATTATTATATATTTGGCCGTTTTGACTGTAAAGTGTTCACACACATATACAGATATACACATACAGAATTCCGCAATTAATCAGACTCGACTCAAAGAAGGTCAGAAGATATATTTTCGATAAAGTCCGGACTTCGTACCTTTTCGTGATTCCTAAACTTGCCTATCCTTCGTATAAGAAAGTAAAAACAATATATGTACTATAATTAATACTTACAAAATAGCAATCAAACTAACAACAGTATAGTGATAAATCTAAAATATCATTCTTTATTTCTTTGGTATTATAAAAGGAATATTTGGCGAACTTGGCACATATAATTTCTGTATAAACAACATATCCTCTATAATTAAAATAATCGAAGTAGCAATCAAACCAAAAATGACACTGAAATCATTCTATGATATCAACCGTCACATATATTATTCAAAATATTGCATAAGCCGAAAAACTAAAACATACATACTTTAAATGTATATTGATATATTTTAAACATTATTATTTTCAATATTCTTTTACAGCTTTTAGTTTTAACCTGAACAAACTTTAAATACATAAAAAAAAATCAAAATTTTATTAAATTTTTTTGGTATCTAAAAATTGTCGTTATTATTCAACTACTGCAGATAGTGCATATAAGAAAAGTGTTGGTTACAAGCATTATAAAGGTTCACTGCAGCATTGCACTGAGCTAGCTGTGGTTAACGCAGCAGCGTTTATATTTGTACTACGCGTCATGAAATCCTACCACCACTCTTAATTTAACACCTTAACAGCCCTACGTAGGTGCTCATTCAATTCACACGTTAGTATTGCTTTCTAGTTGATACTGATTTAGTTTCGGCTGCCAGTTCTATCATCCATATTTGAGCGAAAAGCAATTCAGCAAATATTGGGACCACTGATAAATGGAATACAAAGATAGAAGTGGAAACATAGACAATGGCTGCTTTCATGATATAATCATTCAACAATGGTGTTTGGATAAAGTTATAGAGCTTGATGCTGACAGGAACTAACTTATCATATAATATTAATTAAAGTTTTGAAACAACATTTGATTAAAAATTTTCCTTGTTTTAAAGTTGACAATTATGGTGAAAAGACAAAAAATTATTTATGTATTTAAACCATTTTTCGAAAGAAGATTTATTTTCAAACATAGGTAGTTTATTGCAGAATAATTACTTTTTCGCTAACTTAATCATATACATAAATTTTAATATAAACAGGCATAAGCTTTGCCAATGATTCGACCATTTTCAATATTATAATATAATTTCATAATATTTAAAGGCGCCTTTGGAAACATTTCAAAAATAGAAAATAAAACATCTGCAGTCATGCACCGAACTTTCTTATACGCTTTTGGGTTAAATCACATGCTATTTTCATTATTATTATAATTTATAATATTTGTTTTAACCTTTGGAACACTTTTACACTAAATATATTTCTTAGATTAATTATAAAATGTCAAACTTCAAATTATTTAAGTCTGTTTTGTTTTTTTTGATAACCAATTGACAGGCGCAGATGATACGATTTATGTAAAAATAAATATAATACGAAGAAATTTCAAGAGCCATTTTCTTGTTTCCGGTACCGTTTGGGAAAAAAAGTTTCAAATAAATGTTGTACAAAATGCTGATATCTATAATTTTTACTGTAACAACTTTTCTGTAACTGTAACTATTTTTGAATAATTGCAGAAACTGTAAAAAATGACTAGAGTAAACATGCACTTCCGGTCGGAATATTGTTTTAAAAAATGGGAGGTTTTCTTGCAAGGCACATACAAATCTTATGTTTAAAATGTCATAATTTTCCCCTTAGCCGTTTGGGCTGTAGAGCGCTCTCACACACACACACGCACACACACACACACACACACACACACACACACACACACACACACACACACACACCGACACACACACACACACACACACACATACACACATATATATATATATATATATATATATATATATATATATATATATATATATATATATATATATATATATATATATATATATATATATATATATATATATATATATATATATATATATATATATATATATATATATATATATATATATATATATATATATATATATATATATATATATATATATATATATATATATATATATATATATATATATATATATATATATATATATATATATATATATATATATATATATATATATATATATATATATATATATATATATATATATATATATATATATATATATATATATATATATATATATATATATATATATATATATATATATATATATATATATATATATATATATATATATATATATATATATATATATATATATATATATATATATATATATATATATATATATATATATATATATATATATATATATATATATATATATATATATATATATATATATATATATATATATATATATATATATATATATATATATATATATATATATATATATATCGACGTCAATAGTCGGAATCGATTCAGGGAAGGTCAAAACGTATATATCTGTTAAAATCTCAAGATCGAAATTTTTCATGATTACAATACTTACTTATTCTGCGTATACGAAAACAAAAACATTTGGTTTGTTTCACACTAATATTAATTTTCTTTTCGACGTACGTTTCCTCATTAGCAGTTGAAACGAACATTGACAAGAAAAATGCAATCATTCAATCAGAAACTACCACTTTATCTTTAAACGCGTTTTTCTTGAAACAATGTTTTTCAAACTGGGCGAAAACATAACTCTTATACTAGTCAATCAATAGTCATGAATTTTTCACAGTCTTAATTGATAGAGAGTTTTCTACCGAACATCGTGCGATTTTTTTATATTGTTGATAGTTCTTTTTTATTAACAAATTCATATGCAAGTTTTAACTAAAAATCGTATAATTTTTTTTGAATCATTTGAATTATTTCTACAAAAATCACTATTTTAAAATTCGGCTACGTAGTCCAAGAGCTTATATATTGCAGATTTATAATCTGTTGTCATTTTTTCCTAGGTCAATTAGTGGGTGCTCAACTCTTTCGCCCGCTTGGTACTACTTCTAAAAACCTTCATAGGTTGGACTACACTAGCAGCCTCAACAAGACTACGTTCTGAAAATAGATTGAAGGATGATCAAAATGGGTAGTATCGTTATAAATTTGAGTTTGATAATTATCATGAACACAATGTTTACATTTTAATAAGAAAGTTAATATATTTACAAACTTGAATCGAAATCTAACATAATTTTTAAATAAGTCAAGGTCTCATCACCATTAAAACATTAATTTGTTATGCAGATATTTAAATTAGCTCATACAACCATATCCCCTTTTAAAAGATTGTTTTTGAATTTGAAAATTTTATAGAATTTAAGTTTTCGAAAGTACATTCAAGGCAATAAGCACGTTGAGGACTATACCATTTGTTGTTAAGTATCACTGGAAAGTGAGCTGCGCACGTCAGTTTGTAAACTTGTTACGTCGTTGTCATTGTTCTGTTTATTTTAAAGAAAGTGAATCCGTTTAACCAACACCTCATGCTATTTTATAAAATATAATTGAAACATGTTGAAGATAAATTATATGTGGATCATATAATTTATATTAAGTTTAACATGTGAATAAAAATTGTTTACATGTCTTATAATTCACATACACATTGTACCATGAATGTGATAATTGCAGCATCTTTCTATATTCCGCTCTAGATTTATCACCAGATTTTCATTTTTATTCATCAATGTTGGATTTTTCTAATTGTTATGAGCCCCCTATCTATATAGAATAGTAATTTTATTTGTAATAGTTTATCAGCTTGTAAATTAATCTTTTTTATTTGACTAAAACAAAAGTTAGATGTCTACATACATGTGATGCCTAGAAATAAATGCTATGGTACTTTTTCGTAAAACTTAATTTTGCACGATGACAGTGGTAATCCACTCTTTTCAACTGCATATTGAGTATCAATATTTTCACAAGCCATATTGATTATCGCATATTCTATTACTCCAATATGTTTTTTCAATAAAACACATTATTTAATCCTTATTTTGGTGAACATTACAACAGCTTTATTAATTACTAAATATTGGATATAATGCATAACTGCGTTCATCAAAATATTATAATATTTGGTCTTTTTCTCCTAAAGGAGCATCCATATATGAGTTCCAGTTTTATGGGGTGGTGGGATATCTTGAAATGAGACATTCTGTAACGTAGGGGCCTACTTCCATATGACAAATTGTGACAAAGGTGGGGGTAGGTCACAAAAACATCTAAAATTTGAGTAATTTACGGATGCTCCCTGATTAAAATCAAAATATTGTCTTTTCATATTTCTTTAAACTACAGTATTGGCTTTTGAATATTGAAATACGCAATGCGTTAAATTCCGCTTATGTAAATAGCGAGAGTGAAAGAAATTGGTTATTCAGAGAATGAATTCTTTTTCGGTTGTTGATTTCGTTTTGTAGACATTACAGCATTGACCCATTGCTTGAAGCCAAGGCGTTGTCTCCAAATGAAAACGAAATGTGTAACGGTTACGTTATGTGAGAAGTCTTATTAGATGAAATGCCCACACAGCTGAGAGAAAGTATAACAAAACAGGTTTGTTTTATCAAACGCACAGCAATGTGATTGAACTTTCTCGATACTAAACAATTTGTTAGTATAGAAACCTTGAACTTTGACACCCAATTTCTGCGTTCTATATTTTCTTCACTTTACAGATTAAACTGATGCGTGAACACCAGATAGACCTATCATTTGTAATTGGTCAGGTATAAAATTATATTCGTTAATAATTATGTCTCTACTAAAATCTCCCTTTTCTTGCACTGATATAGATAATTGGACTTATTATTAACTAAAGTAATTAAACAATCTGATGATAGATTGCTTGTAGATATCATTATATACATTTGATCTTGAAATGCCTGCTGTCAGCAGATTCTACGCACGATTGTAGAACGTGGAATAGTTGTAAATTTATTTTGCCATTACTTAGTTTTATTTACAATTTAAACTTTATACATATACAGTAATACATATTGTTTTGAGCTTTGTATTAGATGAACCAGCCTGTGAAAAACTATAATATTGCGTGTGTATACAGAGAAAATCTCGCTGCGTTATCTGTACACTATTTTGATAATGTTGCACACTTTTTTAGTGCATCTTTAGGTCATATTTTTGAAAAATTTGAAATAGTATGTAAATAAGTCACTAAAACGAAATTGAATTCAAATTTAATGATTTTAGTTTATTTTGTTTATCTGTTAAACAATTGGCAGGCTCAGTTGATATGATTTCTGCAATTACATTTCTTTTGTCTACATAATTATGGCACATTTTCAATAGCAATTTTCTTGTAACTGGTACATATTTTGAAATAAATGATCTTGCAGAAATTTTGCAAAATGTAAATATCTATAATTTTTATTCTGACTATTAGTGCAATCGTTGTTGAGTTATTGCAGAAACCGCAAAAAAATTATTAGAGTATATAAGCACATCCAGTTTGAGTATTCTTTTAAAAGATAGGGTGCATATGCAAGACTTAAGTTTAAAGCTTCATAATTTTACCTACAAGTGTTTAGACTGTAGAGCACACACACACACACTTACACTTATACATATACATACACAGCCGACATTCCATAAATATTCAATTTAGGGAAAGTGAGAAGGTATATTTCCGTTTTTTTCATGATTACTTTTGCAATTCGCAATTATATTTAACTTGCTTAATGTAGAAATTTGACATTTTCCGTTAACATTGTAGCATTATTCTAATTTTTAACGCAATTGGTTGATAAAATAAAATTGAACAAAATGATACGAATACATAATTTAAATGAAAATAATATAAATATCAATATTTCTAAGCTAATAATATTAAATATTAAAATGAAAAGCATTATGAAATGTAATTAAGTCAGTGAGACAGATCTGGGCGGAGTATGTGCAGATTACAGAATGTATTTACATTTCTCTCAGCGGAAGCATTGAAATATACGAAGTTATATTATGTAGCAAAAATATGTAGAACAATAGTTCCTTATAGAGCAATCTAAAAAGTTAATAAACTTGTTTGAGAACAAGAATTGATCAAGCAGACGCTGCTTACAGGGTCAGTCGATTGGTTCAAAACAAGAATCGTGACTCGACGATCCATACCAATATCACACTTAAAATGTAGCCGAAATATCTTTTCGCATCATATTAACTATTTGTTATTTTTGTGTTTATTAAAGAATGAAATAGCGAAAATGCCTGTAATATTCAAACAACAATTTTTTTTTGTACTATCAGAGAAAAGGTAATTGGTAAATATCAATTTGATATTGGAAAACAACATGTTAATAATTAATTATTATAATTTATAATATTTTCTGTATACAGGGTGTAACAGCGAAACGAGCTACCTCGAATAACTTCTATGCTATTAAAGATACAATAAAATAGTATAAGACAATCTTATGCACGACTAAGAGGTACATCCAACTATGAAAGAAAATTTTTTTTAAGCCAGTGGTTCTCAAGCAACAACACAAAGTTATATTTTTTCAAATGAGATGCTATATATTTTATTTAGGCCCATGCGATAGAGTATTTTTTTCTGAATTCCATCATGTATTCGTTTTATACCTTTACATAATAAAAATATCGAGAAAAAAGCGAGTAAGAGATGCGTTTGCTACTCTGAAACCGGAAGAAATTAATAATGCAACTTCTGAATCAGTTTTGAAAAGATTTGAATTACGTTTAGAAATAGATGGAAATCAGATAGAACACTATTTATAAAGATAATAACAAATAATTTCATGTATTTAATTTATGTTTCGTTGTATTTAAGCTCAGTTGTTTTTCATAGCCTAAAGAAAAATAACTATAAAAATAAAATTTATTTAACTTTCAATTGCATTTTTCTCAATATTTTTATTATGTAAGGGTATAAAACGAATACATGGTGGAATTCAGAAAAAAATACTCTATCGAATGGTTCTAAAAAATATATAGCATCTCAATGTTGCTTCTTGAGAACCACTGGTTTAAAAAAAATTTTTTTTTTCATAGTTGGATATCCCCCTTGGCCCTGTATAAGATTGTCTGATACTATTTTATTGTATCTTTAATAACATAGATGTTATTCGAGGTAGCTCGTTTCGCTGTTACAGCCTGTATATCGAGTCAATAAATATAATTCCTAATTGAAATTTCAAATATATTTTTTGTGTCTTAAATGACACATGACCTGTATTCTATAGAAACCATATTCATAATAATAAATCAAATTCATATTTTGGTATCATCCTTGAAAATCAACCAAGATGACTTGTTTACATGTATTCGATTAAATTTGGTTTTCTAATATCTAGATCAATTCACATATCCTCTTTGAGAAATTGACAAGGTCGGCTTAAGTCATTCTGCGGTTGTCAGTGCCATCAAGGTCACAGTAGAATACCATTCGTATAAAATACAGATTAAGTATCGCTCACCCAATCATATCTAACAAACACGTTACTGAAATCAGTTAAATATTAATAGAACAGGCGATTTTATACACGTAAGCAAATAGATTGAATAACGTTTTTTCTCGGGATAAACTTTCCATTATATAGTGGCTATCAGTTTAGAGCCACACCTTTTTATTATAAAGGACCGGAAAGTAAGAGGAACGACATTGGCAAATTTTAAATTAATGCATATATTTCATGCGGATATGTTATATATGAAAAATAAATTTTAATATCCGCAGTGTGCACTCAACTTTCTTATATGTATTTTGTTTGGATAGGTGAGATATTAAAATACAAATTCTGTATTATTTTTAATTTATTCTGATTTTTCAGTTAATTATCGTTAATTTTTTAAATCTACGTGTTCTTTTTCATGACAATCGTATAAGTCAATTTCCTATTTTAAATTTTTATAAATGATTATAAGGTGGATTTATAAGTATCACAGCGCACAGAAAATAGCAAAACACAGCATAGCATCGCATACCACAGAACATTATCCATTTGGGAAGTTTTATAGAGGCACAGTGCGCATGGGCTGCAATGCGAAGAAAAAGTAGAATTTTTACCAGATATATCCATAGAAAAAGAAGAATACATGTCTTTCCACTTTATAAACACAATTATTAAAGGGAAATTAAACAAAAAAAAAGAGAAGATATGATATAATTGCGAAGTAAGATTTTTTTTTAATTCTTCAAGATAAACGAATAAAAAATAAAATTCGGCAAAATCGGGCCAAAGCTTTGCGAAAAAATGCATAAATGTGTATTTTTGATGCATTTTGAGTGCATCGCTAAACTATTTTTTTTAATATCTCCGGTTATGTTAGTTGTAGAAAAATGATAAAAAAATCGAAATACTTGTGAATCAATAGGGTAAAACGACCAGTAGTGGCACAGTTAAGAAAATTCTCTACTTTTTTGAGGATTAAAAAAAATGTGGTTAATATATTTATATAATAATTGAAAATTTTTAAAGTTTAAGTGTTTTATAAAGTAAAATAAAAAAATTAAATTGTTTATTGATGTTTTAGGTAATTTTGTTCACAATTTATAATTTGATGTTAAAATGCCAGTAATGGCACAGTGGCTGCCTTTAAGAGAACAGCCCTTTCTAGTAGTAGCACGGCAAATATAGTTATAAATTTATATATTTTAGCTTGGATTTCCTAAAATTTAGGTATATATTTATAAAAAAAACACTTGCAGTAGCTTTATTTTATAAATTTTTAAATTATAGAGGTAGGTACTATACCTATCTAAAGCTAAATTTAATATTTATAAAGTTCTAAATTATAAATGTAGACAACAATATTATTCTTTATCTATAATGCAAATGATATTTTAATTGAATAATAATTTTTAATCGAAATATTAAAATTACTTATAAATAGGTATATTACATCAAAATTTTTAATACTTTTCTTGCATTAAAATTTTGTGAACAATGACAAATTGAAATCTTTTCTAGTTTTATTTTTTTAGATAAAAATACTTTTCATCTTGTAATTTCAGATAAAAGTATTTTTTCAAGTATACCGGGTGGGGCAAAACAACCTCCCTAGTTTTGCAAGTGAATTAAAGAAAACGGAGTCGAGATACAAAAATTGTATTTCAATAAAATAAAGTAGTTACATGGCCAGTTTTATCTTATGTAGTTTTAAAAATCATATCGGCCAAGTGTTGTCCTTCATTGTCTACACACTGCTGCAAGCAACTTTTGAAGTTTTGCATAACCCTTTCAAGCATTTCTTCAGTTATACGGCGAATTTCCGTGCGGATTGTCTCCTCTCTGGGAGACAAAGCACGCGGGGAACATTTCCTTCAAAACTAGCATTGATGCCCGCGCTGTGTGGGCTGTGGCTTCCCCCCCGTCCAGCTGAAACCAGACATTCTCGAGACCAAGTTCTTTAAGAGCAGGGGCAAAAAAATTCTGGAGCATGTTCATATAGCGCCCAGAATTGACGGTAACTGCCCGATTTCTTTCCTGTAGTAAAAGTAAGGCCCGATAATCCCTATTCGGGAAATTGCGCACCAAACTGTGACACGATCACTATGCAGAGGCTTCTCGTGGATCACCCTCAGATTGTTTTCGCACCAATATCGAAAATTTTGTTTATTTACACCGCCAGAAAGATGGAAATGTGCTGGGCGGCGATTACAGACTCCTTTTCGCGTATGTATGCTTCCACGGCAAAAGCGCGCTGCTCGTTCGTCCACATTGTGTTTACGACTGAATCCTTTTGTAACACATACACACGGCATATCTTTCTGCCGCCATTCACGCCATTCCTACCCTGTTACGACCTCTGCTAGCTTCACAATTCTCTGTTGAAACTAGGGAGGTTGTTTTGCCCCACCTGTATAAGAGGTTTTGGTTCTAATTCTTGATTTTTCACACTTCTTGTTACCCTTTTTATTAACGGTGTCATTGTTTTTACCAGTTTTCACTAAAATAAAAATAATTTATTCAAACTAATACAAAAATAAATTAAATAGGTCATGTTTTAGATTTTTATTTTTTATGAGATAAACAATAAAATTTCAGTGTACGTATAATGTAAATAATAACTGATACATACCTTTTAAAGAATTATTTATCTGTAGTTAAAATATGTAAAAACATTAATATTCTAACCTCACTTGCTTACTGTCAGAGAGTCTCTGTTTACTATTTTATTTATAGCAGCGGCCGCTCAATAGAAAAGCGCTGTAAGCATAAAGTGTTTTTTTATTGGTGGCTCTTCCAAATTTTATACCAATTACTAGAACACGTGTTTTTAGAATTAAAAAAAAAAAAATCAATATTCAGCATTTGAAATGTTTCGATGAACTATTCATTTAGTTTATTTAACCAGGTACATATTAAAAAAATACGTTTTTCTAGTAAGTATGATTGTAATTGCTTAAGCTATGGTAACCGTAAACTTACTAAAAATGGCTGTGAAAAGTACAATTTTGATATCGCTAAACAATATTCGTTTTTTTTTTAATTAATAATTTTAAAATGGACGTTCTAAAGGTTTTTTCTTGTTTAAAACTATATATAAATATTTAAATCGTTGTTATACCTACGCATTTGCACAATTTTAAACGTATAAAACCAAGTTTTTGATACCTGTGCCATTACTAGCGATGTGCCACTACTGGTCGTTTTACCCTATACTATCGAACTGATCTAGTGTAAATATTTAAAAATGAACGTTTATCTTAAAAAATCTTAAAGTATAATATTTCGGGTTCTTTTACCGAAAATGAAATAAATAACAAGAAAATCGTCGGGTTTTCATAAAAATTGGATTAAATGTGTATTTTACTTTATCTTAAATGGAAAAATAAGAAAATATCCGACTTCGCAATTACATCACAATAAAATTACAATTTCCTTCTACTACATCTATCTTTTTCGTTGGGGACTTGCCTGGTATGGTACCCTAACTTATCTTCTTACTAATCTAAACCATTTCCTCTTATGATATGACTGTTGTGGTACGCGAAATAGAGAAAATGACCATTGAACGAAAGAAGGTTATGATTGATGATTGATCATGATTGCGTTAAAGAAAACTTATAAGCAAGCGGAATACAAGAACGTGTATGAAGTGTGTAAGGACAAAGTTCAATGGCAAAAGATTGTCGAGATGGGAAACAAAGCAAAAGGATTTGCGTCACCCCATTGATGGGAATAAGCATGACGATGTATATGTGTGTATATGTGTATGCGTGTATGTGTGTATGTTTTTTTTTCGTGGACAGGTGTAAATCTTCAACGGTGTGTGTATGTGTGTATGTGTGTATGTGTGTATGTGTGTATGTGTGTATGTGTGTATGTGTGTATGTGTGTATGTGTGTATGTGTGTATGTGTGTATGTGTGTATGTGTGTATGTGTGTATGTGTGTATGTGTGTATGTGTGTATGTGTGTATGTGTGTATGTGTGTATGTGTGTATGTGTGTATGTGTGTATGTGTGTATGTGTGTATGTGTGTATGTGTGTATGTGTGTATGTGTGTATGTGTGTATGTGTGTATGTGTGTATGTGTGTATGTGTGTATGTGTGAATCTGTGTGTATGTGTGTGTATGTGTGTGTATGTGTGTGTATGTGTATGTATGTGTGTGTATGGGTGTATGCGTGCATGTGTGTAGGTTTGTTTGTGTGGAAGTGTGTGTGTGCGTAAGTGTGTGTTTTGTGTGTTTATAGCTAAACCGATGAAGCTATAATTACTTTAGAAAATAATATTTAAACCGAAAGTGTGTTATTACACCTTTATCCCTCATGTAATATCTGCGGACCAGCTGCACTTTCAGCCAAAAATAGCAAATATTTTAATATTTTACTTATGTCACAAAGTTATATATTTACAAAAAAGTCTTACTTAATCTCTTTTTTCTTATTTGTGTTTGTATAGTTAACATATGTAAGGAAATTTATATTTATCTAATCATATATCATATTTTTATAGGAGAAGCTAATAATTTTAAATAATTTGGGCTGTGACATTTGACATTAATTTCATAAAATATATTGTAATCATTTACATACATACATCATCATGCCAATTCATATCATTGGAGTGGCCAACAACCTATTACATTCTTTCCCATCGTGACATTCTTTCGACATTCAACTCCATCCGTACACACTTATTTTGCTTCTTTCATGTTCATCGAATTTTTCATACTCTTTTGTATTCCGCTTGCTCATAACGTTTCTATAACGCGGTTAATTCTCAATCATGTTTATTCTCACATCATTCATCTCACCCACGTAAATCTTTTTGGTCAATCTTTCATTCGTTCATTCTATATGGCCATTCCATCTAATTTGACTCTCACCTATTCTACGTGCAATACTTTTTAAAATGTTGCACTACTTACATACCTACGTATTCCACTTTCTGTCTCACCTAGATATACATCACAAATATCTCTCAAAAATTTCATTTCCATAGCAATCACTCGCTCTATTTGGGTTTGCCAAACCAAATATTCACTACCATACATCTACGATAGTACAAGTACACCATTGTACACACATTGTCTTGTAACCTTAAAAATATTAAAATTTCTAGCAAACATTCCTAACGTTTCTAAAATTTTACAAGCAGCCTCTTCCTTCAATCTCGCAATCATATTCTCCATCGCTTGAGAATAAGCAACCTAAGTAAACTGTTTATCATCTTCTAGTCCAATTGCCATAATATTACACACTGCCCTACCATCATGCTTTTTGAGCACCATAACTTTGCTGTATTTACATTCAGTTCAAGATTCATATATCATCGAACTGCATTAATACTTTGTATCGTTATGTAAGGCATTACAGAGTGTGAAGGGACACCATATCTGAGTCATAATTCAGTTCTTGAGGAATCAATCAATATTTGTTATCAGTAGTACTCTTAGCATTAAATTAATATTGCTATGCTATATTGTATTCAATGACTAACACTCAAGCAATTAAAGGTACTGGGTGCGAGTAAAAGTTATAGTATTGAGTGAATTAGATTATATACAGTGAACGTAATAAGTATTCGTACTGTTAAAATTTTCATAAAGAAAATACTTTTACAGGAAAACAATTGAAGGTAAGTAAAATATAAAAATATGTAGAATATCATAGATAAACACATTCAATATTTATACTTAAATTAATTAACAAAAATTAAATTATAGTGTCAATAAACAATAAAATCCGATGACACACGTCAAATTAGCGCGCAAGAAGTATTCGTACACGTTAGTTTTTTTGTTTCAGCAATAGTTATTTTATAGACTCTCCCCGAATGGCACGAATAACTATAACAAGGGACCTCCTCCAAACATATATGAAATTTACCAATTATCTGTGCAATATAAGAAGTAAAAGCAAAGAAACTAGTTAAACTGAAAGAAAATTTATTATTTCATTGCATAATTAGTGCATTTCATTGAGATTTCGAGTATCATACATAGACCGCAATACACAGTGCAAAATAGAATTAATAGCTTTCGTGAAACTAAAACATCGAAAAATAAAGACAAAAGTGGCCCGGTCATCAGAGTCAGTTGCCTTGATCGTCGGAAAACTGTAAGGAAAATTAAAGAAATTCCATAAATTATTGCACCGAAATTTACTGAAGAACTGTAAATTACCATTGAAATATCTTTGTGTCCGTGTACAATCCGAAATGTACTGTATCATGGTCGATCTGCTCGAATAAAATATTGAGATTACGAAGTTAATTTAAAGAAGCGATTGACGTTTGTTAAAGACTTCATAAATGGAAAATCGAGTTTTGGAATACAGTTATATATCCTGATGACTCAAAAAACAATAATTTTGGTTGGGATGGTAGAGGTACTTAGGGAAAAAAACACAAACCGAATTTGGCAAAATAAGCTTACTTCGGTTAGTAAAGCACGGTGGCGGATATGTACTTGTCTGGGGATGTATAAGTGCTGCTGGTATTGGAAAACGACACTCAATTGACGGAATTATGGATCATATAGTCTATATCATCATCTTAAAAGAATATTTAATTCTTAGCGTGGAGAAAATGGGAGCCAAAAAGTCATATGATCCAAAACATAGCGCTTGGTACTCCTGATTGTGGATCCCTTTTAATACACCAAGCTATTGAAAATGCCTTCCGAATCATCAGACATTAATAAAAATGAGCATTTATGGACTTAAGATGCAAAATAAATAAGAAAACGGCTAATTTCTAATAAAAACTATTTGAAAATTGAGCACCATGAAGAATGGGATAGCATTTCAATATTTTTTAAGGTATTTGGTAAATTTAATACCAAACAGACTCCTAACTATTATTAGAGACAATAGATATCCAAAAAAATATAGGTTATTTGCGTAAAATTGAAAATATTATAACAAATTGTTACATGTACGAATACTTTTAGCGCGTTAATTTGGATAGTGATATTGGTTTGTAATTTTTATTTCCATATTAACATTATGTTTGATGAATAGTTTTGGTAAATTAAATAAACATATGACTCCATATAACTCCACATTTTTTATTTTTGTTCTCTCTTCAATAGTTTTTCTTTAAATGTAGTTTTATTTTGAAAACTTGACATGTACGAATACTTTTTGCGCTCACTGTAAGTAAGAATAACACAGATTTTGTTAATCTTGAGTAAATAGAATTGTTCCACGTGGCGTAAGTGCGAGTCATGAGTAAGTGAATTATGGAATTGTTAACATAGAATAGAGTAACAGATACACAGATTATGAAGCGTTCATATATAGCCTAGAAAAATGGTTACGCGAAGTATTAGATGAATTTTGTTCCCAAATGTAACACATATTTAAAACCATAGCTTCAACGGCCTGAAATCTTGATCCTTTTAATACAGATTTGACCTTGGGGAACAGATTCCAGGTCAGGCGAATAATGCGGATGGTGTAACACTGGGATGTTGTACTTGGCTGAAAACGCCTTAAAAAACAATTCAGTGTGAGCCAAAATGTTGTCCTGCTGAAAAACCCATGACTTTTTTGTAAAATTTGCTATACGCACTCTTGGTCAATTGCTACAGTTTCAGGAATGATAGGAATAGTTAATCTACAGTAAGATCGGATCAGATTACCGATTTTTTCAATATTTTTGTCCATTTTTTACGATGAAGGGCGTCTTGGGCGTTAGTCAACTTTAACGTCGTAACGGCCATGATGGAAACGCTTAAACTACTTAAAAACCCGCGCATGTGACACTCTTTCCAAGTTTCATATGAAACAATTCGTTGCTCTATTAAAATACTTATCATTTTTTCGGTAACCTAAAAAATAGGTCTTATACAAACAAAGGTCACTGCCAGACTAATGCGTCTACAGACACGGGAAGAACAATAATCGAAAGAGGAGGCTTCACTCTATACAGTTGTCAGTTGTTGTCCGACTTTCGCATATTTATATTTCGTCTGTAGCAGCAACAGTCTCAATATTTTATTGCCACACTCGTATGTGTGTTAAATTTTTCTAGTTTTTTTAAGATTACAATAATTACTTATTACTTCGTATAAGAAAGTAAAATAGCATAGTAGTTGAAAACACAGCAGTACTGCAGCATTCGATGTCACCAACTAGCCTTCAGTGGAAAGCTTAACGTGATAAATGGATTTTGTAATTACAATACATAGGCGGACATTCTAAATATAATAATCGTGAAAACAGCAAACAATTACAATCAAACTGAACGCGCAACTTTTGATTGCAATTTTTACTAACTTCTGTGAAGTAATAAATAATTTTTTTTTGTGAGAGCATGTGGAAATTTTCATTCGACTTTGCGAAGCCCGCGCTTTAAAGTATGTAAAATGTCTACTCCCTATAACCACAACCCGTTACGTGACACCCTACAGCCGTCAAGAATTACTTCGCAGGGAGAAGACTGGCTGTTAAAAGTCCTCTTCAAAATTGGTCACATCTGAGCTCTTTGATGACGTTGGACACCGCGTCCCAAGTGGTCTCACTGGCGATCATCTGGATAATGATATTCTCCGGAGATAGCTGCTGTCAAAAGTGCTGTTGCTGCAGGATCTCTCGTGCTCCGTTAAAACGAGGGCAGCGAAAAAACACATGCTCCGCGTCTTTGTGAGCAGAGTGGTAGACAGGGTTTGAGATATCGTCGTCCAGCCTGTCAGCAGCTGCGTAAGGTAGTGGCCAACTACGTCGAGCTGCTTCGTCGATCACGCCATGTTATTCGAGGTGAGACACTGGGCCCAACATTAGTTAATCCGTCCCAGAACTGTTACCATAGCATTTAAATAGCTTCTTTTACTTCCGTGGCAATTGTGCGTCGGTCGGTCGCCTGGTATTCGCGCTTTCGCCTTTTGTTTAGGTCTCCGTCCGTTCCTCTGCCTTCAGGTAGATCGGCATCATGTCAGCAATGATGCACACGACTTCGTACGTGACGGTTTGAAATTCCCGAGCTACCCGCAGGGTACTCCAACGGTAGACCAAGGTAATTTGATGGGTGTACATTGTCACTGCCGTTGCTTCCGACAAAATCGGAGCTGCGTACAACATTACGGAGCTGACGACGCTTGATACGACTGCGAGAGTATATTGCAACCTCCAACGGTGAGGTCTCAGTAATTCTTTTGCTTGTCATCAGGACTGCCTCGATTTCATGGTCTGCCAAATGCAGATCAATTACCGGCGATCTCATCATTCCACCAGAAAACTGGTTTATGGCGATTCCGGAATTTTTCTCATAGTTGCGTAGCAAGTGTTGAAGACTAGCGACATGAGTTGTGAAGACATGTGATCGGAAAAGCCCGCTAGTTGCCTGTTTTCTGCCATTATGACGATGAAAGATTCACGGTCGTAAGACCTGTTGTTACATTGGATAGGCGCTTGTTTAGCTCAAGCCCTTCAATTATCTGGTACAGCAATTTCAAAAGTAATGGCCTGGTGATCACTATGAGTATAGTGGTCACTAGTCACAATGCTACTCGAAGAGTTTTGTTGTCACTGGCAAATGTCACGTCTATGATGGAGATATTATTATGGTGGAGATATTATTATGATGGAGATATTAATATGATGGATATATTATTATGATGGAGATAGTACCACGTCGCACAGTGGTCCGAAACTACAAAAAGTGTGACAAAAGTCGAAAAATGTAAGTCGTAATTTTAAATGTTGTACTATGGGATATCGTTAGGAAGGAGCTATTGTAGACAATATAGAAAAAAAATCGCCAAAAATCTTAATACATTAGCTATACGTCATCGCAAAGTAACCGGTTACACTAGAAATTTTATACGCACTAGGTGGCCCTTTGCGGGTGGGGGTTAGAATTCACCCGCAGCACCTCTGCTGGTCGTAAGAGGCGATCAATAGGCGAGGAAGGTACCTCGTAAAAAACACACAGTTCCATCTGAACTTTGACCGGAAGATTAGTGGGCCAATCTTCTGCGGACTTTTCTTTCTTATTCTTTTGCTCACCCGCGTGTTTGCCGTACGTGGAGACCCGTAAGGAAGGAGAAGATGATCCTGGTTGTTGAGCTTACAAGCAACACACCTCTTTGGCTTCGGATTCTTGCGAAACGGGCGGTCAGATACTAACCCTATCTGACCAATCGGCTTGCCGTTACTTTCTGTGCCGGTAAGGTGAGTCCCACGACCCTGGAGGTAAGTTTTCGGACGTTGGAGAGAGTGGCTCGCAGCGGTCTGAAGCTTATTGCCAGGTGAGGGGGACTATATCTCCTGGTTAGCCCTGGCGATCACACCGGTTTGTGGTGTGACGTCTCAAATTGTGGCTCCGTGGTGGGTGGGGAGACCAGGAGATGAATTTTTTTCTATTTGCTAATGGCAAATAAAAACAAAACCCCGGGGACCCCTCCCCCAAAAAGATCTCGTCCATTATCGGACGAGGGAGAAAATTTCATAAAGGTCGAAAATAAGTTTTCGCCCAAATTTTTGATTATCAAAAGGTTGGAAGATAATAAAACCATTTCAGAAGTTTCATGTTTTGCTTTGGCGAGGAGCCTGAATGAGCTGGCTGGTGGAGAACCCAAATCCACCAAACGGCTTCGTGATGGTACACTTTTAGTCGAAACGGCAAATGCTTTACAAACAAAATCACTTTTGAAAGCGACCATCTTATTTGGAATGCCAATTTTAGTGGAGGCGCACAAGTCCCTCAACTCATGTCAGGGCGTAATATCGTGTTACGACCTGCTGTTTGTTGAGATGGACGAGTGCAAACGGGAGCTAGCGAGTCAGGGTGTTATAGACTTACTTCCGGCTTACTTCCAAAAGAAACGGCGAAGTAAAAAGCACAACATCGGTTGTATTAACTTTCGCGCTGGACAAGCTTTCAGAAAAGATTAAGGTTGGCTTTCATAGTTGCTCTGTGAGACCATGCTTTCCTCGACCAATGCGTTGCTTTAAATGCCAGAAGTTCGGGCACACTGCATCTCGTTGTGACGCACAGGCTGTGTGTCCACGGTGCAGTGAGCAGGAGCATTTGGGCGAGGAATGTAGGGGTCCCTCACGATGTGTCAATTGTTCTGGGAATCATCCTTCTTTCTTTTCTGATTGCCCACGCAATCAGGAGGAAAAGAAAATTATCGAAATCAAAATTATTGATAAGATATCCTATTTCGACGCCCGTAAAAAGTTTAAAACGCAGACCAGTCCTACATTTAACCGTTCTTTCGCCACAATCGCTGCAACGCCAGTTTTAAACAAATCTATTGCCGTTCAGACTGATAATCTTCCTTCCTCTAATAGTTCTTCAACTATTCCGAATTTGCCTTCTGTTAAAACTAACATTCTTAAATCTAAGGTTAGTCAAAATTTAAAATCAATTTCGAAAGCAGCTGTCAAAATCATAAGCGAACCAAAATCAAAATTAACCGTTAAACATAAACAAAAAATTACACATATAAAATCAAGCCCTTCTTCTACGCCGAAAATTATTTTGAAAAAACATTCAATGGAGGTACGAGAAACATCCAGTGTTTCAAGTTCTTCCATTACCAAATTTTCTTCTAGTAAAGGTTCTCAATCTTCGAGATCCTCTTCTCCTATGGAAGTCACAAGCATTAAACTCTCTAGGCCAGAGCGAGATAAATCTTCCACACCCAAATAATGCCTTCCATACTACAATGGAATTGTAATGGTTTCTACAGCCATTTCGCAGAATTTAAAGTTCTCAATGCCGAGCAGACTCCCTCTTGTATATACCTACAAGAAACACATTTTCAAGACACCAGAGCTGTTGCATTACGAGGCTTTTCAGTATTTCGTACTCGAATCATTGCCAACTATCGGCAATGGATTCGCATTTACACCGACGGTTCGAAGAGCAACGACAGGGTTGCATGTGCTTATATATCGGCAAGAGGTGCATGTGAGTTTCGTCTTCACAAACTCTTGTCCGTATACACGGCAGAGCTTTATGCACTCTACCAAGCACTTCTCTATATTTGCAGACTCGCACGTAATTCTTTTGTTATTGTGTCAGACTCAATGAGCACTTTGAATGCGATTGATTCTTTGTACCCTAAACATCCTCTCTTGCAGCAGATACAAGCAACCTTGATGACACTATCGTCAAAAGGGTCTATCGTGCGCTTTATTTGGGTACCGAGTCATGTTGGTATTCGCGGGAATGAAGCAGCTGATGCAGCAGCTAAGCGAGCTTTGTCCAAGGCCACCATTGATTGCGATCGGGTGCTTGCTGAGGACCTCAAAGGTTATTTTAAGCATCTGATCATGGATAAGTGGCAGGAAAGGTGGAGTCATATAGTTTCCAACAAGCTTAAAGAATAGGGCACACCTGGTGGACGCATGGTCATCTTCTGCGCCGTGAGGAGGCTCCGATGTACGAAACGTGTGACACTGCTTTGACAGTGGCGCACGTTTTGTTGGAGTGCTCCCAGCTTACCGAGCAGCGAAACAGGGCGGGTCTGTCACTTGGCCTGTCGGTGGCCCTTGGAGATCATTCGACACTCATTGACAGGGTCGTCCTGTTCCTCAGGAATACAGGTCTATTTGCCTTTATTTAGAAGTGCTAGCTTTGTCTTTTATTTTATTTATACACGTATTTTTTTTAGCACTCAATAATATTTTACAATATCATTTTATTTTTACAATTTTAAACCTGTACATTTCATTTATTTATATATAATTTTTGAATCCTCTTTATTAATATTTTACATTTAATAGATTTTAAGATTATAATTTTACTTTTACACAATATATAATTTAAATGTAAGTTTATTTCATAATATAGTTTATGGCGTGAATAGCCCAAGAGGCTGATACGCCTTTAAATTTTAATCCTACCTACCTACGCACTAGGTGCATCGTTTATTGACATATCGTCAAGTGTTCATAACATTTTATCTTGTTTTTAATTTACAATTCGGTTTTGTGATGGACATTCCTGGTGGTATGTAGATCATTTACATACATTACATTGCCCAATATTTATATCTGCCATATATAAACAATAACGTTAAAAATGGTAGTGAAGACAAATGTAAACATAAACAGTTGTTTACTTAATTTAAAAAAAAGTAGTGATCCCCTGAGATCCTGTGATATGAAAGTAATAATAATATAGCTTGGAGTATTCTTTAACTATTATCGCAAAGATTACCTGCCTTTTCGTGCCGCAAACATGGATACGAGGTTTATTTTACAAAATAATCGTTTATGAGGATCTTTACGTACTAAATCGAAAAATAGTACACGTTTTAAAATTTTTTTTGAGAAACTTATTGCAGTTATTAAAAAAAAAATTTTTGCACATTTTTATTCAACTTATTGAAGACTTAAAAAAAAATATTTTTAGCCAATTTTGATTCATCCAGGCGGCGGCAGACGACGTCTTCTAAAAGTTGTTTTTTAGACTGTCGTATATTTTTTAAGCTTCCTGGAAAAGATAAAGTGAAAATTCTTGATGGGTTATAATTGTAAGCATTGCAAATGTTATGCTGAAACATCATAATAACATTACCTTCCGTGAAGTTACTAGGTCAACCTACCGCAATGTATAAATAACAATATATCGCATATTGTTATGTCACCAGTTTGACCGACTATATAAGAACTCTATGTGGACAACGATAGGCAGTTGTTCCACCGCATTGTATCATGGACATTTAATATAAACCAACTACGCTATATCGACACCGTGGTAGTCTAGTGACCACCCCTTTCTCATCCTTACCCTAAACGTCTATTTGGCAAGAACCCGAGGATATAAGAGGAGAAGTGACCACCCCAGTCACCCTCTTACATAATTTTAAGACCTTTTTCCTGGGGGAGAATTAAAAAACAATCCAAATTTCTCTTTTTTTCTCGTATATATGGGTATTTTTACTTTCTTATACTTCTAATCTCGAGATTTCAACGGAAATATACGTTTTGACCTTCCCTGAATCGATTGAAACTATTTTTGGAATGACGTCTGTCTATGTGTGTGTGTGTGTGTGTGTGTGTGTGTGTGTGTGTGTGTGTGTGTGTGTGTGTGTGTGTGTGTGTATGCGTTCTACAGCCTAAACGACTAAAGGTAAAAATTTAAAAGTTTAAACTTAAGATTCGTATATGCCTCGCATATGCACCTCCTATTTTTGAATAAAATATTTAGACCGGAAATGCCTGTTTACTCTAGTCATTTTTTGTGGTTTCAGCTAATACTCAAAAATGGTTAAAGTTACAGAAACATTGTTTTGCTTAAAATTAAAGGTATTTATATCTAGCACATCTTTTGTTTGATTTTTTTTTACCAAAAAGAGTACTGGCTTCAAAATAAATTTCTGCTTATTATATATATTTTTACATAAATCGTATCACCTGCGCCTGTCAATTGTTTAACAAAATAGACCGCCATATTAGATCTGCCATTTTTTTTCCTAAAAAAATATCAAAATTATAATCAACAACCACAATAACTTACGTCTGCTGAGTTTCAATACTCTCGAAAAATTCTTAATCTTTTTTCACACTTTTTGTAGTTTCGGACCACTATGCGTCGTTGTTAAGGATATCAACTTCCAGCGAGGCTGTGATGTCCATGCGCGCGTCATCTCTTTTGTTGGTTTCTCTACTACCTCTCTCTGTGGACCATGCGCTGAAATCGGCAACCTCTCGTATCCTCTGCTAACTCGTTTAAGATGGTTCAAAATTCGTCTGCCGATACACCAGGCACATTCTATAAATGTACGTGAGCTCCACCTTAACCCAGACAAAACCAGATGTTCGTGCTTGTTGTGTATCCTGGATGAAGAGTTTTCCAATTATCCAGACTGCTGCACTTCTAAAAGCATTGTAAAACCAGATACGGGAATTCTTGCTGTCCTTATACTGCTCCGCCAGTACTGCAACGTCTACATTAAGGTCTCGCACTGCTTACACCGGGAGGTCCTGCGCCGCCTCGCAGTGGTTAAGGTTCAGCTGGAGAATCTCTATTTCCTTTCAGTTGGGGCAGCTAAATCCTGTTGGGTGCTTCGTTTTGTCCTCGAAAAGAACACATTTGGGGTCGTTGCTGGTTCATGCTGCACACGCGTAGTCCACATCTTTGTGTGTGCGCACGAGCGCTCTACAGCCTAAACGGTTGCAGGTAAAATTTTGGAACTTTAAACTTATGATTTATATATGCCTGGCAAGAAAAGCATCTATTTTTGAAAAGAGTTTTCCAACCAGAAGTGCAGGCTCATTCGAGTCATATTTTGTTGTTTCTGCAATTATTCAAAAACGGTTGCACTTAGCTAAATTTAAATTAGAGATATTAGAATTTCGTGAAAAAGTCCCGGTTACAAGAAAATGGCTATTCAAATTTGTTCTTAATTTATTAATTTCAACTAAACCGTATCAACTGTACCAGTAAATTCTTTAACAGAAAAATAAAATTAGATAATTTATAGCTTGACATTTAATATTCATTCTAAGAAATATATTTAGTGAAGAAGTGTTTCAAAGGTTAGTAAAATATTATAAATTAGTAAAATAATTGTTTTAAGTTTTTAGCTAAATTTTCAAATTATATTTCCTTGAAAGACTCAAAATTTATATTCGAATATTCTTCTTATCTAAACAAAATACGTACGCATAAGAAAGTTCAGTGCTACCCATTTTAAGAAGTGTACCGGTTACGTAGGAATAGGAAATATTATTACATAAAACAAACAACTATGCCTGTCAATTGCTTAACAAGAAAACTAAATGAGCTCAATTAATTTGCAATTTGACTATTAATATTTAATGTAAAAATTATATTTAGTGAAAAATAGGGAAATTTTTAGTTTATTTTAACTGATAAAAAATAGCATAATGAATAATTATATTTTGTTGAACCATAATTTGTATTTTAGTATCTCTCCCATTGAAACAAAATATATTTGCTACGTAAAATAAAAGTGCAGTGCAACATATTGCAGGTTTTTTACATTATTATTCGAAGTAATAAGTTAGTATTGTAATCATGAAAATATATGATCTTGAGATTTTAACGGAAATGTACCTTTTGACCTTCCCTGAGTTGATTATGACTATATTTGGGATGACATATGCCTATTTGTGTGTCTTTCTCTCTCTCTCTCTCTGTCTTTCGCTCGTTCTGTGAATTTGTGAGCATTATGCAGCTTAAGAAAAAAACATTTTTCAATTAGTGGGGAATATGTTGAATTTTCAACAAAATATTGATTTTTACAATGTTTTTTGGATTGTTCAAGAAATGAACACGCTTTCGTTCTGCTTAACTAAAGTAACTAGATATACCTATTTTGTATAAAAATCAACATGATACCATCAATAATATTGCCCTCTAACAGAAAAATGTTAGTTTTTATTTTTCAGATCAAACTTGTGATCCCTGCACTTTGCCGCGCAGATGAAGAAATTCTGCCGAGTGCGCGTTATCAACCGGCCGTCCCAACCGGAATTTTGTATTTTTTTTTAAATTTTATAACGTAATACTTAAATTTCACATATAATAAATATGTGTACCAAAAATTGTGTCTCTATCTTTATTCCTCTTCATCTAGTATCGATTTTAATAAAAATATTTCATTTTACTGTTTTAACACTAGGGAAACCCTTTAAATTATTTGAAATTTGACATTTATATCTATTGTAAGAAATATATTAAATGAAAAAGTGTTTATGTTATGTATAAGAAAGTGTATATTATATGTATAAGAACGTTCAGTGCAAGTCATCGCGAATACTTTAATTTTAAAATTAGATAATTAATATTTTAAAATTGGTTAACTTCAGTAGAAGCAAAATAAAATATTTTTTGACTTCTATATAAAATATCTGCAGTGTCATGCACCGAACTTTCTTATCCGCATACGGGTTAAACCATATCGTAGTTACATTATTTTTCTAATTTATAATATTTGTTCTAACCTTTAGATCGCTTTTACACTAAATATGTTTCTTAGAATAAATATTAAATGTCAAACTTCAAATTATTTAAGTCTATTTTTGTCAGGATTATTTAATGTGGATACAACGCGGTTGAAAAGAAAAACAATATGAACACAAATTAATTATATTTTCGGTCTGTTTTTATAATGATGATACAACTGCTTGTTTTGTCTTAGTGACAATCAATAATTAAAAATCAATAAATGTGAAAAACAAAAGTTAGTCATATGTTGCCATAGTTGGCGTTTAATTTATACTAAATGAAGGGTGCGAAGTGCTAATATCCAACACGCCCCCTCAATTTGCGCCCGGAGTAGGTTTTAGTCCCAATCCAGTTAGGCATCTCTCGTGATCGCCCGTCGGTAAGGCCTTTGTGAAAATGTCTGCCACCATGTCCTCCGAGGGCAAATACGCGAGTGTAATTGGGTAGTTCCTCAGCACGTCTCGAATGAAATGGTATTTAATGTCGATGTGCTTGGATCTTGAGTGATGCACTGGGTTTTCAGCTAGCTTCCCAGCACTTTGGTTGTCTTTGTAAATGGTGACCTTGCCCATGTCCTTGAATCCTAGCTCTGCCAGGAAATTCGACAGAAATATGGCCTCCCTTCCAGCGTCGCTGACTGCCATGTATTCAGCTTCAGTCGACGATAAAGCAACTGTCCGCTGTTTCCGGGATTCCCAAGATATTGCAGCACCTCCCAGGAGGAAAGTGGATCCGGTATATGACCGGCGGTCCACCGGGCAGTTCCCCCAGTCGGCATCGACGAAACAAGTCAAGATGCTGTTATCTCCGGTGAATCTCAATGCATAATTAGCGGTGGTCTTCAGATACCTCAGCACGCGTTTAGCAGCAATCCAGTGCTCCTGATTAAAACAATCATTGAACTGACTCAAAGAACTTACCGAATGAGCAATATCCGGACGCGTTGGTGTTGCCAGGTACATCAAGGCACCTATGATTTCCCGGTAAGGAAAATCAGGCTTTTGGTTTGGGTCACCCCTTACTAGTTTTGAATTCGGGACCATTGGTGTTGCAACAGGGTTGCTGTTTTGTATGTTGAATCTCGTGAGGATGTCCTGAACGTACCCGCTCTGTGATAAGAAGATCTCACCGTTTCTGCGGTTGATTTGAATTCCCATGCAGTAGTTTGCCTCTCCGAGATCCCGTACATCGAAGTGTTTCGATAAGGTCCTTTTTATGTGATCTTCCCTGGTGTGATTGTTCGAGAAGATAAGGATGTCGTCTACATACAGTAGCACGAAAGTCTTCTGGTCAGGGTCCACATAAATGCATGTGTCCGAACTGGTCGCGTTTAAACCGATGGCCTTCAATACCTTGTCGATTTCGATGTTCCATTGTCGACCGGCTTGTCGTAGTCCGTAGAGAGCCTTTTTGAGTTTGCAGACTTTTTCCCCACCATTTCGAAGGTCCTGAAGCATGCCGAGAGCCTTTTTTTGAAGATCTTTGTCGCGATCTTTGGTCATTCGTTGTAGCATGTCTTCCAGGAGCGTAGGGGTGTCCATATAGATGTTCTCGTCGATTTTTCCGTTGAGATATGCTGCGGTAATGTCGAGCTGAGAGATGTGCATGTTTGTTTTGCGGCGAGACCCATTAGTAATCTTAATGAGTTAAGTCGGGCTACAGGAGCAAACGTGTCGTGAAAATCCACGCCAGGTTTCTGTAGGAAACCTCGAGCAACTAGCCTGGCCTTTCGTTTCTCCAATGATCCGTCCGCTGTCCACTTGTTTCTGAGAATAATTCGGCAGCCGATTACTCTCGCATCATCTGGTCGATCTACGATTTCCCACGTGTTGTTTGTAATGAGATTTCGGATTTCAACGTAGATAGCGTCTTCCCACTCTAGCCTATCACTCCCTGAGATGGCCTTCGAGAAAGGTATTTCTGAAGCAATAGCGGCGAATTCTGCGTCTTGGGAGATTTCGGGTTCAGTCGAATCGGCGATGACCGAGGTACTGATTTCGACAGTCTTGTATATTTTCTTTGGGCGACCTGGTTGTCCGGTTCTGAGTTTCGAAGGCCTGCCTGGTGCGTGTTTGAGACCAGTCGTATTTGACACGCTGTCTTCACTCGTTGGAATTTCAGCCGTCAATCTCTTTTGTCTATTGACTTGTGATGTGTCCTCCTCGGGTTCGATGTTTATCGACTTGGGATCCTCGTTCTCGATAGTCTTACGTTGATTTTGTCCAATTATGACGTTTCCGGTTGAGTAGAGGTCTTCGAAGGTATCACGTCCATTCCTCGTATCTGTAGAGACGATGTCCTCGTAGTTTTTGTCATGTCGTGTCTCATTCAAGAATTTGACGTCTCTTGAAGTATGGATTTTTCTCTCGCGAGAAACCCAGATCCTGTAGCCTTTTGACGAGGTTGGATATCCGACGAAGATTCCCTCCAACGCCTTCGTCTCAAACTTGCCCTTGCTTCCGGATTTGTCAAGCACGTAGGCCTTGCGGCCAAAAGTTTGAAGGTAGTTCAGCTGTGGTGTTTTGTTGGTCCATAGCTTGTAGGGTATTTCTCCGCCCAAACTCTTTGTCACACACCGATTGCGTATGTGATTGGCTGTGGCGATGGCTTCAGCCCAGAAAGAGGGGGAAAGTCCGGACTCAAATAACATGCACCTGGCAGCCTCCACCAAGGTCCGATTTTTCCTTTCAGCCACTCCGTTCTGTTGAGGAGTGTAGACGGTGGTGAGTCGACGCTGGATGCCGAAAATCTTCAGAGTGTCGTCCATCTTGCTGTTGCAATACTCAGTGCCGTTATCGCTCTGTAAAGCCTTTATCTTCCGTCCAGTCTGGGTTTCGACGAAGCTTTTGTACTCCTGAAACTTTGACGTGACCTCGCTCTTGTTCCGAATGAAGTAAATCACACACCAGCGACTGTAGTCGTCAATGAAAGTGACGAAGTATCGCGCCCCGCCTTGTGATTCTGTCCTCATGGGGCCACATACGTCGCTGTGCACAATGTCCAGCAGTCCACTTGCGCGTTCGATTCGGTTCTGAAATGGGGCACGGGTTAGCTTACCTGCGACACACGTTTCGCATACTCTCAATTGCGAGTCCAAGTGAGGTATCAAATTCTTCTTGACCATGAGGGACATGTCGTGGTAGTTCAAATGTCCCAGCTTCTGGTGCCATTCGTTGACGTTTTCTGATCCGCGGCTCACAAGTTTCGAGTCGTGTTGTTCCTTTCTCCGAAGGTAGAATAGATCACCGTCTCGATCCGCAACGATCTTGACTCCACCTCGACCATTAGTGATGACAGCTTGATTCTTCGTGAAGAGGACTTGATCGCCTGTGTCGACGATTTTAGAAACGGAGATAAGATTGGTGCGCAAATCTGGTACATGAAGTGCGTTGCGAAGCTCCACCGACATGTTCTCCTTTCCGTTCCACGTTGACAGCTTGACTTCTCCTTTAGCAGTGACATCCGAGGTTAGATTCGTAGCCAAGTTTAGTCCGAAATTCGTCGGTTGTTGATTAACAAACAATTCGCTGTCCTTGCAGAGATGCGTGGTGCAACCGCTGTCTAAACACCATCTGTCGCTCAGTGCGCCACCGGTTTGAAAGGTAGTGAAGTATGATGCCGTGTTCGCGTTCCCCTTATCTTGTTGCTTGCGTTTTCTCGCGAAACAGTCTAAGGCTTTATGACCGCGCTTTCCGCAGAAGTTGCAATTGTATGGGACTTGGTTCGAAGATTTGTCTATTTTGTGATCGTGAGATTTGTTCGAAGCGTCCTTGGAGTAATTTTTAAAGCTGCCTCTGAAACCTCTCGCGTGGATCTTGTTACCGGCGTTTGATTTGGCGAACAATGCACCGGATGGTGCTTCGTTCGTTTTCCGGATCCTTGCGTCATATTCCTCGATAAGTTTCACTCTCAAGGTGTCGATGTCTGGAAAGTTGTCCCTGGCCTCGACTGCACACCTGAAATTTTCGAAGGAATCTGGAAGACTGGTTAAAAGCATCACGATCAGCAATTCATCGTTTATTGAAATGTCCATGTTTTTCAGTTGGTCGACAGTGTCGAAGAAAGCTGAAAGATACTCCCTAAAGTCTTCGCCATCGGTCATTTTGCTCTGCGTCAACCGTTTTAGTAGTGTCGCCTTCCTGGCCGGACCTTTCCAAGCGTAAGCTGCTTCCAACTTGATCCAGATCTCTCGGGAAGTCGCGCAGCCTCGTACCTGATTGAGCTCCGATGGGTTGATGGCTAGGATGAGATCCGACTTCGCCTTCCTGTCTTGTATGATCCAATTTGTTTCTGCCCCGCGAACCGCTGCTAGTACTGCCGTCCCCGCTGACGTAGATCCAGTTGTCGTTTTTCACCAGCACGGCTTCGATTTGTACTTTCCAAGTCTCGTAGTTGTGCTTGGAGAGTGGCTCGATTCGAAAATTGCCGTGAGCCATGTTTATGAGAGACCGAATATTTTACCGAAAATTTTTAAGTTACGAATACTTTTCGCAATCTCACTGGCACTTAAGTGCTTCCGTGTCCAATTACGCAAATTGAGCTATTAACCTCCAAATGTTTTTGAAGAATTGGTTTTTACTGTTTTCTCACTAACGCTTCTGGGCCCATAACCTGTCAGGATTATTTAATGTGGATACAACGCGGTTGAAAAGAAAAACAATATGAACACAAATTAATTATATTTTCGGTCTGTTTTTATAATGATGATACAACTGCTTGTTTTGTCTTAGTGACAATCAATAATTAAAAATCAATAAATGTGAAAAACAAAAGTTAGTCATATGTTGCCATAGTTGGCGTTTAATTTATACTAAATGAAGGGTGCGAAGTGCTAATATCCAACAATTTTGATAAACAATTGACAGGCGCAGATGATACGATTTATGTAACAATATATATAATAAGCAGAAATTTATTTTGAAACCAGTACTTTTTTTGGAAAAAAGATTCAAACAAAAGTTGTGCTAAATATAAATATCATTAATTTTTGTTCACAAAAATTTTCTGGAACTGTAACCATTTTTGAGTAATTGCAGAAACTGCAAAAAATGACTAGGGTAAACATGCACTTCCGGTCGGAATATGGTTTTCGTGCCAGGCACGTACAAATCTTAAGTTTAAAATTTCATAATTTTCCCTTTAGCCGTTTGGGCTGTAGAGCGCTCACACACACACAGCCGGACGTCATTCCAAAAATAGTCGGAATCGATTCAGGGAAGGTCAAAACGTATATTTCCGTTAAAATCTCGAGTTCGAAATTTTTCATGATTACAATACTTACTTATACTGCGTATAAGAAAGTAAAAACGCAGGCTAGTATTTGTCTGGTTCTCATTGAAATGTATTCTGCTAGTAGTGCTAATATCCTTCACCAATTTATATCTATAACTAAACGAATTTAAATTTTTATTTCTTAAGGGAGTACATAGATTTTGAAAGTATAAAAATACCACTATTTTGTTAATTTTTTTCTGCTTTTTTGATACACTTGCGCATTTAATTTTTTTACCATAACAAAGGTGTATACAACAACGTTAAAAATCACAAATTTTCAAGAAAATAATTAACACTAAATTGCGGCAATATGGCGAATCGAAATTCGTCTTTACAAGTCAAAATATATTATATCTTTGAAAAGAAAACAAAATCCTCTTGACAAAAACTCTTAAATATAATAAGCTTCAGCAAAAAGAAAAAATAAAGCAAATTGGTTGAGTAGGTCTTGAGAAATCTTCGGGATACGATTTGAAAACATGGTTTCGAGATATAAGCGTTTAAAGTTTTGCATTACATTAAAACGCAATTAATCAATATTGTTAATAACTTATTATGAATCATCTATTCCAGGCTCATAAAGGGATCCCTCAACTTCCATTTTCAATTCGAAAACATCATCTTGATGCTGTCGACGAAGGATTCGAACCTCCTTTATCGCGTTCTGCGCGTCGCGCTCGCCCTTGCTTCTCCGCCGACTAACCTCTTGCTCCGCATACGCATGTGCGAGTTGACCTATACTTATTCCCGTCGTTTCCATCACTTAAAAAGTATAAGATAGTTGTATATTTTGCAACTTTTGAACTTTTAGAACCACAAAAACCGCCAATTTATTTCCACCATTTTCAATTCGCCATTTTGAATTTTAAAATTCTGATTGCAAAATCGACTTTAAAGCCCTAAAATGCGTAAATTTACCAATATTTGTTTTTGATATTTTCACTGGCTGCTTTTAGCTAGAGTGACTAGATATATAAGAGTGTGGACAATAGCTTCCCAGCCTGTGATTGGCGACGCCATAGTTTGTCTAAATGTTCAAATGAAATGCATTGCGTTATATGGAGCGCGCGGCTCATATTTTCTTATACTCTTTAAATCTAAAGGACCAGATAAGATAATAGCACCCCGTATTTTTTATGTTATTCCTGAATAAATTCTGCGTATTTCATTCCGCGACAGCATAGGTCTATCTATTATAGAAATATTTATACTAAATTCCAAACATTTCGCGGGCTAATATAACTATTTGTGCTGTATACTTGCAAGTATATTAGTGTTATACATTTCGCGAATCTCTTAAAATAAACACTGTTTATTATGCTTATTACATTTATTAATTAAAACTGTGTATTTTAAAATTATGTTTATACCGTAATATTTGAGCGCGAAATGTTTCGACTTTTGTATAAATGTTTCTATAAAAGATAGACATATGCTGTTGCGGAATAAAATACGCAGAATTTATTCAGGAATAACATAAAAAATACGGGGTGCAATTATCTTATCTGGTCCTTTAGATTTAAAGAGTATAAGAAAATATGAGCCGCGCATTCCATATAACGCAATGCATTTCATTTGAACATTTAGACAAACTATGGCGGCGACCAATCACAAGCGGGGAACCTGCGCTCTATGCTTTGGATAGGGACTACTCGTCGATTGTCCACACTCTTATATATCTAGTCACTCTACTTTTAGCCAGGGATTTGACCGATTGAACCACTGTGCGTCGTAATAACTTCGTCAGTTATTCGAATTTTTAATTCAAGTTTTGTCTGAACATTTCTGACAATATCTACTTTTTGAATAAGCAAAAAAAGAAACGTAAAATTTGAACCCGAAAATGTTATGTACGCCCTTAAAATAAAGAGCGGTAAAATATCTGGTTAATATAAAATAATATGAATAATTAAATATTTCAAAAATGAACATTTGTATCTGCTGTTGTAAAGAAAAATAATGCTACACTATTCTAACATAAATTATGCATTCATAATTTTTCTATTTTAATTTATTACACGCTTTGCTTTCGACATAGATAGTATTACATTTATAGATTTAATAAAAAAAAGAAACATTTGCTCTTGACCATAGAAAATATATATTCTTAAACCAATATATGGAACATAAATGTGTAATAATATACTACATTATACAACCAAAAATAAAACTAATGGTTGTTAGATAGCTGAACATAATAGATCAAGGTCAAGTAAAGACAAAACTGTGAATTCAAATTAAGAAGCCTAGTAATAGATTTATCGCATTTAGACCGTTTAAAATTCTACAGTCTAATTACCTCTCAATGTACCATGGCCACCTATTGGATAGCTGTACGTATAGCATGATTAAGAAGAGAAATGTATTAGGATTTTGAAGATATTCTATCCTAGCAAGAACTAACTGAAATTCGAGTAAATTTATTTTCTGAAATTTACGTAAGGCAAGAATTTAGTGATAATCGGAGCCCTAAACTAGAAATTTGAGATTATATATATTTTATTCCTAATCAGATTTTTAATATGATATTTATGATAGCTAATTTTTTTGTATAAGTATATTTGAAATTAATTTGACGCTATCCTATTTTTAATGTGTGCGTTTGATTATTTACTAGCTACTAGTGAATAAGCTGAAAGAGATGTGCTTGAAGATCAAGTAATATAATGAAAATGTTGTATTATTGACGAATATATAGTATAAGTTATTATATATAATATATAATGGATATTCCTTAAATACAGTAATCGTCTTATATATAATATATGGCTGTTTCGCATTTAAATTAGATGCAGTTTAGCTGCTATTTTATATTTGTCCGTTTAAGTGTTATCGGCACCAAAGGCGTGGTTTAGAATTGGATTTGTATAAGTTATGCTATAAAAAGACAACACAGAGCAGATTTTTTTTAATGATCATTAATTAAGATATCTTATACCTAGACTTTTATTGTTATATAACGCAATATGTTTTTTTTTTGCACCTCTTGCACCTGAAACAAATTTTGTTACAAATCGTGTTTCTAATCATTACACCAATATCTTTCACAAACCACGCTAATACTTTCTTTTTATTTGTACGAGTTTCAATATAAAAATAAAATGAATGAAACCGCATATTACAATAGTAGGTGTACCTGACATACTCCTATTTCCTGCTACAGTTGGCATGCAATCGAATGTTAAAGAAGCGAACGTTAAATTTAGTTCTTTGTGTGAAGGTGTTGTTGGACTGTAAATGGTAAACTTATTGGTCACCACACAAGGACACGCGTATTAATTAATAATACATCCGTTTCCTATTATATGACCTTATGACATAAGAAAGGGATCATGACCATGAATAAAGTTCTCCAAATTTAAACTATATGGATGGTATATTGTAAATTAAATAATTACATTCCCACTGCTTTCTACTAATTCATTATTTATTAAACATTGAAATTTATGTTACCAAAACAAATAGATTTATATATGTGTTTTAAATAAACAAAATCGAAATATAAGGTGTTCTATAATTGAAGAAGCTTATAGTGGCAAAAGATGCAATGGATTAGGCAACATAATCGTAACTTCGCTAATCGGGAAAATTAGCTGAATACGAAATACATATTTGATCCGTGATGTAATATGCATTTTTATGTTAATTAATTCTACAAATTCCAACTAATTATAAATACAAAATAATTTGAAATTATTATTTAGTTTCAAGATCATAAATTCACTAAAAACCCTTCTAATGACGCGAAGTGCAATAGGCGGACGCAAAAAATGTCTATTAATAATTCAAATTATTATACATTCACTATTTTTCTAATTATACATTTATATTGGCGAGCACTGGACATTCTTATACATAGTAGATTTGTCAGTTTAAATAAATATCTGCAGTGTCATGCACCGAACTTTCTTATCCGCAAATGGGTTAAACCATATCGTAGTTACATTATTTTTCTAATTTATAATATTTGTCTAACCTTTAGATCGCTTTTACACTACATATATGTTTTAGAATATATATTAAATGTCAAACTTCAAATTATTTACGTCTATTTTGTTAAACAATTTGCAGGCGCAGATGATACGATTTATGTAAAAATATATATAATAAGCAGAAATTTATTTTTAAACCAGTACTATTTTTGGAGAAATATTTCAAACAAAAGTTGTGCTAAATATAAATACCTTTAATTTTTGTTCAAAACTTTTTTCTGTAACTGTGACCATTTTTGCGTAATTGCAGAAACTGCAAAAAATGACTAGAGTAAACAGGCACTTCCGCTTTGAATATTGTTTTCAAAAATAGAAGGTGCACACCTCTGGCATATGCAAATCTTAAGTTTAAAGTTTCATAATTTTAGCTTCAACCGTTTAGGCTGTAGAGAACATACACACACACAGACACACACACACACACACACACACACACACACACACACACACACACACACACACACACACACACACACACACACACACACAGAGAGAGAGAGAGAGAGAGACACACACAGACGGACGTCATTCCAAAAATAGTCGGAATCGATTCAGGGAAGGTCAAAACGTATATTTCCGTTAAAATCTCGAGTTCGAAATTTTTCATGATTACAATACTTATACTGCGTATAAGAAAGTAAAAATAATAATAATTTAAAACATCTGCAGTGTCATGTACCGAACTTTCTTATACGCATATGGGTTAAACCACATCGTTGTTTCATTATTTTTCTAATTTATAATATATATTCCAACCTTTAGATCGCTTTTATTTTTACTTTCTTATACGCAGTATAAGTATTGTAATCATGAAAAATTCGAGATTTTAACGGAAATATACGTTTTGACCTTCCCTGAATCGATTCCAACTATTTTTGCAATGACGTCCGTCTGTGTGTGTGTGTGTGTGTGTGTGTGTGTGTGTGTGTGTGTGTGTATGTGTGTGTGTGTGTCTGTGTGTGTGTGTGTGTGTGTGTGTGTGTGTGTGTGTGTGTGAGCGCTCTACAGCCCAAACGGCTAAAGGGTAAATTATGAAATATTAAACTTAAGATTTGTATTTACCTGGCACGAAAACCTCCTATTTTTGAAAACAATATTCCGACCGGAAATTCATGTTTACTCTAGTCATTTATGCAGTTTCTGCAATTACTCAAAAATGGTTATAGTTACAGAAAATTTTTATGAACAAAAATTAATGATATTTATATTTAGCACAACTTTTGTCAGAATCTTTTTTCCAAAAAAAGTACTGGTTTCAAAATAAATTTCTGCTTATTATATATATTGTTACATAAATCGTATCATCTGCGCCTGTCAATTGTTTAACAAAATAGACTTAAATAATTTGAAGTTTGACATTTAATATTTATTCTAAGATATATATTTAGTATTAAAGCGATCTAAAGGTTAGAACAAATATTATAAATTAGAAAAATAATGTAACTACGATGTGGTTTAACCCATATGCGTATGGGTGCATGACACTGCAGATATTTTAGAATAAATATTAAATATCAAACTTCAAATTATTTAACTCTATTTTGTTACTTTGATAAACAATTGACAGGTGCAGATGATACGATTTATGTAAAAATATATATAATAAGAAGAAATTTATTTTGAAACCTGTACTCTTTTTGGAAGAAGAATTCAAACAAAAGTTGTACTAAATATGAATACCTTTAATTTTCGTTCAAAAAAAATTTCTGTAACTGGAACCATTTTTGAGTAATTGCAGAAAAAGTTGCAAAAAATGACTAGAGTAAATGGGCACTTCCACTTTGAATATTTATTTCAAAAAAAGAGGTGCACAAACCAGGCATTTGCAAATCTTAAGTTAAAAGTTTCATAATTTTAGCTTCAACTGTTTAGGCTGTAGAGAACATACACACAGACAAACACACACAAGCAGACGTCATTCCAAAAATAGTCGTAATCGATTCAGGGAAGGTCAAAACGTATATTTCTGTTAAAATCTCGATATCGAAATTTTGCATGATTACAATACTTACTTACACTGCGTATAAGAAAGTAAAAATTCAAAGCAAATTAATTATTGGCCGGAAATTTGTTAGTTGTCAATTAATTGAAATATCTCTAAAGAAAATATTCTTCAATCCTACAATATATTTATATATCACGAACCATTTAAACGCTTCTATAACTCTATTTTGCGCAATAGAAACCCAAATTTGTCATAAGCGCAATCAATCAAAAAGTAGTGGAACGTATTGGCCGCTGAGAAAGCAAATTTTTCTGTTTTGCACCAAATTACACCCCTGTTTACGCTCGTGGTGGGGTTGTAGGTAGAATATTACCCTAAAATCGTAAAATTGAGAAAATTTCCTAAAAGAAAACAGGTTTTGTATTCGAATTGGCTGGAAAACCACGTCAAAGCAAAGTCGTGGAAAGTTTTGGTCGCGTCGGCGTTAATGGGTTAAATCGAAAATTATTTAAGTCTGTTGTGTGTTAACAGTCAAAATTCATATGATATAATGAGCATACACGTCCAAACCTCCATGGTGGTCTATATCAAACCCAGAGGCGCGCTGTATTTAGCTATCCATATTTTTGTACTCGTTTCTATGTACCGCACGTTCTATTAGGAAGTGAAGTAAGGGGAAAAACTATTTGGCGATACATGTAAATTACTGCTTCAGTTTTTAAAACAAGTTTTCTTAACATATTAGGTAAATATGTTAGCTTCAAATAATACGCCACTGGTCTCAGCAATACATTGGAGAAGAAAGCGCATGCGCTATAACAAAACATTGTTATAGCGCTTGCGCATGCCCATGTGCTTGACATGCCATATTGAGCCAAGATTCAATACATATCCAATATTTATTTTATATTGGTTTGGTATTTGCTGTTACTATGGTCACACACACACACTCACGCAAATACGAGCGCTCCCTATCTATCTCTCAGACACAAACAAATATACGCACACACACGCATGCATACATGCACGCACAGGTAGACACGTGGACAGATGTTGTCATTGCAAAAGCAGTTAGACTCGATTCAGGGGAGGTCAAAAGGTATGTTTCCGTTAAAATCTCAAGATCGATTCTTATTTTCTTATACGCAGTATAAGCATTTTAATCACGAAAATTTTCGATCTCGAGATTTTAACGGAAATATATGTATATTTCACCTTCCCTGAATCGATTCCGACTACTTTTGGAATGACGTCCGCTGTGTGTGTGTGTGTGTGTGTGTGTATATATATATGTATATAGCCTAAAAGATTGAAAGTTAAATTCTGAAACTTAAAGTTATATATGCCTGGCAAGATTACCTCTTATTTTTGAAAAGAATATTAAATTGGAAGTGCCAGTAATTTTTTGTGGTTTCTGCAGTTAGTCAAAAATGGTTGCACTTAGAGAAGAATTATTAGAATAAAAATTATAAATATTAATATTTTGCACCTTTATGTTACCAAAAAGGTACCGGAAACAAGAAATGAGCTATTGAAATTTGTTCTTATTATAACTATTTTCACATAAATCGTATCATCTATGCCTGTCAATCGTTTAACAGAAAAACATAAAAAAAACTTCAAGAGCTTGGAGCTTGATATTTAATATTTACTTTTTGAGATATATTTAATGAAAAAGCAGCCCCTATTCCCAAGGTTAATAAATTTTATATATTAGAAAAATAATAAAAATATGATATGATCTAACCAAATTGCATATAAGAATGTTCTGTATAAGCCACTGCAGATGTTTTTACACAGCATATCATCAATAACCTTTATTGTATGTTAATTACTATTAAAGATGCAATATTTCGTCGGCTTTTTCAGTTTGAAATTATATTATAATAAATTAATAACTTTGCATTACAACTAAAAACTTTCATCAAACATATAATTTGATGTATTTTGTTTATGATCATGATTTGGTTTTAATGCTATAAGGTCGACATATAGGAAACTCGTATTACATTAATTAACTAATATCCGATAATAATATCCTTGTATCTTGACCAACGAGCTTACCTCCATTTCCAATGCAATAGTACCTACAAATATACCGCTTATATCCTGCATATAATAAAAATACATCTAAGCTACACTGATCAACAACGGAATTCTCTGCTGCGAAACAGGTATTTATTGGCATCTTGGCTGACGCATGAGGCATGTTTTTGCTGTATATCACAATAACTTTATTATTATTATATCAATTATTTACTATAAAATATCAAAAATGATTCACCTTTGAATTATAATAAAGTTTTCTTCTTATAACTATGATATCTATTTCAATATATCAGGCTGAATCAAAATAAAATGTAGGCTGTTCGTCAGTGATTATTACCATTAGGGTGGTAGCGCTTGTTTTCACTATTTCGCTAAAACTTAGATAGCTTAAAAATATTTGTTCAATGTTTGGTTTAGACCAAATCGCTTAGTGCTTTGTTTATTATGTCAAAACAGTAGGTTCTTCATATAACCGTTCAATATGATGGGTTTTCAGAAATACATTCTAGTTATATTACCACAATAAAATCACTTCTAGATAATGTTTTATTACTTTCTTTACGTAAGTATTATAATCATGAAAATATTTTATCTCGAGATTTTAATGGAAATATACATTTTGATCATTCCTGAATCGAGTCTGAATATTTTCGGAATGATGTCTGTTTGTCTGTGTGCGCGTTTCTATGTGTGTATGTGTGTGTGTGTGTGTGTTTGTGTGTGTGTGTGTGTGTGTGTGTGTGTGTGTGTGTGAACGTGTGTGTGTGTGTGTATATATGCGCGCGCGCGTGTACGTGCATGTGTGTGTGCGCGCGCGCGCGCGCGTGTGTGTGTATGTGTGTGTGGTTGTGTGTGTGTGAGAGTGTGTGTGAGCACTCTACAACCTAAACGGTTAAAGGTTAAATTATGGAACTATTGTATGAATCTGGCAAGGAAACCTACTATTTTTGAAAAAAAAAAATTAAAAATGGAAGTACTTGTTTACTCTAATCATTTTATGCAGTTTCTTCAATTACTCTAATATTTTAGAACAAAAAATTAGAGATATAAATATTATTTTGAATTCTTTTATAAAAAGAGTACAGGTTACAAGAAACTGGCTATTAAAATATCTTCTTATTACTTTCATATTATATATAATACGTAAGTATAGTTGTCATGAAAAAACCTTCCCTGAATCGAGTCTGACTATTATTTTCTTATAAGAAGCAATTAGTAAGTGAAAAATGTGTGTGTGTGTAGTGTGTGTCTATGTGTTTGAATGAGCCCTCTAGAGCCTAAACGGTTGCTGTTAAACGTTACAAACTTCAAATTTAACATTTAAATACATATGCCCGGCGAGGACACCTCATATTGTTGAAAATAATATTTTCTGCAATAACTCGAAAACGGTTTCATTTATAGCAAAAATAGTTTAGGTAAATATTAGAGATATTAACAGTTTCTGCAATAACTCGAAAACGGTTATAAAAAATATAAATATAATATTAACATTTCACATACCTTTCGTATGAAATTTTTTTCAAAAATGGTTCCTGTTACCCAGAAAATTACTATTGAAATTTGTTCTTATTTTAATTATATTACATAAATCAGATCAACTGCGCCAGTCAATTGTATAACAGAAAACAAAAAATGTATCTAATGAAATTTTTTTTCAAAGGTAGATAAAATATTATAGATCAGTAAATAATAAAATTAAGATATATTGTAGGTAGGGTTTTAGTTCATTTTAAGAAATTATATATTCTTGAACTACAACATTTGTATTTGAATATCTTTCTTATCTATGCAAAATATGATAAGAAAGTTCAGTGCAAGCCATTGCGAATATTTTTATTTACGTTACATCAGCTTCTGTCAACTCGACTCAAGTAATTTGGAGTTTGACATTTCATAATTATTGTAAGCAAACCCTTCAAATAGAGGTACTTCTAAACATGAAATCCCATGTTAATAACTAACAATATTCTCGAGATTGTTCACATCATATTTTATTATCTATATATATAGTTGATGATGAATAATTGTTGGTGCATGATTGTTTACTCATGGAATGATGCCATAAAGGAATACTAATTACCTTTTAACCATTTTTATTTGATTTTAACAAGTTTTATAAATGTTGAATTATAAACTGGAAAATTATTATGTTAATACACATAAAATTGTTGATCAGAAAGGTCACTAGTCAGCATTTGAACCAAATTTATATTAATTCATATTATAGTGATATAAAACTCAAAGTTTTGGTAAGTCTACTTAATAAGCATATAAAAGAGAAATATTTGGATGATTTATAAAAATGTATAATTTATTTTCAAATTTATAATAAATAAACGGAACACGTTACTTTTAGTTCAATATTAGAATGCATGATATACAGAATAAATTTTTTTGGTTTGGCTTTTTATAGCATATTGAATTAATTAACATTTTTTAAAAATGTATTTATAAAATAAGCTTTATATTTGGATAATGATTATGTAAACGGTCTGTAGGGTATGTGGTTCACCTTCACTCGTAGTGCAAGTAAAACGAATGAAATTGATTCTTAACTTTTATGAAATTCTTAAATCATTCACGCATGACGTGACCAAACAATCCAGTATACCGTATCGTATTTGTACACAAACATTCATGCATTTGAAATTTGATATATTATAACTTTCATCATCATTCATACTTGTGCACCATTTTTCTTATCAAATATCGCAAATAACAGTAAAATCGTCAATATTTTGGCAATCATGTTGCATTCTACACATTATTCATTTAAAATTTTCAATGTACTTTCGAAACATATTAAACTAATTCTAATAATTTTATATAATATTTTCAAAAATACATTACCTACTCATATACCTGGATGTTTTACGTCGCTTGCTGGTAACATGAAAATTCATCACTCTTACTTTAAAGATACTTTACAAATTGACACCAAAATTGGGCGCATACTCTAACTGCCCGGCGGTTGGTGTCACAAATCATTGGACTGTCAAATCGTATAGTCATCCTGCCCGAATTTAAATTTTAAGAAATCCGCATGTTAGAAGGTAGATTCACAAAGGCAAAAAATAAGAAGAATAAAAAATTCTTAGATATTTTATTTAAATGTATAAATATAAAATTATTTTATTTATTATTATTGGACCATGATAATCAACTTTAAACTAAACTGTATTTTCTCTGTTGATACATTGTTACCTGTAATAATAATTTCGCAGAAATGTACCAATTTCTAATCTTCCTGTTTAATACGTACTTCTCGTAAAACTAGGCAATTTAAGAGGGTTAGTGAACCTTTTTTTATTACCGATGGTTCGGGTAAAATGAAAGGTCAAAAAAGGTACAAACCCAACCGCCGGGCAATTTGAGTATGCGCCCAAATTTGGTATACATAATAAGATGTGTACATAATTCATGCCGCTCATATTTAAAATCCACTAGATTTTTTATTTCTGGCTCTTCTTAAAGTCGAAACAAACAATGGCCTTAATTATTGAGTTTTATTTGCTATGGCAATTTATATAAAAATTTAAATTTAACGCTGTTAAAAATATTAAATAATTGTCTTAACATTAATTTTATGTATTAGAGATGACTATATTTGCTTCTCTAAGCTAAATAAAATAGATAACATTTTTTTCATTTGTTAGTTTTCAATAATGTTAGTTATTTTATTTACTATTATATTTTAATTAAATTTTAAACTAAAACATATATATGTGGGATGGACAATCGATAAATTACTTATAATTTCACTATTTAAAAGGTATCGGTACCGTTGGTTATCAACAGATTAAGAGCATTTAAATGTATATTTAATTAGAGATCCTATACAAATGGTGTGCGACAAGAAAGAAAATAAGCCATACACAAAATGTCATCACATATTAAAAAAATATATTATTATGAAACTATCTCCACACCAATCACTTTGATACATTCTAAATAATCCATACATGTTTAGCATCAATTGAATGTGCATTTTGAAATCGTTAATATATCGACGTTTTAAGATATTTTATAGCTTATTAACTTATCAGTAACTTACTGGAAGCGTCACCGCTATTGCGAAACAAATGTCAACAAATCGATTAATGCTACTATTGAAACTTACGCACCACCTAGATGTTGAGTATGATTTTTTATTTTTATTTTTTGTTACGGTAGCATAGTATCACTGCTTGTAACCAACTTATAGTAATTAACAATACGTTTAAGGTTGGCATACGCGTCATGAATATCCATAATATCATATGGCCGTCAATAAGATTTTAATGTAACGCGGAAATTATATTAGCCAGTGTCATACCTTAAGTATGCGACAGCAATTTTCCAATTACAGGAAATTATTTTTAAAAAAATATAGACCAGTTATAAATACCTGATACTGATAGTAAATATGTTGATTTCTCTCTACAGAGTGTTAACTAAAGGATTATTTAATGTATGCGGCTGAAAATTGTGACCCATGTATTTTATTTTAAAATCATATATCAACAAGTATCGATCATGCTTAAAACTTTAATAGTTATAACAATAATATGCGAATTAAATCATATAATATGAAAGTTATACTAAATGAATAAACATCTAGTTTTTGTAACATACGAGTTTATTAAGCAAAACATGCTTGTTTTTATTTAGTACAAAACTTTACAATTACACTATTGGTTACCTATGGGTAATTGCTTTCTCTATTTTTTTTAAATATACTTTGAATTATGTTTTTTGAGTATTGAATAAAAGATTAATTTAAAAAGACGTATAAAATAAGTAACTTGGCCGAATATTTAAATTACAAACGTGTTACATATATTGTAATTTATAGAAGTATTAAATTTAGTTTTTCCTTGTATTTTGTATATTTTTTAATTTCGTAAGGATTAATTATGGCTACATTTTATATAGAATTATTTACGGAATCGTTTTTAAAATAATTTCGCGTGACATATTATTATTATAAATTATATAGATTTTATAATTATAAGAATATATCAAAAATATAAAAATTTGGACCTTTTTTTTGCTAAATAAGATAAATATGTCATAGAAATAAATTTGAATAAAGATTGAACATTTTATGATTTATTGCTATAATATATTATAGTATGGCGCATCAGTGTTGCGTTTTAATATGTAACAGCCGGACTTTATGTATTACTTACTTAAATTGAAAGCGCGTTTTTAGCAGATTGTAAAGTTGGCTGAAAAGTACCATTTTTTTTTTCTAATAGCAACCATCGAAAACAACACAGTAACGATATTTATATAATAAGTTATATTATTTTAATTCACAATAATTGTTTGTGTACCCACCATTGGCTACTCATTAATTAAACTTCATTAATTTATAAAATAATGTTTAATCATATGTTATATACATACTTTTCTAATGGAGATTGAAATTTAAATAGATTTGAAATTTCCCAACCACTTTTCATGAATCTCCTAATATTGATTATTTAGAAATATGGGTTCTAAATTTAAATTTTAAATAGGTATAATTTGTCAATCACATAAAATAAATTTCTAAATAAATAACGTGAAGCCAGCGATGCAGTAAAGAAAGCATATGTAGTTCCGTAATGCCATTATAAACATGTAGAATCTAGCGGTGATTAATACGCATACACTATTTTACATTTGAATAATTTCGGAACACTTCTTTTGAATTTTCGAGTAAAATATTTATTTTCACGTAGGATAGTTATACATATTATAAGGCCAACAAGTCAATGTTAACATTTAAACACCTTGTAACTGGTTTGGAATGTACAAGGTTATAACCCCACCCATTATTATCTTTGTCTCGGAAACTGTAACTTTCAATATAAATTCCTTGTTGGTAACCTTAACTGCCCAGCGTAATTGCAGACATAACGTACCGAAAATAAAAACCATGGTATGAATTGCATTTTAAAACAAAATAAAAATCAAATGAACTAGTAAAATATCACATCTTTATTAATGTTGCTTACATTAATAAAATACGTACGTATTTGGATATGGTAAATACTTATCGACTAGTATTAAAAACATACAACAAAGACAGTTCAACATAGTTATTAATAACATTAGACTATAAAGAATAAGTTAAGAAAACCTAGCACCAACAAGAGTACAAGGATGACCTATAAAGATAATATAATAAGGTGTTAATAATTGAGCGAATAGGATCCACTGTTAAGATCTACGTTGTAGGGTAAAGGTTGATTGTTTTGGTAACTTGGTGTGGGGTTAGTATAGCCGCGATTGTTATTGTTGTTACTGTAACCAGAATTATAATTATTATTGTATCCATTGTTAGAATAGCCATTGTTATACCCAGTGTTGTAATTGTTGTAGGCTGGTTGCGGTCTTGGTGCTGGTGCTGCTGGGCGGGGGGCTGGAGCTGCTTGTTTAACTTGACTGAAACCTAATCTGGATCTGAAGTCATCAAAATCGATATCGGATTGTGCTTGGGGTCGGAATGCAGGTTGTGGGCGTGGTGCAGGTTCACGATAGCTCGGTTGTTGATAGCTGGATTGCTGGTATGTTTGTGGCTGGTATGCTGGTTCTTGATAAGCAGGTTGTTGAGGTTGTTGATAGACAGGTCGTGTATAGGCAGGCTGCTTAACAACGGGTTTATAGGCAGGTTGTTGGTAGGCGGATTGTTGGTAAGCGGGTTGTTCCTGGTTATATTTGTCTTCCTTGTAATAAGCAGTAGGATCTTCACGATATTGACCATCATCTTCTTGACCGGCAGCAAGAGGAGCAACATACTCATTGCTTGCTCTTAGTGTTGGTGGTGGTACATTGATATCATTACCAGCTGGCTCAAAACCTCGTTTACTTGCACCGTATTCAATCTCACGTACTTTTCCAGTATCATCAACATATCCGTACTTTCCATAAACTTGTCCGTCAGCATATTTAGTTTCGATCTTGAATGTTCCATCAGCTCCTTCATAACCATAACTGTATGAGCCATCCTCGTTGTGCTTGTTGATTTGTTTCAGAATAGGCACAGGAGTTGTGTACTGTTTTTGAGCACAAGCTACGCTTAATAGCGCAGCTCCAAATAGGACCTAAAAAAGCAGATACTTTCACTAAATATATATTCATAAAGAATGTCTTTCGCAAATGTTTCATAATCATGATTTTAATAATTTCTCAAATGTAACATGAATGTTGAAATGGAACATAAAAATTTATAAAAACCAAAATTAACACATTCATAAATTTACAAGTAACACTTCAAGATAATATTATTATTATTCAAAATATAAACTGTAACTCTTACATAACGATTACTACAAGGTGTGTCCGTATGATGATTGATGTTTAGTTAAGTTGTTACTAATAATATAAATGATTTCTAATTTGACAATAAATAATATATATAAATAAAATACAGATTATGGTTGGTAATTAATTAAATTGTACTTACAAAAATCTTCATGTTGATATGTACGTGCGATGGTATGTTAGGGCGCGTTGATAAACAACCGAGCAGTCAGGTGTTCCGTGTTTATATAGTTCGGTAAGCGGTGTTCCCCGCACGACACAAGGTTCTAGTGCCTCGCCCTCGTACGCAGTACCCCCTCTGCAAACACAACCACTATCACAAATGTGTCTTAATGTCACGCTGAGACGATCCCAGAACTCATCAGAATTACACCAGAATTCAAAATATGAAAAACAACATAATCAAATCAGCAAATTATTACTGAAAGTATATTTTTTTAAATATTATTTAAACTCATCACATAGAAAGTACACGTGCCACGCGTAATATAATAAGTATATCATGTTTGAGTGATTACTTATATGTTAGAAAACATCTACTTCCGATACGGTTTATTGCGCAAATTGCTATACATATATGCATGTGTATATTACATGCAAATTTTGTTTAGAATGTGAATAAGTGAAAATTTACATTGCAATTATAAATTAATATGTAATTGTATCAAACATATCATCTTTTATTCATTTAATATAAATAGAAAACTTTAAAAATATATATCGACTTAAATTATAGTTAATTTGTTAGGATATATAGCTGTAATTGAGGAGTATTTTGTGTCAACGTCACCGAGCTGAAATCTTTTTATTTTATTACATTCCTTTTGTCTCTTGTAAAATAGTAGCGTAAATAATGTAGGACATATTTACACATGGTTAGTGAAAAATAAACAAATATCTGAGTCGATTTAATAGTTATGTAATCATTTATAAACAAAAATGACAAGTAAAAATAAAATATAAACTTACCTGCTCAACAAAGTATAACTTTTTACAAGTTTCAAGGAAACTATAGTTCTATATTTGTTGTGTTGAAGCGTTTGAAGCACGAAGACAATGTTTCCAAATATTACATGGGTTTTTATGAAGAAGTTACTATCCTCTCCACTTTAAAAATACGCATTCTGGTTATTTCATTGGTCAAATGTCGGGTTGAATATAAAATATTCAGTATAGTAATAAAACTGTAAGAATTGCTTTCAAAAACGATAACTTTCCGTTTCAGTTCCCTTTTACTATAACGCGGCAACGGCCAAGATTGTCAATTTTTGTACTGAATACAATACCTATTTTTGTAAATGGCACAATAAAAATTCTGATATTTTATGGTTTATTTTGTTAGATTTAAAATTATTGTCACATTTTCTTCAATTGCGTCTAAAATCACAATTCTCATATTAGTAATAGAGATGTATTTCTTTTAAAGTATATTTCTTTCTTTCTTGCAGTAATTGATAATTAGGTATTTTATGTACAATAAAATATGACATGTAAATTTGGGGAAAATTTATCCATTTTTAGTATTTTTTGTAAGAAATATTGCACGTATAATAGACAATAGTCAGATGAGATGGTTTGGCCATGTTCAGAGAATGTCGAATGAACTATTATCAAAGATATAAGTGGGCGAGATGAATGGTGTGAGAATGAGTTGTATATGGCATAAGTTGATAAATATGATTGTGAATGTGTTTACATGAAATAAAATATGTGAGCCAGCGTAATACGTAGCATAGTGAAGAACTTGATGAATATAAATAAAGCAAAAGAAGTTTGTAAGTATGTTAGTTGAATGGCAAATGATTGTTAAGTTATGAATGGATTTACTACCACCCTATTTGACGACAAGAATGAACTTGATGTTATATATTGCATGTATGAATATTTTTACATGTATATTGACTCATTTCTCACTGACGTCTATTTGTATGTTTCTATGTCTATGAACGTCCTTGGTCTTGAAACGGTTGAATATGTAAAAGTGAAATATAAAATTCAAGATTTGCATATTTTTCTGAAATAACTTTTTATTATAGTTTATTTAAACCGGAAAGTGTTCGTTTAGTGTTACCCTTTTCTCGGTAATCGTAAGATATCTAGAAAACAGTCACGTTTAGTTCTGCAGCTAGTGGTTCTGTTTTCGATGTTAGGTCACAGTGCTAAGCAATTTATAACAAGCATTTGACGTGTCCCTGTATATACGAGATCAGTAAATATGTAATATTTACCATTTTTGATAGCTGACAGTGTAATATAATTTTATTGGTCCTGAATGGCATTTGACAATTGAGCTAGAAATTTGTTCAGGCGGTCATGTTGGCTGAGCGAGGCAGCTGTTGGACCGCACTAAATGCGACAACAAGTTGCATTTTTAGAACAAAAGCTTATATTAAAAATTTAATTTTTATAACTGATTAAGTAAAAAAAATATTTCTTTAAGAAATGTATCTTTTACAAAGAAATTGCAATTGAAATTGATTAATTTTCATATTCTTCGTCAGAAATACCGTTATGTATGGTGTACTACAAGGTCCTTGTATCTACGTAAGTCAGTGGGATCATCATCATCGTTTGTATATACTGCTATAACAAATCTGCACTATCTAAACTTTCGTATTCATATTTTGTTTAGAATTCAAGAAAATATGTAATTATTCATTATGCAGATTTTTTTTACGTTTAAAAGACAACTAGGTAAAAATATGTTATAACAATTGAGTAAATTATTTATTGTAATATTTTATATGGTAGAGATGAGGAATATTTCGTATTCATATTATAATGCAAAAAAACTTAATTATCAGGCACTTGTATAGCATTAATTAATTTTCTTATACATTTCTAATGTAGCTAGTGGCATTAAAAAATCGGAGGTTGAATAATTAAAATTGTTAATGAAAATAAGTTTTACCGTCCAGTGAAAACTATTTATGAAACATGTAAACAGGAAATTGATTAATATATATATTATAATTAAATTCAGATGAAAATGGACACATGGATATCTGAGAATATCATTCGAAAATTCCAATTGCTCATGCTCAATATGCTTCATATTTATAAAACCTTGAATTTGAAAGAGCCGGTACCTTACATAGAACATAATGTTTCTGATTTGATTTATAATACTAAAATTTGAGATAACTCTACACTTCCTAGCATTTAACCTATATTTACACATTCATATACGGAATAAGTAGTATGAAATGTGCATATGTATAAGAAATCGAACTGAAGATTTGTGCATTGGAATTGCGTCTGTCAGAATTCACGCGGGTGTGCTTGTAAGCTCTTTCATATATGTACCTATAACTATGAAACAATAGAAGCACGAATACTCCTATTTGAAACGTATATTGAAACTAGAAGTGCACGTTTATTCTAATAAACTTTTGTTGTTTCTGCAATATCTCCAAAGTAAGTGCACTAACAGTAAAAATAGTTATAATTAAAATGAAAGATATCAATAAAGCACATACATAACTTGAACGGATGATGCTGTTGTCACTCGGTGAAACATTATAACAATTAAATAATAACTCTCGGTGAGGTTTCACTATAATTTTATTGAGATGACTAGTGAGACCTGAAGATGGTGTAACAGCCGAAACTAGTCGTCTCAATAAAATTATAGTGAAACCTCACTGAGAGTTATTATTTAATTGTCACATACATAACTTTTGTTTGAAAAGTTTTTGCGGAGTTTTGGGATGTTCTAGTTTATATCATATTATATTATATTATCACTATGTTTGACAATTTTATAACACAAAAACACAATAAAATAAAAATATTGGATAGTTGATTTTTAAAAATATCTAGGGTAAAACGACCAGTTTTGGCACATCGCTAGTAATGGCACAGGTATCAAAAAATTGGTTTTATACGTTTAAAATTGTGCAAATGCGTAGGTATAACAACGATTTAAATATTTTTATATAGTTTTAAACAAGAATAAACCTTTAGAACATCCATTTTAAAATTATTAATTAAAAAAAAAAACGAATATTGTTTAGCGATATCAAAATTGTACTTTTCACAGCCATTTCTAGTTAGTTTACGGTTACCATAGCTTAAGCAATTACAATCATATTTACTAGAAAAACGTATTTTTTTAATATGTACCTGGTTAAATAAACTAAATGAATAGTTCATCGAAACATTTCAAATGTTGAATATTGACTTTTTTTTATTTTTTAATATTAAAATCACGTGTTCTTTAATTGGTATGAAATTTGGAAGAGCCACCAATAAAAAAACACTTTATGCTTACAGCGCTTTTCTATTGAGCGGCCGCTGCTATAAATAAAATAGTAAACAGAGACTCTCTGACAGTAAGCAAGTGAGGTTAGAATATTAATGTTTTTACATATTTCTTATAACAAGAACAAATTTTAACTACAGATAAATAATTCTTTAAAAGGTATGTATCAGTTATTATTTACATTATACGTACACTGAAATTTTATTGTTTATCTCATAAAAAATAAAAATCTAAAACATGACCTATTTAATTTATTTTTGTATTAGTTTGAATAAATTATTTTTATTTTAGTGAAAACTGGTAAAAACAATGACACCGTTAATAAAAAGGGTAAAAAGAAGTGTGAAAAATCAAGAATTAGAACCAAAACCTCTTATACAGGTGGGGCAAAACAACCTCCCTAGTTTCAACAGAGAATTGTGAAGCTAGCAGAGGTCGTAACAGGGTAGGAATGGCGTGAATGGCGGCAGAAAGATATGCCGTGTGTATGTGTTACAAAAGGATTCAGTCGTAAACACAATGTGGACGAACGAGCAGCGCGCTTTTGCCGTGGAAGCATACATACGCGAAAAGGAGTCTGTAATCGCCGCCCAGCACATTTCCATCTTTCTGGCGGTGTAAATAAACAAAATTTTCGATATTGGTGCGAAAACAATCCGAGGGTGATCCACGAGAAGCCTCTGCATAGTGATCGTGTCACAGTTTGGTGCGCAATTTCCCGAATAGGGATTATCGGGCCTTACTTTTACTACAGGAAAGAAATTGGGCAGTTACCGTCAATTCTGGGCGCTATATGAACATGCTCCAGAATTTTTTTGCCCCTGCTCTTAAAGAACTTGGTCTCGAGAATGTCTGGTTTCAGCAGGACGGGGGGGGGGGGAAGCCACAGCCCACACAGCGCGGGCATCAATGCTGGTTTTGAAGGAAATGTTCCCCCTGAGAGGAGACAATCCGCACGGAAATTCGCCGTATACCTGAAGAAATGCTTGAAAGTGTTATGCAAAACTTCAAAAGTCGCTTGCAGCAGTGTGTAGACAATGAAGGACAACACTTGGCCGATATGATTTTTAAAACTACATAAGATAAAACTGGCCATGTAACTACTTTATTTTATTGAAATAAATTTTTTGTATCTCGACTCCTTTTTCTTTAATTCACTTGCAAAACTAGGGAGGTTGTTTTGCCCCACCCGGTACACTTGAAAAAATACTTTTATCTGAAATTACAAGATGAAAAGTATTCTTATCTAAAAATATAAAACTAGAAAAGATTTCAATTTTTCATTGTTCACAAAATTTGAATGCAAGAAAAGTATTAAAAATTTTAATGTAATATACCTATTTATAAGTAATTTTAATATTTCGATTAAAAATTATTATTTAATTAAAATATCATTTGCATTATAGATAAAGAATAATATTGTTGTCTACATTTATAATTTAGATCTTTATAAATATTAAATTTAGCTTTAGATAGGTATAGTACCTACCTCTATAATTTAAAAATTTATAAAATAAAGCTACTGCAAGTGTTTTTTTATAAATATATACCTAAATTTTAGGAAATCCAAGCTAAAATATATAAATTTATAACTATATTTGCCGTGCTACTACTAGAAAGGACTGTTCTCTTAAAGGCAACCACCGTGCCAAAACTGGCATTTTAACATCGAATTATAAATTGTGAACAAAATTACCTAAAACATCAATAAACAATTTTATTTTTTTGTTTACTTTATAAAACACTTAAACTTTAAAATTTTTCAATTATTATATAAATATATTATCCATATTTTTTTTAATCCTCAAAAGAGTAGAGAATTTTCTTAACTGTGCCAAAACTGGTCGTTTTACCCTATTTTATTATTTTTTCTATCTAAACTATTGTACCTACTATGAATACGAAAATTTACTGCTAAGATACTGCAGATAATTTGTGTTGTTTACAATAGATTTTTTTAAATATCAGACATAGATTTTGTAGTGAAATATTTTTTTATCACGCCACGATTCCAGCCATAAATAATATACCTTTAATACAAGGTCATCGATGTTTGTATGTAGTAAACAGTAAATAATAAACAGTTTCCTAGAATGTTGTATGTAGTTATGAAGCGAAACACATAGGCGTACGTGAGACCTATACCCATCAATGTGTAATTTCGGCATGTACTTATATCAATTACTCTTAGGTATGTTTTCGTCAATTTAAGTTAAAATAAACAACCTTTAATAAAATTTATATATCTTATAGAACAATTACATTTGTTATTTCATTCTTTAAATATATGTGAAATTAATTTAACAAACAATTTAATTCAGTCATAAAATAAGCGCAAAAAGTACATACTGTAATATTATACCGCATGTTCTTGTACGTTCGTGTGTTCTTTATGTAAATATGATATTTATGTATTAAACCCAGTGGTGTTTTATGCTTATAATATACTCTACTGAGACTATTTTAAAATTTTGTTTACCGGTTATATGATTGCTAATGGTCGGGTAATACGAGGGTGGATTGAAAAGTTTCTGAAATCATATTTTTCTGAAAGCTTAAAAAAGTTGGAGCACCGCTTGGAAAAGTATATCGCCCTGCAAGGAGAGAGAATAAAAACAAAAACCGGTTCAATTACTGCGATTTCTTGCCCACTTTTCAATCCACCGTCGTATATACTACCAATTTGACAGCCATTTGCTATAAAAGCTTTAGAACCTGGTATGGTGTTGTTTTGAGCAGCTAACTGTCGGTTTTATTTCTCTCTGTATATGATTAACACTCAAAAGGAGTCTTTGGCATACACAATTGAGCGAGCTGCTGGTTGCCTTTAGAAACATAGATTTTAAGTCGAAGAGAACTAATATGTTTAAGAAATTAAACGTTAAACTCTGTACTGAATGTCAATAATGATGAGATTGTCTAAAGTAAATTAAACAGTTTGTTTGTTTAGGTTGTTTATTCTCTAGAGGAATGATCGCTGACTGTAAGATTCTAAGGACTTAAGCAGTATTTGCTAAAATTTGAAAATTTCGCTTCGTTGATGTCTGGGAGTAAATGTTGGCTTTGGTAAACCAGACATAAAATGCATGTCACTGCTTCGGAAATTAAATTTTGATAGATATTTGTGGTATATCTAAGTGAGGAAGAAATCGGAACACTTGGGTTTATGAGCGTGTGATATTATAAAAGAAAAGTAGAATATGCAAGACCCAAATTTCGAATAAAATATTGACAAAAAAGATATACGTGGGTGAGAGGAATCGTGTAAAAATACGTGGTCCTTCGTGTAATAAGTACATAAAAATGATTCAAATTGAATTGCATGAAAAAATAACTGTGTGCAAGTAAAATAAAAAAGGGTAATGTATGAGGAATTTAATGAATCTTCATGACGCAAATGAAACATGTAAGGATAGAGTTGAATGGCGACAGATTATCAAGATGCAAATGAATCTAATGGGTTTTCTGCCACCTCATTTGATAAAAATAGGCACGAACATATATACATCGGTTGTAACTGAGAATGAGCATGCAAGGTAAGGTGTCGCACTTTTGGCCAGTGAGCGAAAGAAATGATGTATTCATGATTATAAATCTTCAACTTTGACTTGAAATAAAACTAGGTTTGATTTGGCTTTACTAATTTCCGTTTGTTCAAATGAGTCTAAATGTGGCTCAGAGAAAAAAAGATTTTGAATTGAAAAGCAAAGCGGATAATTGTGATCACGGTAAAAGATTGATTAACTATTAATGAAATGTTTCGTGTTTCCCAAGCGCTAGAAAAACTATAGCAGAAATACTTTATGATAATGGAGTAAGTGATAACGATTGCAGAGTATTTTAATCAAATAAAATTGACAGAAAAACACTCGGTGATATTTCACAAAACAATTTATTGATATCAATAAATTGTTTTGTGAAATATCACCGAGTGTTTTTCTGTCAATTTTATTTGATTAAATTTTTTAAAATGTTTCACCGAGTGCCAACAGCGTCTTCAATAAATCTTATTGCAGAGTAAGACATTTTATATGGACGTGACTAATTCATGCTTATAGCATATTTAATATCATATTTGCTATAAAGCAATAAAACTCTAAATTAGAAAATTGCCGTTTTTCTACTTGTGACAAACGTTCGCGGAGAACGATTTTCAAAAAGAAAAGACAGTTCGAGTTATTATAATTAATACAGAGCCATTAAATAAATGTTGTAGGGAAGTTGTATGTAAGTATTATGATTGGAAAATTAAATTTGAATTTGGCCCCGAGAGAGGCTGTTCAGATCAATTGTTCTCTATTTGTATGATTATCAAAACGTCATATGATAATAAAATGTTACTTTATGACTATTTCGATCTAAAGAATATAAATGGAAGTGTAGCACGGGTATGCATACATGGTGCATTTTGAAAAAATGGATCATTGTTAAATGCCATACAGGTATTTTATGTTGATTGTAAGGTGGCAGATTGTGTAAATGGTTCGATATTGAAATTGGTGTGAACCGAGGTGACGTAACGTCGCGATGCGTCTCCTTGGTTATTTACTACATATATTGGAGCGATGACAGGGTTCGATGAATTCATTAAAACAAACATGTTGAAGGGACAAATAATATGATGAAATCTAAAAGAAAAGATCTATTTTAGGATTGTAAGTCAAATTTTGCCAATGGTCGATTTTAGTGACGTTAAAAATAGCTTAAATGAGAAAGCTTTAAGTTTAAGTTTATTGTATGCCGAGATAGATTGTCTGTTAACAATTGTGGATCGTACGGAATAATTTTTTTTTGAAAATTTTACCATAGAGTCTTTATATAGCATTTGATAAACCAATATCAAATACATAAATGCATTAACTTACTTGGGATTCGAATGGCGGTCTCTTATTAAATTATATAAATCTAAAATTTTAAGTTTCTATATAACATAAACTACGAGAGAAAAATAAAATAATAACATGAATATCTAATACGGTCTCGAACGAGTCATATACAAGTAATTCTTGTTGATTTGTCGACCGGGAGTGTGGCGTACTCCTGTAATCTAGCTACTTTGAGGTCGGGTTCAGCGGATGGTCTGAGGTCGGGGGTTCTGTGGCTGGGTTGACTACGTCGACTGGACGTCCGCACTAAGCACGGCATCGATATGGTCGCTCTGGAGGAGTCTAGAGCGATCAGGTTGGCTAAGGAGAGGCGCATCGGGCCAGGGGGGTAACCCAGCAGTCAAAAGTCTCCGTGTCGTGCAGTAGTGGGATAGCGTTCAGGAGTTGTGGCCCAGTGGCAGCCCGAACAACATGACTAGACCTGGATCTATTTTTGTTTTTCGCCAAAAATCTAAAATCGTTTCATTTGATGACAGGGTTCGATGAATTCATTAAAACAAACATGTTGAAGGGACAAATAATTTGATGAAATCTAAAAGAAAAGATCTATTTTAGGATTGTAAGTCAAATTTTGCCAATGGTCGATTTTAGTGACGTTAAAAATAGCTTAAATGAGAAAGCTTTAAGTTTAAGTTTATTGTATGCCGAGATAACTTGTCTGTTAACATTTATGGATGGATCGGAATAATTTTTTTTTGAAAATTTTACCATAGAGTCTTTATATAGCATTTGATAAACCAATATCAAATACATAAATGCATTAACTTACTTGGGATTCGAATGGCGGTCTCTTATTAAATTATATAAATCTAAAATTTTTAGTTTCTATATAACACACAGTCTCGAACAGTCAGTCGTAGCGAACGGACGTGTCGTGAGCGCTCAACACACCGTGTAGAGATTACATATTAACTCTTAATAAAAACTTCAAAAAAAATATTACACAACTAACTCTTACATCTACATAAATTTAATTATCGTGCACTGTGCTAGTATAATCACAATAAAACACAAAAAAAAAAGACCCGTGCGTAGGCCAATAGGCCAACGCGCCAAACTCAAATGGAATGGCAAGAAATCAGCCAAAACAAACCTAAAAGAAAGAATGACATCCAAGAAGCTAGAAATGTTCGAATGAGATCAGACACTGAAACAACAACCACTACTAACGATAAGACTCCTGAAATACCGAAGCCACCACCTATCTTCATACCCGGAGTCATCGATGTGAAACCACTGATAAATATAGTCAAAGACTCAATACAAGACAACTATTTCCTGAAAACGATTGGAAACAGTCAAGTTAAGCTACAGGCACACAACATAGAAAGCTACAGAAAAATTGTGAAAACCCTCAAAGAAAAAGAAACAATGTTCCATACCTACCAACTAAAAACACAACGTAGCTACCGTATAGTCATAAGAAATCTGCACCATTCGACGGATGTTGAAGATCTTCAAAAAGAAATCGAAACAAAGGGACACAAAGTAACAAACATCCACAACATAAAACAAAAAATCACTAAGAAGCCTCTGCCATTATTCTTCGTAGAACTTGCTCCCAATATAAACAATAAAGAAGTATACAACATAAATTTCTTGCAATACACAAAAGTGCAAATCGAACCACCAAACCCCAAAAAAGAAGTACCTCAATGTGCTAGGTGCCAATGCTATGGACACACTAAAGCATACTGCTCAAAACAGCCACGTTGTGTGAAATGTGGAAAGGATCATTTTACAAAAGAATGCACAAAAGATAGCACAACCGAAGCTACATGTGCACTCTGCCAAGGAAAACACCCAGCAAATTACAAAGGCTGCATAGTCTACAAGGAAATACAGAAAAGAAAATTCCCACCGACAAGAGAAAGAAATCCAGCACAAAAGCAACAACCACCACTACAACAACAACAACAACAACAGCAGCAGCAGCAGCAGCAGCAACAACAACAAAAAGAACAACAACAAACTTACTCACAAACAAAAATAGCGGATGGCACATATGCCCAAGTAACTAAAAATATTGAAATAAACAACAACAATGAAACAAACCCACAAATACCACAGTCGAAACAAGATAAACTCGAATAAATGATGCAAAAACTATTAGAAAGAATGGACACCATGCTAAATCTGTTAACAATCCTAGTCACCAAAATAAAATAATGGTGCACAACCTGTACATTTCACTCTGGAATGCTAATGGCTTGGCTCAACATAGCCAAGAGATAAAAACCTTCATCCATAATCACCATATAGACATAATGCTTGTGTCAGAAACTCACTTCACCTCTAGAACACATTTTAAAATACCCTTTTACTCAACATACATAACCACACATCCGGATGATACAGCCCACGGCGGAACAGCTATAATAATAAGAAATTCGATCAAACACTATGAATTACCGGGACTCTGTATGGAGCACATACAAGCAACCAGCATAGTAGTTGAAGATTGGACAGGACCTATAACCCTCTCTGCGGTGTATTGCCCCCCAAAATTCAATATCAAAGAAAACGATTTTTATACATTTTTCAAAACACTTGGAAACAGATTTATAGCAGGAGGCGATTATAATGCTAAGCATACCGATTGGGGATCACGACTAATAACACCACGTGGCCGCGAATTACGTAAAACAATGCTAACCAACCATTTATCTCATACATCCACAGGAGAACCAACACATTGGCCAACCGACAGAAATAAAATTCCAGACCTGATTGACTTCTGCATAACACACAATATAGCCAGAGGCTACATACACTCAGAATCATCATTAGAATTGTCATCTGACCACACACCAATCTTGATAACCCTCAGTACACAAGTAGCAACTATACCCAAGCCCCCAACTTTATACAATAATCACACCGATTGGGAATACTTTAGACATAAAGTACAGGAAAATATAAACTTAAAAATACCATTGAAAAGCGGCCCAGACATTGACAATGCAACGGAACATCTGGTGAAAGCTATCCAATGTGCAGCCTGGGACGCAACACCCACAAACAACAAGATAAATCAAGATACAATTCGGTATCCAAGTATCATTAGGCAAAAAATAGCAGAAAAACGACGACTTCGCAGAAATTGGCAAAATTCACGAAATCCAATTGACAAAACCAGATTCAACCAATCAGCCAGGTACCTCAAAGAAATGCTATACGAATGGAACAATAAAAACACCCAAGAATACCTATCGAGTCTCACTGCAACCCAAGCAACAGATTACTCGCTATGGAGAGCAACTAAGCCTCTAAAACGACCACAACAACGAATACCACCAATCAGGAAGCATGATAACACTTGGGCAAAGAGTAATATTGAAAAAACTGAAGTCTTCGCAACACATCTTGCTGAAGTCTTTAAGCCCTACCCAAGAGAAATAACAGAAGCAGAAGAACAAGACATTCCTAGTATACTGGCATATCCCAACCAACTACTACCGCCACTAAAAAATATCAACATAAATGAAATCCAATCAATAATCAAACACGACTTAAGCATTCGGAAAGCTCCCGGATACGATCTAATAACGGGAAAGATACTAAAAGAACTACCAGTGAATGCAACCAAAGTAATAACCTTTATATTTAATGCCATCCTAAAACTAAACAACTTTCCTTCGCAATGGAAAATTGCGCAAATTATTCTTATCCCGAAACCTGGAAAACCTACAGAAGAAGTTACTTCATACCGACCTATTAGCCTTCTACCAATATTATCAAAAATATTTGAAAGGCTACTCCTTAAAAGAATAAATTTAGTGCTTTCCAAACATAAATTAATCCCCGATCATCAATTTGGCTTCAGGAAAAATCACGCTACAATAGAACAAATACATAAAGTAACCAAAGTAATAACTGAATCCCTCGAAAAGAAAGAATACTGCTCAGCCGCCTTTCTCGACATCACACAAGCGTTCGACAAAGTCTGGCACGATGGACTTCTGTGTAAACTAAAACAAATACTGCCAAACAACATATATCTAATAATAAAATCCTACCTAACTGACAGACACTTTCAGGTAAAATACCAAAACGAATCTTCACAAATATACCCAATCAAATCGGGTGTACCGCAAGGCAGTGTGCTTGGACCCATGCTGTACGTTTTATTCACAGCGGACATTCCAACAACCCCATACTCAACCACCGCTACATTTGCAGATGACACGGCAATCCTAACTTCCAACGAAGATCCTCAAATCGCATCAGCTATGCTACAAGATCATCTCACTTACATTCAAAACTGGCTTAAAAGATGGAGAATAAAGGCAAATGAAAACAAATCAGTACACGTTACATATACAACCAGGAAAGAAACATGTCCAACTGTTTACTTAAACAATAAAGCATTGCCCCAAGCAGAAGAGGCCAAGTACTTAGGAATGCATCTAGACAGACGACTAAACTGGAGAAAACACATTGAGAAAAAGAGAACACAATTAAATTTAAAACTCCAAAAAATGTACTGGATACTGGGCCGCAAAACCAAGCTATCATTGGAAAACAAACTCCTGATCTACAAACTTATACTGAAACCAATATGGACGTACGGTATCCAGCTCTGGGGCTCTGCTAGTTTATCGAACATAGAAATATTACAAAGATTCCAATCAAAGACACTCAGAATGATTACGGACGCCCCTTGGTACGTGACCAATCAAGCAATACACAGTGACCTTAATATGCGCACAGTGAAAGAAGAAGCCAAATATGCAACTGAAAAATATATCAAGAGACTCGAAATTCATCCCAACAACAGTGCGCTTAACCTTTTAGATAATAGCCTAGACATATCCAGACTAAACAGATACAAGCCACTGGACATCCCTCATAGATTTAGAAAAACCAATCAAACACACATATAGCATATGCATAGATGAGTACATAAGGGAAACATGCCACAGGGCAGCTATCCCACATGCTAACAAACGTCAAAATATTTACTTATTGTCCGCTAGAAGACAGATTGTAGATCAATTAATAAAAAAAAAAAAAAAAAAAATATAACATAAACTACGAGAGAAAAACAACATGACTAGACCTGGATCTATTTTTGTTTTTCGCCAAAAATCTAAAATCGTTTCATTTGATGACAGGGTTCGATGAATTCATTAAAACAAACATGTTGAAGGGACAAATAATATGATGAAATCTAAAAGAAAAGATCTATTTTAGGATTGTAAGTCAAATTTTGCCAATGGTCGATTTTAGTGACGTTAAAAATAGCTTAAATGAGAAAGCTTTAAGTTTAAGTTTATTGTATGCCGAGATAGATTGTCTGTTAACAATTGTGGATCGATCGGAATAATTTTTTTTTGAAAATTTTACAATAGAGTCTTTATATAGCATTTGATAAACCAATATCAAATACATAAATGCATTAACTTACTTGGGATTCGCATGGCGGTCTCTTATTAAATTATATAAATCTAAAATTTTAAGTTTCTATATAACATAAACTACGAGAGAAAAATAAAATAATAACATGAATATCTAATACGGTCTCGAACGAGTCATATACAAGTAATTCTTGTTGCTTTGTCGACCGGGACTGTGGCGTACTGCAGTAATCTAGCTACTTTGAGGTCTAGTTCAGCGGATGGTCTGAGGTCGGGGGTTCTGCCAATGGTCGATTTTAGTGACGTTAAAAATAGCTTAAATGAGAAAGCTTTAAGTTTAAGTTTATTGTATGCCGAGATAACTTGTCTGTTAACATTTATGGATGGATCGGAATAATTTTTTTTTGAAAATTTTACCATAGAGTCTTTATATAGCATTTGATAAACCAATATCAAATACATAAATGCATTAACTTACTTGGGATTCGAATGGCGGTCTCTTATTAAATTATATAAATCTAAAATTTTAAGTTTCTATATAACATAAACTACGAGAGAAAAATAAAATAATAACATGAATATCTAATACGGTCTCGAACGAGTCATATACAAGTAATTCTTGTTGATTTGTCGACCGGGAGTGTGGCGTACTCCTGTAATCTAGCTACTTTGAGGTCGGGTTCAGCGGATGGTCTGAGGTCGGGGGTTCTGTGGCTGGGTTGACTACGTCGACTGGACGTCCGCACTAAGCACGGCATCGATATGGTCGCTCTGGAGGAGTCTAGAGCGATCAGGTTGGCTAAGGAGAGGCGCATCGGGCCAGGGGGGTAACCCAGCAGTCAAAAGTCTCCGTGTCGTGCAGTAGTGGGATAGCGTTCAGGAGTTGTGGCCCAGTGGCAGCCCGAACAACATGACTAGACCTGGATCTATTTTTGTTTTTCGCCAAAAATCTAAAATCGTTTCATTTGATGACAGGGTTCGATGAATTCATTAAAACAAACATGTAGAAGGGACAAATATTTTGATGAAATCTAAAAGAAAAGATCTATTTTAGGATTGTAAGTCAAATTTTGCCAATGGTCGATTTTAGTGACGTTAAAAATAGCTTTAATGAGAAAGCTTTAAGTTTGAGTTTATTGTATGCCGAGATAACTTGTCTGTTAACAATTGTGGATCGATGGGCATAAATTTTTTGAAAATTTTACCATAGAGTCTTTATATAGCATTTGATAAACCAATATCAAATACATAAATGCATTAACTTACTTGGGATTCGAATGGCGGTCTCTTATTAAATTATATAAATCTAAAATTTTAAGTTTCTATATAACGTAAACTACGAGAGAAAAATAAAATAATAACATGAATATCTAATACGGTCTCGAACGAGTCATATACAAGTAATTCTTGTTGATTCGTCGACCGGGAGTGTGGCGTACTGCAGTAATCTAGCTACTTTGAGGTCGGGTTCAGCGGATGGTCTGAGGTCGGGGGTTCTGTGGCTGGGTTGACTACGTCGACTGGACGTCCGCACTAAGCACGGCATCGATATGGTCGCTCTGGAGGAGTCTAGAGCGATCAGGTTGGCTAAGGAGAGGCGCATCGGGCCAGGGGGGTAACCCAGCAGTCAAAAGTCTCCGTGTCGTGCAGTAGTTGGATAGCGTTCAGGAGTTGTGGCCCTGTGGCAGCCCGAACAACATGACCAGACCTGGATCTATTTTCGTTTTTCGCCAAATATCTAAAATCGTTTCATTTGTTGACAGGGATCGATGAATTCATTAAAACAAACTTGTTGAAGGGACAAATAATTTGATAAAATCTAAAAGAAAAGATCTATTTTAAGATTGTAATTCAAATTTTGCCAATGGTCGATTTTAGTGACGTTAAAAATAGCTTTAATGAGAAAGCTTTAAGTTTGAGTTTATTGTATGCCGAGATAACTTGTCTGTTAACAATTGTGGATCGATGGGCATAAATTTTTTGAAAATGTTACCATAGAGTCTTTATATAGCATTTGATAAACCAATATCAAATACATAAATGCATTAACTTACTTGGGATTCGAATGGCGGTCTCTTATTAAATTATATAAATCTAAAATTTTAAGTTTCTATATAACATAAACTACGAGAGAAAAATAAAATAATAACATGAATATCTAATACGGTCTCGAACCAGTCATATACAAGTAATTCTTGTGGATTCGTCGACCGGGAGTGTGGCGTACTCCTGTAATCTATCTACTTTGAGGTCGGGTTCAGCGGATGGTCTGAGGTCGGGGGTTCTGTGGCTGGGTTGACTACGTCGACTGGACGTCCGCACTAAGCACGGCATCGATATGGTCGCTCTGGAGGAGTCTAGAGCGATCAGGTTGGCTAAGGAGAGGCGCATCGGGCCAGGGGGGTAACCCAGCAGTCAAAAGTCTCCGTGTCGTGCAGTAGTGGGATAGCGTTCAGGAGTTGTGGCCCAGTGGCAGCCCGAACAACATGACTAGACCTGGATCTATTTTTGTTTTTCGCCAAAAATCTAAAATCGTTTCATTTGATGACAGGGTTCGATGAATTCATTAAAACAAACATGTTGAAGGGACAAATAATTTGATGAAATCTAAAAGAAAAGATCTATTTTAGGATTGTAAGTCAAATTTTGCCAATGGTCGATTTTAGTGACGTTAAAAATAGCTTTAATGAGAAAGCTTTAAGTTTAAGTTTATTGTATGCCGAGATAGATTGTCTGTTAACAATTGTGGATCGATCGGAATAATTTTTTTTTGAAAATTTTACCATAGAGTCTTTATATAGCATTTGATAAACCAATATCAAATACATAAATGCATTAACTTACTTGGGATTCGAATGGCGGTCTCTTATTAAATTATATAAATCTAAAATTTTAAGTTTCTATATAACATAAACTACGAGAGAAAAATAAAATAATAACATGAATATCTAATACGGTCTCGAACGAGTCATATACAAGTAATTCTTGTTGATTTGTTGACCGGGAGTGTGGCGTACTCCTGTAATCTAGCTACTTTGAGGTCGGGTTCAGCGGATGGTCTGAGGTCGGGGGTTCTGTGGCTGGGTTGACTACGTCGACTGGACGTCCGCACTAAGCACGGCATCGATATGGTCGCTCTGGAGGAGTCTAGAGCGATCAGGTTGGCTAAGGAGAGGCGCATCGGGCCAGGGGGGTAACCCAGCAGTCAAAAGTCTCCGTGTCGTGCAGTAGTGGGATAGCGTTCAGGAGTTGTGGCCCAGTGGCAGCCCGAACAACATGACTAGACCTGGATCTATTTTTGTTTTTCGCCAAAAATCTAAAATCGTTTCATTTGATGACAGGGTTCGATGAATTCATTAAAACAAACTTGTTGAAGGGACACATAATATGATGAAATCTAAAAGAAAAGATCTATTTTAGGATTGTAAGTCAAATTTTGCCAATGGTCGATTTTAGTGACGTTAAAAATAGCTTAAATGAGAAAGCTTTAAGTTTAAGTTTATTGTATGCCGAGATAGATTATCTGTTAACAATTGTGGATCGATCGGAATAATTTTTTTTTGAAAATTTTACCATAGAGTCTTTATATAGCATTTGATAAACCAATATCAAATACATAAATGCATTAACTTACTTGGGATTCGAATGGCGGTCTCTTATTAAATTATATAAATCTAAAATTTTAAGTTTCTATATAACGCACAGTCTCGAACAGTCAGTCGTAGCGAACGGACGTGTCGTGAGCGCTCAACACACCGTGTAGAGATTACATATTAACTCTTAATAAAAACTTCAAAAAAAAATATTACACAACTAACTCTTACATCTACATAAATTTAATTATCGTGCACTGTGCTAGTATAATCACAATAAAATACAAAAAAAAAAAAAGACCCGTGCGTAGGCCAATAGGCCAACGCGCCATACTCAAATGGAATGGCAAGAAATCAGCCAAAACAAACCTAAAAGAAAGAATGACATCCAAGAAGCTAGAAATGTTCGAATGAGATCAGACAACTCGTCTTCGCCACCAACCGAAACTTATAATCGGTTTCAGATATTAAGTGGAAACACTGAAACAACAACCACTACTAACGATAAGACTCCTGAAATACCGAAGCCACCACCTATCTTCATACCCGGAGTCATCGATGTGAAACCACTGATAAATATAGTCAAAGACTCAATACAAGACAACTATTTCCTGAAAACGATTGGAAACAGTCAAGTTAAGCTACAGGCACACATCATAGAAAGCTACAGAAAAATTGTGAAAACCCTCAAAGAAAAAGAAACAATGTTCCATACCTACCAACTAAACACACAACGTAGCTACCGTATAGTCATAAGAAATCTGCACCATTCGACGGATGTTGAAGATCTTCAAAAAGAAATCGAAACAAAGGGACACAAAGTAACAAACATCCACAACATAAAACAAAAAATCACTAAGAAGCCTCTGCCATTATTCTTCGTAGAACTTGCTCCCAATATAAACAATAAAGAAGTATACAACATAAATTTCTTGCAATACACAAAAGTGCAAATCGAACCACCAAACCCCAAAAAAGAAGTACCTCAATGTGCTAGGTGCCAATGCTATGGACACACTAAAGCATACTGCTCAAAACAGCCACGTTGTGTGAAATGTGGAAAGGATCATTTTACAAAAGAATGCACAAAAGATAGCACAACCGAAGCTACATGTGCACTCTGCCAAGGAAAACACCCAGCAAATTACAAAGGCTGCATAGTCTACAAGGAAATAGAGAAAAGAAAATTCCCACCGACAAGAGAAAGAAATCCAGCACAAAAGTAACAACCACCACTACAACAACAACAACAACAACAACAACAGCAGCAGCAGCAGCAGCAACAACAACAAAAAGAACAACAACAAACTTACTCACAAACAAAAATAGCGGATGGCACATATGCCCAAGTAACTAAAAATATTGAAATAAACAACAACAATGAAACAAACCCACAAATACCACAGTCGAAACAAAATAAACTCGAACAAATGATGCAAAAACTATTAGAAAGAATGGACACCATGCTAAATCTGTTAACAAACCTAGTCACCAAAATAAAATAATGGTGCACAACCTGTACATTTCACTCTGGAATGCTAATGGCTTGGCTCAACATAGCCAAGAGATAAAAACCTTCATCCATAATCACCATATAGACATAATGCTTGTGTCAGAAACTCACTTCACCTCTAGAACACATTTTAAAATACCCTTTTACTCAACATACATAACCACACATCCGGATGATACAGCCCACGGCGGAACAGCTATAATAATAAAAAATTCGATCAAACACTATGAATTACCGGGACTCTGTATGGAGCACATACAAGCAACCAGCATAGTAGTTGAAGATTGGACAGGACCTATAACCCTCTCTGCGGTGTATTGCCCCCCAAAATTCAATATCAAAGAAAACGATTTTTATACATTTTTCAAAACACTTGGAAACAGATTTATAGCAGGAGGCGATTATAATGCTAAGCATACCGATTGGGGATCACGACTAATAACACCACGTGGCCGCGAATTACGTAAAACAATGCTAACCAACCATTTATCTCATACATCCACAGGAGAACCAACACATTGGCCAACCGACAGAAATAAAATTCCAGACCTGATTGACTTCTGCATAACACACAATATAGCCAGAGGCTACATACACTCAGAATCATCATTAGAATTGTCATCTGACCACACACCAATCTTGATAACCCTCAGTACACAAGTAGCAACTATACCCAAGCCCCCAACTTTATACAATAATCACACCGATTGGGAATACTTTAGACATAAAGTACAGGAAAATATAAACTTAAAAATACCATTGAAAAGCGGCCCAGACATTGACAATGCAACGGAACATCTGGTGAAAGCTATCCAATGTGCAGCCTGGGACGCAACACCCACAAACAACAAGATAAATCAAGATACAATTCGGTATCCAAGTATCATTAGGCAAAAAATAGCAGAAAAACGACGACTTCGCAGAAATTGGCAAAATTCACGAAATCCAATTGACAAAACCAGATTCAACCAATCAGCCAGGTACCTCAAAGAAATGCTATACGAATGGAACAATAAAAACACCCAAGAATACCTATCGAGTCTCACTGCAACCCAAGCAACAGATTACTCGCTATGGAGAGCAACTAAGCCTCTAAAACGACCACAACAACGAATACCACCAATCAGGAAGCATGATAACACTTGGGCAAAGAGTAATATTGAAAAAACTGAAGTCTTCGCAACACATCTTGCTGAAGTCTTTAAGCCCTACCCAAGAGAAATAACAGAAGCAGAAGAACAAGACATTCCTAGTATACTGGCATATCCCAACCAACTACTACCGCCACTAAAAAATATCAACATAAATGAAATCCAATCAATAATCAAACACGACTTAAGCATTCGGAAAGCTCCCGGATACGATCTAATAACGGGAAAGATACTAAAAGAACTACCAGTGAATGCAACCAAAGTAATAACCTTTATATTTAATGCCATCCTAAAACTAAACAACTTTCCTTCGCAATGGAAAATTGCGCAAATTATTCTTATCCCGAAACCTGGAAAACCTACAGAAGAAGTTACTTCATACCGACCTATTAGCCTTCTACCAATATTATCAAAAATATTTGAAAGGCTACTCCTTAAAAGAATAAATTTAGTGCTTTCCAAACATAAATTAATCCCCGATCATCAATTTGGCTTCAGGAAAAATCACGCTACAATAGAACAAATACATAAAGTAACCAAAGTAATAACTGAATCCCTCGAAAAGAAAGAATACTGCTCAGCCGCCTTTCTCGACATCACACAAGCGTTCGACAAAGTCTGGCACGATGGACTTCTGTGTAAACTAAAACAAATACTGCCAAACAACATATATCTAATAATAAAATCCTACCTAACTGACAGACACTTTCAGGTAAAATACCAAAACGAATCTTCACAAATATACCCAATCAAATCGGGTGTACCGCAAGGCAGTGTGCTTGGACCCATGCTGTACGTTTTATTCACAGCGGACATTCCAACAACCCCATACTCAACCACCGCTACATTTGCAGATGACACGGCAATCCTAACTTCCAACAAAGATCCTCAAATCGCATCAGCTATGCTACAAGATCATCTCACTTACATTCAAAACTGGCTTAAAAGATGGAGAATAAAGGCAAATGAAAACAAATCAGTACACGTTACATATACAACCAGGAAAGAAACATGTCCAACTGTTTACTTAAACAATAAAGCATTGCCCCAAGCAGAAGAGGCCAAGTACTTAGGAATGCATCTAGACAGACGACTAAACTGGAGAAAACACATTGAGAAAAAGAGAACACAATTAAATTTAAAACTCCAAAAAATGTACTGGATACTGGGCCGCAAAACCAAGCTATCATTGGAAAACAAACTCCTGATCTACAAACTTATACTGAAACCAATATGGACGTACGGTATCCAGCTCTGGGGCTCTGCTAGTTTATCGAACATAGAAATATTACAAAGATTCCAATCAAAGACACTCAGAATGATTACGGACGCCCCTTGGTACGTGACCAATCAAGCAATACACAGTGACCTTAATATGCGCACAGTGAAAGAAGAAGCCAAATATGCAACTGAAAAATATATCAAGAGACTCGAAATTCATCCCAACAACAGTGCGCTTAACCTTTTAGATAATAGCCTAGACATATCCAGACTAAACAGATACAAGCCACTGGACATCCCTCATAGATTTAGAAAAACCAATCAAACACACATATAGCATATGCATAGATGAGTACATAAGGGAAACATGCCACAGGGCAGCTATCCCACATGCTAACAAACGTCAAAATATTTACTTATTGTCCGCTAGAAGACAGATTGTAGATCAATTAATAAAAAAAAAAAAAAATAACATAAACTACGAGAGAAAAACAACATGACTAGACCTGGATCTATTTTCGTTTTTCGCCAAATATCTAAAATCGTTTCATTTGTTGACAGGGATCGATGAATTCATTAAAACAAACTTGTTGAAGGGACAAATAATTTGATAAAATCTAAAAGAAAAGATCTATTTTAAGATTGTAATTTTAGTGACGTTAAAAATAGCTTTAATGAGAAAGCTTTAAGTTTGAGTTTATTGTATGCCGAGATAACTTGTCTGTTAACAATTGTGGATCGATGGGCATAAATTTTTTGAAAATTTTACCATATAGTCTTTATATAGCATTTGATAAACCAATATCAAATACATAAATGCATTAACTTACTTGGGATTCGAATGGCGGTCTCTTATTAAATTATATAAATCTAAAATTTTAAGTTTCTATATAACATAAACTACGAGAGAAAAATAAAATAATAACATGAATATCTAATACGGTCTCGAACGAGTCATATACAAGTAATTCTTGTGGATTCGTCGACCGGGAGTGTGGCGTACTCCTGTAATCTAGCTACTTTGAGGTCGGGTTCAGCGGATGGTCTGAGGTCGGGGGTTCTGTGGCTGGGTTGACTACGTCGACTGGACGTCCGCACTAAGCACGGCATCGATATGGTCGCTCTGGAGGAGTCTAGAGCGATCAGGTTGGCTAAGGAGAGGCGCATCGGGCCAGGGGGGTAACCCAGCAGTCAAAAGTCTCCGTGTCGTGCAGTAGTGGGATAGCGTTCAGGAGTTGTGGCCCAGTGGCAGCCCGAACAACATGACCAGACCTGGATCTATTTTCGTTTTTCGCCAAATATCTAAAATCGTTTCATTTGTTGACAGGGATCGATGAATTCATTAAAACAAACTTGTTGAAGGGACAAATAATTTGATAAAATCTAAAAGAAAAGATCTATTTTAAGATTGTAATTCAAATTTTGCCAATGGTCGATTTTAGTGACGTTAAAAATAGCTTTAATGAGAAAGCTTTAAGTTTGAGTTTATTGTATGCCGAGATAACTTGTCTGTTAACAATTGAGGATCGATGGACATAAATTTTTTGAAAATTTTACCATAGAGTCTTTATATAGCATTTGATAAACCAATATCAAATACATAAATGCATTAACTTACTTGGGATTCGAATGGCGGTCTCTTATTAAATTATATAAATCTAAAATTTTAAGTTTCTATATAACATAAACTACGAGAGAAAAATAAAATAATAACATGAATATCTAATACGGTCTCGAACGAGTCATATACAAGTAATTCTTGTTGATTCGTCGACCGGGAGTGTGGCGTACTCCTGTAATCTAGCTACTTTGAGGTCGGGTTCAGCGGATGGTCTGAGGTCGGGGGTTCTGTGGCTGGGCTGACTACGTCGACTGGACGTCCGCACTAAGCACGGCATCGATATGGTCGCTCTGGAGGAGTCTAGAGCGATCAGGTTGGCTAAGGAGAGGCGCATCGGGCCAGGGGGGTAACCCAGCAGTCAAAAGTCTCCGTGTCGTGCAGTAGTGGGATAGCGTTCAGGAGTTGTGGCCCAGTGGCAGCCCGAACAACATGACTAGACCTGGATCTATTTTTGTTTTTCGCCAAAAATCTAAAATCGTTTCATTTGATGACAGGGTTCGATGAATTCATTAAAACAAACATGTTAAAGGGACAAATAATTTGATGAAATCTAAAAGAAAAGATCTATTTTAGGATTGTAAGTCAAATTTTGCCAATGGTCGATTTTAGTGACGTTAAAAATAGCTTTAATGAGAAAGCTTTAAGTTTGAGTTTATTGTATGCCGAGATAACTTGTCTGTTAACAATTGTGGATCGATGGGCATAAATTTTTTGAAAATTTTACCATAGAGTCTTTATATAGCATTTGATAAACCAATATCAAATACATAAATGCATTAACTTACTTGGGATTCGAATGGCGGTCTCTTATTAAATTATATAAATCTAAAATTTTAAGTTTCTATATAACATAAACTACGAGAGAAAAATAAAATAATAACATGAATATCTAATACGGTCTCGAACGAGTCATATACAAGTAATTCTTGTTGATTTGTTGACCGGGAGTGTGGCGTACTCCTGTAATCTAGCTACTTTGAGGTCGGGTTCAGCGGATGGTCTGAAGTCGGGGGTTCTGTGGCTGGGTAGACTACGTCGACTGGACGTCCGCACTAAGCACGGCATCGATATGGTCGCTCTGGAGGAGTCTAGAGCGATCAGGTTGGCTAAGGAGAGGCGCATCGGGCCAGGGGGGTAACCCAGCAGTCAAAAGTCTCCGTGTCGTGCAGTAGTGGGATAGCGTTCAGGAGTTGTGGCCCAGTGGCAGCCCGAACAACATGACCAGACCTAGATCTATTTTCGTTTTTCGCCAAATATCTAAAATCGTTTCATTTGTTGACAGGGATCGATGAATTCATTAAAACAAACTTGTTGAAGGGACAAATAATTTGATAAAATCTAAAAGAAAAGATCTATTTTAAGATTGTAATTCAAATTTTGCCAATGGTCGATTTTAGTGACGTTAAAAATAGCTTTAATGAGAAAGCTTTAAGTTTGAGTTTATTGTATGCCGAGATAACTTGTCTGTTAACAATTGAGGATCGATGGACATAAATTTTTTGAAAATTTTACCATAGAGTCTTTATATAGCATTTGATAAACCAATATCAAATACATAAATGCATTAACTTACTTGGGATTCGAATGGCGGTCTCTTATTAAATTATATAAATCTAAAATTTTAAGTTTCTATATAACATAAACTACGAGAGAAAAATAAAATAATAACATGAATATCTAATACGGTCTCGAACGAGTCATATACAAGTAATTCTTGTTGATTCGTCGACCGGGAGTGTGGCGTACTGCAGTAATCTAGCTACTTTGAGGTCGGGTTCAGCGGATGGTCTGAGGTCGGGGGTTCTGTGGCTGGGTTGACTACGTCGACTGGACGTCCGCACTAAGCACGGCATCGATATGGTCGCTCTGGAGGAGTCTAGAGCGATCAGGTTGGCTAAGGAGAGGCGCATCGGGCCAGGGGGGTAACCCAGCAGTCAAAAGTCTCCGTGTCGTGCAGTAGTTGGATAGCGTTCAGGAGTTGTGGCCCTGTGGCAGCCCGAACAACATGACCAGACCTGGATCTATTTTCGTTTTTCGCCAAATATCTAAAATCGTTTCATTTGTTGACAGGGATCGATGAATTCATTAAAACAAACTTGTTGAAGGGACAAATAATTTGATAAAATCTAAAAGAAAAGATCTATTTTAAGATTGTAATTCAAATTTTGCCAATGGTCGATTTTAGTGACGTTAAAAATAGCTTTAATGAGAAAGCTTTAAGTTTGAGTTTATTGTATGCCGAGATAACTTGTCTGTTAACAATTGTGGATCGATGGGCATAAATTTTTTGAAAATGTTACCATAGAGTCTTTATATAGCATTTGATAAACCAATATCAAATACATAAATGCATTAACTTACTTGGGATTCGAATGGCGGTCTCTTATTAAATTATATAAATCTAAAATTTTAAGTTTCTATATAACATAAACTACGAGAGAAAAATAAAATAATAACATGAATATCTAATACGGTCTCGAACGAGTCATATACAAGTAATTCTTGTGGATTCGTCGACCGGGAGTGTGGCATACTCCTGTAATCTATCTACTTTGAGGTTGAGTTCAGCGGATGGTCTGAGGTCGGGGGTTCTGTGGCTGGGTTGACTACGTCGACTGGACGTCCGCACTAAGCACGGCATCGATATGGTCGCTCTGGAGGAGTCTAGAGCGATCAGGTTGGCTAAGGAGAGGCGCATCGGGCCAGGGGGGTAACCCAGCAGTCAAAAGTCTCCGTGTCGTGCAGTAGTGGGATAGCGTTCAGGAGTTGTGGCCCAGTGGCAGCCCGAACAACATGACCAGACCTGGATCTATTTTCGTTTTTCGCCAAATATCTAAAATCGTTTCATTTGTTGACAGGGATCGATGAATTCATTAAAACAAACTTGTTGAAGGGACAAATAATTTGATAAAATCTAAAAGAAAAGATCTATTTTAAGATTGTAATTCAAATTTTGCCAATGGTCGATTTTAGTGACGTTAAAAATAGCTTTAATGAGAAAGCTTTAAGTTTGAGTTTATTGTATGCCGAGATAACTTGTCTGTTAACAATTGTGGATCGATGGGCATAAATTTTTTGAAAATGTTACCATAGAGTCTTTATATAGCATTTGATAAACCAATATCAAATACATAAATGCATTAACTTACTTGGGATTCGAATGGCGGTCTCTTATTAAATTATATAAATCTAAAATTTTAAGTTTCTATATAACATAAACTACGAGAGAAAAATAAAATAATAACATGAATATCTAATACGGTCTCGAACGAGTCATATACAAGTAATTCTTGTTGATTTGTCGACCGGGAGTGTGGCGTACTCCTGTAATCTAGCTACTTTGAGGTCGGGTTCAGCGGATGGTCTGAGGTCGGGGGTTCTGTGGCTGGGTTGACTACGTTGACTGGACGTCCGCACTAAGCACGGCATCGATATGGTCGCTCTGGAGGAGTCTAGAGCGATCAGGTTGACTAAGGAGAGGCGCATCGGGCCAGGGGGGTAACCCAGCAGTCAAAAGTCTCCGTGTCGTGCAGTAGTGGGATAGCGTTCAGGAGTTGTGGCCCAGTGGCAGCCCGAACAACATGACTAGACCTGGATCTATTTTTGTTTTTCGCCAAAAATCTAAAATCGTTTCATTTGATGACAGGGTTCGATGAATTCATTAAAACAAACATGTTGAAGGGACAAATAATTTGATGAAATCTAAAAGAAAAGATCTATTTTAGGATTGTAAGTCAAATTTTGCCAATGGTCGATTTTAGTGACGTTAAAAATAGCTTAAATGAGAAAGCTTTAAGTTTAAGTTTATTGTATGCCGAGATAGATTGTCTGTTAACAATTGTGGATCGACCGGAATAATTTTTTTTTGAAAATTTTACCATAGAGTCTTTATATAGCATTTGATAAACCAATATCAAATACATAAATGCATTAACTTACTTGGGATTCGAATGGCGGTCTCTTATTAAATTATATAAATCTAAAATTTTAAGTTTCTATATAACACACAGTCTCGAACAGTCAGTCGTAGCGAACGGACGTGTCGTGAGCGCTCAACACACCGTGTAGGGATTACATATTAACTCTTAATAAAAACTTCAAAAAAAATATTACACAACTAACTCTTACATCTACATAAATTTAATTATCGTGCACTGTGCTAGTATAATCACAATAAAATACAAAAAAAAAAAAAAAAGACCCGTGCGTAGGCCAATAGGCCAACGCGCCAAACTCAAATGGAATGGCAAGAAATCAGCCAAAACAAACCTAAAAGAAAGAATGACATCCAAGAAGCTAGAAATGTTCGAATGAGATCAGACAACTCGTCTTCGCCACCAACCGAAACTTATAATCGGTTTCAGATATTAAGTGGAAACACTGAAACAACAACCACTACTAACGATAAGACTCCTGAAATACCGAAGCCACCACCTATCTTCATACCCGGAGTCATCGATGTGAAACCACTGATAAATATAGTCAAAGACTCAATACAAGACAACTATTTCCTGAAAACGATTGGAAACAGTCAAGTTAATCTACAGGCACACAACATAGAAAGCTACAGAAAAATTGTGAAAACCCTCAAAGAAAAAGAAACAATGTTCCATACCTACCAACTAAACACACAACGTAGCTACCGTATAGTCATAAGAAATCTGCACCATTCGACGGATGTTGAAGATCTTCAAAAAGAAATCGAAACAAAGGGACACAAAGTAACAAACATCCACAACATAAAACAAAAAATCACTAAGAAGCCTCTGCCATTATTCTTCGTAGAACTTGCTCCCAATATAAACAATAAAGAAGTATACAACATAAATTTCTTGCAATACACAAAAGTGCAAATCGAACCACCAAACCCCAAAAAAGAAGTACCTCAATGTGCTAGGTGCCAATGCTATGGACACACTAAAGCATACTGCTCAAAACAGCCACGTTGTGTGAAATGTGGAAAGGATCATTTTACAAAAGAATGCACAAAAGATAGCACAACCGAAGCTACATGTGCACTCTGCCAAGGAAAACACCCAGCAAATTACAAAGGCTGCATAGTCTACAAGGAAATACAGAAAAGAAAATTCCCACCGACAAGAGAAAGAAATCCAGCACAAAAGCAACAACCACCACTACAACAACAACAACAACAACAGCAGCAGCAGCAGCAGCAGCAACAACAACAAAAAGAACAACAACAAACTTACTCACAAACAAAAATAGCGGATGGCACATATGCCCAAGTAACTAAAAATATTGAAATAAACAACAACAATGAAACAAACCCACAAATACCACAGTCGAAACAAGATAAACTCGAATAAATGATGCAAAAACTATTAGAAAGAATGGACACCATGCTAAATCTGTTAACAATCCTAGTCACCAAAATAAAATAATGCTGCACAACCTGTACATTTCACTCTGGAATGCTAATGGCTTGGCTCAACATAGCCAAGAGATAAAAACCTTCATCCATAATCACCATATAGACATAATGCTTGTGTCAGAAACTCACTTCACCTCTAGAACACATTTTAAAATACCCTTTTACTCAACATACATAACCACACATCCGGATGATACAGCCCACGGCGGAACAGCTATAATAATAAAAAATTCGATCAAACACTATGAATTACCGGGACTCTGTATGGAGCACATACAAGCAACCAGCATAGTAGTTGAAGATTGGACAGGACCTATAACCCTCTCTGCGGTGTATTGCCCCCCAAAATTCAATATCAAAGAAAACGATTTTTATACATTTTTCAAAACACTTGGAAACAGATTTATAGCAGGAGGCGATTATAATGCTAAGCATACCGATTGGGGATCACGACTAATAACACCACGTGGCCGCGAATTACGTAAAACAATGCTAACCAACCATTTATCTCATACATCCACAGGAGAACCAACACATTGGCCCACCCGCCAGAAATAAAATTCCAGACCTGATTGACTTCTGCATAACACACAATATAGCCAGAGGCTACATACACTCAGAATCATCATTAGAATTGTCATCTGACCACACACCAATCTTGATAACCCTCAGTACACAAGTAGCAACTATACCCAAGCCCCCAACTTTATACAATAATCACACCGATTGGGAATACTTTAGACATAAAGTACAGGAAAATATAAACTTAAAAATACCATTGAAAAGCGGCCCAGACATTGACAATGCAACGGAACATCTGGTGAAAGCTATCCAATGTGCAGCCTGGGACGCAACACCCACAAACAACAAGATAAATCAAGATACAATTCGGTATCCAAGTATCATTAGGCAAAAAATAGCAGAAAAACGACGACTTCGCAGAAATTGGCAAAATTCACGAAATCCAATTGACAAAACCAGATTCAACCAATCAGCCAGGTACCTCAAAGAAATGCTATACGAATGGAACAATAAAAACACCCAAGAATACCTATCGAGTCTCACTGCAACCCAAGCAACAGATTACTCGCTATGGAGAGCAACTAAGCCTCTAAAACGACCACAACAACGAATACCACCAATCAGGAAGCATGATAACACTTGGGCAAAGAGTAATATTGAAAAAACTGAAGTCTTCGCAACACATCTTGCTGAAGTCTTTAAGCCCTACCCAAGAGAAATAACAGAAGCAGAAGAACAAGACATTCATAGTATACTGGCATATCCCAACCAACTACTACCGCCACTAAAAAATATCAACATAAATGAAATCCAATCAATAATCAAACACGACTTAAGCATTCGGAAAGCTCCCGGATACGATCTAATAACGGGAAAGATACTAAAAGAACTACCAGTGAATGCAACCAAAGTAATAACCTTTATATTTAATGCCATCCTAAAACTAAACAACTTTCCTTCGCAATGGAAAATTGCGCAAATTATTCTTATCCCGAAACCTGGAAAACCTACAGAAGAAGTTACTTCATACCGACCTATTAGCCTTCTACCAATATTATCAAAAATATTTGAAAGGCTACTCCTTAAAAGAATAAATTTAGTGCTTTCCAAACATAAATTAATCCCCGATCATCAATTTGGCTTCAGGAAAAATCACGCTACAATAGAACAAATACATAAAGTAACCAAAGTAATAACTGAATCCCTCGAAAAGAAAGAATACTGCTCAGCCGCCTTTCTCGATATCACACAAGCGTTCGACAAAGTCTGGCACGATGGACTTCTGTGTAAACTAAAACAAATACTGCCAAACAACATATATCTAATAATAAAATCCTACCTAACTAACAGACACTTTCAGGTAAAATACCAAAACGAATCTTCACAAATATACCCAATCAAATCGGGTGTACCGCAAGGCAGTGTGCTTGGACCCATGCTGTACGTTTTATTCACAGCGGACATTCCAACAACCCCATACTCAACCACCGCTACATTTGCAGATGACACGGCAATCCTAACTTCCAACAAAGATCCTCAAATCGCATCAGCTATGCTACAAGATCATCTCACTTACATTCAAAACTGGCTTAAAAGATGGAGAATAAAGGCAAATGAAAACAAATCAGTACACGTTACATATACAACCAGGAAAGAAACATGTCCAACTGTTTACTTAAACAATAAAGCATTGCCCCAAGCAGAAGAGGCCAAGTACTTAGGAATGCATCTAGACAGACGACTAAACTGGAGAAAACACATTGAGAAAAAGAGAACACAATTAAATTTAAAACTCCAAAAAATGTACTGGATACTGGGCCGCAAAACCAAGCTATCATTGGAAAACAAACTCCTGATCTACAAACTTATACTGAAACCAATATGGACGTACGGTATCCAGCTCTGGGGCTCTGCTAGTTTATCGAACATAGAAATATTACAAATATTCCAATCAAAGACACTCAGAATGATTACGGACGCCCCTTGGTACGTGACCAATCAAGCAATACACAGTGACCTTAATATGCGCACAGTGAAAGAAGAAGCCAAATATGCAACTGAAAAATATATCAAGAGACTCGAAATTCATCCCAACAACAGTGCGCTTAACCTTTTAGATAATAGCCTAGACATATCCAGACTAAACAGATACAAGCCACTGGACATCCCTCATAGATTTAGAAAAACCAATCAAACACACATATAGCATATGCATAGATGAGTACATAAGGGAAACATGCCACAGGGCAGCTATCCCACATGCTAACAAACGTCAAAATATTTACTTATTGTCCGCTAGAAGACAGATTGTAGATCAATTAATAAAAAATAAAAAAATATAACATAAACTACGAGAGAAAAACAACATGACTAGACCTGGATCTATTTTTGTTTTTCGCCAAAAATCTAAAATCGTTTCATTTGATGACAGGGTTCGATGAATTCATTAAAACAAACATGTTGAAGGGACAAATAATATGATGAAATCTAAAAGAAAAGATCTATTTTAGGATTGTAAGTCAAATTTTGCCAATGGTCGATTTTAGTGACGTTAAAAATAGCTTAAATGAGAAAGCTTTAAGTTTAAGTTTATTGTATGCCGAGATAGATTGTCTGTTAACAATTGTGGATCGATCGGAATAATTTTTTTTTGAAAATTTTACCATAGAGTCTTTATATAGCATTTGATAAACCAATATCAAATACATAAATGCATTAACTTACTTGGGATTCGCATGGCGGTCTCTTATTAAATTATATAAATCTAAAATTTTAAGTTTCTATATAACATAAACTACGAGAGAAAAATAAAATAATAACATGAATATCTAATACGGTCTCGAACGAGTCATATACAAGTAATTCTTGTTGCTTTGTCGACCGGGACTGTGGCGTACTGCAGTAATCTAGCTACTTTGAGGTCTAGTTCAGCGGATGGTCTGAGGTCGGGGGTTCTGCCAATGGTCGATTTTAGTGACGTTAAAAATAGCTTAAATGAGAAAGCTTTAAGTTTAAGTTTATTGTATGCCGAGATAACTTGTCTGTTAACATTTATGGATGGATCGGAATAATTTTTTTTTGAAAATTTTACCATAGAGTCTTTATATAGCATTTGATAAACCAATATCAAATACATAAATGCATTAACTTACTTGGGATTCGAATGGCGGTCTCTTATTAAATTATATAAATCTAAAATTTTAAGTTTCTATATAACATAAACTACGAGAGAAAAATAAAATAATAACATGAATATCTAATACGGTCTCGAACGAGTCATATACAAGTAATTCTTGTTGATTTGTTGACCGGGAGTGTGGCGTACTCCTGTAATCTAGCTACTTTGAGGTCGGGTTCAGCGGATGGTCTGAGGTCGGGGGTTCTGTGGCTGGGTTGACTACGTCGACTGGACGTCCGCACTAAGCACGGCATCGATATGGTCGCTCTGGAGGAGTCTAGAGCGATCAGGTTGGCTAAGGAGAGGCGCATCGGGCCAGGGGGGTAACCCAGCAGTCAAAAGTCTCCGTGTCGTGCAGTAGTGGGATAGCGTTCAGGAGTTGTGGCCCAGTGGCAGCCCGAACAACATGACTAGACCTGGATCTATTTTTGTTTTTCGCCAAAAATCTAAAATCGTTTCATTTGATGACAGGGTTCGATGAATTCATTAAAACAAACATGTTGAAGGGACAAATAATTTGATGAAATCTAAAAGAAAAGATCTATTTTAGGATTGTAAGTCAAATTTTGCCAATGGTCGATTTTAGTGACGTTAAAAATAGCTTTAATGAGAAAGCTTTAAGTTTAAGTTTATTGTATGCCGAGATAGATTGTCTGTTAACAATTGTGGATCGATCGGAATAATTTTTTTTTGAAAATTTTACCATAGAGTCTTTATATAGCATTTGATAAACCAATATCAAATACATAAATGCATTAACTTACTTGGGATTCGAATGGCGGTCTCTTATTAAATTATATAAATCTAAAATTTTAAGTTTCTATATAACATAAACTACGAGAGAAAAATAAAATAATAACATGAATATCTAATACGGTCTCGAACGAGTCATATACAAGTAATTCTTGTTGATTCGTCGACCGGGAGTGTGGCGTACTGCAGTAATCTAGCTACTTTGAGGTCGGGTTCAGCGGATGGTCTGAGGTCGGGGGTTCTGTGGCTGGGTTGACTACGTCGACTGGACGTCCGCACTAAGCACGGCATCGATATGGTCGCTCTGGAGGAGTCTAGAGCGATCAGGTTGGCTAAGGAGAGGCGCATCGGGCCAGGGGGGTAACCCAGCAGTCAAAAGTCTCCGTGTCGTGCAGTAGTGGGATAGCGTTCAGGAGTTGTGGCCCAGTGGCAGCCCGAACAACATGACTAGACCTGGATCTATTTTTGTTTTTCGCCAAAAATCTAAAATCGTTTCATTTGATGACAGGGTTCGATGAATTCATTAAAACAAACATGTTGAAGGGACAAATAATTTGATGAAATCTAAAAGAAAAGATCTATTTTAGGATTGTAAGTCAAATTTTGCCAATGGTCGATTTTAGTGACGTTAAAAATAGCTTTAATGAGAAAGCTTTAAGTTTAAGTTTATTGTATGCCGAGATAGATTGTCTGTTAACAATTGTGGATCGATCGGAATAATTTTTTTTTGAAAATTTTACCATAGAGTCTTTATATAGCATTTGATAAACCAATATCAAATACATAAATGCATTAACTTACTTGGGATTCGAATGGCGGTCTCTTATTAAATTATATAAATCTAAAATTTTAAGTTTCTATATAACATAAACTACGAGAGAAAAATAAAATAATAACATGAATATCTAATACGGTCTCGAACGAGTCATATACAAGTAATTCTTGTTGATTCGTCGACCGGGAGTGTGGCGTACTGCAGTAATCTAGCTACTTTGAGGTCGGGTTCAGCGGATGGTCTGAGGTCGGGGGTTCTGTGGCTGGGTTGACTACGTCGACTGGACGTCCGCACTAAGCACGGCATCGATATGGTCGCTCTGGAGGAGTCTAGAGCGATCAGGTTGGCTAAGGAGAGGCGCATCGGGCCAGGGGGGTAACCCAGCAGTCAAAAGTCTCCGTGTCGTGCAGTAGTGGGATAGCGTTCAGGAGTTGTGGCCCAGTGGCAGCCCGAACAACATGACTAGACCTGGATCTATTTTTGTTTTTCGCCAAAAATCTAAAATCGTTTCATTTGATGACAGGGTTCGATGAATTCATTAAAACAAACATGTTGAAGGGACAAATAATATGATGAAATCTAAAAGAAAAGATCTATTTTAGGATTGTAAGTCAAATTTTGCCAATGGTCGATTTTAGTGACGTTAAAAATAGCTTAAATGAGAAAGCTTTAAGTTTAAGTTTATTGTATGCCGAGATAGATTGTCTGTTAACAATTGTGGATCGATCGGAATAATTTTTTTTTGAAAATTTTACCACAGAGTCTTTATATAGCATTTGATAAACCAATATCAAATACATAAATGCATTAACTTACTTGGGATTCGCATGGCGGTCTCTTATTAAATTATATAAATCTAAAATTTTAAGTTTCTATATAACATAAACTACGAGAGAAAAATAAAATAATAACATGAATATCTAATACGGTCTCGAACGAGTCATATACAAGTAATTCTTGTTGATTCGTCGACCGGGAGTGTGGCGTACTGCAGTAATCTAGCTACTTTGAGGTCGGGTTCAGCGGATGGTCTGAGGTCGGGGGTTCTGTGGCTGGGTTGACTACGTCGACTGGACGTCCGCACTAAGCACGGCATCGATATGGTCGCTCTGGAGGAGTCTAGAGCGATCAGGTTGGCTAAGGAGAGGCGCATCGGGCCAGGGGGGTAACCCAGCAGTCAAAAGTCTCCGTGTCGTGCAGTAGTTGGATAGCGTTCAGGAGTTGTGGCCCTGTGGCAGCCCGAACAACATGACCAGACCTGGATCTATTTTCGTTTTTCGCCAAATATCTAAAATCGTTTCATTTGTTGACAGGGATCGATGAATTCATTAAAACAAACTTGTTGAAGGGACAAATAATTTGATAAAATCTAAAAGAAAAGATCTATTTTAAGATTTTAATTCAAATTTTGCCAATGATCGATTTTAGTGACGTTAAAAATAGCTTTAATGAGAAAGCTTTAAGTTTGAGTTTATTGTATGCCGAGATAACTTGTCTGTTAACAATTGTGGATCGATGGGCATAAATTTTTTGAAAATGTTACCATAGAGTCTTTATATAGCATTTGATAAACCAATATCAAATACATAAATGCATTAACTTACTTGGGATTCGAATGGCGGTCTCTTATTAAATTATATAAATCTAAAATTTTAAGTTTCTATATAACATAAACTACGAGAGAAAAATAAAATAATAACATGAATATCTAATACGGTCTCGAACGAGTCATATACAAGTAATTCTTGTGGATTCGTCGACCGGGAGTGTGGCATACTCCTGTAATCTATCTACTTTGAGGTTGGGTTCAGCGGATGGTCTGAGGTCGGGGGTTCTGTGGCTGGGTTGACTACGTCGACTGGACGTCCGCACTAAGCACGGCATCGATATGGTCGCTCTGGAGGAGTCTAGAGCGATCAGGTTGGCTAAGGAGAGGCGCATCGGGCCAGGGGGGTAACCCAGCAGTCAAAAGTCTCCGTGTCGTGCAGTAGTGGGATAGCGTTCAGGAGTTGTGGCCCAGTGGCAGCCCGAACAACATGACCAGACCTGGATCTATTTTCGTTTTTCGCCAAATATCTAAAATCGTTTCATTTGTTGACAGGGATCGATGAATTCATTAAAACAAACTTGTTGAAGGGACAAATAATTTGATAAAATCTAAAAGAAAAGATCTATTTTAAGATTGTAATTCAAATTTTGCCAATGGTCGATTTTAGTGACGTTAAAAATAGCTTTAATGAGAAATCTTTAAGTTTGAGTTTATTGTATGCCGAGATAACTTGTCTGTTAACAAGTGTGGATCGATGGGCATAAATTTTTTGAAAATGTTACCATAGAGTCTTTATATAGCATTTGATAAACCAATATCAAATACATAAATGCATTAACTTACTTGGGATTCGAATGGCGGTCTCTTATTAAATTATATAAATCTAAAATTTTAAGTTTCTATATAACATAAACTACGAGAGAAAAATAAAATAATAACATGAATATCTAATACGGTCTCGAACGAGTCATATACAAGTAATTCTTGTTGATTTGTCGACCGGGAGTGTGGCGTACTCCTGTAATCTAGCTACTTTGAGGTCGGGTTCAGCGGATGGTCTGAGGTCGGGGGTTCTGTGGCTGGGTTGACTACGTCGACTGGACGTCCGCACTAAGCACGGCATCGATATGGTCGCTCTGGAGGAGTCTAGAGCGATCAGGTTGACTAAGGAGAGGCGCATCGGGCCAGGGGGGTAACCCAGCAGTCAAAAGTCTCCGTGTCGTGCAGTAGTGGGATAGCGTTCAGGAGTTGTGGCCCAGTGGCAGCCCGAACAACATGACTAGACCTGGATCTATTTTTGTTTTTCGCCAAAAATCTAAAATCGTTTCATTTGATGACAGGGTTCGATGAATTCATTAAAACAAACATGTTGAAGGGACAAATAATTTGATGAAATCTAAAAGAAAAGATCTATTTTAGGATTGTAAGTCAAATTTTGCCAATGGTCGATTTTAGTGACGTTAAAAATAGCTTAAATGAGAAAGCTTTAAGTTTAAGTTTATTGTATGCCGAGATAGATTGTCTGTTAACAATTGTGGATCGACCGGAATAATTTTTTTTTAAAAATTTTACCATAGAGTCTTTATATAGCATTTGATAAACCAATATCAAATACATAAATGCATTAACTTACTTGGGATTCGAATGGCGGTCTCTTATTAAATTATATAAATCTAAAATTTTAAGTTTCTATATAACACACAGTCTCGAACAGTCAGTCGTAGCGAACGGACGTGTCGTGAGCGCTCAACACACCGTGTAGAGATTACATATTAACTCTTAATAAAAACTTCAAAAAAAATATTACACAACTAACTCTTACATCTACATAAATTTAATTATCGTGCACTGTGCTAGTATAATCACAATAAAATACAAAAAAAAAAAAAAAGACCCGTGCGTAGGCCAATAGGCCAACGCGCCAAACTCAAATGGAATGGCAAGAAATCAGCCAAAACAAACCTAAAAGAAAGAATGACATCCAAGAAGCTAGAAATGTTCGAATGAGATCAGACAACTCGTCTTCGCCACCAACCGAAACTTATAATCGGTTTCAGATATTAAGTGGAAACACTGAAACAACAACCACTACTAACGATAAGACTCCTGAAATACCGAAGCCACCACCTATCTTCATACCCGGAGTCATCGATGTGAAACCGCTGATAAATATAGTCAAAGACTCAATACAAGACAACTATTTCCTGAAAACGATTGGAAACAGTCAAGTTAAGCTACAGGCACACAACATAGAAAGCTACAGAAAAATTGTGAAAACCCTCAAAGAAAAAGAAACAATGTTCCATACCTACCAACTAAAAACACAACGTAGCTACCGTATAGTCATAAGAAATCTGCACCATTCGACGGATGTTGAAGATCTTCAAAAAGAAATCGAAACAAAGGGACACAAAGTAACAAACATCCACAACATAAAACAAAAAATCACTAAGAAGCCTCTGCCATTATTCTTCGTAGAACTTGCTCCCAATATAAACAATAAAGAAGTATACAACATAAATTTCTTGCAATACACAAAAGTGCAAATCGAACCACCAAACCCCAAAAAAGAAGTACCTCAATGTGCTAGGTGCCAATGCTATGGACACACTAAAGCATACTGCTCAAAACAGCCACGTTGTGTGAAATGTGGAAAGGATCATTTTACAAAAGAATGCACAAAAGATAGCACAACCGAAGCTACATGTGCACTCTGCCAAGGAAAACACCCAGCAAATTACAAAGGCTGCATAGTCTACAAGGAAATACAGAAAAGAAAATTCCCACCGACAAGAGAAAGAAATCCAGCACAAAAGTAACAACCACCACTACAACAACAACAACAACAACAACAACAGCAGCAGCAGCAGCAGCAACAACAACAAAAAGAACAACAACAAACTTACTCACAAACAAAAATAGCGGATGGCACATATGCCCAAGTAACTAAAAATATTGAAATAAACAACAACAATGAAACAAACCCACAAATACCACAGTCGAAACAAAATAAACTCGAACAAATGATGCAAAAACTATTAGAAAGAATGGACACCATGCTAAATCTGTTAACAATCCTAGTCACCAAAATAAAATAATGGTGCACAACCTGTACATTTCACTCTGGAATGCTAATGGCTTGGCTCAACATAGCCAAGAGATAAAAACCTTCATCCATAATCACCATATAGACATAATGCTTGTGTCAGAAACTCACTTCACCTCTAGAACACATTTTAAAATACCCTTTTACTCAACATACATAACCACACATCCGGATGATACAGCCCACGGCGGAACAGCTATAATAATAAGAAATTCGATCAAACACTATGAATTACCGGGACTCTGTATGGAGCACATACAAGCAACCAGCATAGTAGTTGAAGATTGGACAGGACCTATAACCCTCTCTGCGGTGTATTGCCCCCCAAAATTCAATATCAAAGAAAACGATTTTTATACATTTTTCAAAACACTTGGAAACAGATTTATAGCAGGAGGCGATTATAATGCTAAGCATACCGATTGGGGATCACGACTAATAACACCACGTGGCCGCGAATTACGTAAAACAATGCTAACCAACCATTTATCTCATACATCCACAGGAGAACCAACACATTGGCCAACCGACAGAAATAAAATTCCAGACCTGATTGACTTCTGCATAACACACAATATAGCCAGAGGCTACATACACTCAGAATCATCATTAGAATTGTCATCTGACCACACACCAATCTTGATAACCCTCAGTACACAAGTAGCAACTATACCCAAGCCCCCAACTTTATACAATAATCACACCGATTGGGAATACTTTAGACATAAAGTACAGGAAAATATAAACTTAAAAATACCATTGAAAAGCGGCCCAGACATTGACAATGCAACGGAACATCTGGTGAAAGCTATCCAATGTGCAGCCTGGGACGCAACACCCACAAACAACAAGATAAATCAAGATACAATTCGGTATCCAAGTATCATTAGGCAAAAAATAGCAGAAAAACGACGACTTCGCAGAAATTGGCAAAATTCACGAAATTCAATTGACAAAACCAGATTCAACCAATCAGCCAGGTACCTCAAAGAAATGCTATACGAATGGAACAATAAAAACACCCAAGAATACCTATCGAGTCTCACTGCAACCCAAGCAACAGATTACTCGCTATGGAGAGCAACTAAGCCTCTAAAACGACCACAACAACGAATACCACCAATCAGGAAGCATGATAACACTTGGGCAAAGAGTAATATTGAAAAAACTGAAGTCTTCGCAACACATCTTGCTGAAGTCTTTAAGCCCTACCCAAGAGAAATAACAGAAGCAGAAGAACAAGACATTCATAGTATACTGGCATATCCCAACCAACTACTACCGCCACTAAAAAATATCAACATAAATGAAATCCAATCAATAATCAAACACGACTTAAGCATTCGGAAAGCTCCCGGATACGATCTAATAACGGGAAAGATACTAAAAGAACTACCAGTGAATGCAACCAAAGTAATAACCTTTATATTTAATGCCATCCTAAAACTAAACAACTTTCCTTCGCAATGGAAAATTGCGCAAATTATTCTTATCCCGAAACCTGGAAAACCTACAGAAGAAGTTACTTCATACCGACCTATTAGCCTTCTACCAATATTATCAAAAATATTTGAAAGGCTACTCCTTAAAAGAATAAATTTAGTGCTTTCCAAACATAAATTAATCCCCGATCATCAATTTGGCTTCAGGAAAAATCACGCTACAATAGAACAAATACATAAAGTAACCAAAGTAATAACTGAATCCCTCGAAAAGAAAGAATACTGCTCAGCCGCCTTTCTCGACATCACACAAGCGTTCGACAAAGTCTGGCACGATGGACTTCTGTGTAAACTAAAACAAATACTGCCAAACAACATATATCTAATAATAAAATCCTACCTAACTGACAGACACTTTCAGGTAAAATACCAAAACGAATCTTCACAAATATACCCAATCAAATCGGGTGTACCGCAAGGCAGTGTGCTTGGACCCATGCTGTACGTTTTATTCACAGCGGACATTCCAACAACCCCATACTCAACCACCGCTACATTTGCAGATGACACGGCAATCCTAACTTCCAACAAAGATCCTCAAATCGCATCAGCTATGCTACAAGATCATCTCACTTACATTCAAAACTGGCTTAAAAGATGGAGAATAAAGGCAAATGAAAACAAATCAGTACACGTTACATATACAACCAGGAAAGAAACATGTCCAACTGTTTACTTAAACAATAAAGCATTGCCCCAAGCAGAAGAGGCCATGTACTTAGGAATGCATCTAGACAGACGACTAAACTGGAGAAAACACATTGAGAAAAAGAGAACACAATTAAATTTAAAACTCCAAAAAATGTACTGGATACTGGGCCGCAAAACCAAGCTATCATTGGAAAACAAACTCCTGATCTACAAACTTATACTGAAACCAATATGGACGTACGGTATCCAGCTCTGGGGCTCTGCTAGTTTATCGAACATAGAAATATTACAAAGATTCCAATCAAAGACACTCAGAATGATTACGGACGCCCCTTGGTACGTGACCAATCAAGCAATACACAGTGACCTTAATATGCGCACAGTGAAAGAAGAAGCCAAATATGCAACTGAAAAATATATCAAGAGACTCGAAATTCATCCCAACAACAGTGCGCTTAACCTTTTAGATAATAGCCTAGACATATCCAGACTAAACAGATACAAGCCACTGGACATCCCTCATAGATTTAGAAAAACCAATCAAACACACATATAGCATATGCATAGATGAGTACATAAGGGAAACATGCCACAGGGCAGCTATCCCACATGCTAACAAACGTCAAAATATTTACTTATTGTCCGCTAGAAGACAGATTGTAGATCAATTAATAAAAAATAAAAAAATATAACATAAACTACGAGAGAAAAACAACATGACTAGACCTGGATCTATTTTTGTTTTTCGCCAAAAATCTAAAATCGTTTCATTTGATGACAGGGTTCGATGAATTCATTAAAACAAACATGTTGAAGGGACAAATAATATGATGAAATCTAAAAGAAAAGATCTATTTTAGGATTGTAAGTCAAATTTTGCCAATGGTCGATTTTAGTGACGTTAAAAATAGCTTAAATGAGAAAGCTTTAAGTTTAAGTTTATTGTATGCCGAGATAGATTGTCTGTTAACAATTGTGGATCGATCGGAATAATTTTTTTTTGAAAATTTTACCACAGAGTCTTTATATAGCATTTGATAAACCAATATCAAATACATAAATGCATTAACTTACTTGGGATTCGAATGGCGGTCTCTTATTAAATTATATAAATCTAAAATTTTAAGTTTCTATATAACGTAAACTACGAGAGAAAAATAAAATAATAACATGAATATCTAATACGGTCTCGAACGAGTCATATACAAGTAATTCTTGTTGATTCGTCGACCGGGAGTGTGGCGTACTGCAGTAATCTAGCTACTTTGAGGTCGGGTTCAGCGGATGGTCTGAGGTCGGGGGTTCTGTGGCTGGGTTGACTACGTCGACTGGACGTCCGCACTAAGCACGGCATCGATATGGTCGCTCTGGAGGAGTCTAGAGCGATCAGGTTGGCTAAGGAGAGGCGCATCGGGCCAGGGGGGTAACCCAGCAGTCAAAAGTCTCCGTGTCGTGCAGTAGTTGGATAGCGTTCAGGAGTTGTGGCCCTGTGGCAGCCCGAACAACATGACCAGACCTGGATCTATTTTCGTTTTTCGCCAAATATCTAAAATCGTTTCATTTGTTGACAGGGATCGATGAATTCATTAAAACAAACTTGTTGAAGGGACAAATAATTTGATAAAATCTAAAAGAAAAGATCTATTTTAAGATTGTAATTCAAATTTTGCCAATGGTCGATTTTAGTGACGTTAAAAATAGCTTTAATGAGAAAGCTTTAAGTTTGAGTTTATTGTATGCCGAGATAACTTGTCTGTTAACAATTGTGGATCGATGGGCATAAATTTTTTGAAAATGTTACCATAGAGTCTTTATATAGCATTTGATAAACCAATATCAAATACATAAATGCATTAACTTACTTGGGATTCGAATGGCGGTCTCTTATTAAATTATATAAATCTAAAATTTTAAGTTTCTATATAACATAAACTACGAGAGAAAAATAAAATAATAACATGAATATCTAATACGGTCTCGAACGAGTCATATACAAGTAATTCTTGTGGATTCGTCGACCGGGAGTGTGGCGTACTCCTGTAATCTATCTACTTTGAGGTCGGGTTCAGCGGATGGTCTGAGGTCGGGGGTTCTGTGGCTGGGTTGACTACGTCGACTGGACGTCCGCACTAAGCACGGCATCGATATGGTCGCTCTGGAGGAGTCTAGAGCGATCAGGTTGGCTAAGGAGAGGCGCATCGGGCCAGGGGGGTAACCCAGCAGTCAAAAGTCTCCGTGTCGTGCAGTAGTGGGATAGCGTTCAGGAGTTGTGGCCCAGTGGCAGCCCGAACAACATGACCAGACCTGGATCTATTTTCGTTTTTCGCCAAATATCTAAAATCGTTTCATTTGTTGACAGGGATCGATGAATTCATTAAAACAAACTTGTTGAAGGGACAAATAATTTGATAAAATCTAAAAGAAAAGATCTATTTTAAGATTGTAATTCAAATTTTGCCAATGGTCGATTTTAGTGACGTTAAAAATAGCTTTAATGAGAAAGCTTTAAGTTTGAGTTTATTGTATGCCGAGATAACTTGTCTGTTAACAATTGTGGATCGATGGGCATAAATTTTTTGAAAATGTTACCATAGAGTCTTTATATAGCATTTGATAAACCAATATCAAATACATAAATGCATTAACTTACTTGGGATTCGAATGGCGGTCTCTTATTAAATTATATAAATCTAAAATTTTAAGTTTCTATATAACATAAACTACGAGAGAAAAATAAAATAATAACATGAATATCTAATACGGTCTCGAACGAGTCATATACAAGTAATTCTTGTTGATTTTTCGACCGGGAGTGTGGCGTACTCCTGTAATCTAGCTACTTTGAGGTCGGGTTCAGCGGATGGTCTGAGGTCGGGGGTTCTGTGGCTGGGTTGACTACGTTGACTGGACGTCCGCACTAAGCACGGCATCGATATGGTCGCTCTGGAGGAGTCTAGAGCGATCAGGTTGACTAAGGAGAGGCGCATCGGGCCAGGGGGGTAACCCAGCAGTCAAAAGTCTCCGTGTCGTGCAGTAGTGGGATAGCGTTCAGGAGTTGTGGCCCAGTGGCAGCCCGAACAACATGACTAGACCTGGATCTATTTTTGTTTTTCGCCAAAAATCTAAAATCGTTTCATTTGATGACAGGGTTCGATGAATTCATTAAAACAAACATGTTGAAGGGACAAATAATTTGATGAAATCTAAAAGAAAAGATCTATTTTAGGATTGTAAGTCAAATTTTGCCAATGGTCGATTTTAGTGACGTTAAAAATAGCTTAAATGAGAAAGCTTTAAGTTTAAGTTTATTGTATGCCGAGATAGATTGTCTGTTAACAATTGTGGATCGACCGGAATAATTTTTTTTTGAAAATTTTACCATAGAGTCTTTATATAGCATTTGATAAACCAATATCAAATACATAAATGCATTAACTTACTTGGGATTCGAATGGCGGTCTCTTATTAAATTATATAAATCTAAAATTTTAAGTTTCTATATAACACACAGTCTCGAACAGTCAGTCGTAGCGAACGGACGTGTCGTGAGCGCTCAACACACCGTGTAGAGATTACATATTAACTCTTAATAAAAACTTCAAAAAAAATATTACACAACTAACTCTTACATCTACATAAATTTAATTATCGTGCACTGTGCTAGTATAATCACAATAAAATACAAAAAAAAAAAAAAAAGACCCGTGCGTAGGCCAATAGGCCAACGCGCCAAACTCAAATGGAATGGCAAGAAATCAGCCAAAACAAACCTAAAAGAAAGAATGACATCCAAGAAGCTAGAAATGTTCGAATGAGATCAGACAACTCGTCTTCGCCACCAACCGAAACTTATAATCGGTTTCAGATATTAAGTGGAAACACTGAAACAACAACCACTACTAACGATAAGACTCCTGAAATACCGAAGCCACCACCTATCTTCATACCCGGAGTCATCGATGTGAAACCACTGATAAATATAGTCAAAGACTCAATACAAGACAACTATTTCCTGAAAACGATTGGAAACAGTCAAGTTAATCTACAGGCACACAACATAGAAAGCTACAGAAAAATTGTGAAAACCCTCAAAGAAAAAGAAACAATGTTCCATACCTACCAACTAAACACACAACGTAGCTACCGTATAGTCATAAGAAATCTGCACCATTCGACGGATGTTGAAGATCTTCAAAAAGAAATCGAAACAAAGGGACACAAAGTAACAAACATCCACAACATAAAACAAAAAATCACTAAGAAGCCTCTGCCATTATTCTTCGTAGAACTTGCTCCCAATATAAACAATAAAGAAGTATACAACATAAATTTCTTGCAATACACAAAAGTGCAAATCGAACCACCAAACCCCAAAAAAGAAGTACCTCAATGTGCTAGGTGCCAATGCTATGGACACACTAAAGCATACTGCTCAAAACAGCCACGTTGTGTGAAATGTGGAAAGGATCATTTTACAAAAGAATGCACAAAAGATAGCACAACCGAAGCTACATGTGCACTCTGCCAAGGAAAACACCCAGCAAATTACAAAGGCTGCATAGTCTACAAGGAAATACAGAAAAGAAAATTCCCACCGACAAGAGAAAGAAATCCAGCACAAAAGCAACAACCACCACTACAACAACAACAACAACAACAGCAGCAGCAGCAGCAGCAGCAACAACAACAAAAAGAACAACAACAAACTTACTCACAAACAAAAATAGCGGATGGCACATATGCCCAAGTAACTAAAAATATTGAAATAAACAACAACAATGAAACAAACCCACAAATACCACAGTCGAAACAAGATAAACTCGAATAAATGATGCAAAAACTATTAGAAAGAATGGACACCATGCTAAATCTGTTAACAATCCTAGTCACCAAAATAAAATAATGCTGCACAACCTGTACATTTCACTCTGGAATGCTAATGGCTTGGCTCAACATAGCCAAGAGATAAAAACCTTCATCCATAATCACCATATAGACATAATGCTTGTGTCAGAAACTCACTTCACCTCTAGAACACATTTTAAAATACCCTTTTACTCAACATACATAACCACACATCCGGATGATACAGCCCACGGCGGAACAGCTATAATAATAAAAAATTCGATCAAACACTATGAATTACCGGGACTCTGTATGGAGCACATACAAGCAACCAGCATAGTAGTTGAAGATTGGACAGGACCTATAACCCTCTCTGCGGTGTATTGCCCCCCAAAATTCAATATCAAAGAAAACGATTTTTATACATTTTTCAAAACACTTGGAAACAGATTTATAGCAGGAGGCGATTATAATGCTAAGCATACCGATTGGGGATCACGACTAATAACACCACGTGGCCGCGAATTACGTAAAACAATGCTAACCAACCATTTATCTCATACATCCACAGGAGAACCAACACATTGGCCAACCGACAGAAATAAAATTCCAGACCTGATTGACTTCTGCATAACACACAATATAGCCAGAGGCTACATACACTCAGAATCATCATTAGAATTGTCATCTGACCACACACCAATCTTGATAACCCTCAGTACACAAGTAGCAACTATACCCAAGCCCCCAACTTTATACAATAATCACACCGATTGGGAATACTTTAGACATAAAGTACAGGAAAATATAAACTTAAAAATACCATTGAAAAGCGGCCCAGACATTGACAATGCAACGGAACATCTGGTGAAAGCTATCCAATGTGCAGCCTGGGACGCAACACCCACAAACAACAAGATAAATCAAGATACAATTCGGTATCCAAGTATCATTAGGCAAAAAATAGCAGAAAAACGACGACTTCGCAGAAATTGGCAAAATTCACGAAATTCAATTGACAAAACCAGATTCAACCAATCAGCCAGGTACCTCAAAGAAATGCTATACGAATGGAACAATAAAAACACCCAAGAATACCTATCGAGTCTCACTGCAACCCAAGCAACAGATTACTCGCTATGGAGAGCAACTAAGCCTCTAAAACGACCACAACAACGAATACCACCAATCAGGAAGCATGATAACACTTGGGCAAAGAGTAATATTGAAAAAACTGAAGTCTTCGCAACACATCTTGCTGAAGTCTTTAAGCCCTACCCAAGAGAAATAACAGAAGCAGAAGAACAAGACATTCATAGTATACTGGCATATCCCAACCAACTACTACCGCCACTAAAAAATATCAACATAAATGAAATCCAATCAATAATCAAACACGACTTAAGCATTCGGAAAGCTCCCGGATACGATCTAATAACGGGAAAGATACTAAAAGAACTACCAGTGAATGCAACCAAAGTAATAACCTTTATATTTAATGCCATCCTAAAACTAAACAACTTTCCTTCGCAATGGAAAATTGCGCAAATTATTCTTATCCCGAAACCTGGAAAACCTACAGAAGAAGTTACTTCATACCGACCTATTAGCCTTCTACCAATATTATCAAAAATATTTGAAAGGCTACTCCTTAAAAGAATAAATTTAGTGCTTTCCAAACATAAATTAATCCCCGATCATCAATTTGGCTTCAGGAAAAATCACGCTACAATAGAACAAATACATAAAGTAACCAAAGTAATAACTGAATCCCTCGAAAAGAAAGAATACTGCTCAGCCGCCTTTCTCGACATCACACAAGCGTTCGACAAAGTCTGGCACGATGGACTTCTGTGTAAACTAAAACAAATACTGCCAAACAACATATATCTAATAATAAAATCCTACCTAACTGACAGACACTTTCAGGTAAAATACCAAAACGAATCTTCACAAATATACCCAATCAAATCGGGTGTACCGCAAGGCAGTGTGCTTGGACCCATGCTGTACGTTTTATTCACAGCGGACATTCCAACAACCCCATACTCAACCACCGCTACATTTGCAGATGACACGGCAATCCTAACTTCCAACAAAGATCCTCAAATCGCATCAGCTATGCTACAAGATCATCTCACTTACATTCAAAACTGGCTTAAAAGATGGAGAATAAAGGCAAATGAAAACAAATCAGTACACGTTACATATACAACCAGGAAAGAAACATGTCCAACTGTTTACTTAAACAATAAAGCATTGCCCCAAGCAGAAGAGGCCAAGTACTTAGGAATGCATCTAGACAGACGACTAAACTGGAGAAAACACATTGAGAAAAAGAGAACACAATTAAATTTAAAACTCCAAAAAATGTACTGGATACTGGGCCGCAAAACCAAGCTATCATTGGAAAACAAACTCCTGATCTACAAACTTATACTGAAACCAATATGGACGTACGGTATCCAGCTCTGGGGCTCTGCTAGTTTATCGAACATAGAAATATTACAAAGATTCCAATCAAAGACACTCAGAATGATTACGGACGCCCCTTGGTACGTGACCAATCAAGCAATACACAGTGACCTTAATATGCGCACAGTGAAAGAAGAAGCCAAATATGCAACTGAAAAATATATCAAGAGACTCGAAATTCATCCCAACAACAGTGCGCTTAACCTTTTAGATAATAGCCTAGACATATCCAGACTAAACAGATACAAGCCACTGGACATCCCTCATAGATTTAGAAAAACCAATCAAACACACATATAGCATATGCATAGATGAGTACATAAGGTAAACATGCCACAGGGCAGCTATCCCACATGCTAACAAACGTCAAAATATTTACTTATTGTCCGCTAGAAGACAGATTGTAGATCAATTAATAAAAAAAAAAAAAAAAAATATATAACATAAACTACGAGAGAAAAACAACATGACTAGACCTGGATCTATTTTTGTTTTTCGCCAAAAATCTAAAATCGTTTCATTTGATGACAGGGTTCGATGAATTCATTAAAACAAACATGTTGAAGGGACAAATAATATGATGAAATCTAAAAGAAAAGATCTATTTTAGGATTGTAAGTCAAATTTTGCCAATGGTCGATTTTAGTGACGTTAAAAATAGCTTAAATGAGAAAGCTTTAAGTTTAAGTTTATTGTATGCCGAGATAGATTGTCTGTTAACAATTGTGGATCGATCGGAATAATTTTTTTTTGAAAATTTTACCATAGAGTCTTTATATAGCATTTGATAAACCAATATCAAATACATAAATGCATTAACTTACTTGGGATTCGCATGGCGGTCTCTTATTAAATTATATAAATCTAAAATTTTAAGTTTCTATATAACATAAACTACGAGAGAAAAATAAAATAATAACATGAATATCTAATACGGTCTCGAACGAGTCATATACAAGTAATTCTTGTTGCTTTGTCTACCGGGACTGTGGCGTACTGCAGTAATCTAGCTACTTTGAGGTCTAGTTCAGCGGATGGTCTGAGGTCGGGGGTTCTGCCAATGGTCGATTTTAGTGACGTTAAAAATAGCTTAAATGAGAAAGCTTTAAGTTTAAGTTTATTGTATGCCGAGATAACTTGTCTGTTAACATTTATGGATGGATCGGAATAATTTTTTTTTGAAAATTTTACCATAGAGTCTTTATATAGCATTTGATAAACCAATATCAAATACATAAATGCATTAACTTACTTGGGATTCGAATGGCGGTCTCTTATTAAATTATATAAATCTAAAATTTTAAGTTTCTATATAACATAAACTACGAGAGAAAAATAAAATAATAACATGAATATCTAATACGGTCTCGAACGAGTCATATACAAGTAATTCTTGTTGATTTGTTGACCGGGAGTGTGGCGTACTCCTGTAATCTAGCTACTTTGAGGTCGGGTTCAGCGGATGGTCTGAGGTCGGGGGTTCTGTGGCTGGGTTGACTACGTCGACTGGACGTCCGCACTAAGCACGGCATCGATATGGTCGCTCTGGAGGAGTCTAGAGCGATCAGGTTGGCTAAGGAGAGGCGCATCGGGCCAGGGGGGTAACCCAGCAGTCAAAAGTCTCCGTGTCGTGCAGTAGTGGGATAGCGTTCAGGAGTTGTGGCCCAGTGGCAGCCCGAACAACATGACTAGACCTGGATCTATTTTTGTTTTTCGCCAAAAATCTAAAATCGTTTCATTTGATGACAGGGTTCGATGAATTCATTAAAACAAACATGTTGAAGGGACAAATAATTTGATGAAATCTAAAAGAAAAGATCTATTTTAAGATTGTAAGTCAAATTTTGCCAATGGTCGATTTTAGTTACGTTAAAAATAGCTTTAATGAGAAAGCTTTAAGTTTGAGTTTATTGTATGCCGAGATAACTTGTCTGTTAACAATTGTGGATCGATGGGCATAAATTTTTTGAAAATGTTACCATAGAGTCTTAATATATAGCATTTGATAAACCAATATCAAATACATAAATGCATTAACTTACTTGGGATTCGAATGGCGGTCTCTTATTAAATTATATAAATCTAAAATTTTAAGTTTCTATATAACATAAACTACGAGAGAAAAATAAAATAATAACATGAATATCTAATACGGTCTCGAACGAGTCATATACAAGTAATTCTTGTGGATTCGTCGACCGGGAGTGTGGCGTACTCCTGTAATCTATCTACTTTGAGGTCGGGTTCAGCGGATGGTCTGAGGTCGGGGGTTCTGTGGCTGGGTTGACTACGTCGACTGGACGTCCGCACTAAGCACGGCATCGATATGGTCGCTCTGGAGGAGTCTAGAGCGATCAGGTTGGCTAAGGAGAGGCGCATCGGGCCAGGGGGGTAACCCAGCAGTCAAAAGTCTCCGTGTCGTGCAGTAGTGGGATAGCGTTCAGGAGTTGTGGCCCAGTGGCAGCCCGAACAACATGACCAGACCTGGATCTATTTTCGTTTTTCGCCAAATATCTAAAATCGTTTCATTTGTTGACAGGGATCGATGAATTCATTAAAACAAACTTGTTGAAGGGACAAATAATTTGATAAAATCTAAAAGAAAAGATCTATTTTAAGATTGTAATTCAAATTTTGCCAATGGTCGATTTTAGTGACGTTAAAAATAGCTTTAATGAGAAAGCTTTAAGTTTGAGTTTATTGTATGCCGAGATAACTTGTCTGTTAACAATTGAGGATCGATGGACATAAATTTTTTGAAAATTTTACCATAGAGTCTTTATATAGCATTTGATAAACCAATATCAAATACATAAATGCATTAACTTACTTGGGATTCGAATGGCGGTCTCTTATTAAATTATATAAATCTAAAATTTTAAGTTTCTATATAACATAAACTACGAGAGAAAAATAAAATAATAACATGAATATCTAATACGGTCTCGAACGAGTCATATACAAGTAATTCTTGTTGATTCGTCGACCGGGAGTGTGGCGTACTCCTGTAATCTAGCTACTTTGAGGTCGGGTTCAGCGGATGGTCTGAGGTCGGGGGTTCTGTGGCTGGGTTGACTACGTCGACTGGACGTCCGCACTAAGCACGGCATCGATATGGTCGCTCTGGAGGAGTCTAGAGCGATCAGGTTGGCTAAGGAGAGGCGCATCGGGCCAGGGGGGTAACCCAGCAGTCAAAAGTCTCCGTGTCGTGCAGTAGTTGGATAGCGTTCAGGAGTTGTGGCCCAGTGGCAGCCCGAACAACATGACTAGACCTGGATCTATTTTTGTTTTTCGCCAAAAATCTAAAATCGTTTCATTTGATGACAGGGTTCGATGAATTCATTAAAACAAACATGTTGAAGGGACAAATAATTTGATGAAATCTAAAAGAAAAGATCTATTTTAGGATTGTAAGTCAAATTTTGCCAATGGTCGATTTTAGTGACGTTAAAAATAGCTTAAATGAGAAAGCTTTAAGTTTAAGTTTATTGTATGCCGAGATAGATTGTCTGTTAACAATTGTGGATCGATCGGAATAATTTTTTTTTGAAAATTTTACCATAGAGTCTTTATATAGCATTTGATAAACCAATATCAAATACATAAATGCATTAACTTACTTGGGATTCGAATGGCGGTCTCTTATTAAATTATATAAATCTAAAATTTTAAGTTTCTATATAACATAAACTACGAGAGAAAAATAAAATAATAACATGAATATCTAATACGGTCTCGAACGAGTCATATACAAGTAATTCTTGTTGATTTGTCGACCGGGAGTGTGGCGTACTCCTGTAATCTAGCTACTTTGAGGTCGGGTTCAGCGGATGGTCTGAGGTCGGGGGTTCTGTGGCTGGGTTGACTACGTCGACTGGACGTCCGCACTAAGCACGGCATCGATATGGTCGCTCTGGAGGAGTCTAGAGCGATCAGGTTGGCTAAGGAGAGGCGCATCGGGCCAGGGGGGTAACCCAGCAGTCAAAAGTCTCCGTGTCGTGCAGTAGTTGGATAGCGTTCAGGAGTTGTGGCCCTGTGGCAGCCCGAACAACATGACCAGACCTGGATCTATTTTCGTTTTTCGCCAAATATCTAAAATCGTTTCATTTGTTGACAGGGATCGATGAATTCATTAAAACAAACTTGTTGAAGGGACAAATAATTTGATAAAATCTAAAAGAAAAGATCTATTTTAAGATTGTAATTCAAATTTTGCCAATGGTCGATTTTAGTGACGTTAAAAATAGCTTTAATGAGAAAGCTTTAAGTTTGAGTTTATTGTATGCCGAGATAACTTGTCTGTTAACAATTGTGGATCGATGGGCATAAATTTTTTGAAAATGTTACCATAGAGTCTTTATATAGCATTTGATAAACCAATATCAAATACATAAATGCATTAACTTACTTGGGATTCGAATGGCGGTCTCTTATTAAATTATATAAATCTAAAATTTTAAGTTTCTATATAACATAAACTACGAGAGAAAAATAAAATAATAACATGAATATCTAATACGGTCTCGAACGAGTCATATACAAGTAATTCTTGTGGATTCGTCGACCGGCAGTATGGCGTACTCCTGTAATCTATCTACTTTGAGGTCGGGTTCAGCGGATGGTCTGAGGTCGGGGGTTCTGTGGCTGGGTTGACTACGTCGACTGGACGTCCGCACTAAGCACGGCATCGATATGGTCGCTCTGGAGGAGTCTAGAGCGATCAGGTTGGCTAAGGAGGGGCGCATCGGGCCAGGGGGGTAACCCAGCAGTCAAAAGTCTCCGTGTCGTGCAGTAGTGGGATAGCGTTCAGGAGTTGTGGCCCAGTGGCAGCCCGAACAACATGACCAGACCTGGATCTATTTTCGTTTTTCGCCAAATATCTAAAATCGTTTCATTTGTTGACAGGGATCGATGAATTCATTAAAACAAACTTGTTGAAGGGACAAATAATTTGATAAAATCTAAAAGAAAAGATCTATTTTAAGATTGTAATTCAAATTTTGCCAATGGTCGATTTTAGTGACGTTAAAAATAGCTTTAATGAGAAAGCTTTAAGTTTGAGTTTATTGTATGCCGAGATAACTTGTCTGTTAACAATTGAGGATCGATGGACATAAATTTTTTGAAAATTTTACCATAGAGTCTTTATATAGCATTTGATAAACCAATATCAAATACATAAATGCATTAACTTACTTGGGATTCGAATGGCGGTCTCTTATTAAATTATATAAATCTAAAATTTTAAGTTTCTATATAACATAAACTACGAGAGAAAAATAAAATAATAACATGAATATCTAATACGGTCTCGAACGAGTCATATACAAGTAATTCTTGTTGATTCGTCGACCGGGAGTGTGGCGTACTCCTGTAATCTAGCTACTTTGAGGTCGGGTTCAGCGGATGGTCTGAGGTCGGGGGTTCTGTGGCTGGGTTGACTACGTCGACTGGACGTCCGCACTAAGCACGGCATCGATATGGTCGCTCTGGAGGAGTCTAGAGCGATCAGGTTGGCTAAGGAGAGGCGCATCGGGCCAGGGGGGTAACCCAGCAGTCAAAAGTCTCCGTGTCGTGCAGTAGTGGGATAGCGTTCAGGAGTTGTGGCCCAGTGGCAGCCCGAACAACATGACCAGACCTGGATATTTTTTCGTTTTTCGCCAAATATCTAAAATCGTTTCATTTGTTGACAGGGATCGATGAATTCATTAAAACAAACTTGTTGAAGGGACAAATAATTTGATAAAATCTAAAAGAAAAGATCTATTTTAAGATTGTAATTCAAATTTTGACAATGGTCGATTTTAGTGACGTTAAAAATAGCTTTAATGAGAAAGCTTTAAGTTTGAGTTTATTGTATGCCGAGATAACTTGTCTGTTAACAATTGTGGATCGATGGGCATAAATTTTTTGAAAATTTTACCATAGAGTCTTTATATAGCATTTGATAAACCAATATCAAATACATAAATGCATTAACTTACTTGGGATTCGAATGGCGGTCTCTTATTAAATTATATAAATCTAAAATTTTAAGTTTCTATATAACATAAACTACGAGAGAAAAATAAAATAATAACATGAATATCTAATACGGTCTCGAATGAGTCATATACAAGTAATTCTTGTTGATTTGTCGACCGGGAGTGGGGCGTACTCCTGTTATCTAACTACACTGGGGTCGGGTTCAGCGGATTGTCAGTGATAGACTAGGTTAACGTAATAATCATATTTTGTAATTCATAGAGTGCGAACGTATTATTAGAAGTCTTTTGATATATTTTGTGTGATAATATCAAAAATTACTGAGCATTTCTTCAAAAACAATTGCTGTCGGTTTAAACAAGGCAAACTAGTGAATGTGAACTCTATGTAGTAGTACAACCAAATTTTGCCCTTAAGCTATGAAAGCCAAGTGTAAACTCTTTAGTCCAAATGTTTCCAATTTACATTTGATTTTCCAAATGTAGAACCACAACCCCAAAATGACCTTGAATCAAGTGAGGAAGGCCTTACCTTCAAAGATGAAGAAAATTTCTCCAAACCCAATTAGAAATGTCACTTCATCAATTCACGAGCGACGGTGAGAAATTTTAAATTAGTACACTGTTTATCCTGCAAAGTTAGGCCAACGGAAGATAGCCAGCCTCAAGAAAGGGGCCTAATTCTAAAGAGGCACCCAGCAGCCCTTTAAGCAAGCAAACCAAGAAGATTCGGACTTCCTTTGCCCCTATCATCATCCTAACCTTTCTAAACAACTCCATCACATTAAAACAATAAATCAAAAATTTCCACACAAGGATACTACATAATATACATGAGCAATAATGCTAACAATTACACGAAAAACTAGAAAGATAACAACTAACTACGGACCAAAACCCGGACAAGGCTGTCCACAGCTTCACATACTCAAACAGTTAAATCAAAACCCTCGCTTTTGTAGTCAGAGATCTGGACTGTACCTCAAAAAAAGAAGAATTATAAAGAAAATTACCAAACCATGGGAGTAAAGGGATTAGGCTTCTCTAGAGCTATAAAAAAAACATCTGCAGTGTCATGCACCGAACTTTCTTATAGGCATATGGGTTAAACCACATCGTAGTTACCTTATTTTTCTAATTTATAATATTTGTTCTAACCCTTAGACCGCTTTTACAGTAAATATATTTCTTAGGAACAATATAAAATGTCAAACTTTATTTATTTAAGTCTATTTTGTTAAACAATTCACAGGCGCAGATGATACGATTTATGTAAATATATATATATATATATATATATATATATATATATATATATATATATATATATATATATATCTGCAGTGTCATGCACCGAACTTTCTTATACACATATGGGTTAAACCATATCGTAGTTACATTATTTTTCTAATTTATAATATTTGTACTAACCTTGAGATCGCTTTTACAGTAAATATATTTGTTAGAATGAATATTAAATGTCAAACTTCAAATTATTTAAGTCTATTTTGTTAAACAATTGACAGGCGCAGGTGGTACGATTTATGTAAAAATATATATAATAAGCAGAAATTTATTTTGAAATGTGTACTCTTTTTGGAAAAAGAATTCAAACAAAAGTTGTGCTAAATATAAATACATTTAATTTTTGTTCAAATAATTTTTCTGTAACTGTAACCTTTTTTGAGTAATTGCAGAAACTGCAAAAAATGACTAGAGTAAACAGGCACTTCCGCTTTGAAAATTTTGTCCAAAAATAAGAGGTGCATACCTCAGGAATATGCAAATCTTAAGTTTAAAGTTTCATAATTTTAGCTTCAACCGTTTAGGCTGTAGAGAACATACACAAACACACACACACACACAGACGGACGTCATTCCAAAAATAGTCGGAGTCGATTCAGGGAAGGTAAAATTGTATATTTCCGTTAAAATCTCGAGTTCGAAATTTTTCAGGATTACAATACTTACTTATACTGCGTATAAGAAAGTAAAAAGGATTTTTTTCAGATTTTTTTTTTAATGTATACATTTTTCATAAAAATCGTTTACAAGTCTTTAATAAAAATACATTTGACTACAATATGAATTGTTTTCATTACCAAATATATGAATTTGGGGGCGCTAGTGTCAGCCAACTTATGAAGGTTTTTAGAAGTAGCACTAATCGGGCGAAAGGGTTGAGCAGCCACTAATTGAACTGGGGCAGAAATCACAACAGATTATAAATCTGCAATATATAAATTCTCGGACTACGTAGCCAAATTTAAAAATATTGTATTTTGTAGAAATGAAGCGCAACTAAAAAAAATAGTACGATTTTTAACTAAAAATGGCATATGAATTTGTAAATAAAAAATAAACTAGCAACAATAAAAAAAAAATTATATGATGTTCAATAGAAAACTGTCTATTTATTGAAATGGTAAAATATTCATGTCTATTGATTGGCTTGTATAGGCCTACTGTTTGCGCCCAGTTTCAAAATCACGGTTTCGAGAAAAACGCGTTTAAAGATAAAGTTGTAGTTTCTGATTGAATGCTTGCATAAAGGAGCGCGCTGATAGTCGCCTAATATCTGCCCCAAAATAAATCTTTAAGAACATTTTTCCGAAAATAATTTGAATTTTCAAATTTTTTGATTCTCTTGAGTGACCTTATCTCTTAATGTACATCAAATGTACAGAATGAGAAATACGAGACGCCCAATCTATCTATTAATGACACTGAATATTCACACAATTAAATCACTATATAACTTACAATCAACAAAATTCCTTTTCCACATGAAGGTGGCCAGTAATTCTACAACTCGTCTTAGTGAACGTCCAATTCTCTTGATATTGTCTTAACCGATAAATACAATTTTGCCAATGGAAATTGCTTATGTAGATTTCTTACCACGTACTTGCTTTAGTTGACTTAAATATTCGTTCTTCATAATTCCAGAAAGGTCTTCCCAATACCTTTCGTAGTAGTTGCTTCACATGTCTCACCATCCTCTTCCACCATCCGGCCTACCATTCATTGATTTCCCAATTGATTTGAGAAATTCCACTATTAGCACCAATAAAAGTAGTTTCATTATCGCTATACACAATCCGTCTGGATACGAAACGACGGAATATTTGTAAAGAACTGTCGGTAGAAATCGACATTGTGAGCTCGAAATGCACAGCATGATATACAGCACAAGGAAAAAGGCAAATCCATGCCTTTTGATTGTTTCTTTAGTATACAGGGCCAGTAAAGTCAATACCAATAACAATGTTAACGCATCTCTCACTTTATCATACGATAATACTGGAACCTGTACTTGTAGATGTTTTGAGTTTTGTTTCCTGCATGAGATACATTTTTTGATCATACTTTGAATTGCTCTTCTTCCACCAAGAATCCAGTATCTCTCTCTTAGTAAACTAGACATGACTTGATATCTATTTCATATATCAGTTTCTTTACCACGGATGACAAAAATCTTCTGTATCTCTTATTAGATAATTTCGTTCGAAGTCGGGTTAAACCTTCTGCATCTTCAAATGGACAGAGTGATGCGATTGTTTTATCTTCCACGCCATGAAGGACTCTTTTTGAATCAATCGAATAACCAATCGTGCAGCAGCTTCAAATTCTTGTGTTGAAAGTTCACCCTTTATCGCTTGTGTGGTATTTATACTATTGTAAATAAATCGTAACATCCAACCCAAAAGACGTACAATTTTTTGATGAACGAGAGTAATATCCATACGATGGATTTGCTTCAATTATCACCATAGCATAAATAACTCCTTCTTTCATTTCTAGTTTAATTTCTTCTTCATTTACCGAATATATTTCAGACATCAGCTAATTTTCTGGAGAGTCATATAACCAATATGGACTTTCCTACCATTTCGATGTTGCAAGATATTTTGCAGTGCAACCATGCGATGGAAGATCCGCAGGATTTAAAGAACCAGGAACATAACGCCATTATTCTTTTTTGATTGCGGAACGAATTTCTTGTATTATATTCCATAGTAAAATATTTCATTCTTCTTTCCGTTGAATCCATGATAAAACGATAGTAGAGTCCCTCCAAAAATAGCTATCAGCAATTTTACTGTCACCTAATACTTCTTTTATTTCAGTATACAATCTTGTTCCAATATTTGCTGCTAGTAATTCTAAACGGGGAACTGTAATCTTGGTAATCGGTGATACGCTAGCTTTTGCTTGGAATAAATGTACCCGGATACCATTTCTTGAGAATATTTTTAAAAATATCACTGCTGCATACGTGGTTTGGCTAGCAACATAAAATGTATGCACGCTCCACTGTTGTTCTTCATTGTAACTGCAATTTAGCCATCTAGGTATTTGAATGTTTTCCAAAAAAAAATTATCATGCAATTTCATGAATTGGTTTTTTATATCTTGTTCGACTTCTTCATCTCAACCTAATTTATTTATCCAAGTTTTTTGTAATAACAATTTTGGCCATAATGTTATCGAACACGTAAAATCAATAGGGTCGAATAATCGTTGAGTTTGTGACAAAATAATTCGTTTTGTGAATTTTTCACGGCAAAAAGATTTTTGAAGATCCTTGTTTGTCATTAATGGGTCGTTTCTCCATAGTAAACCTAATACTGACGTAAAATCTACATTTTTCGAAAGATCTCGCGATGTATATTCCAAACCTCTTAGATCAAACTTTCCTTCGTCCATTATCTGACTTGCTTCTAGGATGAATTTGTCTAGTGCAATCTCATCTTCAACACTGCTGACGCAATTATCCACATAGAAACCAGTTATTAGTTTATGGAACGTACTGACAGAATATGAACTGTCATTTATAGAATTATATTTGTTTTGAATTATTTGCAAGTGATACTGGATTGTTGCTCCTAATAAAAATGGACTACAACATACCCCAAACACAACCCTTCGGTGCTCTTTAGCTGCTGCTTCGGCTTCATGTCGAGATTGTTTTACCACGGGAACACTAATTCCCAAAACATCCAACTTCCAAAAATTAATCAACGAAATATCATTTGTCAAAAAGCCATCATTGTGGTATTGGAATGTGAACGTGATGATTTAAGCGGAATTTTGCTTTGTAGAGTCCACCCTAATAGTGCTTGTACTGCAACTAATACACAATCCAATATTTTATGGCTAACTTTAATTAGCTTACTTACGACATCCGCTCCAATTAATATTTCAATCGAATCGCAGGCATGAATATCTGTTATATCAATATTCATACGTTTCAACTCGCTCATCCAAATGCCACTATAAACAGAGGAAATATTCTGGCAGGTAATTGGTTGGCCCAGGGTTTCAAATCTACAGCAATATATTCTGTCTAAGCTGGTGAGCTTTATATCATAACATAAATGAGTTTGTTCAACTGTTTTGGAACCTCCAAAGAGTGCATGGATAATATTTTTAATACTTTTAGCAGAATATCCCATTTCTTTTGTCGTAGAATGTAGTACATTAGGTCTTTGAGATACACTATGAATTACAACACGTACTTTTCTTTAACACTGTCCATCATACATCTTGACGTGTGTGTCAGAATAATTAGATAATGATTCTTCCAGCGATACTTACTTTTCATTTGATCTATTCTTTCCAGTCGCAAAATCTGAATTTCTTTTATTAATTGGCAAATCTGAAAACATTATGTAACAAACGAGCGTCTTAAGTGAACTTGCACGCGTTTGGCTCCCTCTTAACTATATGCGTGTAGCGATGTTTCTTCTTATACTCACCTTGTGGTTGGTTTTTAGATGAAGTCTTCTAATACACACTTTAAGGTCCAGACTGGGGTTAGCTCGTTACAGATTAAATTGGTTCAACAGTAAATAACAATTTAATTCAAAACTATAAAAATATAACAAATTTGAAAATAACAATGACTTTACAAAATAATGGTTTAAGCTTAAGTTACTTACTGACAAAATAATACTCGCTAATCGCAATCTGAACTGAGACCTCGATGTCAAGTGACATCGCGGTTTTATACTCAGTTTCGACCTAAATTCCAAATGGCCGATATTGTAAACAAATCCCGATCTAGCAACATTTCGCTGAATGCGGAAGGAACAATTATATGCAACTGTTGCTAGATATTACGTAGTTAGTTGCATTTGCTAATCGCGAATTACCTAGCTCAGCAAAATTGAACTAGGTCGGTACGCAACTAGCTCCATTTGTTACAATTAATATGACAGTTTTTAATTTGATGTCCGCTTTATAAGCAGAGAAAAAAATGCTCTGTTTTATGATAACAGGCTCTTCTTCAAGCTCCATGACATCCTTTGCTCTTTGAGGCAATTTTCGCTACTACGAGATCCATCGCTAAATAAGTTCCATTCATTAAAGCTGCTGCTGTTGGTAAAAAGGCGTTAGGTATTTTTGGTTTTCCGCGCTTCATGTCTCGTTCAGAAGAATGGACGAAATAGCCTACTTTTGCTAACGCAATTCTTTCTTCACTTTCAACTTCCGTTTTGAAGAATAACATCAATCCACCCAAACGATTTTTGAATATGGAATCCTGATTGCTTGATTCCACCGCAGATCTTTGCCTTACTCGAAGCAAATCCTCTGGAAAACACGATTCGACCAACGGATATAGCATCGCTGCGCATGTGTCAGTCGTAATTCCTTACGTCTCTAAGGCTCTAAGTTGTGTTTCAATACGATCATACAATGTTTAGATATTCACTTTCGACGCGTTTTCTGAAACTTTGTCCAAAACTATTTTCAAGAGTTCTCGTACGTACACCTTAGTCAGTTAGACTGTCTCTTCCAAAACGTGATTTCAAACTATCGCTTTAATATAGTTTTCACCAGTTGCAGAAAAACTTTCAACAGTCTCGCAAGCTATTGAACCTGGTATCGTAGCCTAGAGTAGATATTGAAACTTATCTTCCAAACCATATCATTTATTTTCTTAAATTGGCTTCAAATGGATAACCAGTTTGTAACGTTTAATATTAATACTAACACAACTCGAGCTAGAAACATGCATTCTACTTGATTCATTTTTGTCCTGTAACACTTTTTGACGCATAATTTTGAACTTGGTAAATTTGGTAGTATACTCATCTAGAGTAGAAATTTTTACAACCAGCTCTTCTTTAGTTGGGTTCTCTTCCATCAGAAAATCTAAAATTAGCTTGTCGTTTTCCTGAAGTTTGTTCCTTTTGTTGTAGCATTTCCCATGAAACCGTGATATTTTGAAGATCGGTCTCTTCGATTGTCAATAGCGCAGCCAATTGATTTGCCGTTAGCGTAAGTGCGCTACGTAAGACAGAGCGTAATTTTCATGTACGTTGCATATTGATCAAAACCAAAACGAAAATAAAAGATATTAATATTTTTCAGAAAAGGTACTGGTTACAAAAAAATAGGTTATTTTCAATATTACATTCAATACTTCTCACGTCTACTGTATTATTTGACGCAGTACATATGCTGGAATGCAGCATTGTAGATCTGCCTCCACACTAAAGGTGGCTACTATAATTCCGTCCCCGTGCTAAGAATGTCATACGCCATGCCACGAAAAAGCTAAATCCATACATGTCCGACAGTTTCCGTTTTATCTCGATAAGAAATCTCATCTTATATTGAATAGTTCGTGTATTGATGCTGATTGTTTCATTTGTATACAATTGCGGATATATTTAGCGGACAATCTTTTTGTTATGTTTATTCAAGTGCCATATTTCTTTAAGAGGTTTCCCTAGTGTTAAAACCGTAAAATGAAATCGTTTTTTAAAGTCGATCGTAGATGAAGAGTAATAAAGATAGAGACACGATTTTAGGTTCACATATTTATTATATGTGAAATTTTGGTTTTATGTTAGGAAATTATATATAAATACAAAATTGCGGTCAGGACGGCCATTTGATAACGCACGCTCGGCAGAATTTATTTTTTTATTTATTTAAGGATCACAACAATGTTCTGAAAAATTAAAACAAGCATACCTGAAAAGCAGTACAATTTTTGTATTTTGGCCACGGTTTTGTCAAGTGTGAAATGCCCCATCAAGTCGTGATATTTCACTATAAATGCCTTTCTCAATGGTTTTGGTAACACGAATAACAACCAGTCTCCAAGTCTTTTGTACAGTAGTTTGACCCTGTAAGTGATTTATTTCTTCATTGCTCCAGACCTTTTTGAATTTCGAGATCATGCGTAATTTCTTTTTAACGTCGCTTGTTGATAATTCACGTTCATCAGACGAGCTGGTATTTTTTCTTTGCATTGATTTAGTGTTTTGGCAACCAATCCCCCAGGTTTAAACTCATCTTAGCAGATTTCTGGCCCTATCATAACGACATTGCCATTGTGGAAATCGCCATCGAGGTTGGCCATCGAATATGTCTCAGTTCGGTCCGATAAAAAGGTGTCTTCGTCGAGGATCACTCGTACTACGGTACTGTCTCGCGGGTGTATAACAAGTTCTTCCTCGTTGATGTTCATCACGCCACGTTTCAAATCTAGTTTGAATCCTTCATGATGTTTATTTCGAGAATTAACTTTTCCTCAATATCGGCTATCAGAACGTGTCCGCTTTCACCACAATTCCAAGAGCGTGGCTGTCGTCTATTCCCCAAAACCTCGTGGCATATGCAATTTAAAAATCCTAAAGGACAGGTTGCCAGATGGATCGAACGGCTGCAAGAATACAACTTTGACATACAGCATTGAGCAGGGAATAAACATCAAAATTCCGATGCTTTATACCGAAGACTGTGTCCAACAGATTGTAAGCACTGTAGTAGAGTTGAACAAAAAGTAAGCTCTGTGTTCATAAAAACCATTCTGTAAGGTAAGACTGATTTCGCCGAAAGTCTTTGCCAAGTCTGCTGTCTGGAGTTGCTATTTGGTTGGTGTAAGTTGTCTTGATTTCTTTATTACATCGAGCCTTACAATGGTCTTCGTCGCCTCCGTATCTAATAGACAATGGTTGCCCATCAACAATGCCTTCCACTAAGACGCTATTTGACTGGTGTTGTAAGGATAGTTTATGGAGCCTTATTCATACGGGTCAGCGTTCGCCCGCTCGCCTTGACTGGCTTTAATTTTTGCTGTCAAATTTTGTTGGTCGTCCCTGTTGCGGTGTATCGCAGCGACTGCGTAAGTGTCCGCTTTCACCACAGTTACAACAGCGTGGCTGTCGTCTATTTCCCAAAATCTCGTTAAAAATCTTCTTAATCATTTCTTCCATTGATTTTTCTCCAAACAATTTTCCTGTAACTCTATCCTTTTTTTAGTAATTGCAGAAGCCGCAAAAATTGTCATTATGTAAACAGGCAATTCGGGTTCAAATATTTTTTTCAAAAATAGGAGGTGCATATGCCAGACATATACAAATCGTAAGTTTAAAGTTTCATAATTTTAGCTTCAGCCGTTTAGGTTGTAGAGTGCATACACACACATAGACGCACATAGACACACACATATACACACACATATACACACATACACGCACAGACACGCAAACACACACACACAGACCGATGTCATTCCAAAAATAGTGGGAATCGATTAAAGGAAGGTCAAAACGTATATTTCCGTTAAAATGTCGGAATTTTGCATGATTACAATACATACTTATTCTGTCAAAAGTTGGTTCCCATTTAAAATTTCAATGTTACCTTCTATTCTCGCCTATTTAAAAATTGGATGTCCCCCTCAAACTTTTGCAAGGAAGCATGTTTTTTATTTGACACATATTTTCCGAGAAATTCCAGGATATTATTTCAAAAGGGACATTCTATATATAAATAAGTACAGCCATTTCAGTAATATTGCAGAAGGTGCAAAAATCGACAAATTAACAACGATTTTTCAACAGTTTTGTATGTAGAGTGCACAAAAAATAGTCAGACCTGATGCAGGAAAGGTCAAAAGGTATATATTCGTTTAAATCTCGAGATCGATTTATTTCATGATTACAATACTTACTTATAACATCGTATAAGAAAGTAAAAATATAAAATTAGGTTGGCTATGATTATCTTTTACTTTAAGCTTTACTGATAAGCTTTAGTTTGAGAAATTATTTAAGTAAATATACAATTGAACCTATACAATAATGTAAAAATTCTCATCTTTATTTGCTCGGGTAAGTATAAAAATATATACGTTTAAGATTATATATTTATTATTTTCTAATTATTGCGTAAAGAAATCAATAAAATAGTGACATATTACATATTTGAGAAATAATAATTATTGAACCATTTTAATTCGTAAACACCAAATATGTTTAGTTTAAGATATATAACAATTAAAATCACATTTATCTATTTGTCAATGATATTTTAATTCCATTTTGTGATCTTAATATTAATTCTGGAAAAAAATTGAGATCTTCCACTTTCTGGTACGATTTGATTTGGTACTTCCTTAAAATAGAACTTAGGATGGTTTTTTCTTCCAATAATGCAAATTTCTGACCTGTAATTTGTACATGCTTAGTTACATGTCATAAAACCAAAGAATATTATTTTGAAATAGGTATGAGTAATTGCTGTAGAACCAGTCAATTGCATAAATCTAAGAATTATTCGAAAATAAATATGAAACCATTAAAACATCAACATCTTACCAATACAATTTCTAGGTCCAGCACTGAACGGAATGTAGGCAAACGGGTGTCTTGTTTGACATTGCTCCGGCAAGAATCGATCTGGATCGAAAAGCTGTGGATTTGGGAAATATTCTGGATCACGGTGAATATCGCGAATATGGAGAGCTATGACGGAATCTGGTGGCACAACGTAACCACCTGCACATAAATAAACTTTAATTTTATTTTGTTCTTTGAAAATGATATTTTAGTTACCTATGTTGACAGTCTCATTTGTTTGACGTAAAATAAATGGCACACTAGGATATAGCCTTAACGATTCTTTAATTACACGTTCTAAATATTTCATTTGTGAAAGGTCTTGCATCGTTATCGATCTGTCGGGGTCGTCATGAAACAAGTTTTGTAATTCTTCAGCTACTTTAACCTGTCAAGCATTGAATAAAATTAAAATCAAATATATTGTCGAATTAATTATAGGCACTAATTTATGTGATACTACCTTTAGGGTTGCTGTTAATGTAAAAGTTACAATCGTAAATAAATATTATATCAATATTACATTTTATGGTAACTTCATGAATAAAATTTCAACAATGCTCATTTTAAAAATATTCATAGCATTTTATAAAGAGAAATAGCACTTTTAAATTTAAATCTAATAAAGTAAATTCCACGCTTTGTTATATTATTCGCAACAAATTCTACATTTTCATCTACATGTTAGCATGGGTCCAAATAGTTTGGGGATTTATTTAGGTAATATTTAATTTTTATGTACATACTTGTATATCTGGATGAGACCCCAACGCATATAATGTCCAACATATACCGGCAGTTGTCGTGTCATGACCCTATTAGAAAATGTATTACTTGACAAGTACATAAAATATTTAAGTTGTACGTATAAGATTCATGTTCTTTGTTTCATAAAAGGATCTAAATTACAAATATTGTATCAAGTTTATCAAATTATCATATTTGCTAATATTATAAATAAATTAGCAAACCTCAAACATAAAGGTGTCGACTTCTTCTCGAATATCTGTATCAGACAAATCCGCACCTTTTTCTTTAGCTTCTAAAAGAAGATCTAGAAATGCCATACGTTCCTTTTTACCTAAAGAAAAATCCTTTATATTACACAATTACATATTAACAAACATTGGCTTCGCCAATAGTCAGAGCTCGTCAGCTGCGAGTAGTTTAGCATAAACAAAGAATATCTGTACTATAATGAAAATGATCAAAATAACAATCAAAACTATAATTATATAGTAATCCTCACTATTTTTAAAGTACAAAATTGGAGTGAAAAGCAAAATAGTCGCGTTGATCATCAGGTTACTCCTTAAGCCTTATAAGCAACATATATTTACTACCGGCGAGATAATAAAAGAAAAAAACAAAATTTATTTTATTTCATTTGAAATATATTGAAACTATAAATTGAGTATTCTGTATATTATGACGTCGTTGATATGATTGGGCACATGAAGAAAAATTGTTTTTATTACCAATTAATATATCTTCAGCATTTACGTTCTTCATTTTTCTCATCTCTTGACGTTCCTTTATTACCTGTATTTGTATAAAATATAATTATTATTATTATCATGCATACATGAAACTTCGAATTTTATATATATATATATATATATATATATATATATATATATATATATATATATATAAATTAATTATTGGCAAGTCATTCAGTAGCTGATAAAAACATACTTTTATTTATACTAATAAATGATAAGTTATTTTTATTTATTTGCGAAATGAGACCTTACTTTATTTGTAAAGCTGTGTAATACAGACAAAGAGTGCTGAAACCTTTTTCCATCATTAGTTCTATGGAAAATAACGTCGAATAGTAGCCAAGGTTTAAGACCTCTAAGCATAATAACTTCACACATTCTGCGAACAGAAATCGAACATTAACTTTATGAAAAGAAAATTATTTATTCTATTCAAAACTAAATAACGTTTGGCATGTCAGCATGGATCTACTCACTCGTATATGGCCGCTACATATTTTGAATTCGATTTACTCATGGCGTTAACTTCGACTCCCATCGCTGTTTCTGTGTTAACATAAACAAACAAAGAACTCTATCAGAGAAAAATGTGTTTTATGAATCGGCAGCTATAATATATACGAGGGCTGGACAATAAGTCCGTGACTTTTTGAATTTCCCGCTTCTTACCAGGAAGGGCAACACTGCTCCTGTTAACAAGCATCTATCAATTGATTCCTGTCAAAATTTGAACAAGCCACGTCATTTAGTTTGTATATGTCAGTCATTGAAAGCAGACGACCGCGTTAATTGTGGAGAAAATGGAAAAAAGTGAATTTCGTGTGCTCATTAAGCATTATTTTTTGAGGGAAAAACCATCACTCAAACCAAGGCTAAGCTTGATAAATACTACGGGGACTCTGCACCATCAATTTCAATGGTAAAAAAGTGGTTTACTGAATTTCGTTGCGGCCGTACAAATACGGGAGATGCTGAACGTTCTGGACGTCCAGTCGAGGTCGCCACACTTGAAACAATTGAAAAAATTCACGATATGGTAGTGGCCGATCGGAGATTGCAAGTACGGGAGATTGTGGAAGTCATAGGAATATCACATGGCTCAGTGGTTTCGATTTTGAATGATCACTTGGGTGTGAAAAAGCTAGCCGCAAGATGGGTGCCGCGTTTGCTCACAATCGACCACAAAAGCAATCGTGTGACAACTTCGAAGGAGTGTTTAGCGTTGTTCAACCGCAATATGGATGAGTTTTTGCGCCGTTTCGTAACCGTGGACGATACATGGATTCACCACAACATACCAGAGACCAAACAGCAGTCAAAACAGTGGGTCTTTTCGGGTGAATCGGCGCCGAAGAAGGCCAAGGTGGGTTTGTCAGCCAATAAAGTCATGGCGACCGTTTTTTGGGATGCACGCGGTATAATCCACATTGATTGCCTTCAAAAGGGAAGAACAATCAATGGCAAATATTATGCCACCTTATTAGATCGATTCAATGACGATTTGAAGAAAAAACGACCGCATTTGGCCGAGAAAAAAAATTCTTTTCCTGCAAGACAATGCAAGGGTGCACACATGTATAGTCTCCATGGCGAAATTTCATGCATTGGGCTATGAATTGCTCCCTCATCCACCCTATTCTCCGGATTTAGCCCCGAGTAACTATTTCTTGTTTCCAAACTTAAAGAAATGGCTCGGCGGAAAGAGATTTGACTCCAATGATGAAATCATCTCACAAACAAACACCTATTTTGAGGACCTCGACAAAACTTATTTTTTGGAAGGGATAAAAAAATTGGAGAAACGTTGGACGAAGTGTATAGAGCTCAAAGGAGACTATGTAGAAAAATAAATTGATTTTTTGTCAAAAAACCTGTGTCTCTTTCAAAAAGTCACGGACTTATTGACCCGCCCTCGTATTATCAACATTACTAACAAAAAGTGTCCCAATATTCAACTTATTATATATCCAAATCTCCAATACCATTTTAGATGATTTGAATATTAAAGACGTTTCGTGCAACGTCAGAATAAAGATAATATTTGGTCATTAATTGATTTGAAATTATTTGCTAGAAGATGTGGTGTAGCCTTATACAAACCAGAGACTTCTTTTGTTCTCGAAAACGTCATATAGCCATTATAAATTGTATAGTCTGGTTCAATTTATAGTAGAAATGAATCCATTAGTACCTCATAGCAGGTATACCGCAAGCGGATCAAGAATATTTATGGCTGTATAAAATAACATATTTTCCAGGATTAGAATAAATTTTATTTCGAATTCATGTTCTTAAAACCTAAATTTGTAAAAATATATATAAACATGTTTAAATCAAAATATATTATTAACAATTAGTTTTCATAATCTTATACAAAACTAAATTCAAATTAGTTTTTGAACCTTTATATAGAGTATACAAATAGGATTAACTAACGTTATATATATATTGAAGACTCAAAGTTAATTACAATTAAATTGGTTTTTAGAGAAATTCGGAAATATTTTTAAGATGTATTATATATTGAACAATAAAGCGGAGTTTAAAATTTCGTTTAATCCGGATCTCTTCTTTCGTTGCCCGAAGCGCCCGCTGCGTAGGGGTTCGACCTGTCATTAGTGAGTCAAGCAGATTCTACTATAAATTGAACCATACTATAACTAGATTAGATCTCAGCCGGTTTGTTTCCATAAAGGCACATATCTATCGAGTGGATATTGTTAGATATTTACTGTTCTGTCAATATTTACTATCGCCTAGGTATTACTTCTTGACGTCAATGGATAGACGGTATAGATATTTTATCGATAAATTTTCCAATCATGTGACAGTCAATGTGACATACCAATTCACATTAGATATTAAGAAAATCAATCGATGTTTTACCAATCTTATACTCTTTTACTAGTATGCTAGGGCTATGGTTTAACTTAATTCACGAATTGTGTTGGTATATCTTATTCTATGTGGTTTCGTAAAATAGAAAAATTAAATAAAAACTTACTGCATATTATATCAAGCGCGCAAAGAGTAATCTCTGGACAAACATCGAAAACATGTCCGTCAGCTAGAGGCTTTAGTTTCTTAACTAAAAGCTCTGATTTTTCAACGAAAATTTCGATAAAGTTTTCCAAGATCGAAAAGTGGAATGCTGGAGTAAGAAGTTTACGATGTGAATGCCATCTACTTCCTGTAATTGATAACAATTAAATTAACGATAGCAAAGCTTCCGTTTTAAATGAACGAACCTGTACTAGTCAGTAATCCTTGTCCTAACCAGGGCTGTAAAAAAGTATAAAATAGACCTTTCTGGATCAATGTTGAACTAGTCAAGACTGTCTATATAATCAAAAATTAAGTAAATTTTAGAATACATTTTAAATTCAATTACGGTATTTCTTCTAAATAATTTATTTACCTCCATATGTTCAGCTTTGAAAATATGAACCTCGGGAATAGGACCAAGCCATGTTCGAAACAACGGTCGATATTCTTCAATTCGCTTTTCAAATACAGCGAAAAGTTCTGCATCATAAAAATTAAATTATGTGGAGATGTCTGCAATATTGACAAAGAAATTAATTGCTATATCTTTTAAAGTTTAAATATATATATATATATATATATATATATATATATATATATATATATATATATATAAACTTTAAAAGATATAGTACTTTATTTCTTTGTCAATATTGCAGATATCTCCACATAACTGGCAATTTTAACATTTATTGTGTTTTAGACTAAAATATTTTATTTTATTTCAAATTTAATTACTTTTGGCCTTCACAGTTTCCGCACTTAGATATTATTTAAATTTTTACAAATCTAACTGTACGTACTGTCTGTGTCTAATATTTCATATGAATTAAATATGGCAAATCATTTTATTTTCTGTCGCAACCGGAAATGCTATTACATTTCTAATGCATTCACATAATATTTTTCTTAAACTACGCCAAGAAATTCCCCATCCTTAATAGTCACATTTGTATTTCAGAGAAAATCTTTTTTTGTTTCTTCAAAAGTTTTCGCGGTCTTTTATAACAATAACAATTTTTTTTAAGATACATACTAAAGCACTCATTTCTAAAAATTTTATTTCGATAAAAACTTCACTTGTATACTACATCTAAAACTATGTAAATTCATTATTTTGAATTAAATTACAGTATTAACGAATTTATAATATAAGTACGTACAGTGACAGATTTAATTCTAATTTATATTTATAGAAAGTGACTTAAGTTCAACACAGTTATATTAAATTTGATAAATAACATATTCTATTTCCAACAAACCTTCTCTGGATACCATTAGATCCCAGGCAGTTCCAATAATCGGATAAGTTGCCGGTCCAGGCATTTTGTTTATAATGTCGGCCTTTCGTTTCCATTTCACGTAAATTTTTATTAAATATATACACGGTATCGTAACAATAATTAACAACAAACATAACATAACACTCTCCATAGTTAGAATTCACTGGGAGCTACTCAACTCAAATTATAAATACAGATTCTCTTATCTTTATTACACTTTGTGCGATAACGAGGTCAACTTATCTTTGAATAAATATTGTTTATTTAATATTTCAACTCTTTTGCAGTGGTGTTCGATTTTTCAACCCATTACAAATTCGGTGCACTGCGAATGCTTGTGGATTAAATAAGCATATGCTTCAGTTTTGCAAGTTCAAAATAGTGCATAAAATATCAAAATTTTGCTATAAAAATATTTTGTCGGAAAACAGTTGTCGGACGATTGATTAGGAAATCATTACAGGTCGCAACTTTGAAAAACAATTTTTCAAAGCTACATTAATGTAGAATCATTGGCCGAAAAGCCTATGCGATTCGGAAAGTTTTACGGCCCCTACGGCCACTAATACACAGGTACCTCCCGAGCGCTCGGCGGAGCGCCGGTTCCGCAGGGTTACTATTTTTCATTGTTGGGGGGCCATTTCGATTCAACCATCTTTTATTTTGCAAACTATTATGATTCCGACCCCGATTTCTTAGTTACAAGTCCGCAACACGCTTATATGTTCAATTTCACGAGAATTGGGAAATACTTTTTTTTACATCATCCGCCATATTGGAATTGTGGACTCTCATTATTGCAATTTGATTACAAAATCGATTTAAGGGGTTAGGCTACCCTAGAGATTTCAAGATTGGCAAAAAAAATAATTTTGCTCAATCTATTCTTTAGTATCTTGAAAATAACGTTTTATGCCTCGGTAAACTCTAAATGAGCCTGAATTTCGAATATGGCCCTCGCGCAATAACGCTACAGTTTTACTACTTGAAACTTTAAAAGCGTTTTTCTCGAAACAACATTTTTCAAGTTGGCCGGACCGATCACTCGGACAAATCTTTACCGATTCACTTGAAAATTTATCTGTATATTCAGAACTACTTTTGTACGTAAGATTTTTTAATTATGTTGTATGGTTCAACTGTTTTTAGCAAGTTTTGGGCGATTTTTTTAGCGATTTTCGACAGTTTTATTTTAAAAGCACGCGATTTCTGCAAAATTCATTATAAAAAAAAATCCCACATACTTCTCCCGAAATCGAAATCGAAATCGAAATTTGTTTAGTTCATGATTCTAATTTTAAATATGCAAGAGATATTAGTCCGGCTGCAAAGGACTGAAAAGTAGAGGCGTCACCGGGAAAATGCTGGGAAGCCGCCATTTTGTTCCTCAGAGCTCGTAAAATAATTTATAAGCCCTTCTCAATATGCATATAATAAAGTCCTGTTTTCCAAATTTTAATCTATGGTATAGTTTTGTTGGAATAAAATTCACAAAATTGGCCTATTTTTTCCGCCTCTATGGTCGCCTAACCCCTTAATATAGTGTCACAACATATTAAGGAATATTTTCGTACACATTGGAAAATAGGATGTGATTTAACCCAAAAGCGTATAAGAAAGTTCGGTGTATGACACTGCAGATGTTTTTTTTTTTACTCTGTCATGGATTGCGGTCGAACGACTCGATCAGCGCAGTTGTTTTGGGCTGAAAACTAGACAAAATTTACTGGATCTCGAACTTATTCTCATACAATTATTGTTAAATTTTACTATTTTGTACCACGTTTAAGCTCGAAAGAAACTATGGAAATTTAGTCACTGTTTTTCACACGGTCGCAATTTTAATTTTATTTCCAAAAATTTTCTTGAAATAAGGTTCAAGATTCAGCAAATATATTACAGCTTACTGATCAATGTGCGTTTTTTATCTCAGATGACCAGGAGGGGCTCGGGGCACGACACAATGGGCACATGTTTCGCGTGCGCGGTCATGTTTGTGATATATTATTGAATAAATTGTCAATAATAGAGGAAAGATAGATAAATTCAACCCGTAAAGTCGCATGACTCTACTGATTTTAGTTCTTTCATAAAAAATTCTCAAAAGTGATCCATTTTTCAAGCCTACAACCTGTAATGCCCCAAGGCTCAACAAGGACTAGTTTTTACCTTCAATATTAATAAAAACGTACGCTTGTGTGTTTCAACTGATTAACTGCCAAGATATCCTGGGGATACGGAATCAGGACCTCCGCGCAATTCGCCATATTGCCGCAATTTAATGTTTATTTTTTTCGTGAAAAATTGTGATTTTTAACGTTGTTGTATACACCTTTGTTACGGTAATTAAATGCGCATGTGTATCGATAAAGCAGAAAAAATTGACAAAATAGTGCTATTTTTTACTTTCAAAACCTATGTACTCCCTTAAGCTAAAAGCATAATTTGTAAGATTTATTTAAAAATGTATTGCCGTTTCGATTATGGCTTGAAATAGTTCATAACTTATAATTTATCAGTATAAATAAAACCATGTTTTATCAGCTGCTAAATGACTTGCCAATAATTATAATTAATCTTATTATATACATACACACACACATACACACACACACACACACACACACACACACACACACACACACATATATATATATATATATATATATATATATATATATATATATATATATATATAAATATATACATACATATATATATATATATATATATATATATATATATATATATATATATATATATATATATATATATATATATATATATATATATATATATATATATATATATATATATATATATATATATATATATATATATATATATATATATATATATATATATATATATATATATATATATATATATATATATATATATATATATATATATATATATATATATATATATATATATATATATATATATATATATATATATATATATATATATATATATATATATATATATATTTATTTATTTATATATATATATATATATATATATATATATATATATATATATTTATATATATATATATATGTATATATACATATATATATATATATATATATATATATATATATATATATATATATATATATATATATATATATATATATATTTTTTTTTTTTTTTTTATTATTTAAATTTAAATAATATCTAAGTGCGGAAACTATGAAGGCCAAAAGTAATTAAATTTGAAATAAAATTAAATATTTTAGTCTAAAACACAATAAATGTTCAAATTGCCAGTTATGTGGAGATATCTGCAATATTGACAAAGAAATAAAGTACTATATCTTTTAAAGTTTATATATATATATATATATATATATATATATATATATATATATATATATATATATATATATATAAATGTGTGTGTGTATAATGCAAAAGATATCCATGCCATATCTCAGATCTCGATGTTTGGTATCTGCAGTGCTCATGTTTTAATGACACACACAAAGGCAATATTGTTTACTGCAATTAGGGTTCAGGGTGCAAAATATGATTTTATTTTGAATTTTCTTTGTTATACTAATAAACGGTTTCTGGTAAAGTTTAGTAAATAAGGTTAAAGTTTTGATAAAGTTTTGGCACAAGAGGACTCACGGGAGATGCCGAATAGATAAGTTTAGTTCAGTGACCGAGATAGTTCAGCTTGAGGATTTTATAAGTAACACTGGTAGCAAAAACGCGTAAAACTTACATTTGAGTGCTAATCTGGTTATAAGGCTGCAATAAATTTGAAAAAAAAATTAACAAATTATACTTTGACTATAAGCGACAACTAACTGATTGCTAAATATTTTTATAACAACAATTTTAAATTTTGATGTATTTTCTTGGCCGCACAAAGTTGAAGTAAATATTTATTTTTTCCACAAGTATTCGCAGTGCACTGAATCTCTCATAACTTTAGGCAACACACGAAAAATACAAATAAATTTCAGTATTACACAAAATATATTATGTAAATTATATAGTTAATTTTCCATTGAGTAAATGTCTGTGAAACGAATTATTTAATTTGATGATTTATTTTATCTTTATACTTTAAATTTTTTTTAAGATATTTACAGATTTAAAGAGTTCACTAAATAGATATTTGACTGAATATTATATTTTATCTGATTATTTTGAAAACACACACTATAGAGAAACACAAAATTAATCTTTAATCTTCAACCAACTGGTTAATACTAAATTCTTCACATCATTCTGTAATTATACTCAATTCAGATTGTCAAGGTCGACTATAATTCATCGTGGTTCCCTACTTTCTTATACGAAGTAGTAAGTCAAAGTTTTTTACTTTCTTATACGAAGTAATAAGTAAGTATTGATATCATGAATATAACTATCTCTACGATTTAACCGTGATTTACCTTTAGACCTTCCCCGAATCTAGTCTGACTGTTTTTAAACGTCTGTGTATGGGTGCGTGGCTTTTTGTTTTCAACCGAAATTGAATATATCCCCTTGTCCTAATGTCATAAAGCAATATGTCTGAAACTAAAAACAATAATTTAGTTACAATTAAAATCAAAGTTTTCAATATTCCTCACAGCGTTTGTTAAAAATAAATAAGACATACGTATGAAGAATTATATTAAATTAATCGTATCAACTTCAACTATCTTCTGTCACAAATAATACTACACTGATTTAGTAAAGTAGCGATTTGTAAGTTAGTAAAATATTAAAAATATAGTATATAAATATTTTTTTATGTTATGAGTTTATTTACAAACTAAATCACCTGCATTGCATAGCACTGGACTTTCTTATACGTAGTAGTATATACATATATTATGAATTATCGTGTCAGAGCGAAGTTTTAAAACCTAAAATAAAATATTGGTGCATCATATTTTTCTGCAATAGATGTTAAATTTCAAATTAACTAAGCCTATTTTTTCACTGATACAGATGATAGGCATAGTTTCTTTATACGGTAAAAGTATCTTTAGCAATATAAGAAAATGTTTTTGTTGCTGGTACTCTTTTTGAGGATAATTTTGAAACTAAAGCTGTGTGAAATATTAATATTTTTCTTTTTAAGTTTAATATTTTACCGAAAGTTTAGCAATTTCGGAGTTTGCAGTATCCACAATAAATAACTAGAGTAAACATGCATTTTGGATTTGAATATTTATTTAAAAAGAATAGGTTTTTTTGTCAGCCATACACAAATTTAAAATTAAAATTTCACACGCCGACGGTATTCCAAAATTATAATGTCGAGATAGAATTTTATGGTGACATATTTCAATAGTCTTCATATCTTCACGTACTACTAGTTTACAGTTCCATATGTATATCAGCACTAGTTCTAAGCATTACTTTACATATTCAAAATGGATGATTATATTTATTTATCTCAAAACAAAAAAATATGTCTTAAATATAATTATTGTATTATAATAAAGAAATAATTCATCACGTATACTATATACACAGGTATATAATTTAATGCAAAAATTTTAACCGTGAACCAACAACGTCTTATTTTTGAAGCGTAGTTCTGAAAGTTAATGTTTTTATAGTAGCAATTAAATAAAAATTACATATATTTAAAAGCAATTCTAAGTTGCATACACATTAATTTTTCAAAGAATCCATTAAATAGACCTTACATACTGAGGTCATATACATACTCTGTACATTTTTCTGGAAATGGAAAATTGTACGGACGCTGACATCAGTAGCGATGAATTGTTTTTTACCTTTTTATACGAAGTAAGTATTGTAATCATTGCAAAAATCGACCGCTAGATTTTTACGGAAAGATACTTTTTGACCTTCCCCGAATCGAATCGTATTTATTCAACGTTTTTCTTTAATAAGTTATTTTTTTAAATCAGGTACGTTCAGCCCCGGCGAAGATATCCACGTCCAAAGTGGGCAGCTCAATTTAACATTGGTTGGCGCGCGGTAGCATAACTCTGGTTCCAGTTGTCTGAAACTGAAACCCTGAAAAGGGTTTTAAAGTATATTAAATTGTCTAGGAATTGATTCTCAGGTGGTCCATTTGGATCATAATTAGCAGAATGGCCACCATCGTACGAAAAGTGTCATTTTTTGCCACTTTTTTTCTCCTTTGGCGAGCCATAAAAAATATTAATAATTGTCGGACACACTTCGTCGAGAATCAACTTTTAGAGAATTTTATTACCTTTAAGAGAGTTAAATCGGTTAATTCGTTGTCGAGATATTCTACCGCGCGATTTAAAAAATATGGTTTCGAGAAAAACGCGTTTAAAAATACGCAAGCAAAAACATTGTTTTGTTTAAATCGCAAATTCATATATTTCCAACTAGAATTTCGAAAAACGGCTTCAGCAACTCATAGTCAACACTTCAAAGTGTCCTATTCTGCAAAAAAAATCTATTTTTTGAAAACGCTAAAGGTGAATGCCCCCTTAAGCATGTTGTTGAACTCAGTCGCTAGGTTCTATATTGCTGGGGTGCTAATGAATTTCTTCATCTTGAAGGAAATAGTAAGTGACCAGCCTAACATATGTAGAGTATGGTGTGCCAGTCTATCAAATAACAAGATAATTTTGTTACTAGACATTTTTTGTGGAAACTTCAATCCAATCTGTCCAGCGTCATTTATAGTCTAACAATTATTTTAGAATATAAGGTTGTCCTTGATTTTATTTTACAGAGTTACTGCCTTTTGTATATTTTATATACTTATTTTGTTATTATTTACATCTATTATTAGTTATATATTTATATCTGAGTTGGGCGTAGTATTAGTACCAAAAATGTTTTTTTTTATAAAAAGCTTATTTTGTAAATTTTGTTTTACTTCAATAAATTTAACTTCTGAGAAAGCGGTATAACTATAACTAATTAACACTCTGTAAGATAAAAAATTAACAATAACTTAAACATTATTTATTGCTTGTATTACATGTTATAAATTGCAAATTAATGTCCAAAAATTTCAATAATGAAGTCAAAGCCGTGACCTCTCTGGGATTTGAGATGTATCGTAACATCTCCGTATCCAACGCCACCATGATATAATGTGGCATATCCACCGTTACCATTTGTATACTGGTCAGTTGCTTTAATACATGAAATTATATTGCCAGTTTGGAAAGCAATGTCCTTTGTTACAATCTATCAACAGAAAAAAAATTTTGTATTGCATTTGATTTAAATACTTGAAATTACGATAAAATATCTGCAGTGTCATGCACAGAACTTTCTTATACGCATTAGGGTTAAACCATGTCGTAGTTTTATTATTTTTCTAATTTATAATATTTGTTCTAACCTTTAGATCGCTTTTACAATAAATATATTTTTTGGAATAAATATTAAATGTCAAACTTCAAATTATTTAAATCTATTTTGTTAAACAATTCACAGGCGCAAATGGTACGATTTATGTAAAAATACATATAATAAGCAGAAATTTACTTTGAAACCAGTACTCTTTTTTGAAAAAAAATTCAAACAAATGTTGTGTTATATATAAATACCTTTAATTTTTGTCCATGTAATTTTTCTGTAACTGTAAAAATGTTTGAGTAATTGCAGAAATTGCAAAAAATGTCTAAAGTGAACAGGCACTTCTGGTTTGAATCTTTTTTCAAAAATTGAAGTTGCATATCTCAGGCATATGCAAATCTTAAGTTTAAAGTTTCAAATTTTTAGCTTCAATCGTTTAGGCTGTAGAGAGCATATACACAAACACACACACACACACACACGCTCGCGCGCGCGTGTGTGTGTGTGTGTGTGTGTGTGCACGTGTGTATGTGTGTGTGTGTGCGTGTGTTGTGTCTGTGTGTGTGTGTGTGTGTGTGTGTGAGTGTTTGTGTGCGCATGTGTATGTGTGCACGTGTGTATGTGTATGTGTGTGTGTGTATGTGTGTGTGTGTGAGCGCTCTACAGCCCAAACGGCTAAAGGGAAAATTATGAAATTTCAAACTTAAGGTTTGTATGTGCCTGGCAAGAAAACCTTTTATTTTTGAAAACAATATTCCGATCGGAAGTGCATGTTTACTGTAGTCATTTTTTGCAGTTTCTGCAATTACTCAAAAATTGTTGCAGTTACAGAAAAATTGTTACAATAAAAATTATAAACATCAGCATTTTGTACAACTTTTATTTGAAACTTTTTTTCCCAAATGGTACCGGAAACAAGAAAATGGCTCTTGATATTTCTTCTTATTATATTTATTTTTACATAAATCGTATCATCTGCTCTTGTCAATTGTTTATCAAATAAAAACAAAACAGACTTAAATAATTTGAAGTTTAACATTTTATATTTATTCAAAGAAATATATTTAGCGTAAAAGTGTTCCAAAGGTTGGAACAAATATTATCAATTACAAAAATAATGAAAATAGGATTTGATTTACCCCAAAAGCGTATAAGAAAGTTCGGTGCATGACACTGCAGATGTTTTGTTAATTTTTCATTCGGTATTTTTTCGATATAGCCATATTATCAAGGAGGCACAAATACACCATTGTACACGCATAATCTTGCATCCTTGGAAATATTAAAATTTCTCGCAAACATTCCTAAAGCACCTAAAATCTGACAGCCAGCAGACACACTTCTTTCAATCTCGCAATCATTCTTTCCATCACTAGGAAATTTCAAAATTCCAGACCGTATCTTATACCATATCATTATAAAAATAAAAAAGAGGCGATAGAAAATTTCTATTCGTGATCGAAATTATCGTTGGCGGCGCTAGTATAGTTAATAAACATGCCTTGCGTAATGACCAATGTATTTGACAGTTGAGATAGAGGCTATGATTGGACACACGAAAGCCAGCAAAGTGAAATATCTATAAAGTGAACTGATTACAAACGTTCTTTTCCAAAACGAATCACTCTTGGAGTCAGAATCTTTTATTTTGTGTTCTTAAAAACTGTATTTTGATTGTTACTGTTATTTAAAATTTATTTGTGAGCTATTTGAAGAATTGACTTCGTCAGATATGATAGATATTTTGTACCTTCGATATTTGTCAGAGTGCACAAAACATGCTAGGCGAAGTTTTATGAACAGAAATATATTGATAAATAAGTACACGGAGAAATAAGTGTTCACAAAGAAAAAGGCAAGTTTTTATTCAATTAACAAATTTAATGTAGTGATGACAACAGACAGAACAAAGAAAAAACATAGGACAAACTAAAAGTATTTTGGTAAGGCGGCTGTTAGGATTGCTAAACCAACAATATTTATGAAATAAATAAACAGCTGGCCATCAATGAAATAAACAGCTGATAGGTTCATTAATGTCCGGCGTAATGACCAATTTTTGTAGTACATTAGTTTCACCGCCAGAGAGCGAGTTGTTAATTTCGATCACGAATACAAGATACTGCTGTTTTGTAGAATGTGAAGTGGGGATACTTGACTTCGCATCCACCACTGTAGAGAATGAAAATTGCACGGTACAATTCGTACAATTCATGACATGCACAGCGCTCTTTTAGTAGCAGTTGAAACTATAATTATAGTCTGGTTCAATTTATAGTAGAAATGACTCCATTAGTACCTCATAGCGGGTATACCGCAAGCGTTTTCTTCAACTTCATCAACAAACCATGGTGTCCACATTATAGTCGTTTTCTTGGCGCTCACTTCACAACTATTTGTTTGTAACTAAATTCAAATTAGTTTTTATCCCTTTATATAGAGTATACAAATAGGATTATCTAACGGTATATATATATTGCTAACTCAAAGTTAATTACAATTAAATTTGTTTTTAGAGAAATTCTGAAATATTCTTAAGATGTATTATATATGTGAATACTAAAACGGAGTTTAAAATTTCGTTTAATTCGGATCTCTTCTTTCGTTGGCCGAAGCGCCCGCTGCGTAGGGGTTCGACCTGTCATTAGTGAGTCAGGCAGATTCTACTATAAATTGAACCATACTATAACATTAACATTAAACAAAAGTTGTGCTAAAAATGAATACTTTTAATTTTTGTTAATAAATGTTTTTCTGTAACTGTAACCATTTTTGAGTAATTGCAGAAACTGCAAAAAATGACTAGAGTAAACAGACACTTCCGCTTTAAATATTTTTTTCAATATGCCAATCTTAAGTTTAAAGTTTCATAATTTTAGCTTCAACCGCTTAGGCTGTAGAGAACATACACCCACACAGACACACACAGACAGACGTCATTCCAAAAATAGTCGGAATCGATTCAGGGAAGTTCAAAATGTATATTTCCGTTAAAATCTCGAGTTCGAAATTTTTCATAATTACAATACTTCGTATAAGAAAGTAAAAATGATAAAAATATTATATGATCCAACCAAAGTGCGTATAAGAAAGTACAATGCAAGCCACTGCAGATGTTTTATTCATGTTAATAATTTTAATAAGAAGAAACAGAAACCAGTACATTCTGCATGTCAAATGCCCATTAAATAAATTAAATCAAAATTTATGTAAAAATTGTTAAATTTTATCTTGGAGATACATATTACCAACCAGCTATATGTTGATAAATTAACAAAGTAAAATTTATATAATATTAGTAAAATAATAAATAGATATTTTGTGTTAGTACTTGTTTCTTAAGAGGTACTTTTTTTTTCAAAAAATCAAAAGTTTTCTTAAATTTATTTTTGGTGCTATAAGTTTCAAGAACATGTGATAAAAAATTCAGTTTAAAATTCCAACAACTTCTGAAGATATATCGGTTTTCATGTTTACGTGTAAATTTATTAAAACCGTTACTTTCGATAGAGCGTGGTATATTAAAGAATTTTTAAATGCGTTTATCTCGAAACTACGTATTACAAAACGGTTGACATGATATCTCGAGTAATTTTTATCCGATTTTGAAAAGAACAATTGCATATTATTTATTGATAAGTTTTTTAGGCCGTGAACTAGTATAAATTATTTTCATTAATTTTTAATATACTTTTTTTAGTTAGAAGTATAAAAAACTGACGCTTTTTCAAACTTCTTTTTTGCAGGCTCGTCATTTTCTTAAAAATTATATTTTCGCAAAGATCCTAGTTCACGGACAAGATTGAAATAATCTCATTTTACCACTTTTTTTCTGAACATTTAAACTGCAGTTATGGTGTCAACCGAAAATCAGGAAAATTTTGCAGCCTCCACATTAACGTCCTCTGTAGCATTAAAAAATTTAAAATTATGAAAAAAAAATTTTTTTTTTACTTGAATGATATTAAAATCAATTATAAAATATATTTAATTTCTATTAAAATAAATTAAATTAGAAAAAAATTATGAAAATTTTTTATTTCGCTAAAAAAAGTGAAAGTACCCCTTAATCCTATGAAATGGGGGTAGCTGAAAACCCTTTACATTCTTTCACACCTTTTCATACTTTGACATCTTTACATACTTTCACATCTTTACAATCTTTCACCATTCAACTCTTTCCTTACACACTTCTATGTTTATAAGATCGACCATTAAAAATTTTCACAATGAAGCATCAGTAAAACTGACCACGTATGTAATTGTACATAAATTTAGTTAATATTAAGAAATAATAATATAACCTGAAGGAATGAAGATTTCATTGTGACCATTTCCTTATGGAGAAGAGTATCGTTTGGCCCAATTTGTCCCCATTGAATAGTAGTAGCGGTAACAGTTTGCAATAGAGCTAATGCTACTACCAAAATAAACGTAATGGCGTATTTCATTATAATTTTAAAACTTTTGAAATCAATATGTAGCAGTGTACTGTTTGCCAATCACTTATATTCGTATCTATATATACATTTCGTTATCTACGTCTATAGTTTTAAAAACACTTTATAACATGCTTTGTTATTTAGATTTGATATATAAGATAAAGAATCATCATTCTTTGGACTAGTATAAAAAACTTATCTAATAAGCACATTCTCGGATCTTATTAATTTACCTGTTAAAAAGGAAAATATTTAATCAAACATTCCAAAGAGCGTGAAAAAACAAACGTTATATTTATTTTAATAGACTTAAAGCAATGTTCCAATTTAAAAAAAAATCGATTTTTTTTTTCAATAATTTTATTCAAAACATTTTATCAATATGCAAAAAAAAAAATTTTAAGTAAATTTCCGAACCGTTTCAGAGATATTTACATTTTTATAAGTAGTAGCCGGAATAAATACGTGTTATTTGACACTAAAATTAAACTTTAAACACGTTTTTCTCGAAACTACATTTTTAAAAACGCTGTGCACTTTAGCTCAAAAAATAATTACGCTATTGATTTAAATCTTTTTTTTTATTTTATTATTTAACTTATTACGCGGAACGCAAACCGACATTTTGACATAAATATACATTTGTTCCATTTTTATTCAATCCCAAAGGTCCAATTTTGTGTACAAAAAAATAAGACTTTTGTTAAACTCACGCAATTTTCTAGGTTTTTTTAATTTTTAACTTCTTATTGATTTACGGTCCAGGTTATTTTGTTCTTAATAAAACCCCGTTAGATTTTTTCTTTTCAGACATCCTGGACTGGAGTTAAGACCTCATCTCCGCGACCTCTACTTTGTCACCTTCTATGTAAATAACCATGCATAAAAATAAAAAATAAAATATTATTGTGAATATTGCATGAGTTATTTAATACTTTAATCAAAAATTTTAATTTCTATCTAATAAAATAAGAGAGAAAAAAATGATTAAAAATTGTCATTTATTTGACCAACAAATTGAAACATCGCCTTAACCTAAAATTTTCGCGTAAATAGTTATTTAACAGAAAGAAACCAATAAATGATAGTTAATCAGATTAACATCTCTAATACTTGGAACACGAATCAATTGGAGATCTCAATATTAGTTAACTAATGTATTATTTTTCATTGTTATTTTGAAGTACGTCTATAAAATTTCTCAAAAATCATTGATATAAGCTAACTAATAAATTGTCTAACTAAATAGATAATAATTACACAAAAGTGGGTCATAATTACAAATTTGGACAAAATATGTGTGGGAACATTTAACCCTTCGTCGACAACCATACATTTTGACTACGCGGTCGACAACCATAGACGATATCGTCATTGGCCGATTTTAACCCACTTAGAACGTCTTAAAAAATTCATAGATTTAGTTTTGGAACTCATCTGAATATTCCAATAATATTTGACCCTAAAGGTTTATTTAATTAACCAATAAGAATATTTAAATAATTAAATAGGAGCAAATTGGACCATTACACTAAAAAATTTATATCTCGGCCCCAAATTAATATTAAGTAAAAATATTCTAGGGATATATTCTGCATATACAGGTCCTTCAAAAAACCTACTTACATTGGGCTCTGTTCCAAACACCTTATTTATTTCGCCTCCTGCAAATGAGCAATTTTTGAAATAGTAATTTTATATAAAATTTAAATATTTATGAAAAAATATGTATATTTGTTGAAAATAGACAAATTTTTACAATAAAAAAATAATTACAATAATATATAGGGTAAAATTTTTATTTTGAGTGAACAACACTTATGACAAATATTATAAAATTATATAAAATTTAATAAAATTCAATAATAATAATGCATAATAAGAATGAAACGTACAAAACATTTAATTTATAACGAGAATTAAAAATCGGAAAATGTTACACCGACAACAACCGTAGACGAATTCGTCAACACACAAACTATCACAGCTGTACGAGACTCAAAGGAATATTAACGTACTTTAGCATGCGTTCTTACTACACCTTGAAGTTTTTTTAGAAGGGTGTACAAAGCCGCTATCACTTCTCTTACTCTTTTTAAAAATAATTTCAAACAATAGTTATGCGTAATAGTAATACCTTATATTTTTATCCAAAAAACTTTTCTGTAACGTCATTCATTTTTGAGTAATTGCAGTAACCGCAAAAATTTACCGGAGTAAACAGGCACTTCCGGCTTGAATATTTTATTCAAAAATGGAAGGTGCACATGCGATGTACTTACAAATCTTAAGATTAAAGTTTCATAATTTTACCTTTAGCCATTTGGGCTGTAGAGCGCGCACCTACACACACCCACACATACAAACACGTACACACCCACACACACACACACACACAGACGTACGCACACACACACACACACACACATACACATAGACAGACGTCTTTCCAAAAATAGTCGGAATCGATTCATGGAAAGTCAAAACGTATATTTCTAAGAAAATAAAAATATCAAATATTTTCTTGTATACTTTGGAGACTTAGATTAATTAATATTTGTCATTTTTTCTTGAAATAGATAACACCATTCAATAATAAATATAACATAGATTATACATTTATGCGTGATTCGTATTTTTGGAAGTGTTTATCTATTCTCCTAATAATTACTACTGTTTTTAATATCTCTTACAATTTAAATCAAAACTTGTGACAAGCATTTTTTATTTCAAAAGATTAAACAACTTCTTAATTAATTTTATTGTTGCTTGATTTTCTCTCAATTACTTTTACTTATCTGTCCATTTAATAATTGATCAATTCTGCTAAGCATCAGATACTAGGTAAATATAACATATGATTATATTATATAATATACCTTTTGACCTTCCATGAATCGATTCCGACCATTTTTTGAGAATTTAAATTATTTTTCGATAACGAATACTATAAATATATGAGTTGAGCTGATTTAAAGATAGTATACAGTGATCAACAGATTTATATACTACTAAATTCAAAATGAAATACGCAATTTTGTTCACCGTTGTAGTGGCTTTGGCCCTACTTCAATCCATAACTGCTGAGACTATTCAATGGGGACAACCTGGTGCGAGTGACAAACTTATCTACAGAGAAATTGTAACAAAGAAATCTTCATTTCTTCAGGTTATATTAATATATATATATATATTTAAAGTTTATTAACACCCGTATTCCTTATAAGCATTATAATTTAAATTACATAATGAAATTCAGATACATTTTTTAATGCGAATAAAATATGCTTTAATATTCTATCGATAATGATAATACTATAAGCCATTTCATATTGAATTGGCAGCATGTAGTCTTATAGCGAACAGGGTAGCAATATCTTCCCAATTTATTCCGTGAGTAAAACAGAACAGATATACATGTATATGTATTCTATGAGTGCAAATGAGAAAGCATAAAATATAAAAATAGGAAGGTCTATTATTAATTTTGTATACCATTGTGAGCAGGTATATTTTAAATATTATGATAATGTTAACAATTTTCTCTTGAAATACAATTTTAAATTCGCATAATAATACAAAATCAAAAATAATATTTTAATTAAAAAAATCTGATGATATTTATCAAAAATGAATTTCCAATCAAAACACTTGATTTTGAATGTGTTTACGTCTCATTTTCGCTAAATATTATATGATTTTTTTGGCGCATACTCTAACTGCCCGGCGGTTGGTGTCACAAATCATTGGACTGTCAAATCGTATAGTCATCCTGCCCGAATTTAAATTTTAAGAAATCCGCATTTTAGATGGTAGATTCACAAAGGCAAAAAATAAGAAGAATAAAAAATTCTTAGATATTTTATTTAAATGTATAAATATAAAATTATTTTATTTATTATTATTGGACCATGATAATCAACTTTAAACTAAACTGTATTTTCCCTATTGATACATTGTTACCTGTAATAATAATTTCGCAGAAATGTACCAATTTCTAATCTTCCTGTTTAATACGTACTTCTCGTAAAACTAGGCAATTTAAGAGGGTTAGTGAACCTTTTTTTATTACCGATGGTTCGGGCAAAATGAAAGGTCAAAAAAGGTACAAACCCAACCGCCGGGCAATTTGAGTATGCGCCATTTTTTTAATTCAAATTATGTTGGCAGGAAATTTTTAATATCTTTTTGAAATTGTAAATAAAATAATAGTATTGTTATTTTTCTAATCTTTAAAAAAATTAAATAATCTTCTGAACAGGTATAAAACTCTTGCAAATGATAAGATCGTAAATGCGAGAGACTTGTATTTGAAGATATGGCAACATTGTACAAAATTCTAAATAAGATTAACATTGGCTATACCTTCCATACTGCTATAGGCCATTTCATATTGAATTTGAAATTTTTTCTAATTATTTTGAGAGTGCCACTTTTTGCGATATTATTTGTGTAGATATGAATTGAAATTAGATTACTGACATGTCAAAAGTCTTGCCTTATTGTAATCATTTTTCATCATAGCCTGATTTATTGTAATTTAAATCAATTTATATTATATTCAGCAAGATCTTGACAAACAACAGTTATAGTATTCTAAAAATTATATTTCAGCATCAGCTACCCTGCTGAATAATAGCATTATTAATATTTGTTTTTATATTTTACTATACTATGAAACTCTTTTTCAATAAATCTCTTTGTGTACAGCTAAAGGTAAACTTATGAAACTTTAAACTTATGATCCAATTTTTGAAATAAATATTCAAACCGGAAATGCTAATTCATAAACAAAATATCTGCAAAATATTAATACCTTTAATTTAAAATGCAGCTATATTTGTTGGTAGTGCAGCTGTATCAGATATATTGCTTAAATATCCAATAATGACTAAATTAAATATGAACTTCTTATTTGAATATTCCTTCCAAAAATTAAGTTTTTTTGCGAGTTATATATAAGTAATAAATTCAAGCAGCGCTTTTTTATAGAAGGTACATGCGTCTCTTGTCAAGTTGTTTCAATAAAAACTCAGTGCTTTTTAGATTCCGTGAATAAAAAGAACAAATATATTATTGTAATTGAGCGCAACATATTTGTATAATGAGTGTACAGGTTTCCTATAGAATAATGAAAATGCCTAACGTTTACAAGTACTAAATTGGTTCGAATAGATAATTATTTCATATATAAATTATCTATTTTATTTTTCAATCATGTGAATAGTGTTATCGATGGTATTTTAAAACTTATAGATATTAAAAACGAAAGTTGGAGCGTCTGGTTTTGTCTTTAACGTGAAAATAGCATTTTAAATTAAATATTAAAATATAGTGATCATTATTTGCAATTCTATTAAAAATAAAACATTTTCATCGCTAATAAGCAGGTAACAACTTTTGTAGTGTTATATTATGCACACCATTGTTTTTCAGTGACATAGAACTTATACATTTTTACGAAAATATTTTGAAAAATAGTAGTAGTTATATTGGTAATAAATCATCTTTAGAGATCAATTTAAAAAAAAGGAGGTGCACACCTCAGGCATATGCAAATCTTAAGTTTAAAATTTCATAATTTTAGCTCAACCGTTTAGGCTGTAGAGAACATACACACACACACACACACACACACACACACACACAGACGGACGTCATTCCAAAAATAGTTGGAATCGATTCAGGGAAGGTCAAAACGTATATTTCCGTTAAAATCTCGAGATCGAAATTTTTCATGATTACAATACTTACTTATACTCCGTATAAGAAAGTAAAAATTTACATTAATTTATGCGCCCTAAAATATGTTTTAGGAAATTGGTTGCATAAGTAATTTGTTCTGTTTTCGTTGACAAGTATTTAATTTTATTTGTTTAGTAATAATTTCATAAACCATTTCAAAATCCAATGCATTGAATTATTTTCTTTGTCGACAGATTGTAACAAAGGATGTTGATTTCAATACTGCTAACGTAATCACTTGTATTAAAGCAACAGACCAGTATACAAATGGTGATGGTGGATACGCTACATTACTTCATGGTGGAGTTGGATATGGTGATGTTACTCTTCATCTCAAATCTCAAAGAGGTCATGGATTCAATTTCATTATTGAAATTTATGGAGCGTAATTTGTAATTTATAATTTTAATAAAACCAAGTACTAATGATTCTGTAGCCTACTTTTATATTAAATTTTCATTGTTCCTAATCTCACCTTCATATCGTATAATAAAGTAATTGTATAATTGGATGTCGTATCAATAACTTTAACCGTTTTACATCATTACTCAATGTTTGTGAGAATACGGTTTCGTCTTCGGAATAAGTGGATAAATTTGTTTGAGAATAAATTGTGTGAAATAAGAGCTTTGAGCAAGCGAAATTTTAAAAGTGAGTATGCAAAACTTGATGAATTTTATGAAGCAAAGGAATTATTTAAGGAATAGCGAAATTATGTCATGATGACAATGAATGGAAAACCCAAGTATGGAATGTCAGTGACATAAATGGTAAAGCATGAACTTTTACTTGTAAATTTTAGGTCTGGGTTGGATGTTTTGACTGTGTGTGAAACTAAGAAGTAAGGATGTAGTTCTAAGGTGAAAATGATTTGTTCAGTTTATGGTCTGGTGTATGTGAAAATGAGCATGCTAGACAAAGTGTCGGAGTTTTTTTTAGTGTGTGAATGAAATCGTGAATCCAAGATTAGAGGTACGTATCTTCGAGAATACTTTAGTTCAGAATGAAAGTGCGTTTGATTAGGCTTTTCATAATATTTGTCTATGGTCCGAAATAGTTTGACTGTGACTTAAAGATAAATGTTTTTGTATGAGATATCTAGTGTAGCGAAAAGCTGTGATCACGGTTAAAGACTAATTGTCTTCGGTGAACGTTTGCTAAGTATGATTGTAGATACAAAAGTGAAACTTAGGGATGAGCTTAGTAAGATTGATCGTTATTTAGTTGTTTCACGTATGTATTTAGCGCAAGGATGGCGAAACAGAAAAAATGCCGAATGATGGTTCCCATAAAATTCTCGTTTGCAGCGCAAATCAGTTAGTGGAGAATATGCATATAAGATGTGAAGTTAATGTGACCTGGAATTAATTTGAGACTGTGGGATGCGGTGTTTCAAGGGTAGGTGCTCCTACTCAGCATGAAGCGTACCTGAGTTATTTAAATGTCAAATATATGCTGGGTGATGTTCATGATGCATACTTGGCTCAATATAAATTGTTACAAAGAGATACGAATTGTGAATGACTGCAATATACGCATGGAGAGAGGCACATGGTGAAACATTTTGAAATTTAAATGAAAAAGACTTGGTTTCTTTCACAAAAATTTTATTTTTCTTATCGACGTACGTTTCGACTATTAAGTCATCAGGATACAATATAGTTTACATGTTGACACATATGCATATAAGTACATCAAGATAATACACCGTGTCACAAGTCTATAGCAACAATGGCAAAATTGCACTTCCCCATCTACCGTATTCTCCGGATGATGCTTTCAGCTACTACCAATTATTTGCAGACCTAAAAAAAATGCTCCAGGGAAATATATGTGGCTCCAAAACAGAAGTAATTGCTGAAACTGAAGGGTATTGTGAGGCCAAAGATAAATTGTTCTACAAAAAAGGCATCGAAATGTTAGAGAAGCGTCAGAATGAATTTTGATGGATCAAGTTGAATTTCGCCTAAAAGTTGTTGTTTTATTAGTCATCCTACGAACTTATTGAGTAATTAAGCTCCGCACGTCTGTGGGTAAGATAAATGGTATGAGAATACGAGGTTGTCGTCGGTATATATGAATAAATATGATTGAGAATGAATTTCGTGAAAGGCAAGTTGTAAGCAGAATACAAGAGCGTGTATGAAGAATTTGTTGAGTTCCAATGAAGAAGTGTGGCACACCATAGGCATACAAATCTTAAATTTAAAGTTTCAAATGTTTAGCTTCAACCGTTAAGGCTGTAGAGCGCACACACACACACACACACACACACACACACAAAGGCGTCGCTGGTCACCGACGCCTGCGACGCGGCTATGACGACGAGCAGCGTGAAGAATCGCCATTCGCCAGTCTACTGGTGGAGCGAGGAGATCGCCGAACTTCGGAGGATATACCACCGCTCCGACGTCAGGCACAGCGCGCTAGAGGTCGTGAGGACCACGAAAGTTTGCGGATTCAACACCACGAAGCTCGGAGGCCCGTAAAGAGGGAGATCAGGGTTAGCAAGCGGCGTACCTGGAAAGATCTGTGCAACGCAGTCGACGGTGATCCATGGGGACAGCCTTACAAAACCGTCATGTCGAAGCCAAAGAACTCGAAGATGACTTCTCCATCCTGCCCAGTTTTCCTAGATAGGAAGTGATAAGCCTGTTTCCTGTTTCGCCAACCGACTATCGCCGCCACATGCCTGCGATCTCAGTAGACGAGTTGCTCAAGTCCTGCAGTAGGATTGGGGTCTCGAAGGTACCAGGCCCGGATGGCATCCCAAACGCCGCTCTGAAAATCGCCATCAGATCGCGACCAGACGTCTTCCTACGAACGTACGATATCTGCCTTGAGGAAGGAATTTTCCCTAGCAAGTGGAAGAAGCAGAAGCTGGTCCTCCTCCAGAAAGGGAACAAGCCACCACACAGAACCGTCATCGTACCGTCCCATCTGCTTGCTGGATACGGCGGGAAAAGTGCTTGAGAGGATCATCTGCAGTCGGTTAGAGAAGATCACCGAAGGAACCCGGGGTCTGTCAACTAGTCAATACGGGTTTCGGAAGGCATGGTCCACAGTGGATTCCATCAACGTCGTCGTGCACACCGCGCGCCATGCCATCGCTGGCATTCGGTGGAAGCATGGGGCCAAGCAGTATTGCGCCATCGTCACTCTGGACGTGAGGAACGTGTTCAACTCAGCTAACTGGGATCGCATCTTGTGTTCACTGAGGGAGATAGAGGTCCCGCAGTACATCAGAAGCATAATCGTGAGCTATTTTAGTGACCGAACTCTGATTTACAACACAGACGTAGGACCCAAGACCCGCAACATCATGGAAGGCGTTCCACAAGGTTCAGTATTCGGCCCTCTGCTGTACGACGGGGTACTCAAGCTACCGCTACCCTCAGGGACCTCGACGGTCAGCTTTTCAGACGACGTCGCGGTAGTGGTAGTTGCCAAGTATCTGGAAGAGGTTGCGCAGATGGCGAACGGGGCCGTCGGCAAGATCCGGGAATGGCTAGCGGCGAACAGCCTGCAACTGGCCGAGCACAAGACGGAGGCAGTTCTTGTGACCAGCAGAAAAGCCAATGAGACTTTTGCCCTGAGAGTCGGAGGCTGCGAGATCCTCTCGCGCCATCTCTACGCTACCTGGGGGTTCAAATCGACGCGAGACTCCATTTCAACGAGCACCTGCAGATTGTGAGCGCGACGGCGGGAGCAGTCGGCAACGCGCTCGCACGGATCATGCCAAATATTGGCGGCCTGAGGTAGGCGCGACGGAAACATCTGGCGACCGTCATCATCTCGGCGATGCGTACAGCATCATCTGGTCTAAAGCCACGGCAGTACCATCATACGCGCGAGGGTTGATCTCGGTCTACCGTAGGAGTGCCCTGCGAGTGACCCGGGCATTCCGCACAGTGTCGTATGTGCGTTATTGCTGACATGATGCCGATCCACCTAATGGCAGAGGAACGGGCGGTTATCTACAAGTGAAGGCGATGACACGGTCACCAACCGAAGCACCATCGCCGCAGAAACCAGGACGATGATGACAGAGCGGTGGTAGCGACTCTGGGACGCATCTGCCAAGGGGCGTTGGACCCACCAGATCATCCCGGACATAACGGCTTTGGAAAACGAGGCAACACGGGGAGGTGGACCGCCTCACGCAGTTTCTGACGCCTTCAGAGCGATCAACACCGTTTCAAGCTGGACTACGACGCTGCATGCCCCACCTGCCAGCCGACCCACGAAGATGTGGAGCATGTGTTCTTCCACTTCCAGCTTCGCGGCCGTAGTCATTAAAAAGCTCCGACAGACGAAGAAGCTGAGGAGAGGCCAGCCCGCGGCGTATAGGAGGGCTAGCAGGCATGAAGGGCGCCAGTTTGCCCCCCGCGAAGTAATGCCTGACGGCGGTTTCGCGGGGTGGTGGGACGTTATGGGAGGTGTTTTTAGTGGGTACAAATCCCACACACCGTGAAGGACGGGCTTCGCGGCGTCTTTTGAAGATTTACACACACACACACGCGCGCGCGCATGTGCGCGAACTCACACACCTACACACACGCACGCACACGCGCACACTCACACATATACATTCCAAAAATAGTCGGAAGGTCTGAACGTATATTTCCGTTAAAATCTCGAGATCAAAAATTTTCATGATTACAATACTACTTATACTATTTACTTTTATAATTGTATTTAATTTGTATTATTTTTGAAGTTAAGATAATTATTTTATCATATATTGTAAATACATCATCGGTCTTTTTCTTGATGAACCTATTACCGCAGGTGAGAGATAATGCAAGTCAGACTTATATAAATTAATCTCTGAAAACTGGCTAGGTACTAGATAAACTTTTATATTATGCCCAATATCTATAATTAGTGTCACATATAAATAGATAGAACTTCGACCGATAAATTAATTGTATGCCATAGAATATAGCCTTAAAGTTGCTTTCAAATCTGGTTATATCTCCTAATACTCTAGATCATTTATCTAATGTTCGTCATTGATTTTCAGCCTTCTAATTACAATAGTTGATTTATCTAATTAGGAATAGTCAACTCATCTAATATATACATATACCATATTATCTACTTAACTAGTCAAATTATAAAATAGAAATAGTTAGTTTATCGAATGATGATTTGTTATTTTAACAAAAACAGTACGTAAATTAACTATTTAGTTTAGATGAATAAACTAAAAATAACAAAAAATTTATCTATTTAAAATAGATACAAAATCCTTTTAAATATTTAAATTGTCTAATGTTATTAGATACTTTAAATAATTGGAATATATTAATCAACTAATAATGTTAGATGTTTTCAATATAAATAAATATATGAATTATCTAATTATATTGGTTTATAAAATAATCTAAAACATATAAATTTAGTAAATAATTTATTTAAATAATAAAAAATTACATAATAGTAATACTGTTATACTGTTTCAAAAATGGTGGTTTAACTTAATTATATGTGCACAATAATTAATTTTTTTACAACATCTGGAACGAAACCTTACAAATGCATCTGACGAGGTTCGTTCGGATTTCTAATAGAAATTGAAAGGGACTCAACCCAGCTTTGAACTGTATTTACTTCTCTTGTGGCTAATGTGTTTCAAAACTCTAAAATGGATTAGTTTCATTAATTATATACATAAATATATAGTACATAAATATATAAAAACGTGTCAGAATCCTTTATTTTGACAAACATTCTTAGGTTATATTTTATCACAAAATCAACTTTAACTTACCTTTGAAATCAGGTCTCAGGGCATCTAACTTCCATAGAATAAGAAGTCGTTCCCACTCACTAATGCCTTGACCCTCACTCATTATGTTCAAAATATGTTTGGTGCACAGACAACGCGAATATGATATATATGTTGCACAATATTATTACATTGTAGTTTACTAAACTACACAATTAAATAAGCAACGTATTCAAATTGATCTAATTCTTTAGATATATTATCTATTTGCATTAGGTAAAACCACCAATAATATTCTTCAAATCACTCATTCATTCTTTATCAGTTCCATATATTTTAAATAGCCGAATCATCAACAACTATAGACGAATCATCAAATTTTCAGTATTTGAAACAACTATATATATTAGCTGAAAGACCATTTTAATTTGTTCTCAGAAACATATATTTTAAGTAGATAAAACATCTATATTTTTAGTTGCTCAGCAAAAACGAATATTAGATAATTGATCTATTTTGTAGAAAAGCCAACTAAAGTTTTAAATGCTCTAATTTTTTAGGGAAACCAGCTAATGTATTAGGTCAAATAACTATTGTTTTATTTGAACGACCTATATTTTTAACTAAAAATATCATATATTCTTCATTAGATAATTCATCTATTCAACTTTAGTTGTTCTAACTAATATTATAGATATTTTAGCTAATGTAAAAACAACTAATTGCAATTAGTCAAATTCTCTAAAGTTTTTCTTTCTGTGTAGCTGTGAAATAGCTATTCTGATAAATATAACTAAATAAAACGAAATAGTCGATAATATATGAACAATGATTGCTGTGTTTATAAATTGGTACCCTCACCATTGCAACAATTGATCGAATTAATTTGTTATCTCACACATACACTCGTTCATGCACGCAAGCACGCACTCAAGCACATACACACACGCACAAGCGCTTGCACATACACACATACATTTACACACACACAAACATGCGAAACGCGCGCATAGACAGTTACTGTTCCGATGATACGCCTAAATAACCAACAACCATCGTAACTGTAATGTACGTCTTGCATTATCGTCGGTAATGAAATAAGTTACATCCCAAAGTCGCCTTAAGAACGGTTAAGCATGAATTTACTGAGATAACTCCGTATATTATTAATTTCGGTAGAGAGATACGCTTATTACGAAGAAAATTTCCATTCGGGTAAGGAAAAAGTTGCTAGGGTTCCATATTTTGATTTACCCAAATAGTCAGCAACCCTCGTATCAATACTGATATACCATACAGATCTTCATGATGCGCACTCGGTCAATTGCAAGTTGATAATAATGGAATGAATTCGTCGACACAAATCCATACTATTATTTTTTATTTATTTATTTTCTGCTGGTGCCATTACGAGCGTGTAAACATACTGTTGTCGGGGTACGCAAATTTTATTATCTAATCTAGTACAAATCCACTCTAGTGAGTAGGATATTGATGTATTTTCGATTATCAAGAATTTAGTTCCGCCGCATTTGATGGATATTTAAATATTGACCACCAAATTAAAGATAAAGCCACCCAAAAATCAAGGTAACTAATATTCCTTCGACATACTAAATTGTTTGACCAATTAGTGGTTTATTTAATTCTTTAATATAATACAGTACTGTGTTACCACCCCAGTGTGTTGCGTTTTATTTCGATACTAACCGAATAAATGATAAGCAGATAATATTTGGATTTGGAGCAACAGTTCGGCACGTGATAATAAATGTCTTTGCTTCCAGAATCGCTTTGAGCGTTTGAAAATCTTCTAAATGACACACACACCTACAAAAATTGTCAATTTTACATACTGTTTTGTATTTGTGGTTGACTTAATTGTTGTATAAAGATGCGTGTTGTGTATTGCAGTTTTGTTGCGTGTGGCTGTGGTACGAGTAGCGGCTCATGGAGGCTCTCCGTAAATATGAGTAGCGAAAAAGTTATATTGGATAGAAACAAACAACTTTACTTCTTAATAAGCAATGTCATACTATAAACCGATTTTTTCATTTACATTTATTTAATAAATCCATGTTTTATACATTCTATTGAAGCTAGTACTGTGTATATTATGAAAATATTTCCATTTGAAAAAATAGCCCTCTTGGGTCAATGATTAATAATAATAGTCGCATAATCCAATTTTGATTCTAATTTTGCTTATTGAATACCTACTTTATCCTCTAGAATCACTTCTTGAAACGTTGTAGATATACTTACATTCGATTTTGAATAGTAGAAAATTAGCGGTTTTTTTTAATATATTTTTGAACTATATTTTTTAATTTTTGCTTTCAAAACTTTTCCGTAGAAGAAAAAAGATATGAGTATATATTTTCAAATGCCATTTGGTTTTTTGTTTTAAGTGAACCAACGAGAAGCAAAATTTATTAAAATAAAAATTCTACAATAAAAATTATAGATATCAGCACTATTATTTGAAATTTTTTCCCAAATGGTACCGAAAACAATAAAAAGGCTCTTGAAATTTATAATTATTATATTTATTTTTACATAAATCGTATCATACTTAAATAATTTGAAGTTTGACATTTTGTATTTATTCTAAGATTTATATTTAGTGCAAAAGTGTTCCAAAAATTAGAACAAATATTATAAATTAGAAAATTAATGTAAATATGATGAGATTTAACCTAAGAAAGTTCGGTGCATGACACTGCAGATGTTTCATTTTGAAAAATTATTCCAACAAACATCAATTTCAAAAACAAATTCATTCCCAAGACTTTGGCTAAGATGCGTTGATGATTTCATAGCAATAACTATTTCAACATGGATAGTTTTCTTAACTCAATAAATTCAAAATATCCAACAATAAAATTCACCTGCGAAACAGAGACTAACAAAGAAATCTCCTTTATAGATTTAAGCAGATGTTTCAATTAAAAAAAAAATTATTTAAAAACATCTTAAAAGACATCTGCAGTGTCATGCACCGAACTTTCTTATACGCTTCTGGGTTAAATCACATCCTATTTTCATTATTTTTCTAATTTATAATATTTGTTCTAACCTTTGGAACACTTTTACACCAGATATATTTCTTTGAATAAATATAAAATGTCAAACTTAAAATTAATTAAGTCGGTTTTGTTTTTTTAATAAACAATTGACAAGTGAAGATGATACGATTTATGTAGAAATAAATACAATAAGAAGAAATTTCAAGAGCCATTTTCTTGTTTCCGGTACCATTTGAAAAGAAAATTTCAAATAAAAGTTGTACAAAATGCTGATATTTATAATTTTTATTGTAACCATTTTTCTGTAACTGCAACTATTTTTGAGTAATTGCAGAAACTGATAAACAATTGGCAGGCGCAGATGATACGATTATTTAAATATATATATATATATATATATATATATATATATATATATATATATATATATATATATATATATATATATATATATATATATATATTGCAATATAAATAAAAATAAATGTGCATGCTTTTTATTAATGCAGAAATTTTTTTAAAAATGATGAAAATGTAAACAACAGTTTCAAGTCGGAAAAAAAACTGTTTACATACGTGTACGAAATCATGCTACAGTAGAAAAAATGCAATATTGATAAAATTAACAATATAAATAAATAAAGAAATTGCGTACTAAAAAAATGAATAACTGATTATACGTTGAAACCATAGTTTTGATTTAAAAGCATAACACCCGAAACCGAGCAATATGTGTAGAGTTAATAAAAATTATCTATATAAATAAATAAAGCAATTGAAGATTAAAAAATAAATAACTTATTTGTATTACTTTTGTTATACGATGGAGGCGCATACTCAAATTGCCCGGCGGTTGGGTTTGTACCTTTTTTGACCTTTAATTTTGCCCGAACCATCGGTAATAAAAAAAGGTTCACAACCCTGTTAAATTGCCTAGTTTTACGAGAAGTACGTATTAAACAGGAAGATTAGAAATTGGTACATTTCTGCGAAATTATTATTACAGGTAACAATGTATCAATAGGGAAAATACAGTTTAGTTTAAAGTTGATTATCATGGTCCAATAATAATAAATAAAATAATTTTATATTTATACATTTAAATAAAATATCTAAGAATTTTTTATTCTTCTTATTTTTTGCCTTTGTGAATCTACCTTTTAAAATGCGGATTTCTTAAAATTTAAATTCGGGCAGGATGACTATACGTTTTGACAGTCCAATGATTTGTGACACCAACCGCCGGGCAGTTAGAATATGCGCCAACAAAACGGTATTGGCGGCGTTCAATAGTAGGGAAAACTAGTCTCTTTGTAAATTTGGACCTGCTTGGAGGTTAGACTGAGCCCATTCGTAGAAATACAGCTTGCATCGAATACAGTTCTGGTGAGGTAGAAACATACCGTTGTAGTTCTTGATCCTTTGCAAGGGTCATATGGCCAAGTGCAATATAATCCCGAAAGAATTGACTATATTCTATTTTTAAATCTGAGTTGTATTTAAATTTATTTTATAATGAACTGAATCGTTTTATTGCTGCTTCTTTTGTTGAGCCTGTTGAGTATTTGATTTAAATTTCGTAAACTCCCGCCTTTTCTGGGGAGCACAGATGGCAGCACTGGAGAATCCGTTCGCGCCGTTTTTTATGTCATGTCGGGTTGGTTGCGCTATTGCGCATTCTGTATATGTTGTGTTCACTTGGGTACGGAAAATAAATGTAATTCCGCCCCGGGTCAAGTGTTTTATTGTGTTCGCCCAACAGGTTATGGGCCCAGCGACACAGACCCGCAGTCTCTTACAAGTGAACAGTCGCGCACCGCCGGCAGAAGCTCCAAGAAGCCGGATTCCGTTTTGAGGTTAGGTCCAGCCACGTGCAAAGTGAAAAACTGACCGAAAAACGATGGAGAACGATCTGGTGCGTATCACAAAGCTGAAAAACAGTGAAAACTGGCCACTGTGGAAGTTCCAAGTGCGAATCGTCCTCAACTCGCACAATGCCTGGGGCGTCGTCACCGGGACCTCCGTGAAGCCGGAGCCAGCGGCTAACCAGAATGCAGAGCAACTCGCGGGGCTCAACGCTCGGCTCGCAGAATGGACCAAAGCCGACAATTTCGCCCAGAAGATAATCGCAACGACGATCGTGGACCAGCAGATGCTCCACATCATCAACTGCGAGTCCGCCAAGGCCATGTGGGACAAGCTTCTCTCCGTCCACGAGCAACGATCCGACGCCAGCGTTCACATGCTGCAACAACAGTGGTATGTCATGACAAAGGATCCGGCCGACGACATCGCGACTCACATCTCGAAGTTGGAGGATCTAGCACACAGGCTCCGGAACCTGGGTGAGCAAATTCCAAACTCCCTAATTATCACCAAAATCCTCATGACCTTGCCTTCCCGCTACAATCACTTCGTCAGCGCGTGGGACTCGACCAGTGCCGACGAGCGAACCCTGGTCAACCTGATCTCTCGACTCACCATCGAAGAAACCCGGATGACCTCCCAGGAGAAGTCGGAAGGGAGCGCCCTCGCTGCCAGGAAATTCAACTCGAAGGGTCCAGGACAAGGACACCGAGGAAACCAACAAGGCAGCGACCCGGCGCGGAAGCCAGGGAAATGCTACGAGTGCAACAGGTACGGTCACTGGGCGAAGGATTGTCGGAGCAAGAAGAAGAAAAAGGAGCCAGGTAACTCGCGAAACGACGTGAGGGGTGACGCGCTTGTCGGGGAGCTGTTAACCTCGATTGCAGGTCACGGTTCCGATGAGGATGGCTGGTATTTGGACTCTGGGGCGAGTGACCACATGTCAAATCGGCGCGACTGGTTCGTCAACTACGTCGAGTTCGAACAGACGTCGTCGGTTCGCATGGGCAATGGGGAGTACATTAGCGCCCGCGGCTCGGGAGACATCAACATTCTCGCATTCGACGGACAGAAGTGGGTTCAGAGACACCTGGCGAAGGTCCTGTATCTACCAAAGATCAAGTATAACCTTTTTTCCGCGGGAGCCGCCCTCGACAAAGGCCTGCAGCTCGAATCGGACCATTCCACGTGCATACTATCTCGAGACGGCAATATTGTTGCAGTGGGAGAGCGTCAGAACAAACTGTACCGGATGAAGTTCCAGGTCGAAAGCGTCGACACCGAGATGCAGGCTCACCTCGCCGAAGGTGAATCGCTCCAATCGTGGCACGAGAAGCTGGGGCACCAGAACCTCGCGCACGTCAGGAGCTTCCTGAAGGCGAAGGAGATTGACTTCAAGGACCAAGAGGACATCTTCTGCGACGCCTGCACTCTCGGAAAGATGCACCGCCTGCCGTTCCCGAGCTCGACGACGAGGACCTCTGGGATAGGACAACTGGTACACGCTGACGTCTGCGGCCCCATGCCGGAGAAGTCCATTGGAGGATCGAGGTATTTTCTTCTCCTGAAGGACGACTTCTCACACTGGAAGAAGACGTACTTCCTCAAGAACAAGTCGGAGGTCGCGGACTGCCTCGAAGACTACCTGAAGAAGGGGGAGAAACACCTGGAGAAGGGCGTGATGACTCTTCGAACGGACAACGGCCTCGAGTTCATCAACCAACAGGTGGAAGAACTGACTCGACGACTCGGAGTCACCCACCAGAGGACCGTGGCCTACTGTCCGCAGCAGAATGGCGCCGCGGAACGGGACAACCGAACGCTGGTCGAGGCGGCCAGAACCATGCTGCACGCGAAGAAACTTCCCAGGAAATTGTGGGCAGAAGCTGTCAACACTGCAGTCCATGTGCTGAACAGCACCGGCACGAGCAGCCAGAAAGGAGTGCCACCGTGCGAACTCTGGCTTGGACTGGCAGCCGACACATCGGGACTGAGGATCTTCGGCGAGGAGGCCTTTGTCCACATCCCCAAGGAGAAGCGCCGGAAGTTCGACCCAAAGGCTGAGCGGGGATTCTTCGTCGGATACGACAGCACGGTCAAAGGCTACAAGATTTGGTTTCCTGGAAATGACCAAGTCAAGACTCACCGCGACGTGAAATTCTCCGGTCGATCCTACTCACATGACGTCGCTCCTGAGGAAGACGAGTACTCGGAGCTGAATCTGGTGGGCAACTCGCAGAACTTCGGAGCGGCAGAACCCGGACCACGCCTCGCAGACGACATCCGTGGGGATTATGACGAGGAGCCGGAGGGACGCGCTGAGGGACCACCTGTCAGAGGCGCTGAGGGACCACCCGTCAGAGACGCTGAGGACGTGGACTTGCCAAATCAACCGGAAGATGATCGCAGACGAGACCCGCCGCGAGGATATAATCTTCGTGATCGACACCAGATGAATCCTCCAGCGAGATACGCCGAAGTCGCCGACTGCACCGCGTTCATCGCAGATCATCCCGAACCTGGAAGCTACGAAGAAGCCCTCAGCTGCGACCAGTCGAAGGAGTGGGCAGCGGCCATGAAAGAGGAGATGCACGCACTCCGAGAGAACCACACTTGGACCTTGACCGATCCACCCAAGGGCGCCGCAGTCATCGACAGCAAGTGGACTTTTAAGGTCAAGATGAACCCGGATGGACAATCAAAGCGCCATTCGCCTGATCAAGAACCCGGAATTTCACAAGAGGACCAAGCATATAGACGTGAGGTTCCATTTCATCCGAGAGAAGTACGAGTCAGGAGAATTCATTCTCGCATACACGCCAACCGAAGATCAGGAAGCAGACCTGATGACCAAACCACTATCGAAGGCCATTCTTCAACGCCAACGCGAGATGCTTCAGGTGGTGGACATCAAACGGTTTTGAAACGTTCGTTAATTAGATTTCTTTCGACGGGCGTTAACCAAGATATTATATCATTTAAAGTCATTCTCACAATAGAGCTGTCAGTTTTTCAATGGACATCATTTAATCAAAGTGGGAGTGTTGAGTATTTGATTTAAATTTCGTAAACTCCCGCCTTTTCTGGGGAGCACAGATGGCAGCACTGGAGAATCCGTTCGCGCCGTTTTTTATGTCATGTCGGGTTGGTTGCGCTATTGCGCATTCTGTATATGTTGTGTTCACTTGGGTACGGAAAATAAATGTAATTCCGCCCCGGGTCAAGTGTTTTATTGTGTTCGCCCAACAGAGCCAATGTTAAGGCTGTTATCCTTGAACGGTAAATGTACAATAAAACGGCCATTGGAATCTTTTTTGTGTTTATCTTTGAAAACGTTTTCGCAAAGACTATCTTCTAGTGTCACGATGGAACCAAACACTATGTTTAATGTTTGTTGCGAAACGTATATAAGCGGACCGTATTTTAAGGGTAGGTACTCATTGTTATTCAAACAGCACAGCTAAGATGAACCCCAAACCAAACCAGTTCAAGCTGTCCAGCCATGCCGTATTCGACCAGTCAGATAAATAAAATTTATTAATTTCAATGGTAAGATATATTTTATTTTACATTGTTAATATATATCTTTTTTTTATAACTTGTTTATAAGGATTTCGGAGACCGTGTATGAGATTAGCGACAGCGAGGAGGAGGCGCAGACTCTCGTCGTTAACGAGGGTGATGACGAAGTGTCGATGGAGTCTCCGGCTTCTCCATCCACCCCCGAGTCTATGGAGTTTCCGGCTTCTCCATCCAGCCTGACATTACAGCACCGGGCGTGTGGGGTGATCGGGAAGGCGGGCGTGTGGACTTTACCCGACGAGTTAGGTTCCGAAGATGCCCAGGCTGCTTTAACGCCAGACAGGCTGCGGAACCTGGACATCTTGACGGCTGACGCCTCCATCCCTCCAGGTAGATCCAATCTACCTACGTTTAGGGGGCTTGATGTAGACAAGCTGCTTCGCCGTATTACGCTGCAGGTAGCACTCAGTTTATATATCATTGTAGGGATTAGTCTCTAAAATTATATGAAATGCGAGGTGCGGCATGCACGGGGACAGCAAATTATCTGCTTTAAGGACTTCCGTATGTTAGCTGAGGCGATGCGGCACATGGGAGAATGTCTGAGGCTGCGTCTCGTGGAGGCGACTGGATTCTTCCACGAGACATGTGGCATCAACATGACTCTCATGGACCGCACCGCCGTAAAGCTAAGTATGGACGGGCACTACATCCTCCTTGACGAGGAGGATGTTAAAAAGTACGAGAAAGTGTTGTGTCGTGCGGCGGTGATGGAGGATAATTTGATTAGTGAGGAAGACTCGTTTTACAAAGTGTATCTTCACTTCGTGCAGAACTGCGCGCTGCACGAAGTGAGAACTGATAGACAGTGTAACGTGTGTGAAAAGTTGTGCGAGTTAGGGGGGTGGAAGGATATTTTAAGGATGTTTGGGCCATGGCTAGGTTATATAGTTTTAAATCAAGTTTAGATATTAGGTATGTAAAGGATTTTATTGTTAGTTCGAATAGGTTAGTTATTTAGATTTAGAATTAATTTTATGTTGTAAATAATAAAAATTTGATTAATCATATTTTGACGCGCACATTATTGATAAGTTCACAAATTTTTATAACAGTTTACAGAAAAATAGCATTCGAATAATCCTTAGCATACCTATCATTTTTCAACTTATTATTGCAAAATTTAAACAATTTTACGAATTCCTTAAGTGTATGTCCTTTTATTTTAAATAATAGAAATAATAAACAGTATTGTCCGCATACATTGGAATACAAGTCTTGCAATAAAATTGAATTATACGTCCAGATTTGTGTGTTTCTCCTTATGAAATTCATATGATGCATATTTCGAGGCGGTCTTCCATAACTGTCACAATGCACTTAGTTATTTGAAATTGGCAAGATTTCTTTAAATCTCTGAGTAGCGGACACTTGAGTTCTGATAAATCACACACATTTTCACACTTTAACAATTTTTCAATAATTTTTACTTTCTTATACGCAGTATAAGTAAGTATTGTAATCATGAAAAATTTCGAACTCGAGATTTTAACGGAAATATACGTTTTGACCTTCCCTGAATCGATTCCAACTATTTTTGGAATGACGTCCGTCTGTGTGTGTGTGTGTGTGTGAGCGCTCTACAGCCCAAAGGGCTAAAGGGAAAATTATGAAATTTTAAACTTAAGATTTGTATATGCCTGGCACGAAAACCTCTTATTTTTGAAAACAATATTCCGACCGGAAGTGCATGTTTACTCTAGTCATTTTTTGCAGTTTCTGCAATTACTCAAAAATGATTCCAGTAACAGAAAATTTTTATGAACAAAAATTAATGATATTTATATTTAGCACAACTTTTGTTTGAATCTTTTTTCCAAAAAAAGTACTGGTTTAAAATAAATTTCTGCTTATTATATATATTGTTACATAAATCGTATCATCTGCGCCTGTCAATTGTTTAACAAAATAGACTTAAATAATTTGAAGTTTGACATTTAATATTTATCAAAGAAATATATTTAGAGTAAAAGCGATCTAAAGGTTCGAACAAATATTATAAATTAGAAAAATAATGTAACTACGATATGGTTTAACCCATATGCGTATAAGAAAGTTCGATGCATGACACTGCAGATGTTTTTCTTCTCAAGACCTTTTACCAACACGTCTTTAGTGTCGCACGTTATTATTTCCTATAAAAGGGTGTGAAGATGTGAATAATCAACAAAACCATGGTTCCACTCTACCCCGTGATGGTTATATTTTAACCAGTTTATTAGAAGAAATTGCTTGTTGATTTAATGTATGTTCACTGTACGAAGGTTTAAACAAAAAGTGATGGAAAAACTCATTGTCTAACGATATAAGTGCTAATTCTTTAATAACTAATTCTTTATTAACACCATGAACACCTTGAAAATCTATAATCACACCCATTCTGCTTAAGGAGGGACGTCGCGTAAAACTGCAATTTTCGATGTATTCAAGTCAATATAATTTAAATCAGAATCAATATTTTCAAATTTCGACTTACACATAGTAATTATGTAAGTGTTATTTCTTAGGATATCTTTATCATAAAAATAAATTATCATAAAAAACAGTCGAAAAAAATAATCAAAATATGAACCTTTCAAAACTTTAATCTTGTAATATTGATATTAAGATCTGAGATTTTCGATTAATAGTTACTTCAGATATACTAGCAAACATTGCGATAGTAAAATATTATGATTATATTATTAAATATTTGAAACAATAATGCCCGGTATTATAAACGTCAAATAACTAAAATACTCGGTAGATTTTATTTGGTAACCAAGTAATATACTTTACTCTATAGATTTCCGTATTATAAACGAAAAATAAATTTACTTCACTAGGGTAAAACGACCAGTAGTGGCACAGTTAAGAAAATTCTCTACTCTTTTGAGGATTAAAAAAAATATGGATAATATATTTATATAATAATTGAAAATTTTAAAGTTTAAGTGTTTTATAGAGTAAAAAAAAATTAAATTGTTTATTGATGTTTTAGGTAATTTTGTTCACAATTTATAATTCGATGTTAAAATGCCAGCTTTGGCACGGAGGTTGCCTTTAAGAGCACAGTCCTTTCTAGTAATAGCACAGCAAATATAGTTATAAATTTATATATTTTAGCTTGGATTTCCTAAAATTTAGGTATATATTTATAAAAAAACACTTGCAGTAGCTTTATTTTATAAATTTTTAAATTATAGAGGTAGGTACTATACCTATCTAAAGCTAAATTTAATATTTATAAAGTTCTAAATTATAAATGTAGACAACAATATTATTCTTTATTTATAATGCAAATGATGTTTTAATTAAATAATAATTTTTAATCGAAATATTAAAATTACTTATAAATAGGTATATTACATCAAAATTTTTAATACTTTTCTTGCATTAAAATTTTGTGAACAATGAAAAATTGAAATCTTTTCTAGTTTTATTTTTTTAGATAAGAATACTTTTCATCTTGTAATTTCAGATGAAAGTATTTTTTCAAGTGTACCGGGTGGGGCAAAACAACCTCCCTAGTTTTGCAAGTGAATTAAAGAAAAAGGAGTCGAGATACAAAAAATTTATTTCAATAAAATAAAGTAGTTACATGGCCAGTTTTATCTTATGTAGTTTTAAAAATCATATCGGCCAAGTGTTGTCCTTCATTGTCTACACACTGCTGCAAGCGACTTTTGAAGTTTTGCATAACCCTTTCAAGCATTTCTTCAGGTATACGGCGAATTTCCGTGCGGATTGTCTCCTCTCAGGGAGACAAAGCACGCGGGGAACATTTCCTTCAAAACCAGCATTGATGCCCGCGCTGTGTGGGCTGTGGCTTCCCCCCCGTCCTGCTGAAACCAGACTTTCTCGAGACCAAGTTCTTTAAGAGCAGGGGCAAAAAAATTCTGGAGCATGTTCATATAGCGCCCAGAATTGACGGTAACTGCCCGATTTCTTTCCTGTAGTAAAAGTAAGGCCCGATAATCCCTATTCGGGAAACTGCGCACCAAACTGTGACACGATCACTATGCAGAGGCTTCTCGTGGATCACCCTCAGATTGTTTTCGCACCAATATCGAAAATTTTGTTTATTTACACCGCCAGAAAGATGGAAATGTGCTGGGCGGCGATTACAGACTCCTTTTCGCATATGTATGCTTCCACGGCAAAAGCGCGCTGCTCGTTCGTCCACATTGTGTTTACGACTGAATCCTTTTGTAACACATACACACGGCATATCTTTCTGCCGCCATTCACGCCATTCCTACCCTGTTACGACCTCTGCTAGCTTCACAATTCTCTGTTGAAACTAGGGAGGTTGTTTTGCCCCACCTGTATAAGAGGTTTTGGTTCTAATTCTTGATTTTTCACACTTCTTTTTACCCTTTTTATTAACGGTGTCATTGTTTTTACCAGTTTTCACTAAAATAAAAATAATTTATTCAAACGAATACAAAAATAAATTAAATAGGTCATGTTTTAGATTTTTATTTTTTATGAGATAAACAATAAAATTTCAGTGTACGTATAATGTAAATAATAACTGATACATACCTTTTAAAGAATTATTTATCTGTAGTTAAAATTTGTTCTTGTTATAAGAAATATGTAAAAACATTAATATTCTAACCTCACTTGCTTACTGTCAGAGAGTCTCTGTTTACTATTTTATTTATAGCAGCGGCCGCTCAATAGAAAAGCGCTGTAAGCATAAAGTGTTTTTTTATTGGTGGCTCTTCCAAATTTCTTACCAATTAAAGAACACGTGTTTTTAATATTAAAAAATAAAAAAAGTCAATATTCAACATTTGAAATGTTTCGATGAACTATTCATTTAGTTTATTTAACCAGGTACATATTAAAAAAATACGTTTTTCTAGTAAATATGATTGTAATTGCTTAAGCTATGGTAACCGTAAACTAACTAGAAATGGCTGTGAAAAGTACAATTTTGATATCGCTAAACAATATTCGTTTTTTTTTAAATTAATATATTTAAAATGGACGTTCTAAAGGTTTTTTCTTGTTTAAAACTATATATAAATATTTAAATCGTTGTTATACCTACGCATTTGCACAATTTTAAACGTATAAAACCAAGTTTTTGATATCTGTGCCATTCTAGCGATGTGCCAAAACTGGTCGTTTTACCCTAGTAAATCTCACAGTTAAACTACTCTCATGAATTACTAGCAAGTAAAATTTATTCTGTCAATTACTTGACAGCTTCGTGTTTTGTTTTTATTTAGAATATTATAATAATAACTGATGCGAAATTTGCAATATTTATATATTAGTCATCTATTGATGAATAGATGAACTAAAATAGTCGGTAAATCTCCTATTAGTTAATTTACTTGTAAGATTCTTTTATAACACGCAAAATTATATTAACTGTGTAAGTAAATTAAGTTCCATAGTAACTAATTAACATTTATTTTGTTCTTTATAATACCGGGCCTTATTCATTTAATCCTAATTCATGAAATCCGAATTTATACAAGTCATTTAATTGAGATATTCAGTTATTAAAACTGCTTAAACTTACGCAATATCTAAACATAAGTCTCAATTAAAATATGTTTAATATTCATTACTCTTTATTAATTTAGCCCCATTTAGATTTTGCCCATATACCGTAATGTTAATTTTGTTTGATATTTTCGACGATAGATGGCTAAACTTGTTTCATAAGTTTCCCAATACTCAATTTTTTTAATGAACTGTACACAGATAACGGTACCCAACGTAGCACTCATGGAATAATTTCTGATTACAATTGAAATTGGGTTGCCCTACTTTTCTTCTCTTTTACGTTCTTATACGCAGTTTATGAAAGTATTGTAATCATAAAAAATTTCGATCTCGAGATTTTAACGGAAATATATTTTTGATCTTCCTTGAATCGAGTCTGGCTATTTTGTTGATTTAGTTTAGCTACAATTTTTCTTGTAAAAATTCTATGGTTGAAGCTTTTACTGGTTGAAGGTTTCTATTGTTATATACGGGACATGCTTCCAATAAGCTGATATATTATTAGTGGAAAAAAGATTAAAATTAATCTTGTTAGAAGCACAAGAAATATATTAATCCCTGGAAAACCCAACCGAAACTTGTTCCAATAAGCAAATGAACTTATAGAAATTCCCACTCATTCTACCCTTCAAAATACATTGTACAATTATTGCATAAATAGATTGAATATAAAATTTTTGTATTAGTCTATAACAGTCTTATTCTTAAGTAACATATGGTGCAACAGTGCGAAATATTGTAAATTATGCTTGTGTTGTTGCATTTAAAAAAATTTATACCTAAATTGTAAAGGTAATTTAGTGCAACGAAGTCACAAAAATAGACCAAAAAATACTCGACGATCAATTCGAGCATGACAGTTGTATAAAAAAAAGTTTGCAGAAAACACGTAAGACATCTTTCAACTTTTAAACTTGTGTATAAATTAGATAATATTATTAAAAAATATTATAGTTAGAATACCTATAGGTAGAAAATACACCGTTAACCTCAACAATGTAAGTATCTTACCTATTCCATAAAATAAAACTTTCGCATTCTTTGATTTAGCGATTACCTAATTCAGGTTAGCTAATATAATATTATAAAAGTTAGCCATGCTTTATTGTTAAAAATATCAATAATTTTATTTTTATAATTATGTCGAATCAAATCTATAAATAAATCATGATTTATAAAAATGCAGGCCGATTCAAAATCCACCGTCGCCAGTTGCATTATTCAATTTAGAAGACTTCTGGTTAACAGCGGATGACGTTAGGTATATGACCATTGGACTATTTATTTAATAGCGTGTTTTTGCCCTTCATATTTTTAAGGGGGAATATCCTGGCCGTTTCAAAAATCGAACTTTTTATTTTGCGCTTAAAAGATACGTTGGAATGTGTAGAATATAATTTTGTATGTTAGAACCCAAACCGGACTTTTATTCAAAATGAAATAGCCAATTTCCTAGAAAGCTGCACGGTATGTCCCACAACTCTCATCGGATTGAAGTAAACTTTTGTGCCATTTACGCGCAATTGAAAAACGCACCGTAATATTGCACGGGATTTTTGAATTGGTTCTTAATTTTGGGAACAACTTTTACGCTCGAATTTTTTCGTTAAAATCGATCCCCAAATTTCAAATAGCCGCCATTCTTTTCTAAATGCGATATTCAAAATTCGGATACGACATTACGGTGCTAATTTTAATGAAGATTATAAACCCCTATCGTTTCTTGCGTTCTCGTACACGCAAGAGATGTTTTTATGGCGCGCAGAGGCTACTTTGGCGCCACCTGACGAGCGCACCGCAACATTTTTTATATAAAACCACGTGTTTTCAAAAGTAGAGATTTTGATCTGTTCAGATCTTAAAAGTCCATATCATAACGACTTTTAGTTCTTCAGATATACCTCGTCGAAAATATGCCTTGGTTTCAGGCGTCCAGGGTGGTATTCCCCCTTAAGTATTGAACAACACAAGCTGGACATAGAAAATGCATTACCAATTACACCAAAAGACAATCTGCAATTATGAAATAGAATAGTTGATTTAAGTTATTTAATAACATCTATTATTAATTTGCAATATTATCATACACAAATATGCAATTTTGGAAAATTGGAAATTCTTTCTGAAACACGGAACGGTTTAACAAGTACAATAAAACTTCATTGTAAAATATGTTGTCGTATTTATTCGTCACCAACGGAAAAGGCAAAAGAAAATAAATCAGAAATGGAGTATGCTACAGTTTAGGGAACTTTAGCAACCGGAACTACATTTGGCGATACGGAAGAATTATTTTCTGTTCTAAATATACCGTTCATGTCTCGAGATAAATTTAAAAACATCTGTAGTGTCATGCACCGAACTTTCTTATACGCATATGGGTTAAACCACATCGTAGTTTCATTATTTTTCTAATTTATAATATTTGTTCTGACCTTTAGAACACTTTTACGCTAAATATATTTCTTTGAATAAATATAAAATGTCAAACTTCAAATTATTTAAGTCTGTTTCGTTCTGATAAACAATTGACAGGCGCAGTTGATACGATTTATGTAAAATTAATTGTAATATAAAGAAATTTCAAGAGCCATTTTCTTGTTTCCGGAACCGTTTGAGAACAAATATTTCAAATAAAAGTTGTACAAAATGCTGATATCTATAATTTTTACTATAACAATTCTTCTGTAACTGCAACCGTTTTTGAGTAATTGCAGAAACTGCAAAAAATGACTAGAATAAAGATGCACTTCCGGTCGGACTATTGTTTTCAAAAATAGGAGATTTTTGCCAGGCATATACAAATCTTAAGTTTAAAATTTCATAATTTTCCCATTAGCCGTTTGGGCTGTAGAGCGCTCACATACACATACACACACACACACACAGACGGACGTCATTCAATTTTTAAAATTTATGTGTTATTTGAAGTATAAGTAATGACTAGAATAAAGATGCACTTCCGGTCGGACTATTGTTTTCAAAAATAGGAGATTTTTTGCCAGGCATATACAAATCTTAAGTTTAAAATTTCATAATTTTCCCATTAGCCGTTTGGGCTGTAGAGCGCTCACATACACATACAAACACACACACACACAGACGGACGTCATTCAATTTTTAAAATTTATGTGTTATTTGAAGTATAAAAAAAAAAAAAAATTGTAAGGTAAAGGTAATTTTGTTCACAATTTATAATTTGATGTTAAAATACCAGTACGGTGGCTGCCTTTAATAGAACAGTCCTTTTTAGTAATAGAACGGCAAATTATATTGTTTGTTAAATCAATAAATAAATAAGTTTTATTATAAATTTATTTAAACTTTCTTATAAGTACAGTTACAGTATAAGTAAGTATTGTAATCATGAAAAATTTCGATCTCGAGATTTTAACGGAAATATACGTTTTGACCTTTCCTGAATCGATTCCAACTATTTTTGGAATGACGTCCGTCTGTGTGTGTGTGTATGTGAGCGCTCTACAGCCCAAACGGCTGGAGGGAAAATTATGAAAAAGCTAAATTTAATATTTATAAAGTTCTAAATTATAAATGTAGACAACAATATTACTCTTTATCTATAATGCAAATGATATTTTATTTAAATAATAATTTTTAATCGAAATATTAAAATTACTTATAAATGGGTATTACTTAAAAATTTTTAATACTTTTTATGAACAATGAAAAATTTAAATCTTTTCTTGTTTTATTTTTTAGATAAGTTTCCTTTTCATCTTGTAATTTTTTGTTGTATTTTTTTCAAGTGTATAAGAGGTTTTGGTTCTAATTCTTGATTTTTCATACTTCTTTTTACCCTTTTTATTAACGGTGTCATTCTTTTACCAGTTTTTTATTATTTATGAGATAAACAATAAAATTTCAGTGTACATATAATGAAAATAATATATAAACTAATAAATACTTTTTATAGAATTATTTATCTGTAGCTAAAATTTGTTCTTGTTATAAAAAATATGTAAAAACCGTAAAAATATTGATATTCTAACCTCGCTTGCTTACTGTTCTATTTATGGCAGCGGGTGCTCAATAGAAGAACGCTGTACGCATAAAGTGTTATATTATTAGCGCACTCTTCAAACTTTTAGTGCAATACTAGAACACGTGTTTATAGAATTAAAATAAAAAAAAGTCAATATTAAACATTTGAAATGTTTCGATACAATATTCATTTAGTTTATTCAACCGTTACGTTTTTCTAGTAAATATGATTGTAATTGCTTAAGCTATAGTAACCGTAAACTAACTAAAAATGGCTGTGAAAAGTACAATTTTAATATCGCTAAACAATATTCGTTCTTTTTTAATTAATAATTTTAGAAAGGACGTGAAAAACGTCTTTTCTTGTTTAAAACTATATATAAATATTTAAATCTTTGTTATACCTACACATCTGCACAATTTTAAACGTATACAACCAAGTTTTTGATACCTGCTCTATTACTAGCGTCGTTCCATTACTGGTCTACTTACTCTAATTTAGTTACATTATATAATTCATTCTCATTATAATCTTTAATTATTATTTTATTAAACAAATATATTTTGGCTGCTGTTATTGGCATGAATACAAGAAAAGTATTATTTATTGGTATAAGAAATAAAGATTGTTTAATATATACCACGGCTGCAACAAAAGAAATAAATCCTCCTGAACACATTTGTTATCGTAATTGGAGTGGCAGTTCTTCTGCAATGGAGTCAGACATTATTGTCGAAGGATTTCGTTTGAGTGAAAAGATGCATGGTGTCCGGTATAAAAAATATATTGGCGACGGAGATTCCAGTGTATTTGCTAGAATACGAGATTTAGTCCCATATGGAAGCACTGTTGAGAAAATCGAATGCTGTAATCATTGTTTAAAAAATTTGGCAAAGCTTTGTACAAATTGCACAATGATAAATAAAAATGCAGATTATCTAAAAATTTGCTTAATTCTAACAATACTACACGATTACAATCTGCTGCAAGAGGGGCAATTAAGCATAACCATAAAACAGGCACCGTTGATGATTTGCGAAATGATTTACGAAATGGGTCAAATCATGTTTTCGATGATCACTCTAATTGTAAGCCATATTTCTGCAAGAAACCAGTAGAAAAAAATTATTTAACTATTTTAAAAAACAGTGGAATGCTATACCATATTGAAGCAGCAATAAAAAAATGTAATTAATAAAGCAGACCGAGTAATTGAAAATCAAACAAATAATGCCGGTGAAAGCATGATGAATTGAGTATCAAAACTTAATATGGGAAATAGATTAAATCTAATTGCAAGAGGTTCATTTCAAAGACGTTGTTTCTTAGCAGCAATAAGGGAATCTCGTGGCATTTAAGTCCTTATCTTAGCGTCTTTAAAAGTATCCCAAAACAATTTTTAAAGAAATATATCTTAAAAAGTAAACGTCCAGCACGGCCACCTATAAATGCTAGAAAAAAGATTTCAATGCCAGCAGTAAATCGTGACTACGGTCCAATGGCGGACGACGTAGATTTTACAAAAGAAGAATATGAGAAATTATTTAAACGTAAATTAGACGATATGCAGGTAAGATGACATTGAAACTAACATTAATCTGACATTAAAATAATACTCCTCCATAGGTAACATTGGATTTACAACATGAAATTGCGAAAACTACAGTGGGTCAGTTCGCAAATAATAGATATTTAATTGAAAGGGCAGATAGATTAACAGCTTCTCATTTCGGCGAAGTTCTAAATAAAAGACTATATACTTCTTGCCATAATATAGTTTATAAAATATTATACAAAAGTATCATTTGTACAACTGCAATGGATTACGGAAAACAAAATGAGCATGTAGCAATACGAAAATTTGAAATTGCATCTAAATTAAATATTCTGCCAAGATAACCCACTTGGCAGAATATTTAATTTCATTTATCATTTCATTCATACTAGTGCAACAGTTAATAGGAAGAGTTGTGAAATGTAAAAATTAATGACGAACTGTATAAATAAGTATTAATTAGTGCAAATACATATTAGTTAATTTGTGTTAAGTATAATAGTATGATAGTATTAGGTTTAGTGTCTTAAGATCCGTCGTTTACTTAAGGGGGTACTCTAGTCCGCTTATTTTAAAAATTCGCTTTTTTTATGGCATAAAATTAATACAATAATTGTCCAGAATGTGTTGTCGAAACGGTTTTTCATTATTTAGGTTTTTACATTGTACGTCGCATTTATATAGGTGACGCTATCAGCCAAATTAACATATGTCCTAATTACGGTAAACAGGTGCCTCGTGTATTGCGCCATTTATTTAGTTATTTATTTTTTGGTGCAAAATATCTACGAAATGGCGAACTTGCGATCTAAAAGAGACAAATCATCCGCAGAAGAAAAACGGCCGCCAAATCAGTATGAAATTCGGAGAGAATTTGAGTATACCACATCTTCATCGAGGCGACACCTGGCTGCAATCGCGGGAGCAAGCAGGTCACCTTCTTTATGTGGACCATCGGGCGACGCCATCTTGCGGCTATGCCGTGCATCAGACACAATATCTCAATATGCTATTTCGTACTTCAAATAAAATAAAAGAATGTGCTTTTCATCCCATTTCAAAACATCTGCAGTGCCATGCACCGAACTTTCTTATACGCATATGGGTTAAGCCACATCGTAGTTTCATTATTTGGGTAGAGTACAGATAATAGGACTTGCTTGAAAATCAATTTAACCTGAAAATAATGTTATATTAATGTATTACCTTTCTTAAAAATATTAATTTAGGGCGCGGAAGCCCTTTTTTATGTGCTTTTTAACTAAAAAATCAACATGATATGATAAATGAACTGTCACAATGATTTCTAGCACCATTCTTGTTTCAAGTGGCAAAAAATAGTACTAACACTTCATGGGCGTTCATTACACTGCATAACGGGGGGGGGCAAAACCTACACATCTCTTATTTGTGATGTGAATTGCAAAGTGTGATTCACCATGAAAGTGACCAAAATTAAGAGACTGTTTATCATTAATTAGGGTAGGAATCAGGAGTTTTAGTAAGTTTTTTAAAAATAACAGGAAACGGTTGTGGTGTGAATTGCAAAGTGTGATTCCCCATGTAAGTGACCAAAATTAAGAGACTGTTTATCATCAATTAGGGTAAGAATCAGGTGTGGTAGTAAGTTTTTTAAAAATAACAGGTAGCAGTTGAGGTGTCAATTGCAAAGTGCAATTCATCAATAAAATGACCAAAATTAAGAAATTGTATATCATCAATTAGGGTAGCAATCAGGTGTGGTAGTAAGTTTTTTAAAAATAACAGAAAACAGTTGTGGTGTGAATTGCAAAGCGTGATTCGCCATGAAAGTAACCAAAATTAAGAGACTCTTTACCATCAATTAGGGTAAGATTCAGGTGTGGTAGTAAGTTTTTTAAAAATAACAGGAAACAGTTGTGGAGCCAATTGCAAAGTGCAATTTATCAATAAAATGACCAAAATTTAGAATGCTTTTCAAAAAATCTGCAGTGTCATGCACCGAACTTTCTTATACGCATATTGGTTAAACCATTTCGTAGTTTCATTATTTTTCCAATTTATAATATTTGTTCTAACCTTTAGATCGCTTTTACACTGAATATATTTCTTAGAATATATATTAAATGTCAAACTTCAAATTATTTACGTCTATTTTGTTAAACAATTGACAGGCGCAGATGATACGATTTATGTAAAAATATATATAAAATTCAGAAATTTATTTTGAAACCAGTACACTTTTTGGAAAAAAATTCAAACAAAAGTTGTGCTAAATATCAATACCTTTAATTTTTGTTCATAAAAATTTTCTGTAACTGTAGTCATTTTTGAGTAATTGCAGAAACTGCCAAAAATGACTAGAGTAAACAGGCACTTCCGGTTTGAATATTTTTTTCAAAAATAGGAGGTGCACACCCCAGGCATATGCAAATCTTAAGTTTAAAGTTTCATAATTTTAGCTTCAACCGTTTAGGCTGTAGAGAACATACACACATACACATACACACACACACACACACACACACACACACACACACACACACACACACACACACACACACCCACACCCACACCCACACCCACACCCACACCCACACCCACACCCACACACACAGGCACACACACACAGACGGACGCCATTCCATAAATAGTCGCAATCGATTCAGGGAAGGTCAAAACGTATATTTCAGTTAAAATTTTTCATGATTACAATACTTAATTATACTGCGTATAAGAAAGTAAAAATATAACAGGAAAGTATTGCCCCCCCCCTTAATGTAGCATAGTCGCCGACTATGAAAGTTAAAAACATAGAGTTAAATGCCAAACTAAATAATGGCGCATCATAATAACAGGGGGCTGACAGTCATATGAGAGACCTTGTGATATAGTTGATAGTTAACTAGGTAAGACGGTAGATGACACTACTTGTTACATTTCCAATAAAAAAATTTCATTTCAAAATAACTCAGTAGGCTGAAATGTTCATGTTTGTTGATTATCAGATAAAGCATTTGATTATCTCTGATTATCTGTCAATCACTCTCCTCTTTCAATTATCTGTGGCTTTTTGTATTGCGATTTGTATTTTTCTTATATATCGTGTGTTAGTTAATGAACATTTTTGTGGTGAAAAATCTTACATCAATTAAGGTAAGGAAGTTATAATAAAATAATAATAATATATTATCTTGTTAACACTTTTTTCTGTCCATTAATTATCAATATCTAATATTTAGCAATGGTCATTAATTTTTTAAATTAACACGCCCATCCTTAGTCTTATAGAAATCTTTTCAGCCTTTTATAAAATGTATTGTGCGTACATACGCAAAAATTAAAATTAATAAATAACAATATAAGATATATTTAATTTATAAAATAAGTAATATGTAAATATTTTAAAGAAATAAATACATTATTCATAAAAATATATGTTATTATTTGATTACTTTTAATAGCAATACGAATCTAGATTAAGCATTCTTGATATTAACCTCGGAATTAATTTTAGTTGGTGGGTAATCCGGGAGAGGCGTTGACAACACTTTCACAAAAATTAACACAGAGGTGTCATATCTCGTCTTTGTTATCTCTGATAATAACATGACATTTCTATAAATTTTACTTAGTTTAGTAGTACTTACTTTTCAACTAGCGTTAATAATTCACATTTTTTCTTTTTCCGTAAAATTTTTACACCGTTTACCACTCATTTCCGTTTTACCACTTTCGTTTTATTCAAATATTTGAGAATCACTAATATGAACAATTGACAAGAATGTTAGTTAATCAGCAGTAATATTGACAACTGAATATATTTGTGCAACCCGATTATATTTGACGGAGCCGTCAACATTGACGGACTGTCAGTTGACAAATGTGTCAACTTTGTTTTCTGCAACCGGGCATAGAACATGTAGATCGCACCACCACCACTGTGGAGTTATGTAGTCGTCTACTTGAAACTACATTAAATTATTTTATTGTATCAACATTAGTTATTAATTATTTTCAACTTAAAATTTAATATTAAAACAATCTAATCAACCGTTGACCCAAAACTGTTTCCTTGACGAACATTAAAAAATATTCTTCGATTTTTGAAATAAATCCTTTTGTTCCATGATCAGTACGTCCCATACGCCATAACTAATGTGTACCGCAAGCAAATCTTGTGTACATTCGGATAAGCTAGTAAAATGGAAAGCTAAATTAATCTTAAAAAGTTATATATTAATTTTAAGACAATTAATGCTAAACTTTTACGAAGATATAATACATAAATCATCTTAAATAATACTCTAGTATATTATTTAATAATGTAATAAAATTGTAATAATAAAGTGTCTATACGAAATGGTTTTTATTATTTAAATTATTATACAACAGAAATAAATAAAGTATAAATGTCAACTTTACTAATTACGTCTTTTGTTGCACAACCTTGCCCATTACTTGTTCTTTTTGCTATATGTAATGCAGACAATATTTGTAAGTTGTGACCGTGATTTCTGTCATAAAAATTTCAGATGCATTAAATTAAAAAATATTGGCTACTATTTAAAGAGAATGTAAGAGGAGATAACGTAGAATATCCAAGAAAACTGGACAGTCGGAAAAGTTGAACGTGAACTGGAAGGCCGTGAAATTGCGGAGACAGTGACAGAAAGGTCAAGTAAATTACTTAAAGCAAAATGGTAAAGCAACTAAGGTCAGTTCAAAGACAGAAGCTAAATATTTAATGAGTAGTACTCGTAGCGAGAGTAAATTATATCACACTTAGCATAATCTAATAATACAATAATTATAAACCCAATTTCAACAGTTTTTTTCTTTATAAATGATATACAAAATATACATCATATATTTGTGGTTAAATTATTGATAAATCATATTCGAAAAAGCAAAGATTAACCTCAATTAATAGAAATTTTGTTTATTAATGTCCTGTGTGTATTTCATAATTTCTTTTAAGTCTAAATGTTGAGAATAGTCCCTAAAATTACTTTCAATATTTATAATTATACTTCGTGTAAATATTCTTATTAAAAATATGAACTCAAAATAAGAGAAAGATAGGCCGGTATTTTAAATTGTTGGGTCTATTTGTGAACACAATAATAAGTCATAAGTAGTATAATGCCGTTCTCCGCAATTTTAACTTAAGGAAATATTTCCGAGAATGTTGCCATAAATATTCCCCAAAAGAGAAAAAACAAAGGAACATACCACCAATATTTAATTAAATGTTTTCCTTATTTACTATTTCATCATGTTCTTTATACAGATCTATTTAGTTTAGTATGTGTTTCAGCACTATAGCATAAAGGTGTATTTATAAGTAGCACAGAGCACAGAAAATAGCATAGCATAGCATAGCACAAAACATAAAACATTTGGGGGGTTTTATAAGACGCACAGCACAGCACAGCAGCAATGTGAAGAAAAAGAAGAATATATCTTTCTCTCTATATAAACTAACCAACAAAGTTTGTTTTGACAGATTTGATTTCAGGTTTTGTTTGGCTATTTAATTTAATTTCAATCTATTATTATGAGTGACAAGGAAATGCTGTTTGCTTGTGCAGCGACATTATGTGCTGCTGCTTTGTATGCATTATTCTCTGAAACAACGCGTCTTCGATGACATTTATAGGCAGAAAAAGTGCTTATCACGGCGGGCGGGAAATACGATTGCGTGGATCTGAATTTTTTTCTGTGAAAAGTTCCATGTTATTCTTATGGAGAAATCACTTTTTTTAATGCAAAATATACCCACTAATAAATTTTTAGTAGCCTAAACATTAGTCTTAGCATAAAGCAAGATAGTTAAAGTGTCAGCTACTATAAAAAATTAACGGGGCCCATCCATAATTACAGATTTATTGCTATTTGAAATAATTAGAAATACAAATTTAGCGCTTTTTTATACTTCCGGAACTGATAGTTTCGATGTTTGCGTTTAGAAATACATGTTTGGCTGTAAATTAATATTTAATTCGTTATCCAAATCGCCAAAATTGCTATAGAAAAAATCAAAATTAATATAAAATTAAAAAATATTAAATAATATCACTCTGACATTAAAATTCCCAGAAATTTTGAAGTTGTTTGCTTCTATTTGTTCGTTTCGTGTATTAAATAAAAGTTATTTTGCTTATTGAAATGTATTCATTTTCGTAGTTCTGATAAATTCGTATTTAATTTATTAAAACATCTGCAGTGTCATGCACCGAACTTTCTTATACGCATATGGGTTAAATCACATCGTAGTTGCATTATTTATCTAATTTATATTTGTTTTAACCTTTAGATTGCTTTTACACTAAATATATTTCTTTGAATAAATATTAAATGTCAAACTTCAAATTATTTAAGTCTATTTTGTTAAACAATTGACAGGCGCAGATGATACGATTTATGTAAAAATATATATAATAAGCAGAAATTTATTTTGAAACCAGTACCCTTTTTGGAAAAAAATTCGAACAAGAGTTGTGCTAAATATAAATACCTTTAATTTTAGTTCATACAATTTTTCTGTAACTGTAACCATTTTTGAGTAATTGCAGAAACTGCAAAAAATGACTAGAGTAAACAGGCACTTCCGCTTTGAATACTTTTTTCAAAAATAAAAGGTGCACACCCCAGGCATATGCAACTCTTAAGTTTAAAGTTTCATAATTTTAGCTTCAACCGTTTAGGCTGTAGAGAACATACAC